>OY728167.1:878739996-879339996 GCA_963277665.1 Viscum album
CAGAGCGTCTTGACGCACCAAAGATGAGATCCACAAACACCAAGAGACCTGAACAGATGAGATAAAACCCAGATCTGATAATCAAACCTGAAAATCGGTCCAGGTACCCCTCTGTCTAGTCGTCGATACATCCATCGTGCCTTCTTTGACTTCACCCTCGACCTCTTAGACTTTGCCCAGATCATTGTAGAGCCATCATCGTCGTCACCAAGGAGCAACAGCGTTGACGCCCGAGGAGAAGCAGGAACCAGATCTAACAAAACCGATCCAAAACGAAGAAAAATCCAGACCAATCCATTACCTCCATTTCCTTAAGCAAGCCACCAAATCGCAGCGCCATCAACCATCCGCTTCGATTTCCACCATCGTGCTAGGGGAGGAAGCCACTCGAACAGAAAGTCATCCGCATCACAAATCCCGAGCTGGAAGAGATCGACGAAGCTGCTGAAGAGGATTCCAAGAGGGAACCCTAGAGATCTCCACGTCGGGAGGGAGAGACCAGGAGAGAGCGGCGGCATTTCCTTCAGAGGGGAATCAAGAAGGGGATTGAGAAACCTAGCTTATGATTTTATTAGGGTTTATTAGATATTTTTAGGGTTTTATTAGGATTGATATGGGTTTATTAGGGTATATTATGGTATATTATAGTATATTTGGGTATGTTTAGAATTTATTAGGGTTTATTATTGTTCATTATGGTTTATTAATTTTTAAGAGGGTATATTGGGGTTTTTTAGGGTATAGTAGTGTTTATTATGGTCTATTAGGGATTTTAAGCTTTGTTAGGTTTTATTCGCATTTATTAGAGGTTTTATGGCTTTTAATGGTATCTTTTCATTTTTAGGGTTTAGTGTGGATTATTATGGTTCATTATAGTGTGTTATGGATTATTAGGGTTTAGTAGGTATTTTTAGGGTTTTATTAGGGTTTAGTAGGTATCATTAGGGTTTTATTAAGGTTTATTAGGGTTGAGTAGTCTTTATTAGGGTTTGCTAGGGATTTTTAGGGTTTACTGGGGTTTTTAGTGTTTTTATTAGGGTATATGAGTGTTTTCTAGTTTTTGTTAATATATATGAGGGGTTGTTAGGACTTTTTAGGTTTTATTAACATTTTTTTAGTGTTTGTGAGAATTTTTTATGGTTTATTAGGTTTTATTAGAATTTATTATGGTTTATTAAGGTTTCTAGGGCTTTTTAATGGTTTGTAGTTTTTTTGTTTATTGGGGTTTAATTGGGTTTTATTAGGATTTATTATGGTGTGTCAAGGTTTATTAGGGTAGAGATGGTATTTTTAGGGTTTTATTATGGTTTTATTAGGGTTTATTATGGATTTTTATGGTTTATTAGGGTTTGTTATGGGTTTATTAGTTTTTTTGTTTTATTAGGTTATATTAGTGTTTGTTAAGTCTTTTTGGATAATATGAAATTTTGTATTGTTTTTGAGCATTTTGTTTTTGTTTGTGAGCGTTTTAGGGTTTCTTAGGTTATAGTAGAGTTTATTATGGTTTATTATGGTCTCTAGGTATTTTTAAGGTATATTATCATTTTTGTCTTTATTAGGTTATATTAGTGTTTTAGGTCTTTTTAGGTAATATAGTGTGTTTTTATTGTTTGTGACCATTTTTTTGTTATTTATGAGCGTTTTTAGAGTTTATTAGGTTATAGAAGAGTTTATCAGGGTTTCTAGGATTTTTTAATGTATACTAGAATTTTTTCATTATTAGGGTTTTATTGGGGGTCATTATGGTGTGTTAAGATTTGTTAGGGTTTAGTAGGGTTTATTTTGTTTTAATTATGGTTTACTAGGAATTTTTAGGGGTTTATTGGGTTTTATTAGGGTTTATTAGTGTTTATTAGTGTCTATTATGGTTGGTTAGGTTTGTTTAGGTTTTCTTAACATGTTTTTAGGGTTTATTAGGTTTTATTATCATTTATTAGTGTTTATTAGGTATTTTTTGGGGTTTTATTAGGGTTGAGTAGAGTCTCTTAGGGTTTCTAGGGATTATAAGGAGTTTTTAGGGATTATTAGAGTTTATTGGGGGTTTATTAGGTTTAAATTTTCTATATTATGGTATATTAGTGTTTAATATTTTTGAGGGGTTTGAAGCATCTTTAGGGTTTTTGTTGCATTTTTTAGTGTTTGTGTAGCTTTGTTTGAGTTTATGTTGCATTTTTAGGGATTATATAGTGATTTTACGGTTTAGTTAGCGGTTTTAGGTTTTATGTAGAATTTTTTAGGATTTATGTAATGTTTTTAAGGTTTATGTAGTGTGTTTTGGGTTTAGGTTTTATGTAGCATTTTTTTGGGTTTATGTTGCGTTTTCTGGGTTAATTTGGCGTTTTTAGGGGTGATGTAGCATTTAGGTTGCATATTATAGGGTTTGGGTAACGTTTTTAGGGTTCATGTAGTTTTTTAGGGTTTATGATGTGTTTTTAGATTTTTTGTAGCATTTTTTTAATATTTATGTTGCGTTGTTTAGGTTTTATGTAGCGTTTTTTAATAAAATGCAAATGCAAATGCACGTGCAGTATTATTTATTACCATACACGTGCACATTCAATACATGTGCGTTATTCTATTATCAAATGCGCTATTATTATTAATGTTACTATTTTTTTATCATTATCATCATGTGCGCTATGAGTTATTATTTATTATCTTGCATTGCACATGCAATGCACGTGCGTTATTCTATTAACACATGCGTTGTTGTTGTTATTATTATTATTATTATTACTATTATTATTATTATTATTATTATCATCATCATCTCATGCAATGCACATGTACATTCACATGCATTATTATTTATTTTTTATTACCATGCATGTGCATATGGTATGCACACACATTAGTTTATTATCACATACGTTGTTATTCTTATTGTTATTATTATTGTGGTTCTTGTTGTTGTTTTTGTTGTTGTTGTTATGGTTATTGTTATTATCATCTCATGAAAATGCACAGGCAAATACATAAACACGCACATTCAATGCTCATGCGTTATTCTATTACCACATGTGTTGTTATTATTATTATTATTATTATTATTATCATCATCATCATTGTCATCATCGTCACATGAAAATGAAATGCACGTGCATAATTATATATTACCATGCATGTGCACACGTAATGAACATGTAATAATCTATTATCACATGCATTGGTACTACTACTATTATCACTACTACTACTACTGCTGTTATTATTATTATCATCACAAGAAAATACAGATGCATCTGCATTATTATTTATTATTTATTACCATGCTTGTGCATATTCAATGCACTTGTATTATTCTTGAATTATTATTATTATTATTATTATCATCAGGGTTTTTATTGTTATTATTATTATTATTATTATTATTATCATTATTATTATCATTATCACATGCAAATCCACATGGATGTGCGTTGTTATTTATTATTTATTACCATGTCGTGCATGTGTTATTATTATTATTATTATTACAATTAGTATTATTAATATTATTATCAAATGTAAATGCACACGAACTTGCATGTACATTCTTATTTACTATTATTTATTTATAATTTACTACTATGCACGTGAACATGCAATTCACTTGCGTAATTCTATTATTATTATTATTATTATTATTATTATTATTATTATTATTATAAATATTAATGTTGTTTAGATCATCAAATACAATTGCACATGCACGTGGGTTGTTATTTATTATTTATTACCATGCATGTGCATGCGTCATTATCATTATATTTACATGTAAATGCACATACATGTGCATTATTATATATTATTTATTACCATGCACATGAAAATGCAATGCACTTGCGTTTATCTATTATCACATATGTTATTATTATTTATTCTCATGCACATGCACATGCAATGCACTTGCGTTATTCTATTATCACACGTGTTATTGTTTATTATTTAATATCATTCACATGCAAATGAACATTCATGTGAACTTTGTTATTATTTATTGTTTATTACCATGCACATGCACATGCACTTGGATGTGCGTTATTGTTTATTATTTATTATAATTTACATGCACATGCACATAAACATGCAATTCACATGTGTTATTTTTTATAATTTATTATTTATTATCATTCAAATGAAAATGCGCATGCATATGCACATGCACATGCATTATGATTTGTTATTTAAACTAAGCACATGCATATGCACATGCACCAGAATTATTAATACTATTATTAGTAGAGGTATTATTAGGGTTTACTATCATTTTTTAGGATTTTTAGGTGTTATTAACATTTATTATGGTTTGTTAGGGTTTAAGGGTTTTTAATGGTATATTAGCATTTTTTAGGGTTTGGTGGGGGTTATTTGGATTTTATTAGGGTTTATTATGGTGTTTCAAGGTTTATTAGGGTTTATTACATATTTTTAAGGTTTTATTAGGATTGAGTTGGGTTTATTAGGTAATATTCTGGTATATTATGGCATATTTGGGTATGTTTAGGATTTATTAGGGTTTATTATTGTTCATTATGGTTTATTAATTATTAAGAGGGTATATTAGGGTTTTTTAGTGTTTAGTAGTGTTTATTCGGCATTGTTAGCGCTTTTAATCTTGGTTAGGTTTTATTAGATTTTATTAGGGGTTTTAGGGCTTTTTAATGGTATATTTTCTTTTTTTGGGTTAAGTTGGGTTTATTATGGTTTATTATGGCGTGTTAAGGTTTATTAGGGTTGATTAGGTATTTATAGGGTTTTATTAGGGTTTATTAGGGTTGATTACGGTTTCATAGGGTTTGTTAGGGATTTTTAGGGTTACTAAGCTTTTTAGGCTTTTTATTAGGGTATATGAGTGTTTTTTAGTTTTTGTTAATATATATGAGGGTTTGTTATGGATTTTCAGGTTTCATTAGCGTGTTTTTAGTGTTTGTGAGCATTTTTAATGGTTTATTAGCTTTTATTTGAAATTATTATGGTTTGTTAGGGTTTTAGGGCTTTTTAATGGTTCGTTTAACGTTTTTTTTGTTTATTGGGGTTTAGTTGGGTTTTATTAAGTTTTGATAAGGCGTGTCACGGTTTATAAGGGTTGAGAAGGTATTTTTAGGGTTTTATTAGGGTTTATTTGTTTTATTAGGGTTTATTAGGGATTTTTAGGGTTTATTAGGGTTTGTTAGGGGTTTATTAGGTATTTTTCTTAATTATGTTATATTCGTGTTTGTTAGGTCTTTTTAGATAATATAGAATGTTTTTATTGTTTGTGACTGTTTTGTTTTTGTTTGTGAGTGTTTTAGGGTTTCTTTGGTTATATTAGAGTTTATTAAGGTTTATTAGGGTTTCTTGGGATTTTTAAGGTATATTAGCATTTTTTGTCTTTAATAGGTTATATTAGTGTTTTTAGGTCATTTTAAAAAATATAGCATGATTTTATTGTTTGTGATTGTTTTTTTATTGTTTGTGAGCATTTTTAGGGTTTATTAGGTTAAATTAGAGTGTATCAGGGTTTCTACGGATTTTTTAAGGTATACTAGCATTTTTTTCTTTATTATGGCTTTGTAGGGTTTTATTAGGGGTTATTATGGTGTGTTAAGGATTGTTAGGGTTGAGTAGGGTTTATTTGGATTTATTTATTGTTTATTAGGGCTTTTAGTGTTTGTTTGGGGTTTATTAGGGTTTATTATTGTTTATTAGTGTCTATTAGGGTTGGTTAGGGTTGTTTAGGTTTTCTTAACATGTTTATATGGTTTATTAGGTTTTATTATCATTTATTAGGGTTTATTAGGTATTTTGGTGTTTTATTAGGGTTGAGTAGAGTTTCTTACGAATATAGGGATCATAAGGTGTTTTCTGGGATTATTAGAGTTTATTATGGGTTTATTAGGGTTTAATTTTTTATATTATGGTATATTAGGGTTAATATTTTTGAGGGTTTTAAAGCGTCTTTAGGGTTCTTGTAGCATTTTTTAGGGTTAGTGTAGCGTTGTTAGAGCTTATGTAGAATTTTTAGAGTTTTTGTAGCATTTTTAAGGTTTAGTTAGCAGTTTGAGATTTTATGTATCATTTTACGTTTTATGTAACCTTTTTAGGGTTTATGTAGAGTATTTAGGGTTTAGGTTTTATGTTTCATTTTTTAGGGTTTATGTTGCGTTTTCTGGGTTTATGTTGCTTTTTTAGGGGTAATGTTGCGTTTATGTTGCATTTTTTAGGGTTTATGTAATGTTTTTAGGGGTCATGGAGTGTTTTTAGGGTTTTTATAGTTTTTTAGGTTTTATGTAGCTTTTTTTAATGTTTATGTTGTGTTTTTTAGGGTTTATGTTGTGTTTTTTAGGATTTATGATACAGTTCTAGGGTTTATGTAGTGCTTTTAGGGTTTATGTATCATTTTTTGGGTTTATGTTGTGTATTTTGGTTTATATTGCGTTTTTAGGGGTTTTGTTGCATTTTTTAGGGGTTATGTAACGTTTTAGGGTTTATGTATCTATTTGAACCCTTTTTTAGGGTTTTAATGGTTGTTTATGGTTTGTAGTGTTTTTAGGGTTTTTAAGGGTCGTTAACAGGTGTTTATGGTTTTTTATGGTATCTGATGGCTTTTTAATGGTTTTTTGGGGGGGTTTAATGGGTTTATTTGTTTTTTTTGGGATTGATAGGGGTTGTTAGGGTTTTTTATTATGTATTAGGGTTTGTTTGGATATTATAGTTGTTTTAGGGTTTATATAACGTGTTTTAGCATTTTTTCGGTTCTTTAGGGGTTTTTAGTGTTCTTTAGAGTTTAATATGTTTCTTTACGGTTTATTAGGGTTCTTTAGGGTTTGTTAGTGTTATTTAGGATTTGTTACATTTTATTAGCATTTTTTATGTTATATTAGGGTTTTATTGGGCTTTTGTAGGCATTAATAGATTTTTCTAGGATTTATCAACCTTTTTAGGGTTATTTAAGAATTTTAGGTTTTTTTTTATTTGTTAGGGTTTATTAATGTGTATTTGGGTTTATTACGATTTATTAGGGTTTATTATGCTTTGTTAGGGTTTATTGCGGTTTATTAGGGGTTTGTTAAGGTTTTTTTCAGTTTGTTATGATTTATTTGGCGTTGTTAGGATTTTTTACAATCTATTTGGGGTTGTTAGGGTTTGTTACGATTTATTTGGGTGTTATTAGGGTTTGTTAGGGATTATTAGGGGGTTGTAGGGTTTTGAAGGCTATTATTTGGAGGGTGTTGTAGAGTTTTGTCGGCTTTGTTAGGTTTTTTAGTGATTATTATGGTTTATTATGTTTGAATAGTGTTTTATTGTATATTAGGGGTTTTAGGGATTTTGTAGAATTTATTAGGGTATAATAGTGTTTGTTAGGGTTTATTAAAGGTTATTACAATTTATTAGTGTTTATTAGGGTTTTCAGGGTTTAATAGTGGGTTTTAAGGGTTTTGAGGGTTTATCAGTGGTTCTTAGGGGTTATTAGTGGCTGTTAGGGTTTGTTACGTTTTGTTAAGGTTTTTAGGGTTTGTAACGGGTTGTTTGAGTTGTTTGTGGTTTTATGCGTTTTTTTGGGTTTTATAGGTTTGTTTGGATTTTTTAGGCTTTTAAGGGCTATCTTAGCGTTTTTGGGGTTTTGTTGCGTGTTGTGGGTTTTGAAGCATTTTTTGGTTATTTCTAGAAATTGTTAGAGTTTATGTAGCGTTTTTAGTTACTTTAGTGGTTCTTTAGGGGTTTATTAGGGGTTTATTAGGGGTTTAGTAGGGTTTAATTTATTATATTATGGTATATTGGGGTTTAATATTTTTGAGGGTTTTCAAGCGCCTTTAGGGTCTTTGTAGGTTTTTATAAGGTTTCTGTAGCATTTTTAGAGTTTATGTAGCATTTTTAGTGTTTATGTAGCATTTTAGGGTTTAGTTAGCGGTTTTTGGTTTTATGTATCATTTTTAGGGTTTAAGTAATGTTTTTAGGGTTTATGTAGTGTGTTTAGGGTTTAGGTTCTATGTATCATTTTTTAGGGTTTATGTTGCATTTTCTGAATTTATGTAGTGTTTTTAGGGGTTATGAGGGTTTTATGTTGCATTTTTTAGTTTTTATGTAATGTTTTTAGGGTTCATATAGAGTTTTTAGGGTTTAATTTGTTTTTTTAGGTTTTTTTGTAGCGTTTTTTAATGTTTATGTTTCGTTTTTAGGGTTTATGCTTTGTTTTTTAGGGTTTATGTTACAGTTCTTGGGTTTATGTAGTACTTTTAGGGTTTATGTTGTGCTTTTGGGTTTATGTTGTGTTTTTTGTTTTATGATGCGTTTTTTGTGTTTTTGTTGCATTTTTTAGTGTTTATGTAACATTTTTAGGACTTATGTATCTATTTGAAGCCTTTTTTAGGGTTTTAATGGTTGTTTATGGATTGTAGTGTTTTTAGGGTATTTAGGGGTTGTTAATGGGTTTTTCTGTTTTTTCTGGTATATGGTGGCTTTTAAATGGTTTTTGGTGGGTTTTATGGGTTTATTTGTTTTTATGGGATTGATAGGGGTTGTTAGGGTTTTTAGTGTGTTTTAGTGTTTGTTTCCCTCAGAATTAGGGGATAACCTCCTTGATGGGAGGTTCAAACATTCTGATCAGTTTCTAACGGGTTTGTTCGTAGAACTTGAAACATCCAATGATTCCACATCCATTTGGACCTACTATCCAAAGGTAGGCACTCATTAGTTTGTGGACTAATGAGGCTTTGGAATTTTCATTGGTCGAGAGGATGGGAGGTTGGACTCATCACACTTTTTGAGGGGAATTTTTGTCTACTCTGGGACTCTCTTTATAGATTTAAGTTATGTTCATGAATACTTATTACATTACCAAGTTTAAAATGAGCTTTCCATCAGATCTGACAATCAATGATTATATATGTAGCAAATTTAGAGAATCTTTTATATGTATTCGAGGTTCTTCATCGATAGAGAATCATCCGTATTTATTAAGAGATTTTTGATCAATGGTATCCTTCGAAACAGTTATATAGACGTCTCTTGGTCATTATGATGATCATGCTAGTTTTAAAGCCACTTTGTGGGGCACTTGAAGTTTATTGTCATTCAGAAGGACATGGATTATTTCAGAGTTGGGATTGAACCTGTAGATGGGCTACCTACGTATCCTTTGTTTTAGAAAAGGAATCAAAACCCACGTAGTTCGAGTAAGGGAGTATGATGTTTATGATTGATGGCTCAAAGAAAGATTTCATAATAAATTTTACACTCTAAGCTCACGTGAATCATGCTCGGTGTGAGAAACATGAGGTATTGGTAAAAATCAGACAATTCTTCCATGAATGATGCAATCATAAGAAATAAGGTGGGACCTATATATGTTTGACTGCCCAGATAAAAGAAGATTCGGATTTACTTCAGGGAAGAAATCTAGGAACATGGTTCATAAAGGTATATGTGCTTCACGAAGATTTGAATAATCTAACTTGGGTCTTACTCCTGAAAAGGAGGCCCAAATTAAGAGAGGACTTATGATTGGGTTTTTACTCATTAGAAGGAATCCCAGATCAAAGGTAAATTAGGACTGGTTAAGAGGAATTAAGACTGGGGCTTACTCCTGAAAAGGAGGCCCAGGTTAAGAGACTTGAAAAATTAAGGGACTTGGGGCTTACTCCTAAAGAGGATGCCCATATTTGAGACTGGGGCTTACTCCTGAAAAGGTGGCCCAGGTTAATGGAGTAATGACTGGGGCTTACTCTTGAAGAGGATTCCCATATTTGAGACTGGGGCTTACTCCTGAAAAGGAGGCCCAGGTTAAGAGAATTATGGTTGGGGCTCACCCTTAAGTAGGATGCCCATATTAGGGGACTGGGGCTTACTTCTGAAAAGGAGGCCCAGGTTAATGAGTTCTCTCATTGTAAAGGATGAGGTTGAATGAATGAAATCTCAATCTTTAGTGACATAAAGATATGTAAATCACTAGTTTTTGAGAGATATTCCACATAATTCCTTTCAGATAAGGAAGTCAAATCAAGAAATCATGCCATAAATGGATTTGAAGAGTGTCTTGAAGACTGAATATTGAATAGGATAGTTGGAATGGATTAAGAGGGGTGAAATGGGCAAGAAGGGCACCCAAAAAGGTTGGGGCGCGCAAGTCCTAGCAGGCACGCAGGTACTGCGTGGGCGTGCAAGTCCTGGTCGCGCATGTATACCTGCGTGACTCTTGGTTAAAGCCATTAAAATTATCTTAAGGTTCTTCCAGAATAGTGGCGCACAAGTTCTATTGAAGGAGTTAGGCGGCGCGCAAGTGTGGCCATTTCCCTTTAGGGCTGGTCACTCAGGCATGCAAGTGTTGATGAGTTTCAACAATTAGGCCTTCCTCCCCCTCTTTAGATCTTCTGTTCTAGGTAAGAAATTACCTTAGAAGTGTTTTAGAAGCATTGAGAAGATACTAGGGAACCGAGAGCTCAAATCTGAGTTTCTAGAAAAAATTCCTCTTCGAATGGGGGGCCCACAGGGTCTATTTATAGGCTGGAGAAACCCGGGCGGTTATCACTTATGTCGCGCAAGTCACCTGCGTGACCATTAGGTGGCACGCAAGTATACTTGCGCGACCATGAGGGAACTTGCGCGACCTATGGGAAATGTTCTCTTTGTTCATCCCTTTGTCGATTTTTGATGTTTCTTCAAAGGATGAATCAATTTGGACTAATGTATTTCCCTTTTCCAATCTTTAGACTCTGTGACAAAAAGGAGCGTCAACAAAAGTCCCCCCTTAGAGTTGGATCCAAAAGAAATGAGGATTTGGATTTGAGGAAAAGAAGAAAACCAAAGGAAAGGCGGCGCGGAAGTCTAGGCACGCAAATGAGCTTCGGGCGCGTAGGGTTTGGCACGCAGGGGTATAGCCTTTAGTCTCCCAGGGTACGGCGTGCAGGGTTCTGGCCACGTATATAAATAGAGGGCCTCACTTCTGTACAAAGAATCTGGATTTCCGGATTTCAAACCTTCGAGCTCTCGCCGCGCAGGTCACCTTAGCCGTGCAGGTTGCTCTATTTTCTGATGTTTATTTGTTGTCGCGCTGCTGTAGAGGTATTTGCGCTTGCGCGATGATACTTGCACACCAAACACTTGTGCGGCACATCCATACTTGCGCGTCAAAATTAGACTTGCGCGCCTTAATGCCTTAGCCATTTTTTTCGAATTCTTTCACAAATTTTATGAAAAATCAATTTACTTAAAAGTTAATTTATTCAACTTTTGTGCAGAATCAATGGCTCTTAGACCCGGAATAGTTGATAAACTGGCTAGCAAGTGGATTGATTCCCTGATGAACATTGTTGTCCATGATTACTATGATATCTGCAACAACACTCTCCCAAATTTGGCTAAGTACTTGAAGAAATATCATCTTAATTTCCCATAGAGCATCTATCTTCCTCTGTGTAGTCATGGTCATCTGCAAGGATTCAATGTTCTAGATGTAAAGAACTATACGCCTAAAATGCATCTACACTGTTACTCCTCTATTTCGGTTATGTTGTGCATTAAGAGCAACAACAATGGTGTGAACTTTCAAATTTTCCTTCAATGTCATTTCCTTGCAGATATGAAAATGGAAAACCCATGGGCTGAAATGTTTTCCACTGCCGGTTGGTGGAGAGAAGACAAACATGGCATTAGAGCAATATCTGAAAAGAGTACTCTCTTCAAATGGATATTTACTTCCAATGCTCCATTCTAAAATCCATGTATCCATCTTCCAAGTCTCTTGGATAGAAACAGAGTCACTGTTTGATCAGCAGAAATTTTTTCTCAAACTGCACTCAAGAACATCGTTTTACAATTGTTCCAAGAAGAGCTGGTATCACTACATCTCTTATTGTATCCAGATGAATGAATGAATTCCAGGTGGTTGCTGATGAAGCTCAGGATGCCGTAAATCAAATGAAGAATTATGTTTAAAGCCTCTTGTAATTCTTGAAAAAGATAAGAGACACCAGTCTGTGGATGTCCTTCTATCTCCTGTGCATCAATGAAAAATACTTTCATCTTCAATCATTCGTACCTGCATTATTTTGCTACATGCTTTAAGTTTTACTTAAGCCAATTAGCCTAGTAAGAATAGTTTGATTTTTACTAGGATTATCAGAAATAACCCAACAAACTTTGAAACTCTTAATTGCTCAATATTACCTAAATCATACAAAATGTATGTTTAGTGAGCTGGAACTTGACTTTTATTCAAAGTTCCTTTGTCTTTTGTGGGTATTTTAATGTCATGCACATCGGACATAAAAAGTCTAAGGTTAAAGCTCGAAATAGCTTTGACCGAATGAATTAGAATTGACTCAATTCCTTGACAATTCATATGAAAACATTGTACCATACTCAAGTATGAGGGAAAAGTATGTAAAATATGACTTAAGAATATTTGAATATGAGGAATGATATGAAAAAGAGCTAAAATGAATTAGAAGAAGTAGTTCCCAAAAATGAAGTTACCATTATTTAACAAACCCTTTAGGGGGTTGAATTATGTACGGCCAGCTAAGGGCATTGGCTGCATAGTTAAATAAAATAGTATCTTTTGGCTAACAAGTCTGTTATGTAGACTGTTTATGCAAGGCCGCCTATGGGCACGTGCTGTATAGTCAGGAAAAAGAACTCTCATAAATTTACATTCCTAGTGCTAAAAGCCCATGAAAGTTTATGGAGATTAAAATTATCCAAAGTATAGAGTTTTCTGTATGGAAAGAGGTACTTGAATATGGAGAAGATATTTCTAAACAAAATTATCGAAGACTGAATAGATATCACTCCTACAAAGGTCTGACCCAAACGTAGGGAAGGAGAATATAAACCATAGACTTCAATACTTTTCAGATCATGAAAAAAGGATATGGGAAAAATATATTAAGAATGGATATTTTTGCAGATCCCTACATACTGTCATTTAAGACCAATAAGGACAAAAGAGGATTTCTTCCCAAGAATGAAGTTACCATTATTTATCAAACCCATTAGGGGGTTGAATTATGCAGGGCCACCTAAGGGCATTGGCTGCATAGTTAAATAAAATAGTATCTTTTGGCTAACAAGTCCATTATGTAGACTGTTTATTCAAGGCCACCTAAGGGAACGTGCTGCATAGTCAGGCAAAATAATTCTCAGAAGTTTGACATTTTTTGTGACTAGAAGTCATGAAAAGGGTTATAAAGATCTGAAAATATTTAATGTTAGGATTATGACACATAAATATGGGTATTGTCCAATGTATACAGAGATACACAGATCAATGCTAACCATAATCATGTTGTGGCTGGGTCCTGAATTGAAATGATTGACTTCACTACGTATACCATAAGGATGAGAATCATGCCATACGTAGTTCTTAGACTACAGTTTAACGTCGTGTGGGACAAAAGGATTAGAGATCTTAGTTTAGGTTCATAGAGCTTGGGCCATTATAACAAATACACAGTGTGTGTTTTCATGAGGAAATTTCAGCCAAGGGACTGAAAGTGGAATTTGGGGCTAGGCCCAAAGACTTGGGGCTGGATTAGAGGGACACCCAAACATTCCTACGTATCCCATAAGGATTGGAATCAATCCCACTTAGTTCTAGAAATACCCTTTGTACAAATTTGGTTCGTACATGTGATGGCTGAAAGGGGACATTAGTATAATGATGGTTTAACCCAAGATAAAAGGTTTAGGCATTGCCATGTATGAACGTAGTCTTTGAAATGAAACATGATTGAAAAATCAATTTAATTAATGGATCCCTCTCAGGTGAGGGTATCAAAGAATGTTGTAGTTTATTTTCATACTGGACAAAAGTGTTGTATAGTTTAACATCGTATAAAAAGGACGAATGTGAACCAATGTAAAGATATTGATTCTAGGGACGGTTTCACGAATCAACATCATATGAGATGTAGGTGAACCAATGTGAAGAGATTGATTTTGGGCTTGATCCTTGGGAGGTTGCCTACGTACCAAGCCTGGAAGTCAAGGATCAAAGTCCACGTAGTTCAATTAAAGAATGAATTAATGATCAAGTTGTTCTTGGGGACAACGACCTAAAAAATGATGTTGGGACTTACACATGGTTAGTATCCCAGAGAGAGTGTTATGGTTGAGGTTTTCTCTAAGCTCACATGAGTCATACTCGGTGTGAGAAACAAGAGGTAACAACAACCTTAACGATTCATAGTTTAATGTCATGTAGGACATATAAAGGGACTATGCAGTTTAATGTTTTGCAGATAGGACTATTGGTGTTGCACCATTTAGTGTCATGTAGCAGGGACAAAGTATAGCTTAATGTCATGTAGGACGTATCAAGGAATTTCTGTACAGTTTAGCATCATGTGGTTAGGACGATGGGGAAAATATAGTTTAACGTCATGTTGGACGAAAGGGGGACTATGCAGTTTAATGTCATGCAGGGAGGACAAAAGAGTACATCATTTAACGTCATGTTGGACTCATTGGGGACTTTTTTCCAAGTTTAACGTCATGTTGGACGAAAAAGGGACGATACAGTTTAAAGTCATGTTGGACGAAAGTGAGAATAGTTTAAGGTCATATGCATGGACCGTGGATGGTGCAGTTTAATGTCATGCTGGACGGTGGTGTAGTTTAAGGTCATACATGACCTTTGATGATTATGCAGTTTAACGTCTTTCCGGACGTAAGGGAATTTTATACAGTTTAGCGTTATGTAGTTAGGACATCACAGTTTAACGTCTTGCTAGACGTAAGGGACTTGCAAATAGTTTAGGGTCATATTCATGGACCATTGATGATGCAGTTTAAGGTCATACAGGACCTAGTTACAGTTTAAGGTCATACTGGGCCATTTAGGGAACTTTTTTACAGTTTAACGTCGTGTGGGACGAAAGTACAAATAGTTTAAGGTCTTATGTATGGACCGTTGATGATGCGGTTTAATGTCATATAACAAGGACGATGAAGGGGACACAGTTTAACGTCATTTTGGACGTATGTGCAAATAGTTTAGGGTCGTATGTATGGACCATTGATGATGATGCAATTTAACATCTTGCTGGACGATGGTGTAGTTTAAGGTCATAACGGACCATTTAGGGAACTTTTTCACAGTTTAATGTCGTGTGGGACGATGGTGCAGTTTAAGGTCATACAGGACCTTTCAGATGATATATTTTGTGTTTATACAAAATACTTCTTCAAAAATCTGGCATTGGTTTGAGTAGTGACGAGTTCTCCATCCATCGAGATTAATGAATAAGCTCCATTGGAGTAGACCCTATGTATTGAGTATGATCCTTCACATTTTGGATCAAGCTTGGGAGGATTGTTTCCTGGTATCATTGGAGTTCTAAGAACTCATACCAATTCTCCCCGAGTGAATGAACGAAGACAAACCTTTTTGCTAAAAGCTCGTGCTATTTGATTCTGATAGACTTCCAAGTGGTGAAAAGTGCACAATCTTTTCTCATTTAATCGTTCCAATTCATTCAATCTCTTTTGAGATTGTTCATCTATAGATAAATGATCACAAATGGATACTCTGAGCGATGTAAATTGAATTTGAATGGGCAAGACGGCTTCCGTTCCATATACCAGTGAATATGGAGTCGACCGAGTTGCAGTGCGAGTGGTGGTCCGATAAGCCCATAAAGCATGAAATAGTTTATCAGGCCATGACTTATTATCTTTATCCACCATCTTTTGCAGTATATTTGAAAGAGTCTTGTTGAAGGCTTCTATCTGGTCGTTCGCCGCTGCATGATACCGAGATGAATGGTTGGATTTGATGTTGTATTCTTGATACAACTTCTTCACCTCGGATGAATAGAAGTTGGTGCCATTGTCCGTCAATATGGTATCAGGGACACCAAATCTGTTAATGATGTTAGACTTGATGCAGATAACAATTCATTTAGAACTAACTTCCTTGAGAGGTATTGCCTGTGCCCATTTGGAAAAGAAGTCAGTAGCAGTAAGAATGTACATAAACTACTTGGTTGTAGCCGAAGGGTAAGGTCCCACCACATCCATTCCCCATGTGGAAAATGGCCATGAGTATTTAGCTGTATGAAGCAACTATGGAGGTTGATGAATGAAGTTGGCATGTACTTGGCATGAATGACACTTATTTGTGAAATCGACACAATATTGTATCATTGAAGGCCAAAAGAATCCAACCCTTCGAATCTGATCAGACAGTCTATGACCAGACTAGTGGGAACCACAGACTCCTGCATGTACTTCTTTCATGAAAACCATTGTCTCTTCACCATCAATGAATATAAAGAGAACTCCATCAAAACCACATTTGTAGAGAATTTTCTCTAAGTGATCTGGGCTATCATAAAGAGTAAAATTGACCACACGTCACCAGATTTGTTCTTTCTCGGCTCTATCAAGTGGAAGTGTTCCGTTTTGAAGGTATTCCCAGATAGGTGACATCCATCCTGTAGTATGATAATATGGTTCAGGAATGGGACTAATTTCATTAATTTCCTCTGTTCTTATTCGAACATAAGGTGAAATTGCACGATGGTGGGAAATACTGATGGTTGTCTTGTCCCGATTTTGATCTGCCAGAGCTGTGGCTATATTAGCCAGTGCATCAGCTAGAGCATTTTGTGATCTCGAGACATAAAAAAATGTCAGTTCCGAAGGGAATTCCGCCATTATCTCTCTGATTTAATCATACAAAGGGATTAGTTCTTCTTTTCTGATGGCATAATCTCCATTAACTTGTTTGATTACCAGGTCTGAATCACATTTCACCTTTAAGTGATTCACTTGTGCTTGAAGCGCTAATTCCAAGACGGCGATGAGAGCTTGGTATTCGGCTTCATTATTGGTACCACCTTCCCACAATAAGAAGGAATAAGGTAACACTACCTTTTCTGGAGAAATGAGCACAATTCCTAAGCCAACTTTGTTGAATTTAGGATTTTCCATTTTCCTCCCTATTGGACTTCTTGAAGCACCATCAAAATACATTTCCCATGCCTGAGTAATTTCTTGAATAGAGAAGACTTCCTCATTAGGGAGTTCAATATCTGAAGATGTGTCTTCCACTGACGGGTGTTCATCCAGGAAATCAACCAAATCTTGGCCCTTTATCGCCTTTTGAGACACATACTGAATGTCAAATTGCTGCAAAATAACTGCCCACCTTGTCAGATGTCCTGTAAGCATTGGACGACTAAGGATGAATTTGAGCAGGTTATTGAGAGATACCAATTGGTCCTCGTGATGTTGCAGGTAGTGTCTCAACTTCTGAACTGCAAAGATTAATGCTAGGCAGCACTTCTCAATACTTGAATACCGGGTTTCTTCATCAATAATAGTTCGACTGAGATAGTAGAGGTTGTTTTCATTCCCAGCATCGTTCTTTTGAGCAATAAAGACACCCAATGATCGCTCTAGAGCTGTCACGTAGAGGGTAAGTGGTCTTTCTTCAACAGGTGGCGTGAGTACCGGTGGACTCAAGAGGTATTTCATGATAATATCGAATGCATCTTGACATTCTTCATTCCACTGTAAAGTGACTCCCTTCTTCATTAATTTGGTGAAGGGTAAACTTTTGCCTGCCAAATTGGCGGTGAAATGCCAAATATAGGATAAGTGTCATTGAATTCCTCTTAATTATTTCAAATTTTGAGGAGGTGACATACCAAGGATTGACTTGGTCTTCTCAGGATCGACTTCAATACCATGATGGCATACAACAAAGCCGAGAAATTTGCCCGAGGTTACCCCAAAAAGCACATTTTAAGGGGTTCATCTTCAAATAATGTTGTCGAAGCTTGCAGAATATGACTTCCAAATCAGCCAAGTGATTAGAACATTGTTTTGATTTTACCACCAAATCGTCTACATAGCATTCAATAAACTTCCCTAAAAAGGGTTTGAAGATACGATGCATGGCACGCTGATATGTTGCACCTATATTCCTTAAGCCAAAGGGAATTACCCGGTAGCAAAACACACCCTGAGGGGCACTGAAGGTTGTGGATTCCTTGTCTTCTGGGGCCATTCGGATATGATTATATCCGAAATATCCATCCATGAAGGAAAGTTCCTCATAGATAGCTGTGGCATCAATTAAATGTTCTGTAATCGGAACTGGGAAATCATCCTTAGGACAATGCTGATTAAGATATCTGAAATCGATGCAAACTCTAATTTGTCCGTTATTCTTATTTACAATGAAAATATTTTCCAACCACTTGGGATATTGAAATTCTCTGATGAAGTTAGCTTTGATAAGCTTATCCACTTCAGCCTCAATTTTGGAAGCATAAGTTGGGTGTGTTCTTCTTGTGGCTTGCTTAAATCCTCGATGTTCTTCTAATAAACCCAAATGATGAGTAGCAACATCAGGATCAAGCCCGGGCATTTCTATATAGTTCTAAGCAAATATATCTCTATTTTTCATTAGAAATTAATTATACATCTCTTTCTCTTCAAGAGTCATGGCCGCACTGATTAAAGTGGGACGTGGATCTTCTTTTGTACCCAGATTTATTTCTCTGAGTTCATACACAGTGGTAGAGATACCCCCTTCAAATGCTGGAGGAGCATCTCTGAGATCTTCCTCATCTTCTTCATCATGTGTTATTTATTCCATTTCTACTTGCATAGTAGATGATAAAGTAGAATTTTCATGATTAGAAGAGATGTCAAAATTTTCATATCTTGAAGAAGAAGCTTCCATTTCCGACTCGATTGATGATGAAGGGTCTTCTTTGGGTAATAAAGAGGAGATGATGGATTGAGAATTTAAATCATTGTTCACCTCTGATGTTGCTATAACTTCTTCATGCCTAATTGGCGAAGTATAGACTTGTTGGATTTTAGCAGATGAAATGAAGACGTCACCATTTGTGATTTCATTACGGCTTGGTGGGTTACCAATTTCTCCCATGTTGTCTGGCTCGATTTCCGTAACTGACATTATGGATCTTTCTATAAGAGTATTTTGATTTGGGTCTATCTTGTCAATTTTACTGATAGGAAACACATAATCTATACTCACATGTGTAAATGGATTTACTGTAATCTTCTCCAAACCATATGGAGCATTATCTTTGGTAATCTTCTTTGTTGTGGATTTCTCCCTTCCCTTCATGTGATAGAATTCCGCCTCAATGTATTGAGACTCTCATGTCTTGAACAGGGCCTTATCAACATACAATGTCCCAACATGACCATCGAAACAATATTTGAGACATTTAAGGTAGGATGAAGGGATATCCACATGTTGATGTATCCAGGGTCTTCCAAGCAAGATGTTGAAGGCTGAGTCTTGATCAACAACCATGAAATCTGAATTGGATACAAGATCTCCAAACTGAGATCTGAGTGTAACTTCGCCCATTGGTTCTTGTTCATTTTTATCATATCCTTTTAACATCATGGTAGAAGGAGATAAATCATATTCTGTGAGGCCCAATCGACAAAGTGTACGAATGGGCATGAGGTTGACTCCTGAACCATTGTCAATGAAATCTCATTGAACGTCTACACGATTGAACTTTCCAAATAAGTACAAAGGTCTAATATTCCCATTCACGACATCATCTTCATCTTCATCAGTAAAAGATATTATTGCATGGAATTCCGCAGGATTATTCTCTATGTGATAGACTTCAGCTGCAGTAATTTCAGTTTCAAACTCCTGAGGACTTGACAAAGCCTCGATGAGTGCTTCTCAAAGATCTTTTGAAAGATTCAAAGTATCCAGAATTGATAACATGGCTGGTACTTGGGTCAAGTGTTTCAATAAATCATAATTTTGATCCAGAGTTCTGCATTTCCCAAAAAGAATATTTGGTTTAGCAGGTACCTTGTAAGCAGATACTTTGGAAGTTGATGCATCTTGTATCGGGATAGGAGTTGAAAATATTCCTAATTTTGGAAGATTATACCAATTAGATCCATTTACTTGCTGAGAGGAAGAAGATGGAACTTTCAACCGGTCTTCCAAAATAACTGTTCCAGGACTGAATTTGATATTGGTAGAAGAACATTCTTGTTCTTGCTGAGCTAGTTGAAGGGCTCTACCACAACTTTCTGATGCGTACACAGTTCTAGTAGGGGTATAATTAGAGTAGTGACTTCTAAAAGATCCACATCTTCCCCTATATCCTGAGCATCTGGAACTTCCTCTGATTCCCTTGTTTCATACATGGAATTTAGGCTCAATGAAATTGAAACTGCGACTGGCATATGGATCTGTTAACTGAATCATATTAATAGACCCGATGATTAACTCTTCGTCTGATGAAGACTCTGCCTGATTAGCCTATTTAGGCTATATCGTTTGGTGGGGCGGTGCCCATGGCTTTAAAGTAGATGGCATGAAGTCTGCCAAAGTCAAATATAACTTAGGATTTGACACAAACTCATCTTCTTCTAATTCTTTTTCTTTCATTGAATCATGCCGTTTCTTTTAGGACTTTCCCTCTGACGAAGAGGGTTTTGCCGCAACATTCATGGAAGAAGACACAATCGGTTTCTTTAATTGTGTTCGAAAAATAGCATGAGTTCGGTTGATTGTCTTTTTGACCATCCAATCATCATACTTCTGTGCATTTTTTCTTTTGACTTCTTTCCATTCACCTTCCTCCTCTGGAACTGTAGCAGTAACACATGCTACCTGAGCTGAAGAACCTTTCAGTTTGACTTGTCCCGAGTCGACCATCTTTTGCAGGAGTTCTTTGAAGACAAAACACTCCTGGATGGGATGCCCTAACACTTGATGAAAAGGGAAATAATTGGGATGGTCTTCAACTCCTTCCTTGTTTGGCCTCTTGGGCTTTGGCAGTTGAACCAAATTATTCTCTAGGGCCGAAATGAAGTAACCAGAAACTTGTTCATTTTGGAAAGAGTATGTTTTTCTCTTAAAATCCTCAAATTATTTTTTTCTTTAATCTCTTTGATAATCTGGAAGAAATGGTATTTTTTGTTGGCGCTCAGGAGGCGGAGACCTTTGAGAAGATGAAGGTTTTGAAGTAAAAACAGGTACAGGTTCTTGTTTAAGCATAAATGTAGCAGTTTCTGCTTTACCCATTCTCCTTCCTAGAGCTGATGGAATTACACGAGATTTAGCCTTAGCCTGTATAAGGGAATCTTCAATCTGCTGATTGATTGAAGTAAGGTCTTGAAACCCTCCTGTGTATTTCACAGGGATCAACGACGTGCGTAATTCGTCACACAGATCTTCCACACAGATTGGAAACAATTCCTCTTGAGGGAGTGCTAAGCTTAGGGAATATGTTAATCCCTTCCAGCGAGCAATGAAATCTGAGACCCTTTCATTCTCACTTTTCTTACAGTTTGTAAGATCGAAAACTGTTGTCTTTGGAAATGTTGAGCTGAACTGAAGAAGGAATTTTTGGCGAAGATCCTCCCATCTGGTAATTGACCGGGATTACAAGCTTGTATACCAGAAAAAGGAAGGTCCTTGCAAGGTCCGTATGAAGATTCTGAGTTTTACTGCTTCTTGCTGCTCCGGAGTTCCCATCATAGGATCACAACAAGACACATAATGCGTCAAATGCTGTTTAGGGTCACCTAATCTATTGAAAATAGGGAATACAGGGTTTCCAAAACTGGATGGAGGAGAGATTGAGTCTACCCATTCAGGGTAAACATTCTTTTCTGGTTGAACCTGTGCACTTTCCCTTCCATAGTTTCTAACTGAGATGTTAATGACTCAATAGTAGTTATTAACTTTTGAGAGACATCCGGTTGAACATGGATTTGGGTAGGTGCAATGACTGGAGCATGGACAGATGCGGTGGTCGGTGCTGCAACCGATGGTAGCACTACCAACTGTTGTTTCACTTGACCCATATGATTAGACCTGTGAGGGTGTACTGATAGAGGAGGATATTCTTGATCCATCTTAGTAGCTGCAAGAATTTCAATTGGATGACTGACTCCAGCATGCTTAAGAAGAAGACTACTCTGAAGTATTTTTGCATTCAACCTTCTTAATTCCTTCATTTCTTCCTCCTGTTTTGAAAACCTTTACTCTAGTGAGAGCGATTGGCCTTCTCCAGAGGAAGGATATGTAACCTGATTCTTTCCCCTTCCTTCTTTGGATCCTTTTCGGAGATGGGGAAGTGGGTTACTCAACGGATTACCTAGGTTCTTAGTAACCCTTTGATTTCGTGTACGCACACCTTCTTCATCTGTGTCAGTGCGTACATCTTCTTGAGTAGGAACCTCTTCATCTGAGTCCCCTGAGTGAGTGTCATCTGGTGGATCAGCAACAACGTCCTTGATGACATTGATTGATTCATAACACATCGCATCCCTTCTATCAGCATTTTTGTGATATTTTCTTCTTCCATGTCTTTGATGAGACATTTCCTTTTGTTGATTCGATCCCTCAGGAAATTCTTGACGAACTGTAACTTGGAGGGAATCTCTTGATAATTTGGCTCTTAGTTCCACTTGAGGCTTCGTCCCCAATCGAGTAAATACCGACTTTCTCTGAGGAGGGGTTTGATGATTTGAAAAAGTCCCAAGTCCGGTGGACTGGGGATGTTCCTGCTGTTCCCACTCAACTCCTCGAATCCTATTTGTTGATTCCGAGGGTTGGTTTAAAAGAGTCCCCAGTCTGGAAAGCTGGGATGGCTCTTGACATGCTATGTCTGACACTTTCTTAAAATATCTCCTGATCTTGCAAACCTTAGTCTAGAAATTAGCTGGATGCATTAACCTGTATCAATGTTTATCACCTGGTTCAAAAGACCATTGGATGATTTCCGACACTTCTGCCACTTGATGATGTGCTTGCTCCATACGAGAGGCTTGTTCAATATTATCGTTTGCATGATGCAGGAGTAATTCAACAACTTGTTCTATGTATGCTTGATTTTGAGAGGGAATAGTTGAAGCCTATTCTTGTGCAAGCTTTTGATTACAATCAAAGCCTGGTATTTGTGGCTGTCCATGGGCAATAACATTGCATGATACCATTTTTGGCAGGCTTTTCTAACTTGAGAGCACCATGAAATATAGTGCTCCATGAACAACCCATCCTCTAACATGAATACTAGATGGGGCATTGGAAATTAACTGACGCAATATTCTTAGTGCGCCAAGGCATGAACGTTGAAGGGCTCTCTATTGCTTTTCAACCTTCGGATATCGAGAGACTGATAGAGATTCCAAATCAATCTGACGTTGTAACCCTTCTATTATCTTAAGATGATTTTCATATTAATCATAAGATAATACTTTCTTTTTCAACTGACAAAGAGTTTTCCATATGTTGAGACGAATATCATCAATTCCATCTTCCATCAAAATATCTGGAATGTCATACTAAGAGTTAGCCAGAGGCCAAAACATGACTGGCACTTCACCTTTCGCTAGTTGTTTTCTCATGTTCATCATTTCCTCTTTCTCATTTGATGAAGATTATTCTACCTATTTTGACCAGAGCTGGTGCTCCCTTGTTGCTTCATTGGATTCAACAGGATTGGTAGAGAAATCACTGATCAAACTAGAAGATGCATGACTTAGGGGTGGTTTGGAGAATGACCTACACCCTGAGCTATCTTCTGATTGAGAAAGTATTTCACCTGATAGCGATGAAGCATCAGACATGAATGGTTTTGCATTTGCAAGTGCCTCAAGATAAGAGAGATTTCTCAGCACTACATTATCCACTGGAGCATTTTCTAGGCAATGTGCATCACTACTGCGGAGAGGACTTTCACAGCTAAATTCATCATCATGGGGAGGACCACCATGGTGGGTTACAACAAAAGATGAGATCTCTTGCTCCTTGGTCTTCTAACCACACAGAGGGTTCCTGTGTCTCTCATCTAAAGATGAAACTTCGAGATCGACCGAATTGTCATGAAGCAAGCCTTCATGAGGAAGTGTCTGTTGAAGACCATCAGAATTAATGTTCCCAGTATTGGGAAATGAGGGAGTAGAATCTTGAATTCCAATAGATAACTATCTGAGGGATTCAAGAACTATAGCATCGAGAAAGGCCTTGTAACAGATTGGCTCATGATCTCCTGACTGTGTTGGGTGGGTCTTTTTATTAGATGCCTTCTTACTCGCCTTGGAAACCACTTGTTGACAAAAGTGGCTGCTCTAAGAAGGTGTATGTGCCTGACCAGGAAAGATGGCCAGGTTAGGCTGACGATCTCCACTCAAATCAGGTGTATGTGCCTGACTTGGTTGTCCGTATGATATGGGGGAGTATGCCCCACAATCCTCTTGGACTGGAACAGATGTGTGTATCCGTTCTGGAGTGAATTGGTGATTTGTCACTCCACTTGTAGGGATATATTTATGTGTCTTTCCCTGAGATGCTGCAGAAGTTGTTATAATATCCTGGAAAGTGTCCAGAATATGAGCAGGGATTTTCTTCTGCTCTTTCACCATTGATAAAATATGCTTGGTGACTTCAGCTACCGGAACAGGGATATACGTCCATTCCATGCTTGGAGTAGGTGTGTGTGCCTGCTCTTGTCCTCCTTTTCCTGTCAGTGAATCCTGACAGTACTCAAGTGTAGGGGCAGAGAGTTGAGTCCGCCTCTTTTTTGTCACCGGAGCATTCCGACTGACTTCTCCGTGTGCTACCAAGCAAGAATGTTGGTAGGCTTGATTAATACTAGCAGGTGTATGTGCCTACTGATTGCACTTCGCCAAACATGGTTGACGAGCTTCATCATATGTAGTCAGACGAGCCTGCTGACTAACTGATGATGTATAAACAGGTGTATGTTTCTGCCTATAGAACTCCGCCGGAATTGCCTAACGGGATTGGCGTGCTACTACCAGACGAGTCTGCTAGACAACGGAATTAAAACGGGAAGGTGTGTGTGCCCACTCATTTCTTGCCACCAAGTTAGGTTGGTAGACTTATCCAAATATGGAAGAGATGAGAACCTACTCACTGTTGACCGGATTCCTCCTCTGGCAGTTCGTCCTGCCTACTCGGGTTCAAGGAACTTGAGTTGAATGCCTGGAGTCGGTACCCTCATCATGTTGAGGGCGCACTGCCACATGATTATGGTGGCAATTGTTGGTGGGAGCCCTTGGGAAGGACTCATGTCAACTTGAATTAAGGCCCTGGGGGACCTGCTGTAACAGCCCGAGATTTTATGAAAAATATTCTTTCTTATTTTACTAATGTCTTGTGTTATACGCTACACCAAAAGGAGCTTGCACAACACGCATCCTTGACTTGCCTTTCATTACACGCAATCGCAACCTTCCTCGATAGCGTGTGTGGTACGTAATCCTGAGTTTCACGAAACAATGATATGCTATTAAAAATATTATTAAAACTAGCAGTTATGAATAGTAATAACCACTTTTTAAATTTTAGAAATTTTAACTCTCAAAATGGACTTCATTTTTGGATTCGGAGTATCGAATTTAGCCTAAGGTGAAATTTTGGTACTTTTCGGATAACTTTCATATTCTGATGAATAGTGAAAATTACTAAATTATAATTAAAAACAACTTTTTTAATCGAAATAATTAATAGTGATAAATCATTAATTTGAGTGGTTTTAAAGTATATTTAGAATATATTTTTACAATTTAATACAATGTTGGTCATTGGATGTAGTTTCACATTTAAACTAGACATAAACAAGTGTCAATCTTTTGATAGATATTGTTTCTTAAAAACACGCTATTTGTTTTAACAGCGGGATTTAATTATAAAATTAATTAATGCAACTTTTATGTAATGAATTTGGTAAAATAGACTTCATTTTTGAATTCGGAATATGAAATATAGCTTGGGATGGAATTTTGGCATTGTTCTGAAAAACATCAATTTTTGATGAATAGTGAAACTACTAAGTGGTAGGTTAAAAACTGAATTTTGCATAAAACTTAATTTTACCGCTTCTGTGAATGGAATTTCGAAAATCCGAGAGACACGGTTAATATCAAGGACTAAAATGTGGTTCAATGAGATGAAAATAATTTTTTGGTGAATAGTAACTTTTACTTTTTTTACCGCGGTTAATAGTAAATAGGGTAACTAAGGGTAAATATGATATCACTATTACCCTAACACATGTCCTAATTCTATTGGACAAGTGTAATTCGACCAAAAACAAACTTAGGAATAAAATATGACCATTTAGGCCCACTTGGATTAGATTAGGACATTTATTATTAATTTATTTAAAGAAGGGTTAAAATAGCAAAAATCAAAGTTTAATAAGTAAATCATTTTTAATATGGGGTTATACATAAGATAAATTCGATTGTAAATATTCATTAGAAATCTGAAAAGATTTCCTACATGATGGTATTTTATTTGTAATTTTTAGACATCAAATAATTTAATTTATTTATGACACAACGATGATGCAATAATTATCTTATTAATGAAATATTGACATAATTGATGTTATAAACACCAAAATAAATGTAATTTGAGACTTTTTATGAATTCCACTAATTTTCTAGGTTACTATGATATATTAGTGTTGATTTAATCAACTTGGTTCGAACATATAATTCTGTTATGACTTTCAAACAAATCATATATCAAATAGTGTCAAAATTGACACAAAATAGTTTTTAAATAAAATATTATATTATTAATTGTTATTCTATTCCTAAAAATCTAAGGTTCGGCCAAATGACTTATATAAGGATATATATATTAATAATAAACAATTTGGGGTTCGTTTGGCATGTTATAGTAAGTGTATTAACCATATAGTGAAAGAAAACAAAAAGACACGGTAAATGTTAAATTATTTAACTTAGAGTTAAATCTAATTGATAAGGTTAAAATAATATCCTAAACTTGTCTAAATTCTATTGGTTGATAGGATTTCGACCCATACCCACTTTAGCTTCGAAATAATACCCTTTGGAACCATTATAAACCGATTTTGACTTTAATATAAAATAATATTTTGAGGTATTCCTAAGATGCCCCTCTCCTCCCCTATAAAAGGACACCTCCTCCCCCTCCTCCTCACACCAATTTGAGCACTCAAGCTCGGCCAACCCCTGCCAAAATCTCTTCTCCACTTCCCTAGCAACATCCTAGAGGTTCTGGTCTTCCTCAAAGACCAATTCTAGTGCCCTAAGAAGAGGTCTCAAAGAGGCACTTCAAAGAAGAGGTAATTACCGTTACCAATTCTTTCATCTTTATTTCTTCTTCCACTACTTCTTCTTAGGTTGTTTCATTATTAAGTAATAACATCAGTATCAATCATATACTGATATGTTATTATAAGTATGAAACAACCCTATTTCACCATCTATCCATCCTACGGAAAAAGAAATCACCGCGCGTGCGTACGTACGGAATACCGTCTCCACGCCGTGGTGTAATCTATTTTCCACCACCACCTTACACGGATGGGTATAATGGTGTAAAGAATAACTATACATAGTTATTATAACATCATATTGATTCTGATATATTGTATAATCCACTCCAATTCAATTCAATATTTATAGAAATGATATCATCGCTCGTGCGTACGTACGGAATACCGTCTCCACGACGCGATGAGATTCATTCTCCATGTTAACCATTTAAGAATGATTATAATGTATATATAAGAAATAATAATGAAATATATGACATTATAAAGCTACTGGATTTATGTATATATATACATATGTAAGTCATCTACTTACTTCCATTTCAAGACAATAAGGAAAGGAAAACAGCGTTCATGCGTACGTACGGACTACCGTCTCCATGAACGGTGTTTTTCATTTTATTTATCTACCTATTATATATATATATATATACTGAATATATATGATATATAAATCATATTTTATATTCTGGAAGTAATTAAATCATGATATAAGTAATAATGATGTCAAGAACAACAAGTCAAAACACCTACGATAAATGAAACGATTTTACCCAAAACGCTTCTTTAACATGGAATTTACAAAAGAACGGGTAATATAATGTCATAAGTGAACCATATATGATATCATAACAATGAATAGGATTATGTAATAAGTCAATAACATGATTTAAATCATTATACAGGAGGTTCGGACACTTACAAAGCAAGTCGGACCTAAGGTAAGGGAAATATCACAATCTCATTTTTATCCGAGATTGTTTATTCGTAAGTATTTACTGGGGTGTATTTTATCATCCACATCCATGTTCCCTCAATATGTAATATTATTTCCATCCACCTACAATTGTTTAAATCCAATTTTACCCTTCTATGAGTTTTTAGTAAAGGATATGAAAGGAATCTTTTTTCGTTTTTCGTACGAGGTACTTTTTGACTTTTCCGACAAAAGTACGAAGAATGTTTTTTTTTAACTTATACGGCACGAACGGATTTATACTGTTTTATAAAGCCTTATTTTCATGAAGCTTCCTCTAAAAAATTTCATGACTATTTTCAATAAAATCTCTTTCTTTTAAAATTGCATGATGTTTTGTGAAAAGAAATTGATTTTGAAGAAGAAAGGATATTTTCCTGAAGAATTCAATTCAAGTGTTTTATCAAAATTATTTTCCATATAAGATAATAAAGGGTTCTGTTTCTATCCATATTGTTACATTGATTTGACTATGTTGTGATGGAATTTTGTTTATGAATTCCTTTATCTTATATGAATGGTTTTATGATGTCATGTTGTTTAAGAATCCCATTTTTA
Organism: Viscum album; assembly: GCA_963277665.1. Taxonomy (NCBI): domain Eukaryota; kingdom Viridiplantae; phylum Streptophyta; class Magnoliopsida; order Santalales; family Viscaceae; genus Viscum; species Viscum album. The sequence goes on from OY728167.1 coordinate 878,768,605, forward strand.
TTACATGGGTTATGCAATGATATATGATTTATGATTTTGTGGCACACATAAGAAAGGATTAATTAAGAGATGGGTGGGACCTATATCTCCCTCCAATGCATTGGGTAAAGATTTCATATCTCATGAGATAGACATGGCTGGAATGGTAGGTTATACCGGTTCAGTGAAACAGGACTGAAACGAGGATTACTCGATTCAGAAAGGGACTTTGTCCACTAAGATACTCTTGGCAATGAGTCTTGACTAACAAGAAATGATTCTCTATGATTATGTGTGTATGCCACAATGAGTAATGTTTTAAGTTATGGTTTCATTTTCACTACTATGATTTATCCCATGTTATGAAATTATGCTCTCTTTTGCAGGTTAAGATTTCCAAAAATGTTATGTTCTTATGAAAATTATGTGATTGATATTTCTTTTGTTTACCCTTACTGAGCATTTGAGCTCACCCTTTTATGTTTTCTTTTCCCCAGGATATAAAGAAAGGTTTTAGGTAAAAAAAAAAGGAAGATCTTTGTGGGAGATTTTGAAGATCTTTCACCAGGATTAGAAGATTACGTTCCGAGTTTCCAAAGACACTAAACTATTACGATCCTTGTGTGTGTGTTTTTGTTATGTACTAAGTATTCCGCAAAAGTAATGTAAAGTCCATGTAAGTCAGGCTACGGGTCTCTACAGTTGGTATCAGAGGAAAGGTTTAGTCAACCTTTGGAAACTAGGACGCGAAAACATTAGTGAGATCCCTAGAGATATTTCTAAGGTATGTCTAGGGATGCCCCTAAGGATAAGTATACGTATAGGATATAGTCCTAGAATTATGGTAACGATATTAGATTAAACCAAAGATGTTAGATATTTAAGTTACTCCCCCTTTATTATGATTTTTGCCTCTCACACTATTCTTTTTTTGGGTTTTAGAATATGGCTGGAAACAAGATGATTCACGATAATGGAGGATATTATGGACAATGGAATGATATTCTTCATGAGCAACCAAATGAAATGGGATTTGGATGCCCAAACATCATTATTATGCCGAATCAGCAATCTCACAACATGATCAATAAAGTAAAATTTGGTAAGTTTCCTGACTCGACTAATAAGAGAAAGATGGAGTTCCATGATGATCATAGAGGAAAGAAAGTTCAATTTCCCCTATGTAAATCATGTGGGAAGAGGCATCAAGGAGAATGTTTCAAGGGAACTGGAAGATGCTTTGGGTGTGGAAAAGAAGGACACAAAGCAAGTAAGTGCAAAGGAAAAGGGTCGGTTAACACCATGGATGAGGATAATGGTATTGCTACGACATCAAAAATGGTTAAGTGTTTTAAATGTGGAATGTATGGGCATTATGCAAACAAATGCCCTAAGGGAAAGACTCATGAAGAGAATCAGTATGGTCATATGGGTAGTATTTATGTGGATGATGATGAAGAGACTACAAATGATATGTGAGATGAAAGAATTTTTGAAGCTCGGTCAATGGTTTGAGAATGTAGTGGAATGATTACATGTTTATCATGTGTAATTTTGGAATAAAGAGACATCTATGGATTGTTACACTGTTGTCTTTCCTTGTGTTTTGAAAGTGTATGATTAATGTTACCAGTATCCATGAAAGGTTATTCAGATATTTTTGGAATGTAGATGATATGCGCATAATGAAGGGATAAGGAGAAAATTAAATGTTTGATAGTATTCATGAGATCATTATTGATATAAGGACTAAGTGATATCATGGTTTGAGTATATAGAATTTTGAGGATTTTGGTATGTGGAAAGTGTTAACTTTTAACTGCACTCATGTTTTCACTAAGGTATTCAAGAGAATACACGATTAAGGACTTTGAATGTTTGGAATGTGACCAACAAGACATATCTTATGATATGTGGGGATCAACGACAGTATTAAATCTCTGGTAATCGTTGTCACTATATTATGAGAGTGGACTGCAGTATTATGTATAAGCCTAAAGATTAGACTGGATTATGTTGGACATAAGTTAGTATTGTTTAAGGATAAAAGATTTTCGATATTATTGATGGGATGTTATAGTAACGTAGTTTTAGAAAAAGGGACAACCTGCAGGACGGGCGACAGCCCATCGCTTCGGACAAGGCTGTAGGAATCGAACCCACAACCGAAGTGCGACTGGCCTTTATCGCCTACCACTGGCCTACAGGAAGTCCCTGTTTAGTAGAAACTAGTTTTATTATATTAATCAGCATGATATATGAAGTATAAGTCCATTTTAGGAACCATATATGATTAATCTCACTATAGAATGACTTATGTATATTTAATAACTTTTGCTAACCTTTTGTTTGAGACAGACGGAATGAACAGTCATTCTATCACATGATCTGCTAACACTTCACGAATAACAAATTCAACTTCATTTATTTAAGAAATGAAGTGGAAATTGTTCAAGGCACGAACAACAGTGAGATTGTACCAAAATAAAGTAAGTATTTATTCTAATTCAAATTTTCAACTTTAGGGAGATGATCTTGAAAACCAAAAATGTTGTCCTAGTGATCTTATACCTGATGAATCAGATGGTACCTTAGATCATCACAAATTTATGGATTTGTGATTACTGGATTTTCCATAGCCATGTTCTCTACCACTCTCCATCAGAACATGATGGTTAGATTTCTCTTCCCTATCCATATTTTCACCTATGTGGAAACCCAGTGATTAGTTTATTTGGGTAATCGTTACATTTCATACTTTAGTTTTTAAAGACAAGTTTTGGTATTCCCTTTTACGATGTGGGTTTATATTAAAGAAACTTTCGAATAGTAAACCATTTATAACCCCGACGAATTTCGAGGGCGAAATTCATTTTAAGGGGGGTAGAATGTAACAGCCCGAGATTTTATGAAAAATATTCTTTCTTATTTTACTAATGTCTTGTGTTATACACTACACCAAAAGGAGCTTGCACAACACGCATCCTTGACTTGCCTTTCATTACACGCAATCGCAACCTTCCTCGATAGCGTGTGTGGTACGTAATCCTGAGTTTCACGAAACAATGATATGCTATTAAAAATATTATTAAAACTAGCAGTTATGAATAGTAATAACCACTTTTTAAATTTTAGAAATTTTAACTCTCAAAATGGACTTCATTTTTGGATTCGGAGTATCGAATTTAGCCTAAGGTGAAATTTTGGTACTTTTCGGATAACTTTCATATTCTGATGAATAGTGAAAATTACTAAATTATAATTAAAAACAACTTTTTTAATCGAAATAATTAATAGTGATAAATCATTAATTTGAGTGGTTTTAAAGTATATTTAGAATATATTTTTACAATTTAATACAATGTTGGTCATTGGATGTAGTTTCACATTTAAACTAGACATAAACAAGTGTCAATCTTTTGATAGATATTGTTTCTTAAAAACACGCTATTTGTTTTAACAGCGGGATTTAATTATAAAATTAATTAATGCAACTTTTATGTAATGAATTTGGTAAAATAGACTTCATTTTTGAATTCGGAATATGAAATATAGCTTGGGATGGAATTTTGGCATTGTTCTGAAAAACATCAATTTTTGATGAATAGTGAAACTACTAAGTGGTAGGTTAAAAACTGAATTTTGCATAAAACTTAATTTTACCGCTTCTGTGAATGGAATTTCGAAAATCCGAGAGACACGGTTAATATCAAGGACTAAAATGTGGTTCAATGAGATGAAAATAATTTTTTGGTGAATAGTAACTTTTACTTTTTTTACCGCGGTTAATAGTAAATAGGGTAACTAAGGGTAAATATGATATCACTATTACCCTAACACATGTCCTAATTCTATTGGACAAGTGTAATTCGACCAAAAACAAACTTAGGAATAAAATATGACCATTTAGGCCCACTTGGATTAGATTAGGACATTTATTATTAATTTATTTAAAGAAGGGTTAAAATAGAAAAAATCAAAGTTTAATAAGTAAATCATTTTTAATATGGGGTTATACATAAGATAAATTCGATTGTAAATATTCATTAGAAAGCTAAAAGGATTTCCTACATGATGGTATTTTATTTGTAATTTTTAGACATCAAATAATTTAATTTATTTATGACACAACGATGATGCAATAATTATCTTATTAATGAAATATTGACATAATTGATGTTATAAACACCAAAATAAATGTAATTTGAGACTTTTTATGAATTCCACTAATTTTCTAGGTTACTATGATATATTAGTGTTGATTTAATCAACTTGGTTCGAACATATAATTCTGTTATGACTTTCAAACAAATCATATATCAAATAGTGTCAAAATTGACACAAAATAGTTTTTAAATAAAATATTATATTATTAATTGTTATTCTATTCCTAAAAATCTAAGGTTCGGCCAAATGACTTAGATAAGGATATATATATTAATTATAAACAATTTGGGGTTCGTTTGGCATGTTATAGTAAGTGTATTAACCATATAGTGAAAGAAAACAAAAAGACACGGTAAATGTTAAATTATTTAACTTAGAGTTAAATCTAATTGATAAGGTTAAAATAATATCCTAAACTTGTCTAAATTCTATTGGTTGATAGGATTTCGACCCATACCCACTTTAGCTTCGAAATAATACCCTTTGGAACCATTATAAACCGATTTTGACTTTAATATAAAATAATATTTTGAGGTATTCCTAAGATGCCCCTCTCCTCCCCTATAAAAGGACACCTCCTCCCCCTCCTCCTCACACCAATTTGAGCACTCAATCTCGGCCAACCCCTGCCAAAATCTCTTCTCCACTTCCCTAGCAACATCCTAGAGGTTCTGGTCTTCCTCAAAGACCAATTCTAGTGCCCTAAGAAGAGGTCTCAAAGAGGCACTTCAAAGAAGAGGTAATTACCGTTACCAATTCTTTCATCTTTATTTCTTCTTCCACTTCTTCTTCTTAGGTTGTTTCATTATTAAGTAATAACATCAGTATCACTCATATACTGATATGTTATTATAAGTATGAAACAACCCTATTTCACCATCTATCCATCCTACGGAAAAGAAATCACCGCGCGTGCGTACGTACGGAATACCGTCTCCACGCCGTGGTGTAATCTATTTTCCACCACCACCTTACACGGATGGGTATAATGGTGTAAAGAATAACTATACATAGTTATTATAACATCATATTGATTCTGATATATTGTATAATCCACTCCAATTCAATTCAATATTTATAGAAATGATATCATCGCTCGTGCGTACGTACGGAATACCGTCTCCACGACGCGATGAGATTCATTCTCCATGTTAACCATTTAAGAATGATTATAATGTATATATAAGAAATAATAATGAAATATATGACATTATAAAGCTACTGGATTTATGTATATATATACATATGTAAGTCATCTACATACTTCCATTTCAAGACAATAAGGAAAGGAAAACAGCGTTCATGCGTACGTACGGACTACCGTCTCCGTGAACGGTGTTTTTCATTTTATTTATCTACCTATTATATATATATATACTGAATATATATGATATATAAATCATATTTTATATTCTGGAAGTAATTAAATCATGATATAAGTAATAATGATGTCAAGAACAACAAGTCAAAACACCTACGATAAATGAAACGATTTTACCCAAAACGCTTCTTTAACATGGAATTTACAAAAGAACGGGTAATATAATGTCATAAGTGAACCATATATGATATCATAACAATGAATAGGATTCTGTAATAAGTCAATAACATGATTTAAATCATTATACAGGAGGTTCGGACACTTACAAAGCAAGTCGGACCTAAGGTAAGGGAAATATCACAATCTCATTTTTATCCGAGATTGTTTATTCGTAAGTATTTACTGGGGTGTATTTTATCATCCACATCCATGTTCCCTCAATATGTAATATTATTTCCATCCACCTACAATTGTTTAAATCCAATTTTACCCTTCTATGAGTTTTTAGTAAAGGATATGAAAGGAATCTTTTTTCGTTTTTCGTATGAGGTACTTTTTGACTTTTCCGACAAAAGTACGAAGAATGTTTTTTTTAACTTGTACGGCACGAACGGATTTATACTGTTTTATAAAGCCTTATTTTCATGAAGCTTCCTCTAAAAAATTTCATGACTATTTTCAATAAAATCTCTTTCTTTTAAAATTGCATGATGTTTTGTGAAAAGAAATTGATTTTGAAGAAGAAAGGATATTTTCCTGAAGAATTCAATTCAAGTGTTTTATCAAAATTATTTTCCATATAAGATAATAAAGGGTTCTGTTTCTATCCATATTGTTACATTGATTTGACTATGTTGTGATGGAATTTTGTTTATGAATTCCTTTATCTTATATGAATGGTTTTATGATGTCATGTTGTTTAAGAATCCCATTTTTATTACATGGGTTATGCAATGATATATGATTTATGATTTTGTGGCACACATAAGAAAGGATTCATTAAGAGATGGGTGGGACCTATATCTCCCTCCAATGCATTGGGTAAAGATTTCATATCTCATGAGATAGACATGGCTGGAATGGTAGGTTATACCGGTTCAGTGAAACAGGACTGAAATGAGGATTACTCGATTCAGAAAGGGACTTTGTCCACTAAGATAGTCTTGGCAATGAGTCTTGACTAACAAGAAATGATTCTCTATGATTATGTGTGTATGCCACAATGAGTAATGTTTTAAGTTATGGTTTCATTTTCACTACTATGATTTATCCCATGTTATGAAATTATGCTCTCTTTTGCAGGTTAAGATTTCCAAAAATGTTATGTTCTTATGAAAATTATGTGATTGATATTTCTTTTGTTTACCCTTACTGAGCATTTGAGCTCACCCTTTTATGTTTTCTTTTCCCCAGGATATAAAGAAAGGTTTTAGGTAAAAAAAAAGGAAGATCTTTGTGGGAGATTTTGAAGATCTTTCACCAGGATTAGAAGATTACGTTCCGAGTTTCCAAAGACACTAAACTATTACGATCCTTGTGTGTGTGTTTTTGTTATGTACTAAGTATTCCGCAAAAGTAATGTAAAGTCCATGTAAGTCAGGCTACGGGTCTCTACACCTGCTCATTCACCTCCTCAGAATAAGGGAGTGAATGGTGATTGTGTTCTGGGGATAACGACCTAAAACGGTTGGAGACGGTAGTCAGCACCGCCTCCTTCTTGATCACTGTTCATTGTTGTCCGGACGACCGGTGTGAGTTGTTCACTTGGAGGGATTGTCGGGCAGCCTCCAGAGTTAGGATGGTACCGTGTTGACGAAACTCCTTAACCATCGCATTTGATACCCAGCATTGAAGATGCTGAGTAGGTGATGTCATCCTCAGAGCGGACAACGATCCAGCAAGAGTAGCAGTTGTGGCATTTGCAGCAACATTATTCACAGGTGTGAATTTGAGAGCATCCATTCTAGAAATGCATAAGATCTTGGAAAAGAGTGCCTGTTTGATATAACAGACGTAATCAAGATAAATTCAGCCACTACATCTTTTGGATGAGCACATATGTCAATGATTGTTTTTGTTGTCCCTCTCATTGAGTTTTAAATAAGGGCCTAAAAAATAGGTAAAACATCATTTTTACTTGGTTAAGGATTCACGTCGGGTTCACCATTTTTTGTTTCCCTCGAAATTAGGGGTTGACCTCCTTGATGGGAGGTTCAAACATTATGATCAGTTTCTAATGGGTTTGTTCAAAGAACCAGAAACATCCAATGATTCCACATCCATTTGGACCTACTTTCCAAAGGTAGGCGCTCATTAGTTTGTAGACTGATGAGGTTTAGGAATTTGCATTAGTCGAGAGGATGGGAGGTCAGACTCATCACACCTTTTTAGGGGAATTATTGTCTACTCCGAGACTCTCTTTATAGATTTAAGTTATGTTCGTGAATCCTTATTACATTACCAAGTATAAAATGAGCTTTCCTTTAGATCTGACAATCAATGATTATATATGTAGAAAATTTAGAGAATCTTTTATATGTATTCTAGGTTCTTCATCAATATAGAATCATCCGTATTTATTTAGAGATTCTTGATCAGTGGTATCCTTAGACACATTTATATAGAAGTCTCTTGGTCATTATGATGACCATTCTGGTTTTAAAGCCACTCAGTGGGGCACTTGAAGTTTATTGTCATTCAGAAGGTCATGGATTATTTCAGAGTTGGTATCAAACCCGCAGATGGGCTACCTACGTATCCTTTTTTTTAGAAAAGGAATCAGAACCCACATAGTTCGAGTAAGGGAGTATGATGTTTATGATTGATGGCTCAAAGAAGGATGTCATAATTTCTTTTACACTCTAAGATCACATGAGTCATGCTCGGTGTGAGAAACAAGAGGTATTGGTAAAAATCAGACAATTGTTCCATGAATGATTCAATCATAAGAAATAAGGTGGGACCTATATATGTATGACTGCCCAGATAAATAATGATTTGGATTTACTTCAAGGAAGAAATCCAGGAACAGTGTCCATAAAGGTATATGTGATTCATGGAGATTTGAATACTCTAACTTGGGGCTTACTCCTGAAAAGGAGGCCCAAATTAGGAGTGGACTTATGATTGGGTTTTTACTCCTGAGAAGGAATCCCAGATCAAAGGTAAATTAGGACTGGTTAAGAGGAATTAAGACTGGGGCTTACTCCTGAAAAAGAGGCCCAGGTTAAGAGACTTGAAAAATTAAGGGACTTGGGGCTTACTCCTGAAGAGGATTCCCATATTTGAGACTGGGGCTTACTCCTGAAAAGGAGGCCCAGGATAATGGAGTTATGACTGGGGCTTAGTTATGACTGGGGATTACTCCTGAATAGGATGCCCATATTTGAGACTAAGGCTTACTCCTGAAAAGGAGGCCCAGTTTAAGAGAATTATGGTTGGGGCTTACTCCTAAGGAGGATGCCCATATTAGGGGACTGGGGCTTAATCTTGAAAAGGAGGCTCAGGTTAATGAGTTCTCTCATCGTAAAGGATGAGGTTGAATGAATGAAATCTCAATCTTTAGTGACATAAAGATGTGTAAATCACTAGGTTTTGAGAGATATTCTACAGAATTCCTTTCAGATAAGGAAGTCAAATCAATAAATCATGCAATAAATGGATTTGAAGAGTGTCTTGAAGACTGAATCTTGAATAGGAGAGGTGGAATGGCTTAAGAGAGGTGAAATGGGCAAGAAGGGAACCCAAAAAGGCAGGGGCACGCAAGTCCTAGCAGGCTCGCAGGTACTGCGTGGGCACGCAAGTCCTTGTCACGCAGGTATACCTGCGCGACACATGGGTACTTGCCCGATGGGTAACCAGCATGGTAATACTTGAGTGACTCTTGGTTAAAGCCTTTAGAATCATCTTGAGGTTCTTCCAGAATAGTGGTGCACAAGTTCTATTGAAGGAGTTAGGCGGCACGCAAGTGTGGCCATTTCCCTTAAGGGATGGCCACTCAAGTGCGCAAGTGTTGATGAGTTTAAACACTTAGGCCTTCTTCCCCCTCTTTAGATCTTCCGTTCTAGGTAAGAAATTACCTTAGAAGTGTTTCAGAAGCTTTGAGAAGAGACTAGGGCACCAGGAGCTCAAATCTGAGTTTCTGGAAAAAATTCCTCTTCGATAGGGGCCCCACAAGGTCTATTTATAGGCTGGAGAAGACCCGGGCGGTTATCACTTAGGTCGCGCAAGTCACTTGCGCGACCATTAGGCGGCGCACAAGTATACTTGCGTGACCATAAGGGAACTTGCGTGACCTATGGGCAATGTTCTCTTTGTTCATCCCTTTGTCGATTTTTGATGTTTCTTCAAAGGATGAATCAATTTGGACTAAGGTATTTCCCTTTTCCAATCATTAGACTCTTTGACGAAAAGGAGTGTCAACAGGGTTTGTTTGGGTATTGTAGTAGTTTTAGGGTTTATCTAATGTGTTTTAGCATTTTTTTATCTTTAGGGTTTTTTAGTGTTCTTTAGAGTTTAATATGGTTGTTTAGTATTTATTAGCGTTCTTTAGGGTTTATTAGTGTTCTTTAGGATTTGTTACAGTTTATTAATGTTTTTATTGTATATTAGGGTTTTATTGGGCTTTTGAAGGCATTAGTAGCTTTTTCTAGGATTTATCAACATTTTTAGGTTTATTTATGATTTATTAGGGTTTATTAGGGTTTTTTTATTTATTAGGGTTTAGTAACGTGTATTTGGGTTGATTATGATTTATTAGGGTTTATTATGTTTTGTTAGCATTTATTGGGGTTTATTAGGGGTTTGTTATGGTTTGTTTCAGTTTGTTACGATTTATTTGGCATTGTTAGGATTTGTTATGATTTATTTGGGGTTTTTATGGTGTGTTACGATTTATTTTGGGGTTATTAGGGTTTTTTAGGGTTTATTAGTGGGTAATAGGGTTTTGTAGGCTATTATTTGGAGATATTTGTAGCTTTTTCGGTTTTGTTAGGGTTTTTTGTGATTATTATGGTTTATTATAGTTTAATAGTGTTTTTATTGTATATTAGGGGGTTTAGGGCATTTGTAGCGTTTATTAGGGTCTAATAGAGTTTTTAGGGTTTATTACAGGTTATTAAGATTTATTAGTGTTTATTTGGGCTTATAGGGTTTAATAGTGGGTTTTATGGGTTATTAGGGTTTATTAGTGGTTCTTATGTGTTATTAGTGGTTGTTAGGGTTTGTTAGGTTTTGTTAGGCTTTTTAGGGTTTTTTACGGTTTGTTTGAGTTGTTTGGGGTTTTATCTGTTTTTTTTGTTTAGAGGTGTGTTTGGATTTTTTATGCTATGTTAGGGTTATTTTAGCATTTTTAAGGGTTTTTTGCGTTTTGTGGGTTTTGAAGCATTTTTCAGGTTTTTGTAGCAATTGATAGGGTTTATGTAGCGTTGTTAGTGGCTTTAGTGGTACTTTAGGGTTCTTTAGGGTTTTTAGGGTTTTTAGGGTTCTTCAGAGTGTATAAGGGTTTATTTTGAGGATTTTAGGGTTTGCAAGGGGTTTTTAGGGGTTTTAAGGGTTTTATAGGGTTGGTTAGGGTTTTTAGGGATTTTTAGATTTTTAGGGTTTTTTAGTGTTTTTAGTGGTGTTTACGTTTTTTAGTGTTTTTTTAGGTTTTTTTGAGTTTTTTTGGGTTTTTTGGTTTGTTTTTGGGGTTTTTTTGGTTTTTTTGGGTTTTTAGGGGTTTTAGGGATTTTTAGGGATTTTAGGGATTTTTTGGATTTTTTGGGGTTTTTAGGGGTTTTAGGGTTTATTAGGGTTTTTAGGGTTTTTTTTTTGGGTATTTAGGGTTTTTTGGGTTTTTATGGGTTTTTATGTTTTTGTCAAGTTTTACTGGGTTTGTTAGGGTTTTTCTGTGAATATTAGCATTTTGAATGGTTTAATAGCGTTTTTGTTGTATATTTGGATTTTTAGGTATTTTGTAGCTTTTATTAGAATCTAATAGGGTTTTTTTGGGTTTATTACGATTTATTACTATTTATTAGGGTTTAGTAGTTGTATTTAGGGTTTATTAGGGTTTATTATTGGTTGGTAGGGTTTTTTAGGATTTATTAGTTCTTATTAGAGTGATTTAGGGTGTCTAAGGGTTTGTTAGGGTTTCTAATGGAGTGTTAGGGTTTCTAAGGGAGGGAAGGGTTTTTATGTGCGTGTTAGGGTTTCTAAGGGTGTGCTATGGTTTCAAAGGGTTTCTAAGGTTGTGTTTGGGTTTCTATGGGTGAGTTGGAGTTTCTAAGGGTGTTTTAGGGTTTCTAAGAGTGTGTTATGGTTTCTAATGGTGTATTAGGGTTTCTAAGGGTGTGTTAGGGTTTCTAAGGTTGTGTTAGTGTTTCTTAGGTTTGCTTAGGGTTTTGCTAGGGTTTTTGGGTTTTTAGGGTTATGTAAGGGTTTCTTATGGTTTCTTATGGGTATTTAGGGTTTCCTCCAGTTTTTTGTGTTTATTGGGGTTTCTTAGTGCTTCTTGGGGTTTGTTAGGGCTTGTTAGGATTTGTTGGGGGTTTTTAGGGTCCGTTATGTTTCTTAGCGTTTTTTGGGGTTTGTTAGGGTTTATTAGGGTTTTTTGGGGGTTGTTAGGGTTTGTTAGTGGTTGTTAGGGTTTTTTTGGGTTTATTTGGGTTTTGCGTTGTTTTTAATGGTTTTTAGAGTTTATGGGGTTATTCATGGTTTTTTATGTTTATTTAGTTGTTTATGGTTGTCACAGATGTGTAGAGATAGTCGGAGGCATCAATTTGATATGTGGTAGAGGTGAAACAGACACCCAGAGAAAAAGTTATGGTCATTTGGAGGACATAAGGACCATTTGGGTCATTAAAAACGTGATAAGGTGTTATTATTGGTCACATATGTTTAGATCTAGTCGAAAGCTTTGATTTGAAATATGGTAGAGGCAAAACGGACACTCGGAGTAAAAGTTATTGTCTTTTGGAGTGTTTAAGTACCTTTTTGGGCCTTCAAGTATGTGAGAAGGTGATTTAGTGGTTATAAGAGTGTAGTTCTAGTGTCAATCTTAGATTTGATATGTGGTAGAGGCAACACAGACACCCAAAGGAGAAGTTATTGAAAAAAGGACACCAAAATCCAATATTTTGACCATCCAATGGGATTTTGGGTCTTTTGGGGGGTTGATGAATGTCAGAAAGGGTTCCAGTGGTTACCAGAGTGTGTATATTTTCACAATATTAGATTTTATATGTGGTAGAGCCAAAATGAACACATGTAGCAGAAGTTATTGTTGTTTTAAATTGAGAAACCCTCCTAGCACCTAAAAACCTAAGAAACCCGCAATTCACTAAAATAAGCATAACTTCTCTTTCGGGTGTCTGTTTGAACGCTGTGACTAGTAAAATCGAATATTGTGAGATGAGTGAGGACCACGTCTAATCGAAACTGTGAGAAGATCAAAGAAACAAAAGATATATATGTTATACCACTCCAAAAAATATCCAACTTCAAACGGCCATAACATTCACTCCGGTTGTCCGTTTAAGCTCTATCACATATCAAATCGAAGGAAACAAAGAAATCTATGCAGTAGCTAACTTGAAAAAAGTTTAAGTCATGTTTGGGACCCTAAAATCCCACTAACCCATCAGAAGGCCTCCAAAACTCCGATTCTGTGTCCGGATCCCTGTCAAATTTTTCTTAAAACTGTCATAACTTCTGATCTATGTGTCTATTCAGCCTCCGACACCTGTTTTTATCATATTTCGTTCCATGAGATTTTGTTTGACTATTCACGGAGTGGAAATGGACACCTGAAGAAGAAGTTATGCCTTTTTAATGACTCGGTGATTTGTTAGGTTTTTCGAGACACCATTTCTAGCACTTTTGCCCTGTCTGCTATTCTTTCAAACAACTATAAATTATTATTACTGTTATTATTATTATCATCATCATCATCTCATGAAAATGCACATGAACATGCATGTGTATTATTATTATATTTTTATTACCATTAACGTGAACATGCAATGAAGGCACATTATTTTATTATCACATGTGTTGTTGTTTTATTATTGTGGTTGTTGTTGTGGTTGTTGTTGTTGTTGTTATTGTTATTATCATCACATGCAAATGCACATCCAAATGCATATACACGCACATTCGTTGAACTTTCATTATTATATTATCACATGCGTTGTTATTATTAATATTATTAATATTAATATTGTTAGTATTATCATCATCGTCATCACATGCAAATGCAATGCACGAGAGTTATTATTTATTACCATACACATGCACACGTAATGCACATGCAATATTCTATTTTCATATGCATTAGTACTACTACTATTATCACCACTACTACTAATATTATTACAGCTATTGTTATTATTACTATCATCACATGCCAATGTAGATGCACGTGCATTATTATTTATTATTTATTACCATGTACGTGCATATGCAATGCACTTGTATTATTATTTTATTATTATTATTTTATTATTATTATTATTATTATTATTATTACTATTATCATAGTTTTAATTATTATTATTATTATCATTATTATTATTATTATCATTATCATTATTATTATCATTATCACATGCAAATGCACATGCACATGCATTGTTATTTATTATTTATTATTTATTACCATGCAAGTGCATGCGTTATTAATGTGATTATTATTAAAATTTGTATTATTAATATTATCATCAAATGTAAATTCACATGCACATGCATGTGTGTTCTTATTTATTATTATTTATTTAGTATTTACTACTATGCACATGCACATGAAATGAACTTGCGTTATTCTATTATAATTATAATTACTATTATTAATCTTGTTATTGTTGTTGTTTGTATCATCCAATACAAATTCACATGAACATGCGTTGTTATTTATTATTTATTACCATGCACGTCATGCGTCATTATCATTATCATTATATGTAAATTCACATGCACGTGCATTATTATATATAATTTATTATCATGCACATGCAAATGCAATGGAATTATGTTATTCTATTATCACATGTGTTGCTATTATTTATTCTAATGCACGTGCACACACAATGCATGTGCGTTATTCTATTATCACATGTGATATTATTTTTTATTTAATATCATTCACATGAAAATGCACATTCATGTGGAATTTGTTATTATTTATTGTTTATTACCATGCCCATGCACATGCACATGTGCATGCACATGCACATGAACTTGTATGTGCAAAATTATTTATTATTTATAATCATTCACTTGCACATGCACATACACATACAATTCACATGCGTTATTATTGATAATTTACTATTTATTATAATTCACATTCAAATGTGTAGGTATATGCACATGCACGTGCGTTATTAATACTATTATTATTAGAGGTATTTTTAGAGTTCACTATCATTTTTTAGGACTTTTAGGTGTTATTAACATTTATTGTGGTTTGTTAGGATTTTAGGGTTTTTAATGGTATATTAGCATTTTTTAGGGTTTGGTGGGGGTTATTAGGATTTTATTAGGGTTTATTGTGGTTTGTCAAGGTTTATTAGGGTTTATTAGGCATTTTTTGGATTTTATTAGGATTGAGTTTGGTTTATTAGGGTATATTCTGGTATATTATGGTATATTTGGGTATGTTTAGGATTTATTAGGGTTTATTATGGTTTGTTATGGTTTATTAATTTTTAAGAGGGTATATACGGGTTTTTAGTGATTAGTAGTGTTTATTCAGGTTTATTAGAACTTTTACGTTTTATTAGGTTTTTGTTGACCTCACCTGTTTTCATAATCTCAATCATGTATTCATATGTGTTGAAAATCCCAATTATGTTTTCATTCTCTATGATATTTTTAAGTATCATTGATCTATACTTTAATTATTTCAAATATGTGATCAAACCAATAATAATTTTTAAAATAGTCTTTGGAATATGTTAATCCTCATTTATCCATGTTCATACAAGTTATAAATTGATTCTAACAAAATCGGATGTGTTCTGCATAAAACAGATAAGTAATGTGTCTATAGCTACTGATAAAGAGCTATAGGTAACCAGTCTACCGATAGACTTAGTCTACCGACAGACAGCTACCGATAGACTTAACACAGACAGCTACCGATAGACTTAACACAGAGCTACCGATGTACTTATAAATATAAGCTACTGACTTACAGACAGCTAACGATACAAATATTGAGCTACCGGTGTAAGTATAAATAGCTACCGATGGAATAAGAGTCACCGATGGACGAAGCTACTGATAGACTCACAGCTACCGATACACGCATGGAGCTACCGATGCATGGAGCTACTGACGCATGGAGCTACCGATAAACAAAGTCACTGATACAATCATGAAGCAACCGACGCATAGAGCCATCGATAGAGTCAAAGCAACTAGTGACATTGAGCTACCGATGTTCAAGCTACCGATGTTCAAGCTACCGATGTTCAAGCTACCAATGTCCAAGCTACCGATGCTGATTACCTACCGATCACTCGACTCACTGTTTGAATTTCTTTATTTCCTATATTTAATCTATCTAACGGTCATATCATACATTTTAATGATTTGTCAAATATCTGATAAAGGTTGTCGGATGTCAGGAACCCGTACCTCGTACCTGCTGAAAAGAAATCTTTTCTGTCCCCTGTCGGGAGATAAATACGAGAAGACTACGCTGCCCAAAATAGAAGAAAAACTAGAGAAGCGCGTGGTGGATGATATATACCAGAAACACAAGAAGAGAAAAACGCGTTCCATCAAGAACTCAGAGAAGCTCATAAACAATCAAGCATACTCGAGAAGTGTTCTGTGCATACAAGAAGAACACTGAAGAACTTCATCGACTACATTCTCACTACCTGTGAACCTGGAGCATACAACACTCTGTTTCTCAAACAGAAACGAGAAGAGGACTCAGACTCACTTATGATCGAATCCAAAGGAGTTCAGAGCTACACTGAAATCACCAGAACCATCTCTAAACTCTACATCTCTTGTTCTGTGATTTATTATCATTCATTTCGAGCAGTGTGTGTTATCTGCTGTATCCAACACATAAACTGTCTCCTGTACTCAAACTGAAGGATTCGTAAATCCTTACCAAACTCTTCCATTCTTTCTTTCCCATGAATAACAGTGGTAGAGGTCGTGTGTGACCTGGACAGCTGGTTGCTGTTGTACTGTTTCCCACGAAGAACAGTGGTAGAGGTCTTGGACCTGGACAGTTGTAAACTGTTGAACCCCGATCCAGGGTGTGGATCATTTTTATATAAACTTTTGAGAGGACTAAGTCTCGGCTTGAGACTGAACCTCTTGGTTACATTTGTTGTGCCATCTCTTTCAAAGTTTTATTCCGCTACTAATCACTTTAAAACTAATACAGTTTTTAAAGTTACATTGATAATTAAATTAGCAAGTGTTTATGTTAAGTGTAGATTAGTAAGTTAGTTTCAAAAGATAATCACACACTCCTGTGTTGATTAACTGGGAATTAATCAATCCCTTGAGAATCTGACAGAACCTCTACTTTAATATAAATTCACTACAGTTTAATTTATTATTTTATTTGGGGGTCTTTAAGACACTGTTTTCAAATACAGAAATTTTAATTGGTACTCAATTCACCCCCCTCTTGAGTAAACCACTCTGACCAACACTTGGTATCAAAGGATTGAAAATACTTTCTAAAGTATTCTGTTTTTGAACTGTGATTTTAGTTGTATTTTAATGTTCATAAAATTTCTGTTATATCTAAATTTTTATCTCTTTAAAATTTTCTCATCATGGACAATAGACTTGAGGGTGCTGCTACAAACCGGCCACCTTTCTTCAATGGAACTAATTTTGCTCAGTGGAAACTGAAAATGAAAATTCATCTAGAAAGCATAGGTTTTGATATTTGGATTGCTATTGAATCAGAATACAAAATTCCTACTACTGCTAGATCTACTTGGGATGAACCTATAAAGACTGCTTACAATAACAACTGTAAATCCATGAATGCCTTGTACTGTGCTCTAGGAGATGAAGAGTTTAATAGAATTTCTTCATGTAAAACTGCATATGAAATTTGGGATACCTTAGCTATTTCTCATGAAGGAACAACAAATGTTAAAGAAATGAGATTGAACACCTATACTATCAAGTATGATAATTTTAAAATGAAGCCTAACGAGCCCATTTCTGACATGTATCTCAGGTTCAATGAAATTGTCAACACAATGATCTCACTGGGAAAGGATGTCTCATCGAAGGAAAAAATTATGAGAATTTTGAGATGTCTACCTGATAGATGGAGAGGCACATCTGTCTCAATCAGAGAATCATGTGACATTGCTGCTCTACCTGTCAAGGAATTAATTGGCAAGCTAATGATGTATGAACAAGATCTCAAAGTGAATAAAGAGGAAGAAAATGAACCTCCAAGAAAGTCTGTCGCTTTCAAATCATCAACTTCAATGAATAAGGACAAAGAAAAGCTTCAAGCTATAGTTGAAAGTTCAAGCTGTGAAGACAGTGAAAGTGATTCTGACAGTGATGCTGAGATGGCTCACATTGCTAGAAGATTTAAGAAATTTTATAGGAAAAAGAAGTTCTTCAGAAAAACAAACTATAAGGGTAAGTATGATCACCAAGGTAAATGGAAAAAGGACTGGAAGAAGAATGACAAATCAGATGATGTTGTCTGCTATGAGTGCAAGAGAAAAGGACACATTAAAGCCGACTGTCCAAAGCTAAAGTATAAAAAGAAATATGAATATAAGGACAATAAGTTTAAGAAAGCCATGAAGGCTACTTGGAGTGCTTCAGAAGATAGCACAAGTGAAGCTGAATCTTCAGACTCTGAAAGGAATCGAGCCAACATGTGTTTTATGACAAACACTTCTCAGGTAACTGCTGAAACTCCTGCTTTAAATTATTATTACTCTGGAGATAATGTAGAATCTGATTCTGATTCTGGAACAATGTCTAAAAATGAATTGTTTGAGTACTGTGATATGCTGGAAGAGACATGTAATGAACTTAAGGATAAATACAAGTCATTAAAGAAACAGCATGCTCTCACCACTACAGTTAAAACCGAACTCACTATTGAAAAAGAGAAAAGTGCTCAACTGTTAAACGAAAACACTAAACTGAAACTATCTAATGAGCAACTCAAGAAAGACTTAGATAAGTTCACCAATGGAAAAAATACACTAACACAGATGCTAGGAAAGCAAATAGCACCTAAATATACTACTGGTATAGGATACCAACCTGGACAACGGAAAATTGCCAAAACTAGATTCATTTCTAAATCTGGACAGAATGAAGGTAATTCTGGAACTTCTTATGCTTCAACCAGTTATATACATAGCTATGGATCTAATAAAGTTTATCTTTAATAGCATGTCAATTCTAAAAATTATTTGAGACCCATTAGACAAATATGGGTACCTAAAGTATTATTGGCTAACCTGTCTGGACCCAAGAAAATCTGGATACCAAAATCATCTCCCATCTAAATCTGTTTTGTAGGGAACTTGCTTGAAGAGCTCCTGTAAAGAGACGTGGTATTTGGAAAGTGGATGTTCAAGACATATTTCAGGAGACTTCTCTTGTTTCAAGAGTTTAATAAAAGTTGATGGAGGCTTTGTCACATTTGGTGATAATTCTAAAGGAAAAATCATCGGCCTAGGCCAGATTGGTAACACTGATTCAATCCTGATTTCTAAAGTTTTATTTGTTGATGGCCTTAAATATAATTTATTAAGTATTTCTCAGTTATGTGATGATGGTTTTCATGTTAAATTTGAAAATTATTCTTGCAAAGTTTTTAATTCTAAGAATGTTTTGGTATTTTCTGCCTTAAGAAATGAAAATGTTTATGCTGTTAATCTGAATTCTTTAGCTAAACAGAATATTACTTGTTTGAATGCATTTCATAAAGAATCTTGGCTATGGAACAGAAGATTTGGACATTGCAACATTCACTCACTTAGAAAACTCTCTAGAAAGAACCTAGTTAGAGACCTACCTAAATTAGAATTCCCAAATGATAAAGTGTGTAACCCCTGTCAAAAGGGAAAACAACACAAAGTTTCTTTTAAATCAAAGAAAGAAGTTTCGACTTCTCAACCACTTGAATTGGTTCACATGGACTTGTTTGGACCATCAAGAGTTTCTAGTTTAAATGGGAAGCACTATGTTTATGTTCTTGTAGATGATTTTTCTAGATATACTTGGGTATATTTTCTAGCTCACAAAAGTGAAGCTTGTTCTTCTTTTGTTAAATACTCTAAATCTGTAGAGAACCTTAGTGGACTTAAGATTAAAACTTTGAGAAGTGATCATGGTCGTGAGTTTGAAAATCAAGATTTTTAATCTTATTGCTCACACAATGGCTATACTCATAACTTTTCTGCCCCTAGAACACCCCAACAGAATGGTGTAGTAGAAAGAAGAAACCGAACCCTTCAAGAAATTGCTAGAACCATGCTCAATGAATATGACCTGCCTATTTATTTTTGGGCTGAAGCTATAAATACAGCTTGTTATGTTATTAATAGAGTCTTAATTAGACTTGTTCTTAAGAAAACCCCTTATGAATTGTGGAACAATAGAAAGCCTAAGGTTAATTACTTTAAAGTTTTTGGTTGCAAAGTATTTATTCTGAATACTAAAGATAATCTGGATAATTTTGCTTCCAAAAGTGATGAAGGAATTTTTCTGGGTTACTCTATTTCAAGTAAAGCCTATAGAGTATTCAATAAGAAAACCAAATGTGTGGAGGAATCTGTTCACATCAAGTTTGATGAA
This sequence comes from Viscum album, assembly GCA_963277665.1. Taxonomy (NCBI): domain Eukaryota; kingdom Viridiplantae; phylum Streptophyta; class Magnoliopsida; order Santalales; family Viscaceae; genus Viscum; species Viscum album. Next base: position 878,788,883 of record OY728167.1, read on the forward strand.
ACTGATCCACATGAGCCTAAAACCTCTCTTGAGAATCTTGAAGAAGATTTGTCTATTCTAGACCTTAATGATAAATCTAAAGAACCTGTTATAAAAGCATCCAGTTCTGGACTTTTTCCAGAATCTGCTTCTATTGAACCCGAACCTATAGATGAACCTGAAATTTCTAGTCCAACCTTTACCAGATCAACAAGGATTCTAAAGAATCATCCTTTAGAAGATGTTGTTGGTAATCTTGATAGAGGAACACAAACTAGAGCTTCTCTAAGAAACCAGGTTGAACATCAAGCTTTTCTTTCACAGCTAGAACCCAAAAATATCAATGATGCTATCAATGATGAATTCTGGGTAATAGCTATGTAGGAATAATTAAATCAGTTTGAAAGAAACAAAGTCTGGGAATTAGTTGACAGACCTAAGGACACTTTGAAAATAGGCACAAAATGGGTTTTTAGAAATAAAGTAGATGAATCTGGAAATATAGTTAGAAACAAAGCTAGACTAGTTGCACAAGGATATATTCAAGAAGAAGGTATAGACTATGAGGAAACTTTTGAACCTGTAGCTAGACTAGAAGCCATTAGGATCTTACTTACATATGTTGCACATCTGGATTTCAAGTTATATCAAATGGATGTGAAAAGTGCATTTCTAAATGGTTTTATAATTGAAGATGTTTTTGTAGAACAACCACCTGGATTTACTAACCCCCATTTTCCAAATCAAGTTTTTAAACTTTCTAAAGCTTTGTATGGTTTGAAACAAGCTCCAAGAGCTTGGTATGATAGACTTAGCAATTTCCTTATTTCAAAATGTTTTACTAAAGGGATTGCTGATCCAACTCTTTTCATTAAAAGAATTTCTAAAGATGTTTTAGTTGTACAAATATATGTTGATGATATTATTTTTGGATCTTCTAAACACTCTTTATGTACTGATTTTTCAAAAAGTATGCAAAATGAATTTGAAATGAGCTTAATGGGAGAGCTTAAGTACTTTCATGGATTTCAAGTATTTCAAAATGAAAATGGTATTATTTTGAATCAAAGTAAATATACAAAGGACCTTTTAAAACGTTTTGGTCTGGATAGTATCAAGGAAAGTGAAACTCCTATGAGTACTACCTGTAAATTGGATGCAGATGAAACTGGGAAACCGGTTGATCAAACAAATTACAGAGGTATGATTGGTAGTTTACTTTATCTTATTGCTAGTCGACCTGATATTATGTTTAGTGTGTGTATGTGTGCTAGATTTCAAGCTAATCCAAAAGAATCTCATTTGCTTGCTGTTAAAAGAATTTTTAAATATCTCAAACACACGGTTAACTTAGGTTTGTTTTACCCAACAGGGAAATCCTTTGAGTTAATGAGTTATTCAGATGCTGACTTTGCTGGTTGTAAGTTAGATAGAAAAATCACATCAGGAACATGTCATTTGCTTGGAAAATCATTAGTTTCTTGGTGTAGTATGAAACAGAACTCAGTTTCATTATCTACTGCCGAAGCAGAATATATAGCTGCTGGTAGTTGTTGTGCACAAATTCTGTGGATGAAACACACTCTTTTGGACTATGGATATGTTTTTAAACATGTTTCAATCAACTGTGATAACACCAGTGCAATAAACATCTCTAAGAATCCTGTATCTCATTCTAGAACCAAACACATAGATGTAAGACACCATTTTCTAAGAGATCACTATCAAAAAGGTGATATTTCTCTTGAATTTATTGGCACTGAACATCAATTGGATGATATTTTCACTAAACCTTTAAGTTCGGATAGGCTAAGTTACATAAGACACGAACTGGGAATGTTTAATCACAACCGGTGTGAAGATTCTCACTGATGTGAAATTCTCACCGACGTGAAAATTGACACCGATGTGAAATTATCACCGACGTGAAAATTGTCACCGATGTAAGTTTCTCACCGACGTGAAAATTCTCACCGATGTAAGTTTCTCACCGACGTAGAAATTCTCACCGATGTACAACTCTCACTGATTTGTTTTTCTCACCGATGATTAACTCACACCGATGCAAGGTTTTAAAACTTCTGCCTGCCGCCAAGAATACGAATCGTTTTATTTTATTTTATTACTCTATTTTATTTGTTTATTTGGAATTACTAAATGATAAAACTCAGTCTAAGCCACTTCTTACCTCACCGAGCTCAAAATCTCTCACCTTTGAACCTTACCTCCCAAATCGGCCAAGAACCCTAAACCCGCGATGGCAAAAACCAAGCTTCCTATCGTCAGAGATGAAAGTGCAGAACCAAACGCTAAGAAGAAGAAGACACAGCATAAAGCCAGTGTTAGTGAAGTCAAAACTAGATCGGGAAGGCGACCAGTGAATCCTCACTTGCAGAATAGAGACATAGTAATCGAGAAGGAACTGTGCGTGGAATGGCTACTGCCTAGCAAATCCTTAGTACTCGAGATTCTGGAAGACCATAAATGGGTGGATTGTTTCTCGAATAACAATGGCCCATACTACCCGAAGTTGGTAAAGCAGTTCTATGAGTTTGTAACCTTTGAGAAGTCTGAAAATGAGAATCGGGTAAGCTCTTTTGTAAATGGAAAAGAGATGTCTTTTTCTTCAGTAGAGTGGGCTGAGTATTTAAAAGTACCACATGAAGGTGTTTCTGGGTATGTATCAAGAGCAATGCCACCTAGCAGTGACATTTTTGATTATGAAACTGCCTTAAAAGAACTGACTGGTAATGGGAATCAAAGGCAAGTGGTTGCTACTGAAATGGATGGAGAAAATCGACTGCTCTTCAAGTTTGTTCAGCATGTGTTGATACCTAGGCGAGGAGATTTTTCAAATCTGAGATATCAAGATATCTATCTTCTTCATTTGCTAAGACATGGTGTAAAAATCAATCTGTGCAGATTGTTGATGCTTCAAATGGAAGACATGATTAGACCAAAGTCAAAGACTAATGCTTTATTCTTTGCCAAGCTGATTTCAGTGATGATAAAAGTGAAAGAAATAGCTGAGTCTCAGGATGAGACGGTTGTAGTCAAGAACAATTTCTGCATCACCTTGACTGTTTGCAAGTACATGAAAATTAACTGGAACCCATGGAAGGGAGAATGGGTCAGTGATGATCAGAAGATCTATGATAAGTTTAACCCTGTGGATCATCCCTCAAGACCAAAGGTTATGAGAGATCCGAGTCTGAGACCTGATGAAGAGGAAACTGTTTATAGTAGTGAAACAGAAGAAGAAACAGAAGAAGAAGAAGAAGAAACTCCTATGGATGTTAGAGGAGATCCAGACTTGCCCCCAAGTCCTGTTGCAGAATTGGTTTATTCTAGGAATGGAAAAGTAGAGGAAATTGTGTCTACTCATGAGGAAGACCAGTCTGTACCTCACCAAGAAGAAGAGGAAAAGGAGAATGTATCTGAATTGTCTGCTTCTGGTAGTTTAAGTATGAGTCCCTTGATTGGAAGCTCAGCTATGCCTGCTGCTGAAGTAGAAAGAGATAGAGAAGAAGCTGTACCTGTTTCAGAAAACCTCCTTACTGCTGCTGAGATGGAAGTTGTTGTGGAAGATTCTGATGAAGAAAGGCCAGCAGAAAAGGCTGTTGTGATACATGAGAATTCACCCATTGAGGGGGGGCATCAGTCTGTGCTTGTAAATGTTACAGTAGCTATTGAGCTTGGAGACTGGGTAGAAGACCCAGGGTTTATAGACTGTGGATTGGATTATCTGGATTCAGATAATGAGATGTCTGAGAATAGACCGAAGACCAATTATGATCTTGCTTCTGAGTTGTTTCCAGATGATGTGGTCAGATTTCATGATCTGAATAAGCTGAAAGAGGACCTCAAATCCAGTTTTGTTGGAGAAGTAAAGTTAATGGAAACCTCTCTTGCATCCTCAATTAATTCAATAATGACTGATTCTGTAGTTAATTTGGCCTCAGCAAGAGGATCTGCTGAAGCTGTCTCAAATGATTTTGTCTCTAAATCAGATCATGAATCCATGAAGAATGAGCTGAAAGAATCATTCAGTGTATCAGTTGCTGAGATGAAGCAAAGCTTTTATGAAGAAATGAAAATGTTAGAGAGATCCTTCGAGCTATCTCTGGCTTGTAATTTATCTTCCTTTGTGTCTGAGCCTATGGAAGAAGTGAAAGAGTGCCAGACTCAGTCTTCTAGAATCGAAGCAGACCTTGAAGATCTCAAGACATCAGTTGTTGCATTGGATTCTTATATGAGCTCCAAGTCTAAAGCTGACAAGGACCTAGCTTATGTGAATAGTGTAGTAAGCCAGTTTGTCTCAGTGTTTGAAAGTTTCAAAACCTCAGTGAATGATCATGTTCAGTTACAAGACTCTCAAGTTCAAAGCCTAATCAGTGGTTTGTCTAAGAGTTTCAAAGAAACTGTTTCCTTCTCTCTTGGACCTCTCACATCCAAATTATCAGTTGACCTGAATCAAGTTCGAGCAATGTTGAAGGAGGAGATTGGTTCTATTTCAACCAGTGGTTCTGTGGACTCATCGGAGTTGAGCCGAGTGGTGCTTTCTACAAGAGACTCTGCTAGAGAAATAATGAAGATTGTTCAAGATTTTATGAGAGAAGCCTCTGCCTCTCAGGAATCCATAAAGAGCAAAGTGGACCACTACTTCACCAAAATTTTCACCAAGAATCAACTCGAACACCACTTCAAGCTAATGTTGGAGCACATGAAGCTCCCTCCAGTCACTCAAGCTTTCAGAGAACAAGTGAGCAAGCTAAGAGAATTGACTCCTACCTTAGAGAAATTTATGGAGAACAAAGATGATTTCATCTCTGCTATGGAAAGAGGAGGAGTAATTATTATGGATTTTAGAAATCTGCTGCTACCCTTCTTGCATGTTGATGCCAGACCAGTCATCATCCCTCCTCCTTTGCCTGCTTCTGCCTCAGCTGCTTCCACAGTCCAGCTGACTCCTACTCAAGCTATTCGCAGCCTCACACCAATGATCACCCAAAAATCTTCAACCTACAGGCCTGACTCTGTGTCAGTGGCTCAGCCTCCTTTGATCCTTTCTGGCATTGCCAAACATTCACCTGAATCCTCACCACCCAAGCCTTCTTCTGATCCCAAAGGCAAATCTCACGTGGAAGATGTGGATTGATCCAGTGGCCAGGATTTTTGATAGGAATTCCTTTGTATTCTGTTTTTTGTACTTTCTGACTGATCTACTACAGAGGAACTCTTTTTACTTCTCATGTGTTATTTGTCTCCTATATATATATATGCTTTCCCACTTTTTGATTATCACAAAGGGGGAGAACAATAAGAATAATAAGGGGGAGAACAAAATGAGAGAATGAGAAATATTTTCAATGGAGAAAAATAATTTTTTTTTTATGTTTACCTCTGATATCTTATGTCTACTTAGTACCTTATGATTGTTACCTCTGATAACTTATGTCTATATCATACTATTTCTATTATCTATGATGCTGTTTTCAATGAGAAAATTGAATTCAATATTATACTCCTTACTATTATATATTCACTATGTTAAATGCCCATATCATAAATTGTGATTATCAAAAAGGGGGAGATTGTTGACCTCACCTGTTTTGATAATCTCAATCATGTATTCATATGTGTTGAAAATCCCAATTATGTTTTCATTCTCTATGATATTTTTAAGTATCATTGATCTATACTTTAATTCTTTCAAATATGTGATCAAACCAATAATAATTTTTAAAATAGTCTTTGGAATATGTTAATCCTCATTTATCCATGTTCATACAAGTTATAAATTGATTCTAACAAAATCGGATGTGTTCTGCATAAAACAGATAAGTAATCTGTCTATAGCTACTGATAAAGAGCTACCGGTAACCAGTCTACCGATAGACTTAGTCTACCGACAGACAGCTACCGATAGACTTAACACAGACAGCTACCGATAGACTTAACACATAGCTACCGATGTACTTATAAATATAAGCTACTGACTTACAGACAGTTACCGATACAAATATAGAGCTACCGGAGTAAGTATAAATAGCTACCGATGGAATAAGAGTCACCGATGGACGAAGCTACTGACAGACTCACAGCTACCGATACACGCATGGAGCTACCGATGCATGGAGCTACTGACGCATGGAGCTACTGACACATGGAGCTACCGATAAACAAAGTCACCGATACAATCATGAATCAACCGACGCATAGAGCCACCGATAGAGTCAAAGTAACTAGTGACATTGAGCTACCGATGTTCAAGCTACCGATGTTCAAGCTACCGATGTTCAAGCTACCGATGTCCAAGCTACCGATGCTGATTACCTACCGATCACTCGACTCACTGTTTGAATTTCTTTATTTCCTATATTTAATCTATCTAACGGTCATATCATACATTTTAATGATTTGTAAAATATCTGATAAAGGTTGTTGGATTTCAGGAACCCGTACCTCGTACCTGCTGAAAAGAAATCTTTTCTGTCCCCTATTGGGAGATAAATACGAGAAGACTACGCTGCCCAAAATAGAAGAAAAACTAGAGAAGCGTGTGGTGGATGATATATACCAGAAACACAAGAATAGAAAAACGAGTTCCATCAAGAACACAGAGAAGATCATAAACAATCAAGCATACTCGAGAAGTGTTCTGTGCATACAAGAAGAACACTGAAGAACTTCATCGACTACATTCTCACTACCTGTGAACCTGGAGCATACGACACTCTGTTTCTCAAACAGAAACGAGAAGAGGACTCAGACTCACTTCTGATCGAATCCAAAGGAGTTCAGAGCTACACTGAAATCACCAGAACCATCTCTAAACTCTACATCTCTTGTTCTGTGATTTATTATCATTCATTTCGAGCAGTGTGTGTTATCTGCTGTATCCAACACATACACTATCTCCTGTACTCAAACTGAAGGATTCGTAAATCCTTACCAAACTCTTCCATTCTTTCTTTCCCACGAATAACAGTGGTAGAGGTCGTGTGTGACCTGGACAGCTGGTTGCTGTTGTACTGTTTCCCACGAAGAACAGTGGTAGAGGTCTTGGACCTGGACAGTTGTAAACTGTTGAACCCCGATCCAGGGTGTGGATCATTTTTATATAAACTTTTGAGAGGACTAAGTCTCGGCTTGAGACTGAACCTCTTGGTTACATTTGTTGTGCCATCTCTTTCAAAGTTTTATTCCGCTGCTAATCACTTTAAAAGTAATACTGTTTTTAAATTTACTTTGATAATTAAATTAGCAAGTGTTTATGTTAAGTGTAGATTAGTAAGTTAGTTTCAAAAGATAATCACACACTCCTGTGTTGATTAACTGGGAATTAATCAATCCCTTGAGAATCTGACAGAACCTCTACTTTAATATAAATTCACTACAGTTTAATTTATTATTTTATTTGGGGGTCTTTAAGACACTGTTTTTAAATACAGATATTTTAATTGGTACTCAATTCACCCCCCTCTTGAGTAAACCACTCCGACCAACAGTTTTATTAGCAATTATTAGGGGTTTTAGGGCCTTTTAATGGTATATTTGCGTTTTTAGGGTTTAGTGGTGTTTATTATGGTTTATTATGGTGTGTGACGGTTTATTAGGGTTCAGTAGGTATTTTTAGGGTTTTATTAGGGTTGAGTCGGTATCATTAAGGTTTCATTAGGGTTTATTAGTGTTGAGTATGGTTTATTAGGGTTTGTTAGGGATTTTTAGGGTTTACTAGGGTTTGTTAGTGTTTTTATTAGGGTATATGAGTGTTTTTTAGTTATTATTTATATATATGAGGGGTTGTCAGGTCTTTTTAGGTTTTATTATCGTTTTTAGTGTTTATGAGCATTTTTAATGGTTTATTAGTTTTTATTTTAATTTATTATATTTTATTAGGGTTTCTTGGGATTTTTAATGGTTTGTTTGCGTTTTTTTGTTTATTGGGGTTTATTTGGGTTTTATTTGGTTTTGTTATGGTGTGTGAAGGTTTATAAGGGTTGAGAAGGTATTTTCAGGGTTTTATTATGGTTTTATTAGGGTTTATTAGTTTTTATTAGGGTTTATTAACGATTTTCAGGGTTTATTAGGGTTTATTAGTTTTTTTGTTTTATTAGGTTATATTAGTGTCTGTTAAGTCTTTTTAGATAATATAGTATGTTTTCATTATTTTTGAGTGTTTTGTTTTTGTTTGTGGGTGTTTTTTGGGTTTCGTAGGTTATATTGGAGTTTATTATGGTTTATTATGGTTTCAAGGGATTTTTATGGTATATTAGGATTTTTAGTCATTATTAGGTTATATTAGTGTTTTTAGGTCTTTTTAGGTAATATAGCACGTTTTTATTGTTTTTGATTTTTTTTATTGTTTGTGAGCATTTTTAGGGTTTATTAGGTTATATTAGAGATTATCTAGGTTTCTAGGGAAATTTTAAAGTATACTAGCATTTTTTTTCTTTATTATGGGCTTGTAGGGATTTATTAGGGGTTATTATGGTGTGTTAAGGTTTGTTAGGGTTGAGTAGGGTTTATTTGGATTTATTTATGGTTTATTAGGGATTTTTAGGGTTTTTTGGGGGTTTATTATGGTTTATTAGTGTTTATTGTAGTCTATTATGGTTGGTTAGGGTTGTAAAGGTTTTCTTAATTTGTTTTTTGGGTTTATTGGGTTTTATTTTCATTTATTAGTGTTTATTAGGTATTTTGGGGTTTTTTTTAGGGTTGAGTAGAGTTTCTTAGGGTTTTTAGGGATTATAAGGTGTTTTAGGGATTATTAGAGTTTATTAGGTGTTTATTAGAGTTTAAATTTTTATATTATGGTATATTAGGTTTTAATATTTTTTAGGGTTTTAATGCATCTTTAGGGTTTTTGTAGCATTTTTTAAGGTTTGTGTAGCGTTGTAAGAGTTTATGCAACATTTTTAGTGTTTATGTAGCGTTTTTAGGGTTTAGTTAGTAGTTTTTGATTTTATGTATCATTTTTAGGGTTTATGTAACATTTTTAGGGTTTATATAGCATGTTTAGGTTTTAGCTTTCATGTAGCATTTTTTAGGTTTTATGTTGTGTTTTCTAGGTTTATGTAGCATTTTTATGGGTGATGTAGCATTTATGTTGCGTTTTTAGGGTTTATGTAGCGTTTATAGGGTTAATGAAGTGTTTTTAGGGTTTATGTTGTGTTTTTAGATTTTATGTATTGTTTTTAATGTTTATGTTGCATTTTTTAGGGATTATGTAGTGTTTTTTATGGTTTATGTTACAGTTCAAGGGTTTATGAAGTCCTTTTAGGGTTTATGTAGAGTTTTTTGGGTTCATGTTGTGTTTTTTAGTTTATGATGCATTTTAAGGGTTTGTGTTGCATTTTTAAGCGTTTATGTAACATTTTTAGGGTTTATGTATCTATTTGAAGCCTTTTTTACGGTTTTAATGGTTGTTTATGGTTGGTAGTTTTTTATGGGTTTTAAGGGTTATTAATGGGTGTTTTTGGTTTTTATGGTATCTGATGGAATTTTAATGATTTTTTGGGGGGTTCATGGGTTTATTTGTTTATTTGGGATTGATAGGGGTTGTTATGGTTTTTTATTGTGTTTTAGGGTTTGTTTGGGTATTATAGCGGTTTTAGGGTTTATATAATGTGTTTTAGATTTTTTTTGGGTTCTTTAGGGCCTTTTGTGTTTTTTAGAGTTTAATGTGGTTATTTAGGTTTTATTAGGGTTCTTTAGAGTTTATTAGTGTTCTTTAGGATTTGTTACCGTTTATTAGCATTTTTATTGTATATTAGGGTTTTATTGGGCTTTTGAAGGCCTTAATAGCTTTTTCTAGGGTTTATCAACCATTTTTAGGGTTATTTAGGATTTATTAGGTTTATTTATGGTTTATATTATTTATTAGGGTATATTAATGTGTATTTGGGTTTATTACTATTTATTAGGGTTTATTATGATTTTTAGGGTTTTTTGCGGTTTATTAGGGGTTTGTTATAGTTTGTTTTAGTTTGTTACGATTTATTTGGCATTTTTAGGATTTATTACAATATATTCAGGGTTGTTAGGGTTTGTTACAATTTATTTTGGGGTTATTAGGGTTTGTTAGGGTTTTTAGGGGTTGTAGGGTTTTGTAGGCTATTATTTAGTGGTTTTTGTAGAATTTTGTCGAGTTTGTTTGGGTTTTTAGTGATTATTGGGGTTTATTATGGTTTAATAGTGTTTTTTATTGTATATTAGGGTTTTGGGATTTTTTAGTGTTTATTAGGGTCTAATAGTGTTTGTTAGGGTTTATTATGGGTTAGTAGAATTTATTAGTGTTTATTAGGGTTTTTTGGGTTTAATAGTGGGTTTTAGGGGTTATTAGGGTTTATTAGTGGTTCTTAGGGGTTATTAGTGGTTGTTAGGATTTTTTTGGTTTTGTTAGGGTTTTTAGGATTTGTTAAAGTTTGATTGAGTTGTTTGTGGTTTTATGCATTTTTTTGGGTTTTGTTTCATTTTGCGGGTTTTGAAGCATTTTTCAATTTTTTGTAGCAATTGTTAGGGTTTATGTAGTGTTGTTAGTGGCTTTAGTGGTTTTTAGGGGGTTATTTGGGTTTTATTTGGGTTTAATTTTTTATATTATGGTATATTAGGGTTAAATATTTTTGAGGGTTTTGAAGCGTCCTTAGGGTTTTTGTAGCATTTTTAGGGATTGTGTAAAGTTGTTAGAGTTTATGTAGCATTTTTAGTGGTTATGAAGCATTTTCAGGGTTTAGTTAGCGGTTTTAGGTTTTATGTATCATTTTTAGGGTTTATGTAACATTTTTAGGGTCTATGTAGCGTGTTTAAAGTTTAGGTTTTATGTAGCATTTTTTAGGGTTTATGTTGCATTTTCTGGGTTTATGTAGCATTTTTAGGGGTGATGTAGCCTTTATGTTGCATTTTGTAGGGTTTATGTAACGTTTTTAGGGTTCATGTAGTGTTTTTAGGGTTTATATTGTGTTTTTAGGTTTTATGTAGCATTTTAATGTTTATGTTGCGTTTTTTAGTGTTTATGTTGTGTTTTTAGGGTTTATGTTACAGTTCTAGGGTTTATGTACTGTTTTTATGGTTTATGTAGCATTTTTTTGCTTTATGTTGCGTTTAATTGTTTATGTTGTGTTTTTAGGGTTTTCGTTGCATTTTTTAGGGTTTATGTTATGATTTTAGGGTTTTTGTATCTATTTAAAGCCTTTTTAGGGTTTTAATGGTTGTTTATGGTTTGTAGTGTTTTTAGAGGTTTTAAGGGTTGTTAACAGGTGTTTATGGTTTTTTATGGTATCTGATGGCTTTTTAATGGGTTTTGGGGGGTTTTATGGGTTTATTTGTTTTTTTGGGATTGATAGGGTTTTTAGGGTTTTTAGTTTGTTTTGGGTTTGTTTTGGGTTTGTAGTGGTTTTAGGGGTTTATATAATGTGTTTTAAGATTTTTTGGGCTCTTTAGGGGTTTTTAGTGTTCTTTAGAGATTAATATGGTTCTTTACGAATTATTAGAGTTCTTTAGGGTTTATTAGTGTCCTTTGGGATTTGTTATAGTTTATTAGCATTTTTATTGTATATGAGGGTTTTATTGGGATTTTGTAGGCATTAATAGATTTTTCTAGAGTTGATCAAACTTTTTTTGGGTTATTTAGGATTTATTAGGGATTATTAGTGTTTATTTTATTTACTAGGGTTTAGTAATGTGTATTTTGGTTTATTACTATTTATTAGGGTTTATTATGATTTGTTAGGGTTTATTGGGGTTTATTAGGGGTTTGTTATGGTTTGTTTCTGTTTTCTTATGATATATTTTCCCTTGTTAGAATTTATTACGATTTATTTGGGGTTGTTAGGGTTTTTTACGATTTATTTTTGGGTTATTAGGGTTTATTAGTGGGTTTTAGGGCTTGGTAGGATATTATTTGGAGTTTGTGTAGCGTTTTGCCGGGTTTGTTAGGGTTTTAGTGATTATTAGGGTTTAATATGGTTTAATAGTGTTTTTATTGTATATTAGGGGTTTTAGGGATTTTTTAGCACTTATTAGGGTCTAATAGAGTTTGTTAGGGTTTATTACAGGTTATAACAATTAATTAGTGTTTATTTGGGTTTTTAGGGTTTAATAGTGGGGTATATGGGTTATTAAAGTTAATTAGTGGTTCTTAGGGGTTATTAGTGGTTATTATGGTTTGTTAGGTTTTGTTAGTATTTTTAGGGTTTGTTACGGTTTGTTTGAGTTGGTTGGGGTTTTATAGATTTTTTTTGGTTTTATGGGTGTGTTTGGATTTTATATGCTTTGTTAGGGTTATTTTTGCATTTTTTGGGGTTTTGTTGTGTTTTGTGGGTTTTGAAGCATTTTTCAGGTTTTTGTCGCAATTGATAGGGTTTATGTAGCGTTGTTAGTGTCTTTAGCGGTTCTTTAGGTTTCTATAACGTTTTAGTGGGTTTTAGCTTTTTTAGGGTTTTTTGAGGTTTTCGAGGTTTTTTATGTTTGTTTTCAGGTTTTTTCAGTTTTTTCAGTTTTTAGGGGTTTTGGGGTTTTTAGGGTTTTTAGAATGTTTTAGGGTTTTTAGGGTTTTTAGGGTTTTTAGGGGCTTTAAGGGGTTTTTTGTGTTTTTATGGCTTTTTAGGGTTTTTTCAGGTTTTGCAGGGATTGTTAGGGTTTTTTGTGAGTATTAGCATTTTGAATGGTTTAATATCATTTCTGTTGTATATTTGGGTTTTTATGTATTTTTTAGCATTTATTGGGTTATAATTGGGTTTTAAGGTTTTATTACGATTGATTAGTTTTTATTAGGGTTTAGTAGTGGGCTTTAGGGTTTATTGGGGTTTATTATTGTTTATTATTGGTTGGCATGGTTTGTTAGTATTTATTAGTTCTTATTAGAGTGATTTAGGGTGTCTTAGGGTTTGTTAGGGTTTCAAAGGGTGTGTTAGGGTTTATAAGGCTGGGTTAGGGTTTTTATGGGCGGGTTAGGGTTTCTAAGGGTGTGCTATGGTTTCTAAGGGTTTCTAAGGTTGTGTTAGGGTTTCTATGGGTGCGTTTGGGGTTTTAAGGGTTTGGTAGGGTTTCTGAGGGTGTGTTAGGGTTTCTAAGGGTGTTTTAGGGATTCTAAGGATGTTTTAGTGTTTCTTAGGTTTTCTAAGGGTTTTGTTAGGGTTTTGTTAGGGTTTTAGGATTTTTAGGGTTATGTTAGGGTTTCTTATGGTTTCTTAGGGGGTTTAAGGGTTTCATTAGGTTTTTTGTGTTTATTGGGGTTTCTTAGTGCTTATTGGGGTTTGTTAGGGCTGGTTAGGGTTTTTTAGAGTTTTTTTAGGGTTTGTTATGATTTTTGGCTTTTCTGGGGTTTGTTAGGTTTTGTTAGGGTTTGTTAGGTTTTTTAGGGTTTGTTAGTGTTTGTTAGGGTTTGTTATGGTTTGTTGGGGTTTTTCATGGTGTTTAATGGGTTTTAGGGTTTATGGGGTCATTCATGGTCTGTTAGGGTTATTTAGTTATTCATGGTTGTCACAGATATGTAGAATTTGTCGCAAGCTTCAATTTGATATGTGGTAGTGGTGAAACCGAAACCTAGAGTAGACGTTATGGTCAGTTGGAGGACATAAATACATTTTGGTTCTTTAATAATGGGATAAGGTGTCTCTATTGGTCACAGATGTTTAGATCTAGTCTAAATCATTGATTTGATATATGGTATAGGCAAAATGGACTCCTGGAGTAGAAGTTATGGTATTTGGGAGGGTTTAAGTACATTTTTGGGCCTTCAAGGATGTGAGAAGGTGCTTCAGTTGTTTTAGGATTGTAGCTCTAGTCTCAATCTTTGATCTGATATGTGGTAGAGGCAAAACGGACACCCATAGAAGAAGTTATTGCAAAACGGACACCAAAAGACAATCTTTTGACCATCCAAAGAGATTTTGGGTCTTTTTTGGAGTTGAATAATGTTAGAGAGGGTTCCAGTGGTTACCGAGTGTGTATCTTTTCAAAATCATCGATTTTATATGTGGTAGAGCCAAAATTAACACACATAGAAGAAGTTATTATTGTTTTAAATTGAGAAACTCTCCTAGCACCTAAAAACCTAAGAAACCCGCAACATACTAAAATAGGCATAACATCTCCTTCGGGTGCCCGTTTGAGACATGTCACTAGTAAAATTGAAGCTTGTGAGATGAGTGAGGACCAAGTCTAATCGAAACTGTGAGAAGATCAAAGAAGCAGAAGATATATTAGTTATACCACTCCAAAAAAGTCCAACTTCAAACGACCATAACTTTCACTCCGGTTGTCCATTTGATCTCTACCACATATCAAATCGAAGGAAACAAAGAGATCTACGCAGAAGGATAATTTGAAAAAAAATAAAGTCATGTTTGGGACAATAAAATCCCAAAAACCTATCAAAAGGCCTCTAAAAATCCAATTATGTGTCTGGATCCCTGTCAATTTTTTCATAAAACGGTCATAACTTCTAATATGTGTGTCTGTTTGGAATCTTGCACCTATTTTTATCATAGTTCGTTCCATGATATTTATATTGACTCTTCACGGAGCACAAATGGACACCTGAAGAAGAAGTTGTGACTTTTTTAATGACTCTGTGATTTATTAGGTTTTTCAAGACACCATTTCTAGTACTTTTTTCCTATCTGCTGTTTTTTCAAACAACTATAACATATTATTACTGTTATTATTATTATTATTATTATCATCATCTCATGCAAATGAAAATTCACATGCACATGCATTATTATTATATTTTAATTACCATGCACGCTCACATGCAATGCACACACGTTATTTTATTATCTCATGCGTTGTTATTATATTTCTTATTATTATTATTGTGGTTGTTGTTGTTCTTGTGGTTGTTGTTGTTCTTGTTATTATCATCACATGCAAATTCACATCCAAATGAACATACACACACATTCAATGAACATGCATTATTCTATTATCACATGCGTTGTTGTTTTTATTATTATTATTATTATTATTATTATTATTGTCATCATCATCATCACATGCATATGAAATGCACCGAAGTTATTATTTATTACCATACACATGCACACGTAATGCAAATGCAATATTCTATTATTGTATGCATTAGTACTACTACTATAATTACTACTGTTGTTATTATTACTATCATCACATGAAAATGTAGATGCACATGCATTATTATTTATTATTTATTACCATTATGTGCATATGAATAGCACTTGTATTCTTCTTTTATTATTATTATTATTATTATTATTATTATTATTATCATTATTATCATCATTATCACATGAAAATGCACATGCATTTGCATTGTTATTTATTATTTATTACCATGCATGTGCATGAATTATTATTATTATTCTTACAATTAGTATTATTTATATTATCATCAAATGTAAATGCACATGCACATGCATGTGCGTTATTATTTATTATTATTTATTTAGTATTTACTACTATGCACATGCACATGAATTGCACTTCCGTTATTCTATTATTATTATTGTTTTTTTTTTGTTGTTGTTGTTGTTGTTTGTATCATCAAATACAAATGCACTTGCACATGCGTTGTTATTTATTAATTATTACCATGCACATCATGTGTCATTATCATTATCATTACATGTAAATGCACATGCACGTGCGTTATTATATATTGTTTATTATCATGCACATGCAGATGAAATGTACTTGGGTTATTCTCTTATCACATGTGTTATTATTAGTTATTCTAATGTACGTGCACACGCAATGCACGTGCATTATTCTATTATCATGTGTGTTATTATTTATTATTTGTTATCATTCACATGCAAATGCACATTCATGTGGACTTGGTTATTATTTATTGTTTATTACCATGCACATGTACTTGTATGTGCGTAATTATTTATTATTTATTACCATTCAAACGCACATGCACAAACACAAGAAATTCACATGCGTTATTATTTATAATTTATTATTTATTATCATTCACAAGAAAATGTGCAGGCATATGCACAAGCACGTGCATTATGATTTATTATTTAAACCTTGCACATGCATATGCACATGCACGTGTGTTATTACTACTATTATTATTAGAGGTATTTTTAGGGTTTACTAACATTTTTTAGGATTTTTAGGCATTATTAACCTTTAATGTGGTTAGTTAGGGTTTGAGGGATTTTTATTGGTATATTTTCCATTTTTAGGGTTTGGTGGGGGTTATTAGGATTTTATTAGGGTTTATTATGGTGTGTCGAGGTTTATTTGGTATTTTTAGGGTTTTATTAGGATTTATTTGGCTTTATTAGGGTATATTATGGAATATTATGGTATATTTGGGTATGTTTAGGATTTATTGGTGTTTATTATAGTTCATTATGTTTTATTAAATTTTAATAGGGTATTTTTGGGTTTTTTAGTGTGTAGTAGTGTTTATTTTGGGTTTATTAGTGCTTTTAAGCTTTTTTAGGTTTTATTATCATTTATTAGGGGTTTTAGGGATTTCTAATGGTATCTTTGTGTTTTTTAGGGTTTAGTGGGTTTTATTATGGTTTATTGTGGTTTGTTAAGGTTAATTAGGGTTGAGTAGGTATTTTTAGGGTCTTATTCTGGTTGAGTCGATATCTTTAAGGTTTTATTAGGGTTTATTTGGGTTGAGTGAAGTTTATTAGGGGTTTTTAGGGATTTTTAGGGTTTACGAGGGTTTATTAGTGTTTTTATTTGGGTATATGAGTGTTTTTTAGTTTTTGTTAACATATATAAGGGTTTGTTATGAATTTTGAGGTTTTATTAGCGTGTTTTTAGTGTTTGTGAGCATTTTTAATGGTTTATTAGCTTTTATTGGAATTTATTCTGGTTTATTAGGGTTTCTAGGGATTTTTAATGGTTTGTTTGTGTTTTTTTGTGTATTGGGGTTTAGTTGGATTTTATTATGTTTTTTTATGATGTGTCAAGGTTTATTAGAGTTGAGAAGGTATTTTTAGGGTTTTATTATGGTTTTATTATGGTTTTATTATGGTTTATTAGTTTTTATTAGAGTTTATTAGGGATTGATAGGGTTTATTAGGGTTTGTTAGGGGTTTATTAGTTTTTTGTTTTATTAGGTTATATTGGTGTCTGTTAAGTCTTTTTAGATAATATAGCGTGTTTTTATTGTTTTTGAGCGTTTTTTTTTTGTGAGCGTTTTTAGGGTTTCTTCGGTTATATTAGAGTTTATTATGGTTTATTACGGTTTCTAGGGATTTTTAAGGTATATTAGCATTTTTGTCTTTATTAGGTTATATTAGTGTTTTAGGTATTTTTAGGTAATATTGCGCGTTTTTACTGTTTGTGGTCATTTTTTATTATTTGTGAGCATTTTTAGGGTTTATTAGGTTATATAAGAGTTTATCAGGGTTTCTAGGGATTTTTAGGGTAAACTAGCATCTTTTTTCATTATTAGGGTTTTGAAGGGTTTTATTAGGAGTTATTATGGTCTGTTAAGGTTTGTTACGGTTGAGTAGGGTTTATTTGGCATTATTTACAGTTTATAAAGGCTTTTTATGGGGTTTTTGGGTTTTATTTGGGTTTATTAGTTTTTATTAGGGCCGGTTAGAGTTGTTTATGTTTTATTAATGTCTTTTTAGGGTTTATTAGGTTTTATTATCATTTATTAGGGTTTATTAGGTATTTTTGGGTTTTATTAGGGTTGAGTAGAGTTTCTGGGGGTATTTAGGGATTATAAGGTGTTTTAGGGATTATTAGAGTTTATTAGGGGTTTATTAGGGTTTAATTTTTTATATTATGGTATATTAGGGTTTAATATTTTTGAGGGTTTTAGAGCATCTTTAGGGGTTTTATAGCATTTTTTAGGGTTTTTGTAGCGTTGTTCGAGTTTATGTAGCATTTTTAGTGTTAATGTAGCGTTGTTAGGGTTTAGTTAGCGGTTTTTGGTTTTATGTATCATTTTTAGGGTTTATGTAGCGTGTTTAGGTTTTAAGTTTTATGTAGCATTTTTCGGGTTTATGTTGCGTTTTCTGGGTTTCTGTAGCATTTTTAGGGGTGATGTAGCATTTATGTTGCATTTTTTAGGGTTTATGTATCGTTTTTTGTTGAGAAATGTATTGTTTTAAACAATACGTGTTAATGTTATTTAAAGGGGGAGATTATTGAAAATAATACTCTTTCTCTTTATGATAATTTTAATGCTCACAAATACCCTTCGTTATTTTCTAATGTTTTTATTTAGTATTTTTCAGAAATTTATTAATTTATTTTACTCTTGAAATAATTAGAATCTATTACTTATTCAGAATCTACTTTAAGCATGTTCTGGAATCACTGTTCATACCTTACATAGGTAAATATAGCACGGAATATGTTTTAGCACGTTCTGGGATCACAGTTCATACCCTACGTGGATAAAAGTAGCGTAAGGATGAAAAGTGTGTATACTTTTTGAAATAAGAGAAAAGTATGTTTAAACAACCATACGTTTTCAGCAATGTGTGGAAGGAGAACCTTACGTTAGGAAAGAGCCTTACGTTTTGGTTATCAGCAAAGTATGGAAGGAGAACCGTACATAAATTCTAAGCGATACGTTTGTTTCTCAAAAGTATGGTTCATCAACCTTACTTTTTTAAACAACCATATGTTCTTGGAAAAGTATGGATCATTTACCGTACGTTTGAGTGTTGAAGAAAAAGTATGGATGATCAACCCTACGTTTGTGTTCAACCTTACATTGTCAACCCTACGTTTGAAGACTATGATCAACCCTACGTTTGGAGGCCACATCATCAACCTTACGTTTGGCGTTAGAAATTTTAACAGACGATATTTATGTGCAACATTCAGTAAGTTGATTTCTGGGTGGATTTCAAGCCGGATTTAAAGTCGTTTTTAAAGTACGACTTTGACTGATTCAAAGCCATTTTTAATGGATTTATGATCAAATTAAAAGGAGACTTTTATGCCGAGTCTTAATGGAAGTTACGAATTGTCTGTAAATTCAAATTTTTGAATATCGTGAATCAGAAGGCGACTTTTATGGATCTAAATATGCAGGAGATTTGTTTTATTATATATGTTCTCTCTAAAACACCAGTAATGGATGGATGTGATCGATCTATTATTGAAAAAGGTGGAAAACATAGAGTGCAACTATTTACGTTGATCTGCTGATTCAAAAGGAGCGTAAAATCTCTGTTTGTTCAAGAAGAAGAAACTCGATAGAAGATTCACCTGTTCTACATCTAATATCTACTGTGGATCTACTACTGCTGAAGTTGTGAACTATATCTCTCTATCTACTGCAACTGGATCAACTCAGAACTGCTTCGTCTTGAAAATCAATATTTCTAGAGACTTCTATCCATCTACTGTCAATTGCATTCTGTTTCAATTGTGAAGATCAACTGAAAATTTATTTAGGAAATTATTTTTTTTATTCTTGAGTAACCAGCTTCTCGTTCTAAGCTGTGTAGGTTCTTTTTTGAACCAGAATGATTTGTTTTTCCATGGATTTTAATGGTATCAACTACCTGTACTCAGTTGTGAATCGTTCTGTGGAAAAGAGGACCAGATAGTGAAAATCCCCAAGCTCGTGGAGTAGAGCGTTGGTGGAGTAGACTAGGGGCTTTCTATTCCCCAAACCACTATACATCTCTATGTTCTTGATTTTACTTTTTCTGTTGCATGTTTAAATCTGATAAAGTATAAAGGTCATAACTCGTTCAAGAAAAGAGCTATCAAAAAATTGCAAAAGACACAATTCACCCCCATATTCTGTATAATCTGTAGATTTATATCCAACATTTGGTATCAGAGGAGGAGCTTCGGATAGAGCCCTATCAAGCTAGAAGCAATTTAAAGATTATACAACAGGGCATCATGACTGATACAAGAGAAGGGATGTCGATGGTCAGAGCACCATATTTTAATGGAGAAAACTATGGTTGCTGGAAATCGTGCATGATAATATATCTGAAAAACCACGAATATAGAGGCTATTCAATGATTCTGACTCCTTATGAAATTCCTGAAAATCCTGAAACATGGAGTGCTGCTATAGAGGCAGAATATGATATGAACTCGAAGGCTATGAATGCAATTATCTGTGGTCTAGGACCAGATGAATTTAACAGAGTATATCAGTGCCCGACAACATATGAGATGTGGAAAACAATAGCTGTGGCATATGAAGGAACAGACAATGTGAGGCAAATGAGATATGCAACTACAAAACTGAAATTTGATACTTTCAGAATGGTTGAAGGTGAGAGCATTACCAAAATTAATGGGAGACTTAAAGAAATTTTCAATAACATAACTGCTCTAGGAGAACCTATCAAGAAGGTTGATCAAGTATTAAAAGTACTGAGAGTACTTCCAACCTGATGGAATGGTATCTCTGCTGCAATCAGACAATCAACACCTGTCAAGGATCTAACCATGAGAGAGATGATTGGTACACTGATGATGTATGAAGTTGAAATGCAAGATGAGGCTAATGAACATAATGTGCTTATCAAAAGAGAATAAACTACCTTGAAGGTAACTTCACAACAAAAGAATAGAAAGATGAAGAACAGAGAAGCCAAAGCTAGATCAGAAAGCTCTGACTCATCCAACTCAGATGAAGAGTTGGCTCAGCTAGCCTGGAAATTTAGAATGTTCTACAGCAAGAAAAGAGGCTTTAAAAAATACTTTAAGGGAGAGAATAAGGAAGTAAGATGTTATTAATTCAAAAAGATAGGGCATATCAGACCAGATTTCCCACAATTTAAGGATGCAAAGAAGAAGAAATTCTTCAAAAGAAATGACTTTGAGCAGAAAGACAAGAAAGCTATGAAAGCCACATGGAGTGTATCTGAAGACTCTAGTAGCTCTTCTGAATCATGATCAGAGAAAGATGAAGTCAATATAAAGGAAAATATATGTTTCATGGTAGAAACTGATGAGGTACACTCATATTACTCCTCTGAATCACATTCTGAATCAAGCTACTCAAATGAGAAACTTGCAGCCTACTACAATATGCTTGAAGAAAAATATGGCTCACTATTTAAGAAACATAAGTCACTAAAAAATAAACATAAATCCATTTCAGATGAAATAGATACAATGCTGAAACAATAAAAATAATGAACTGATAAATACTATTCGATTAACACTAACTATATTAATTTTGAATCAAGAATAAAAACACTGCAGGATGATGTAGAATCTTACAAACAGGCTGCATTGGTTTTTACAAAAGGAGAGAATTCATTAAATGAAATTCTTGGAAAAACTGTCATTAATAAGGAGAGATTTGGAATTGGCAGTAATGGAGAAAAACTAAAGATATATAAAAATTATATTGTTCCTAGCTCTAAAAAGGTTGATTGTGATTTCTGTGGGACAAAGGGACATATAGCTAAAAACTGTTTCTTAAGACAACCTCAAATTTGTGGTATTAAGAAAGCCTATGTTTCAAAAGACTTATATGATTCAACTAATTTTAAAAGAACAAAGAAAATATGGATACCCAGATTATTGATAGCTAACATTACGGGACCCAAAAAAATATGGGTACCAAAGCAATATGTTTGAATGTCTTTGCAGGTAGCAGAACACCAGAAAAGAAAAGATATGTGGTACATGGATAGTGGCTGCTCAAGACATATGAGTGGGAACTCATTGAATTTCTCTTCACTCACTCAAAAGGAAGGATGAATTGTCACATTTGGTGACAATTCCAAAGGAAAAATCATTGGCATTGGAACTGTTGGAGATCCAATAATAGTCTCAATCAAAAAAGTACTTTATGTACAAGGACTAAAACACAATCTGATAAGTATCTCTCAACTTTGTGATGATGGATATACTGTTGATTTTACTGACAATTGCTGTATTGTTTCTAAAGATAAACTGTTTAAATTTAAAGAACTAAGAACTGAAAAAGTCTATACATTGGATATAATTCCTTATATAAACAACAATTAAACTACTTTACTGTTAATGTAAGTGAATCCAAGATCTGGAATAGGAGACTTGGTCATTGCAATGTATATGTTTTACATAAGTTATCTAAGAAACATTTAGCTTCTGATTTACCTTGTCTCAAATTTGAAAGTGACAGATTTTGTGATGCATGTCAACTTGGCAAGTAACACAAATCATCCATGAAATCTATTAATAAGGTTTCTACATCTAAACCTCTAGAACTTATTTATATGGATTTTTTTGGACCTTCAAGAGTAGCAAGCTTAAATGGTAAATTATATATATATATGTTTTAGTTGATGACTATTAAAGATTTACATGGATTTTCTTTTTGAAATTAAAAAATGAGGCTTTTACTTTATTTGAAAGGTTCTGCAAATCTATTCAAAATGAAAAAGGTTTCAATATTATCTCATTGAGAAGTGATCATGGTGGAGAATTTGAGAATCTGGAATTTAATTCCTTTTTCTCAAATATGGGTATTAAACATACTTTTTCTGCACCCAGAACACCTCAAAAAAAAAGGGATTGTAGAAAGAAGAAATAGAACAGTTTAAGAAATGGTTAGAACTATGTTAAATGAATATAGCCTACCTATATATTTCTGGGCAGAAGCTGTGAATACAGCTTGTTATATAATTAATAGAGTTTTAATTAGACCTATTTTGAAAAAGACACCCTATGAACTATGGAATAATAGAAAAACTAAAGTAAATTACTTTAATGTTTCTGGATGCAAGGTTTATATCTTAAACACCAAGGATAATCTTGGTAGGTTTGATCCAAAATCTGATGAAGGTATTTTCTTAGGATATTCTGTAACCTCTAAAGCTTATAGAGTTTATAATAAGAAGTCAAGGATTGTTAGAGAATCAGTTCATGTAAAATTTGATGAATCTGATCCTTTTTGAGAAAAGGACAGAAAAAATGGATGAACTTGACTCTAATGATAACATGAGACTTGAGAATTTAAAGAATGATTTTGAAAATGATATAAAATAAATTCAGTCCAGTTCAGAGGAACATGATACTGAAGAACCTTTAAATATATTACTTAGATATTCTAGAACCCTAAAGAATCATCCTTTAGAAACTATAATAGGTAACTTAGAAATTGGTTTTCAAACTAGAAGAAACATAGGAAACCTAGTGGAATTCTCTGCCTTCCTATCTCAACAAGAACCCAAGACTATAGAATAATCTTTAGAAGAATAAATCTGGGTAATAACAATGCAAGATGAATTAAACCTGTTTAAAAGAAATGAAGTTTGGGATTTAGTGGAAAGACCTAAGAATTATCCTTTAATAGGAACCAAATGGGTCTTTAGAAATAAACAGGATGACCAAGGCACAATAACTAGAAATAAAGAAAGATTAGTAGCTAAATGATATAATCAAGAAGAAGGAATAGATTATAATGAGACTTTTTTACCTGTAGCTAGGTTAGAATCCATTAGAATCATTTTAGCCTATGCATCTTATATGAATTTTAAATTATTTCAGATGGATGTTAAATCTGCCTTTTTAAATGGTTATTTAATGGAGGAAGTTTATGTTGAACAACCTCCTAGTTTTTAAAACTCTCAAAAACCTGATTCTGTTTTTAAACTTACTAAAGCTCTTTTGGCCTTAAACAAGCACCTAGATCTTGGTATGAAATATTAAGTTCTTTTCTTTTGAAAAATGATTTTACTATTGGTATGACAGATCCAACACTATTTAAGAAAACTGTGAAAAATAATGTTTTATTGGTTCAAATTTATGTTGATGATGTAATCTTTGGATCAACTAATAAAACTCTTTTTCATGAATTTTCAAAATTAATGCAAGAAGAATTTGAAATGAGTATGATGGGAGAATTAAATTTCTTTTTGGGTCTTCAATTTTTTCAAAAAGATTTTGGAAATGTTTTAAATAAAAGAAAATACATTACTAATTTACTTAAGAAATTCGTACTTGAGAACAGCAAGCCATTTATAACTCCTATGTGTACTAATATAAAACTTGATCTGGATGAAACTGGAAAATCAGTTGACAACAAGTTATATAGAGGTATGATTGGTAGTTTGTTATATCTTACTACTAGCTGGCCAGATATAATGTATTCAGTATGTCTTTGTGCTATATTTCAATCAAATCCTAAAGAATCTCATCTAACTGTTGTTAAGAGAATTTTTAGATATTTAAAAGGAACTATTTCTCAATCACTTATTTATCCAAAAAATTCTGATTTTAATTTGATTTCATATTCAGAAGCTGACTTTGGAAGTTGTAGGTTAGATATAAAAAGAACGTCAGGTACATGTCACTTTTTAAGAAAGTCCATAGTATCATGGTCTAGTAAGAAACAACATTCAGTTGCCCTGTCAACAGCTAAGGCAGAATATGTTTCTGCTGGCAGTTGTTGTGCACAAGTGTTGTGGACGAAAAAAATTCTTATGGACTGTGGATTGAATTTTAATAATACACCTATTTTATTTGATAATACGAGTGCAATTAATATTTCCAAAAATCCTATTAGTCATTTTAGAACTAAGCATATTGATATGAGGCATCACTTTTTAAGAGATCATGTTATTAAAAAGGATATATTTTTAGAATTTATAAATACTGAAATTCAATTAGCAGATATTTTTACTAAAACACTTCCCACTGCAAGGTTTGATTTTATTAAGGGGGGGGGGTGGGTTTATTTAATTTTAAATAATTTTTTTTATTTTCATTTACTTTTATTTATGTAAATTTTATTTTTTTTATTGAATACTGTTTAATATTTTCATTCTTTCTTCATATGAAAAATCTATTTGTTTTTTAAAATATATGTAATGATTAGTGATTACATGGGAATCAATGTTGTTAGAGCCTTTTCGACTTCTAAACCCTTTCACTTCTATCGAAACCCTTTCGAAATCCGAAAATCGCACTTCATCTTCTGAAACCCTAACCTTCGAACATCTGAAACCCTAACCTTCAAACCTTCAGAGACCCTTGTGGAAATGGTAAGGACTAAAAGAGCCAGTGAGGCCAAGCCGAGCAATGCCAAGAGGCAATGCACTGAGGGAAAAAAAATCTTACAAGGTAAGGTAATCGATCTCGACTGGTTATTTCAGACGAATCTATTGTTGAAGCAAGCGATGTCATTCCAGAATCTTGAACAGATGTTCAATAGTAAAAATACGAAATTTCTATATGAAGTTGAACTTACATACCTCTTCAAATTTGTAAAATTTAGTTTTGGAGATACAGAGGACAGTATGATGGCTAAGATAGAGGATAGGGATTTCTCAATCTCTTTAGTAGAGATTAGTCAGATTCTCAACTTCCCTCATGAGGGAGTTTTTCATTTCGACATGAAGAATATAGGAGATTCTGTGCATAAATCCTAAGACATAGTGTCTTTTCATTTTGGTACCAAGACAATAAAGAAAATGTTTGTCAAAGATTTGGAGCCTGATCAAAAGATTTTGGTCAAATTTATTCAGACAGGAATAACTCCACGGATAGCAGAAATGGAGAAGATTTTGTACCCTGATCTGTATATAATGTTTCTTTTGTTAAGTGATATTAAGTTAAACTTTCCAAGATACATGATAAGGTATCTTAGTTACTGCTGTCAAAGCGAGGCCAGGATGAATTTCTACCCTTTCGGTAGATTTATTTCTACACTTTTGTTTAATAAAGACATGGTGAGATTAGTGGATGCTAGAGTTAACTGTCATCATAGTAATAAATTTAATGCTGGAACTTTGAGGAAAGTTGGATATTTCTGGAGTACAATTAAAGGAAAACTTTTTCTAGTAGGAGCTGAGGAAGACTCAGAGAGTGCTCAGGCTCAACCTGCTAAGTCCAAGGAGGGACAAGCTGAATCCAGAGTCAGCAATGTAGCAATGAGGATTCGCTTTGAAGTGGCAGATGTTGAGGAAGACAGAAGTCAGGAGGGACTTCAATCTAAAAGAAAAAGAACAGTAAATGAGGAAGTCACTTCAACTGCTTTGGAAAATACAACAGAATCCTTAACTTTATATTCTTTTGTGAGAGAGGTTGTTTTTGATAAGATCTTGGAAGATGTTACTGAGAGAATAGCTCTAGTAGAGGATTCAAAAGTTCAAGAAGAAACTCACAGGGAAAATCAGAAACAGATTGTAGCTAATGTTGAAGTTACACTTCAACAGGAACAAGAGATGGAGGCAGTGCCTGGTGAAGAAGTGGCCAGACCTCAGGAAACAACTGAAAATATTGTTCTTGAAAACCCAATGGGAGGCATAGATGCTGATGTTTGTGGTGAGCATGCTTCTGAAGCTCACATAGAGGTACTTCAAGAGGATTTTTCTGTGGAGGATTTTGAAAACTCTAAAGAAAAATCTGTGGACAAACCTTCTCGGGACAGAGAAAAAGAAAAATCTGATGCTGAATCATTACCTTTGGTACTACTGAATCAACCTGAGATTGTGAATCAAGCACATGGTGCATCTGATTCTAGAAAAGAAGAAGTTGAAGAACTGTACAGAAAAGTATCTCAGTTGGAATCTGAGAATGTTTCTCTGAGAAATGCCTTAGATTTAGAGCGTTTAAAGTTTTAAAAGCTGAACGAGTATACAGTTTCAAGGCATGAAGTTAAAATGTTTAAAGAGGATATGCTGAATGATATTACACAATTAAAATATGAAATGGTTATGAAGTCATATTTATCTGATCTGAAGTTGGTTATGGAGAATCAATTTCCATCAGTTGAAAATATTGCTGTTAGTGGATCAGGTACTAGACCGGATTTAATCAGAAGGATTCAGGCTATCACAGCTGCGATGAGCAACATGAATGACAGGATACACGATCTTCATATAACAGTGCTCTTTTATCAGTGTTGCTGGAAAATCAGAAGTTCTTAGTGGATCAACTGACATCTAGTGAGCCATCGATCAGAATTCTGTTAAATCAGTTATCAGAGAAGCTGTCAGTATTTGTTGAAAAAGAGGAAAGGATTCATGAGTTTTTTAGAGTCAATTTAATTGAAGATATTCCTATGACTCAAGAGAACAGAGAGCTCATTATCAAACTTGGCGATGGAATGATGAAGAGAATTCAGGAGTAGTTTATAGAAATCAAGTCTACAATCCTGAGGAGATAGACCCTGTTTCCTATCTTACCTAATCCTTGATTCTTGTGTATATCATTGTCATGTATATACTACTATTTTTAAATGAAAATTTTCTTCTTTATTTATTTGTCTCATTCCTTATTTGTTTTACTGACTTTGTTTTTGATATGTCAGTACTCTAGATTAAATTATTGATAAACAGCTCATAATAGCATTTACTAATAGTTCAGTGCAATATTAAAGGTGTTAAAATCCATGATTATTCATTCTTTTTTATATCACAAAAAAGGGTAGAACTTGGATAAATACAACATTTTATTTAGGGGTAGAATTCATTTTATTGGGGGAGAAAATTAAATGAGAAATTTGGATTTATAATTATCTTTTTGGTGGAGAAGTTTTTATTTAAAACTTTATAACTACTTTTGAAAGTTAATTTTTTTTAAATAATTTTAATTATTTTATGGGTTTTTTGATCATCAAAAAGGGGGAGATTGTTGAGAAAAGTATTGTTTTCGACAATACATGTTAATGTTATTTAATAGGGGAGATTATTGAAAATCATACTCTGTCTCTTTATGATAATTTTGATGCTCACAAATACCCTTAGTTATTTTCTAATGTTTTTATTTAGTATTTTGCAGGAATTTATTAATTTATTTTACTCTAGAAATAATGAGAATCTATTACTTATTCGGAATCTGCTTTAAGCACGTTCTGGAATCACTGTTCATACCTTACGTAGGTAAATATAGCGCGGAATTTGTTTTAGCGCGTTCTGGAATCACTGTTCATACCGTATGTGGATAAAAGTAGAGTAAGGATGAAAAGAATGTATACATTTTGAAATAAGAGAAAAGTATAGTTAAAAAACCATACGTTTTCAACAAAGTAGGGAAGGAGAACTGTACATAAATTCTAAGCGATACGTTTGTTTCTCAAAAGTATGGTTCATCAACCTCATTTTTTCAAACAACCATACATTCCTGGAAATGTATTGATGAAGTAAAAGTATGGATCTTTTACCGTACATTTGAGTGTTAAAGAAAAAGTATGGATGATCAACCCTACATTTGTGTCCAACCTTACGTTGTCAAAAATACGTTTGAAGACTATGATCAACCCTACGTTTGGAGGCCACGTCATCAACCTTACGTTTGGCATCGGAAATTTTGACAAATGATATTTATGTGCAATGTTCAGTAAGCTGATTTATGGGTAGATTTCAAGCCGGATTTAAAGTCGTTTTTAAAGTACGACATTGACTGATTCAAAGCCGTTTTTAATGGATTTATGATCGAATTAAAAGGAGCTTTTTATGCTGAGTCTTAAGGGAAGTTATGACTTCTCTTTAAATTCAAATTTTTGAATATCATGAATCAGAAGGCGACTTTTATGGATCTAAATATGCAGGAGATATGATTAATTATATATGTTCTCTCTGAAACACCAGGAATGGATGGATGTGACTGATCTATTATTGAAAAAGGTGGAAAATAGAGAGTGCAACTATTTATGTTGATCTGGTGATTCAAAAGGAGTGTAAAAGCTCTATTTGTTCAAGAAGAAGAAACTCAATAGAAGATTCACCTGTTATACATCGAATATCTACTATGGATCTACTACTGCTGAAGTTTTGAACTATATCTCTATATCTACAGCAACTGGATCAACTCAGAACTGCTTCGTCTTGAAGATCAATATTTCTAGAGACATCGATCTATCTGCTGTCAATTGCATTTTGTTGCAATTGTGAAGATCAACTGGAAATTTCTTTATGAAATTATTTTTTTTATTCTTGAGTAACCAGCTTCTCGTTCTAAGCTATGTAGGTTTGTGTTTGAACCAGAAGGATTTGTTTTGCCTTGGATTGTAAAGGTATCAACTGCCTGTACTCAGTTGTGAATCGGTCTGTGGAAAAGAGGACCAAATAGTGGAAATCCCCAAGCTCGTAGAGTAGAGCGTTGGTGGAGTGGACTAGGGGCTTTCTGTTCCCTGAACCACTATACATCTCTGTGTTCTTGATTTTACGTTTTCCGCTGCACGTTCAAATCTGATAAAGTATAAACGACAGAACTCGTTCAAGAAATGAGCTATCAAAAAATTGTAAAAGACACAATTCACCCCCTCTTGTGTATGATCTGTAGATTCAGATCCAGCAGTTTTTAGGGTTAATGTAAAGTTTTTAGGGTTTATATTGTGTTTTTAGGTTTTATGTAGCATTTTTTAATGCTTATGTTGTGTTTTTTAGCGTTTATGTTGTGTTTTTTAGGGTTTATGTTACAGTTCTAGGGTTTATGTCATGGTTTTAGGGTTTATGTAGCATTTTTTGGGTTTATGTTGCATTTTTTGGTTTATGATGTATTTTTAGGGTTTTTCTTGCATTTTTAAGGGTTTATGTCTTGTTTTTAGGGTTTATGTATCGATTTGAAGACTTTTTCGGGCTTTAATGGTTGTTTATGGTTTGTAGTTTTTTTTAGGGTTTTAAGGGTTGTTAACGGGTGTTTATGGTTTTTTATGGTATCTGATGGCTTTTTAAGGGTTTTTTTGGTGGGTTTTATGGGTATATTTGTTTTTTTGGGATTGATAGGGTTTGTTAGGGTCGTTTAGTGTGTTTTAGGGTTTTTTGAGTATTGTAGTAGTTTTTAGTGTTTATATAATGTGTTTTAGCATTTGTTTTGGGTTCTTTATTGTTTTTAGTGTTCTTTAGAGTTTAATATTGTTCATTAGGTTTTATTAGGGTTCTTTAGGGTTTATTAGTGTTCTTTAGGATTTGTTACAGTTTATTAGTATTTTTATTGTATATTAGGGTTTTATTGGGCTTTTATAGCATTAATAGCTTTTTCTAGGGTTTATCAACCTTTTTTAGGGTTATTTATGATTTATGAGGGTTTATTTGTTTTTATTTTATTTATTAGGGTTTAGTAGTGTGTATTTGGGTTTATAGCGATTTATTAGGGTTTATTTTGATTTGTTACGGTTTATTGTGGTTTATTAGGGGTTTATTATGGTTTGTTTTAGTTTTTTACGATTTATTTGGCATTGTTGTGATTTTTTTACGATTTTTTGGGGTTGTTAGGGTTTATTGTGATTTATTTTGGGGTTATTAGGGTTTTCTAGGGTTTATTACTTGGTTGTAAGGTTTTGTAGGCTATTATTTGGAGGTTTTTATAGCGTTTTGTAGGGTTTGTTCGGGTTTTTAGTGATTATTAGGGTTTTTTATGGTTTAATAGTGTTTATTATTGTGTATTAGGGGTTTTATGGCATTGGTAGTGTTTTTTAGGGTCTAATAGAGTTTGTTAGGGTTTATTACAGGTTATTACGATTTATTAGCATTTATGAGGGATTTTATGGTTTAATAGTGGGTTTTAGGGGTTATTAGGGTTTATTAGTGGTTCGTAGGGGTTATTAGTGGTTTATAGGGTTTGTTAGGTTTTGTTAGGGTTTTTAGGGTTTGTTAGGGTTTGATTGAGTTGTTTGGGGTTTTTTGGGGTTTTTTGGTTTTATGGGTGTGTCTTGATTTTTTATGCTTTGTTAGTGTTATTTTACAATTTTTTGGGGTTTTGTTATGTTTTGTGGGTTTTGATGCATTTTTCAGTTTTTTGTAGCAATTGTTAGGGTTTTTATAGTGTTGTTAGTGGATTTAGTGGTTTTTAGGGTTTTTAAGGTTCTTTAGGGTCCTTATGGTGTATTAGGGTTTCGTTTGAGGTTTTTAGGGTTTGGTAGGGCGATTTTTGGGGTTTTAAGGGTATTATATGGTTGATTTGGGTTTTGTTAGGCATTTTTAGGGTTTTAAGGTATTTTAGCATTTTTAGGGGGTTTAAGTGTTTTTAGCATTTTTTGAGTTTTTTTGTGGGTTTTTAGGGGTTTTTAGGTTTGTTTTAGGGTTTTTTAATTTTTTACATGTTTTATAGGTTTAATGGTTTTTTAGGGTTTTCAGGATTTTTTAGGGGTTTTAGGGTTTTTAGTGTTTTTTAGGGTTTTTTGGGTTTTTTGGGTTTTTGGGTTTTTTAGGGTTTCGTCAGGTTTTGCCGGGTTTTTAGGGGTTTTTTGTGAATATTATCATTTTGAATGGTTTAATAGCATTTTATTTGTATATTTGGGTTTTTAGGTATTTGTAGCTTTTATTGGGGTCTAATAGGGGTTTTAGGGTTTATTACGATTTATTAGTATTTATTAGGGTTTAGTAGTGGGATTTAGGGTTTATTAGGGTTTATTATTGGTTTGTAAGGTTTGTTAGGATTTATTAGTGCTTATTAGAGCGATTTAGGGTGTCTAAGGGTTTGTTAGGGTTTTTAAGGGTGTGTTTGGGTTTATAAGGGTGGGTTAGGGTTTTTATGGGCGAGTTATGGTTTATAAGGGTGTGCTATGGTTTCTAAAGGTTTCTATGGTTGTGTTAGTTTTTTTATGGGTGTTTTGGGGTTTCTAAGGGTATGCTAGGGTTTTTAAGGGTTTGTTATGGTTTCTAAGGGTGTGTTAGGGTTTCTAAGGGTGTGTTAGTGTTTCTTAGGTTTGCTTAGGGTTTTGTTAGGGTTTCATATGGTTTCTATGCGATTTTTTAGGGTTTCTTCAGGTTTTTTTGGTTTATTGGGGTTTCTTAGTGCTTCTTGGGGTTTGTTAGGGCTTGTTAGGGTTTGTTATTGTTTTTTAGAGTTTTTAGGGTTTGTTAGATTTTTTTAGGGTTTTTTGGGGTTTGTATGTTTTTGTTTGGTTTTATTAGGGTTTGTTAGGGTCCGTTAGTGTTTGTTAGGTTTTATTAGGGTTTGTTAGGGTATTGCATCATTTTTCATGGTTTTTAGTGTTTATGGGGTTATTCATGGTTTATTAGAGTTATTTTTTTCTTCATAGTTGTCACAGATGTGTAGAGCTAGTGGCAAGCTTCAAAGGGATTTTGGGTCTTTTGGGGGGGTTGAAGAATGTTAGAATGTGTTCTAGTGGTTATCTGAGTGTGTATATTTTCACAATCATCGATTTTATATATGGTAGAGCCAAAATGAACACACATAGAAGATGTTGTTGTCGTTTTAAATTGAGCAACTCTCATAGTACCTAAAAACATAAGAAACTCGCAACTCACTAAAATAGGCATAATATCTCCTTCGGGTGTCCATTTGAGCGTTGTGACCAATCAAATAGAAGCTCATGAGATGAGTGAGGACCCAGTTTAGTAGAAACTATGATAATATCAAAGAAATATATGATATATTAGTTATACCACTTCAAAAAAGTCCAACTTCAAACGGTCATAACTTTCGCTTCGGATTTCCATTTGAGATCTACCACATATCAAATCTAAAGTAGCGAAGAGATCTACACAAAAGGATAACTTAAATAAAGTTAAAGTTATATATGAAACCCTAAAATACCAGAAACCCATCAGAATGCCTCCAAAAGTCCATTTCTGGGTACGGATCCTGGTCAAATATTTCTTAAAATGGTCAGAACTTCTGATCTGTGTGTCTGTTCAGCCTCCAACACCTGTTTTTATCAAAGTTTGTTCCATGAGATTCAGTTTGAATATTCACGGAGTGGAAATGGACACCAAACGAAGAAGTTATGCCTTTTTTAATGACTTTGTGATTTGTTAGGTTTTTCGAGACCTCATTTCTAGCATTTTTTTCATGTCTGCTGTTTTTTCAATCAACTATAACTTATTATTAATGGTATTATTATTATTATTATCATCATCTCATCCTCTTTCACATAAACATGCACGTGCATTATTATTATATTTTTATTACCATGCACGTGCACATGCAATGAACATATGTTATTTTATTATCACATGCGTTGTTGTTATTATTGTTGTTGTTATTATTGTGGTTGTTATTGTTGTTGTTATTGTTGTTGTTGTTGTTGTTGTTATAATCACATGAAAATGAACATGCCAATGGACATATATACACATTCAATGCACGTACATAATTATTTTATCA
Organism: Viscum album; assembly: GCA_963277665.1. Lineage (NCBI taxonomy): Eukaryota > Viridiplantae > Streptophyta > Magnoliopsida > Santalales > Viscaceae > Viscum > Viscum album. The sequence goes on from OY728167.1 coordinate 878,821,838, forward strand.
CATGAATTGTTGTTGTTCTTATTATTATCATCATCATCATCATCATCACATGAAAATGCAATGCACGGGCATTATTATTTATTACCATCCACATGCACACGTAATGAACAATCAATTTTCTATTATCACATGCATTGGTACTACTATTATTATCACCACTACTACTACTATTATTACTACTGCTGTTATTATTACTATCATCACATACAGATGTAGATGCACATGCGTTATTATTTATTATTTATTACCATGCACGTGCATATGCAATGCACTGGTATTATTCTTTTATTATAACAATTATTATTATTATTATTATTATTATTATTATTATTATTATTATCATTATCATTATTATTATCATTATCACATGAAAATTCACATTCATGTGCATTGTTATTTATTATTTATTACCACACACGTTCATGCGTTATTATTATTATTGGTGCAATTAGTATGGTTAATATTATCATCGAACGTAAATGCACATAAAAATGCATGCACGTTCTTATTTATTATTATTTATTTATTATTTACTACTATGAACGTGAACATGAAATACACTTGTGTTATACTATTTATTATTATTATTATTATTATTATTATTATTATTATTATTATTATTATTTCTATTATTATTATTATTGATTGTATCATCAAATACAAATGCTCATGCATGTGCGTTGTTATTTATTATTTATTACCATGCACATGCATGTGTCATTATCATTATCATTACATGTAAATGCACATACACGTGTGTTATTATATGTTATTTATTATCATGCACATACAAATGCAATGCACTGGCCTTATTCTATTATCATATGTGTTATTATTATTTATCTTCATGCACGTGAACACACAATGCATGTGCATTATTCTATTATCACATGTTTTATTGTTTATTATTTATTATCATTCACTTTAAAATGCACATTCATGTAGACTTAGTTATTATTTATTATTTATTACCATGCACATGCACATGCACTTGCACATGCCCATTCACATGAACTTGGATGTGCATTATTATATATTATTTATTATCATTCACATGCCCATGCACATACACATGTAATTCACATGCGTTATTATTTATAATTTATTATTTATTATCATTCACATGCAAATGCGCAGGCATATGCACATGCACGTGCGTTTTGATTTATTATTTAAACCATGCACATGCATATGCACATGCACATGCGTTATTACTGTTTTTATTATTAGATGTATTTTTAGGGTTTACTAGCTTTTTTTAGAATTTTTAGGTGTTATTAACATTTATTATTGTTTTTAGGGTTTTGGGGGTTTTTAATGCTATATTAGCGTTTTTAGGGTTTGGTGGGGGTTATTTGGATTTTATTAGGGTTTATTATGGTGGGTTAAGGTTTATTTGGGTTTATTAGGTATTTTTAGGGTTTTATTAGGATTGAGTTGGGTTTGTTAGGGTATATTATGGTATATTATGGTATATTTGGGTATGTTTAGGATTTGTTAGGGTTTATTATCGTTTATTATGGTTTATTAATTTTTAAGAGTGTATATTAGGGTTATTTAGGGCTTAGTAGTGTTTATTAGTGTTTATTAGTTCTTTTAAGCTTTGTTTGGTTTTATTAGAATTTATTAGGGGTTTTAAGGCTTTTTAATGGTATATTTGATTTTTTACGGTTTAGTGGGGTTTATTATGGTTTATTATTGTGTCTTAAGGATTATTAGGGTTGAGTAGGTATTTTTTTGTTTTCATTAGGGTTGAGTAGGTATATTTAGGGTTTTATTAGGGTTTATTAGGGTTGAGTAGTGTTTATTAGTGTTTGTTAGGGATTTTTAGGGTTTACAAGGGTTTGTTAGTGTTTTTATTAGAGTATATGAGTGTTTTTTAGTTTTTGTTAATATATATGAAGGGTTGTTATAACTTTTTTGGTTTTATTAGCATGTTTTTAGTGTTTGTGAAAATTATTTTTGGTTTATTTGGATTTATTAGAATTTATTTTGCTTTATAAGGGTTTCTAGTGATTTTTAATGGTTTGTTTGCATTTTTTTGATTATTGGGGTTTAGTGGGATTTTATTTGGTTTTATTATGGTGTGTCAAGGTTTATTAGGGTTGAGAAGGTATTTTTAGGGTTTTATTATGGTTTTATTAGGGTTTATTAGTTTTTATTAAGGCTTATTAGGGATTTTTAGGGTTTATTATGGTTTGTTAGGGTTTTATTATTATTTTTTGTTTTATACGGTCATATTAGTGTTTGTTAGGACTTTTTAGATAATATAGCGTGTTTTTATTGTTTGTGAGCATTTTGTTTTTGTTTGTGGGAATTTTTAGGGATTCATAGGTTATATTATAGTTTATTATAGTATATTAGGGTTTCTAGGGATTTTTAAGGAATATTAGCATTTTGTTGTCTTTATTAGGTTATATTAGTGTTTTTAGGTATTTTTAGGTAATATAGCGTGTTTTTATTGTTTGTGATCATTTTTTATTGTTTGTAAGCTTTTTTAGGGTTTTTGGGTTATATTAGAGTTTATCTGGGTTTCTGGATATTTTTTAAGTTATTCTTGCATTTTTTTCATTATTAGGGTTTTATTAGGGTTCATTATGTTGTGTTAATGTTGTTAGGGTTGAGTAGGGTTTATTTGAATTTATTTAAGGTTTATTAGGGATTTTTAGGTTTTTTTGGGGTTTATTACAGTTTATTACTGTTTATTAGTGTCTATTAGGGTTGGTTAGGGTGGTTTATGTTTTCTTAACTTGTTTTTAGGGTTTATTAGGTTTTATTGTCATTTATTAGGGTTTATTAGGTATTTTGGTGATTTTATTAAGGTTGAGTAGAGTCTCTTAGGGTTTTTAGGAATTATAAGGAATTTTAGGGATTATTAGAGTTTATTAGGTGTTTATTAGGGTTTTATTTTTTATATTATAGTATATTAGGGTTTAATATTTTTGAGTGTTTTGAAGCATCTGTAGGGTTTTTGTAGCATTTTTTAGTGTTTGTGTGGCATTGTTTGAGTTTATGTAGCACCTTTTGTGTTTATGTAGCGCTTTTAGGGTTTAGATAGTGGTTTTAGGTTTTATGTAGCATTTTCTAGGGTTTATGAAATGTTTATAGGGTTTATGTAGCATGTTTAGGGATTAGGTTTTATGTAGCATTTTTAGGGTTTATGTTGCATTTTCTGGGTTTATGTAGTGTTTTTAGGATTGATGTAGCATTAAATATTCATTTTTTAGGGGTTATGTTACTTTTTTAGAGTTCATGTTGTGTTTTTAGTGTTTATGTTGTGTTTTTAGGTTTTATGTAGCATTTTTTAAGGTTTATGTTGTGTTGTTTTGGGTTTATGTTATGGTTCTAGGGTTTATGTAGTGCCTTTTGGGTTTATGCAGCGATTTTTGGGTTTATGTTGCATTTTTTGGGTTTATGTTTCGTTTTTGGGGTTTATGTTTCATTTTTAGGGTTTATGTAATGTTTTTTGGGTTTATGTATCTATTTTTTTCCTTTTTTGGGTTTTAATGGTTGTTTATGGTTTGTAGTGGTTTTTAGGGTTTTTAAGTGTTGTTAATTGGTGTTTATGGCTTTTAGGGTATTTTATGGGTTTTAAATGGTTTTTTGGGGGATTTTAAGGGTTTATTTGTTTTTTCGGGATTGATAGGGTTTGTTAGGGTTTTTAGTGTGTTATAGGGTTTGTTTGGGTATTGTTGCATTTTTAGGGTTTATGTAATGTGTTTTAGCATTTTTTGGGTTCTTTAGGGTTTTTAGTGTTCTTTAGAGTTTATTATGGTTTTTAGGGTTTATTGGGTTCTTTAGGGTTTATTAGTGTTTTTTAGGATTTGTTACGGTTTATTAGCGTTTTTATTGTATATTAGGGTTTTATTGGGCTTTTGTAGGCATTAATAGATTTTTCTAGGGTTTATCAACCATTTTTAGGGTTATTTAGGATTTATTATGGTTTCTTAGGGTTTATTTTATTTATTAGGGTTTATTAATGCGTATTTGGGTTTATTACGATTTATTAGGGTTTATTGTGATTTGTTAGGGTTTATTGCTGTTTATTAGGGGTTTGTTATGGTTTTTTTCAGTTTGTTACGATTTATTTGGCGTTGCTAGGATTTGTTACGATTTATTTTGTGTTTTTAGGGCTTGTTATGATTTATTATGTGGTTATTAGGGTTTTTTATTGTTTATTAGCGGGTTTTCGGGATTTGTATGCTATTATTTGGCCGGTTTTGTAGTGTTTTGTCGGGTTTGTTAGGGTTTTTTGTGATTAATAGGATTTATTATGGTTCAATAGTGTTTTTTATTGTATATTAGGGGTTTTATCAATTTTGTAGAATTTATTAGAGTCTAATAGGGTTTTTAGGGTTTATTACATGTTATTATGATTTATTAGTGCTTATTAGGGTTTTAGGGTTTAATAGTGGGTTTCAGGTGTTATTTGGGAATATTAGTGGTTCTTAGGGGTTATTATATTTTTTTAAGGTTTGCTAGGACACGTGGTGTTCTATTATCAAACATGTTATTATTATCATTATTATCATTATCATTATTATAATTACCATTATTGTTATTACTACAATTATTATTATTATTGTCGTCACATGAAAATGCAAATGCAGATGCATTATTATTTATTATTTATTATATATTATTTATATCTATGCACGTGCATATGTTGTTGTTGTTGTTGTTCTTATTATTATTATTATTACAATTATTATTTTTATTATCATCATCACATGCAAATTCACATGCACGTCTGTTATTATTTATTACCATGCATGTGCACACGCAATGCACCTACATTATTCTATTATCACATGCATATTTATTTTAATTGTTATTATTACTATTATTGTTATTATTGTTATTATCATCAAATGAAAAATGAAAAATGCACATGCGTTATTATTTATTATCATACACAAGCTCATTCAATACATGTGCATATTCTATTATCACATGCGCTATTATTATTAATATTACTATTATTGTTATTATTATCATCACGTGCACTATGAGTTAGTATTTATTATCAGTCACTGCACATGCAATGCAAGTGTGTTATTCTATTATCACATGAGTTGTTGTTATTATTATTATTATCACTACTATAGTTATTATTATTATTATCATTATTATCATCTCATGCACATGCACAAGCACATGAACATGCATTATTATTTATTTTTTATTACCATGCAGGTGCACATGCAATGCACACACGTTATTTTATTATCACATATGTTGTTATTAATATTGATATTATTATTATTGTGGTTTTTGTTGTTGTTTTTGTTGTTATCATCACATGAAAATACACATGCTAATGCAGATGAAAATACATTAACACGCACATTCAATGCACGTGCGTTATTCTATTATCACATGCGTTGTTATTTTTAATATTAATAATAATATTATTATTATCATTATCATCATCATCATCATCATCATCACATGAAAATGCAATGCATGCGCCATATTATTTATTACCTTGCACGTGCACACGTAATGCACATGAAATATTCTATTATCACATGCATTGGTACTACTACTACTATTATCACTACTACTACTGCTGCTGTTATTATTATTATCATCAAATGCAAATGCAGATGCATGTGGATTATTATTTATTATTTATTACTATGCACGTGCATATGCAATGAACTTGTAATATTATTTAATTATTATTATAATTATTATTTTTATCACATTTATTATTATTATTATTTTTATCATTATCATTATTATTATCATTATCACATGCAAACCCACATGCATGTGAGTTGTTATTTATTATTTATTACCATGCACGTGCATGCATTATTATTATTATTATTATTATTATTACAATTAGTATTATTAATATTATAATCAAATGTAAATGCAGATGCACATGCATGTGCGTTCTTATTTACTATTATTTATTTATTATTTACTACTATGCATGTGTACATGCAATGCACTTGCGTTATTCTATTATTATTGTTGTTGTTGTTGTTATTGTTGTTGTTTTTGTTTGTATCATAAAATACAAATGCACATGCATGTGCATGTGTGTTGTTATTTATTATTTATTACTATGAATGTGCATGGGTCATTATCATTATCATTACTTGTAAATTGACATACACGTACGTTATTATATATTATTTATTACCATGCACATGAAAATGAAATTCACTTGCGTTATTCTATTATCACATGTGTTATTATTATTTATTCTCATGCACATGTACACGCAATGCACTTGCGTTATTCTATTATCAAATGTGTTATTATTTATTATTTATTATCATTCACATGAAAATGCACATTCATGAGGACTTTGTTATTATTTTTTTATTACCATGCACATTCACATGCACATGCACATGCACTTGGATGTGCATTATTATTTATTATTTATTATCATTCACATGCAAATACACAGACATATACAATTCACATGCATTATTATTTATAATTTATCATTTATTATCATTCACAAGCAAATGTGCATGCATATGCACATGCATGTGCCTTATGATTTATTATTTAAACCATGCACATGCATATGCAGATGCACGTGCGTTATTACTACTATTATTATTTGAGGTATTTTTAGGGTTTACTATCATTTTTAGGATTTTTAGTTTTTATTAACATTTATTATGGTTTGTTAGGGTTTTAGGGTTTTTAATGGTATATTAGCATTTTTTTAGGGTTTGGTGGGGGTTATTAGAATTTTATTAGGGTTTATTATGGTGTGTCAAGGTTTATTAGGGTTTATTAGGTATTTTTAGGGTTTTATTAGAATTGAGCTGTGTTTATTAGGGTATATTATGGTATATTTTGGTATATATGTGTATGTTTAGGATATATTAGGGTTTTTTATGGTTCATTAGGGTTTATTAATTTTAAAAAGGGTATATTTGGGTTTTTTAGTGTTTATTAGTGTTTATTCAGGTTTATTAGTGCTTTTAAGCTTTGTTAGGTTTTATTAGCATTTATTAGGGGTTTTAGGGCTTTTTAATGGTATATTTGAAATTTTTAGGGTTTAGTGGGGTTTATTATGGTTTATTATGGTGTGCAAAAGTTTATTAGGGTTGAGTAGGTATTTTTAGGGTTTTATTTGGGTTGAGTCGGTATCTTTATGGTTTTATTTGGGTTTATTAGGGTTGAGTATGGTTTATTAGAGGTTGTTATGGTTTTTTAGGGTTTACTAGGGTTTGTTATTGTTTTTATTAGGGTATATTAGTGTTTTTAGTTTTTTTTAATATATATGAGGGGTTGTTATGACTTTTTAGTTTTTATTAGCTTGTTTTTAGTGTTTCTAAGGATTTTTAATGGTTTATTAGATTTTATTTGAATTTATTACGGTTTATTGTGATTTCTAGGGCTTTTTAATGGTTTGTTTTCATTTTTTTGTTTATTGGGGTTTAGTTGGGTTTTATTAAGTCTTGTTATGGTGTGTCAAGGTTTATTAGGGCTGAGAAAGTATTTTTAGGGTTTTATTAGGGTTTATTCGTTTTTATTATAGTTTATTAGGGATTTTTAGGATTTATTAGGGTTTGTTAGGGATTTATTATTTTTCTTGTTTTATTAGGTTATATTAGTGTTTGTTAGGTCTTTTTATATAATATAGCGTGTTTTCATTATTTGTGAGATTTTTTTTTGTTTGTGAGTGTTTTAGGGTTTCTTTGGTTACGTTAGAGTTTATTATGTTTTATTAGGGTTTCTAGGGATTTTTATGGTATATTAGTGTTTTTGTCTTTATTAGGTTATATTAGTGTTTATAGGTCTTTTTAGGAAATATAGGGTGTTTTTATTGTTTGTGAACGTTTTTTTATTATTTGTGAGTGTTTGTAGGGTTTATTATGTTATATTAGAGTTTATCCAGATTTTTAGGGATTTTTTAAGGTATAATAGCATTTTTTCTTTACTAGGGTTTTGTAGGGTTTTATTTGGGTTTATTATGGTGTGTTAAGGTTTGTTAGGGTTGAATAGGGTTTATTTGGCTTTATTTATGGTTTATTAGGTATTTTTAGGGTTTTTTGGTGTTTAATAGGGTTTAATAGTGTTTATTAGTGTCTATTAGGGTTGGTTGGGGTAGTTTAGGTTTTCATAACGTGTTTTTAGGGTTTATTAGGTTTTATTATCATTTATTAGGGTTTATTAGTTATTTTTGGGGTTTTATTAAGGTTGCTTAGAGTTTTCTCGGATTTTAGGGAGTATAAGGTGTTTTTAGGTATTATTAGAGTTTATTAAGGGATTATAATGGTTTAATTTTTCATATTATGGTATATTAGGGTTTAATATTTTTGAGGGTTTTAAACCGTCTTTAGGGTTTTTGTAGCATTATTTAGGGTTTGTGTAGATTTGTTGGAGTTTATGTAGCAATTTTAGTGTTTATATAGCATTTTTAGGGTTTAGTTAGCAGTTTTAGGTTTTATGTTTCATTTTAAGGTTTATGTAATGTTTTTATGGTTTAAGTTGCGTATTTAGGGTTTAGGTTTTATGTAACATTTTTAAGGGTTTATGTTGCGTTTTTCTAGGTTTATGTAGCGTTTTTAGGGGTGTTGTAGCGTTTATGTTGCATTTTTTAGGGTTTATGTAATGTTTTTTGGGTTCATGTAGTGTTTTTAGGGATTATATTGTGTTTTTAGGTTTTATGTAGCGTTTTTTAATGTTTATGTGGCGTTTTTTGGGTTTATGTTGTGTTTTTTGGGGTTTATGTTACAGTTATTGGGTTTATGTAGTGCTTTTAGGGTTCATGTAGCGTTTTTTTGGATTATGTTGCATTTTTTGGTTTATGTTGAGTTTTTAGTGTTTTTGTTGCATTTTTTAGGGTTAGTGTAACGTTTTTAGGGTTTATGTATCTATTTAAATCCTTTTATATGATTTTAATGGTTGTTTATGGTTTGTAGTGTTTTTAGGGTTTTTAAGGATTGTTAACGGGTGTTTATGGTTTTTTATGGTATCTGACGGCTTTTTAATGGTTTTTTGGGGGGTTTTGTGGGTTTATTTATTTTCTTGGGATTGATAGGGGTTGTTAGGGGTTTTTAGTGTGTTTTAGGGTTTGTTTCTGTATTGTACCGGTTTTCAGGGTGTATATAATGTGTTTTAGCGTTTTTTTTGGGTTCCTTAGGGTTTTTAGTGTTCTTTAGAGTATAAATGGTTCTTTAGGGTTTATTAGGATTCTTTTGGGATTATTAGTGTTATTTAGGATTTTTTACATTTTATTAGCAATTTGTATTGTATATTAGGGTTTTATTGGGCTTTAGTAGGCATTAATATCTTTCTCTATGGTTTATCATCCTTTTTAGGGTTATTTAGGATTTATTAGGGTTTATCGGGGTTTTTATTAGGGTTTAGTAAATTGTATTTGGGTTTATTACGATTTATTAGGGTTCATTATGCTTTGTTAGGGTTTATTGCGGTTTATTAGGGGTTTGTTATGGTTTGTTTTAGTTTTTTACGATTTATTTGGCATTGTTAGGATTTTTTACAATTTATTTGGGGTTTTTAGGGTTTTTTACGATTTATTTTGGGGTTATTAGGGTTTGTTAGGGATTATTAGTGGGTTGTAGGGTTTTGTAGGCTATTATTTGGAGGTTTCTGTAGTGTTTTGTCTGGTTTGTTAGGGTTTTTAGTGATTATTATGGTTTATTATGGTTTAATAGTGTTTTTTATTATATATTAGCGGTTTTAGGGATTTTTTAGTATTTATTAGGGTCTAATAGAGTTTTTTAGGGTTTATTACAGGTTATTATGATATATTAGTGTTTATTAGGGTTTTAGGGTTTAATAGTTGGGTTTAGGGGTTATTAGGGTTTATTAGTGGTTCTTAAGGGTTATTAGTGGTTGTTAGTATTTGTTAGGTTTTGTTCGGTTTTTAAGGGTTTGTTACTGTTTGTTTGATTTGTTTGGGGTTTTAGACATTCATTGGGTTTTATGGGTGTGTTTGGATTTTTTATGCTTTGTTAGTGTTATTTTAGCATTTTTTGGGGTTTGTTGTGTTTTGTGGGTTTGGAAGCATTTTTCGGGTTTTTGTAACAATTGATTGGGTTTATGTAGTGTTATTAGTGGCTTTAGTCGGGATACCCTGATTTGTTAACATTCAAACAAGTATAACTTCTGATCTGGATGTCCGTTAGCCATGTACCACATATCAAATTGAAGATTGTTTAATTTTATTCGATTGGACAGGTTGTGGAGTTGAAATGGGCTTCTATATTAGATGTTATGGTCATTTTCAAATTCCATGGATTTTCGAATACACATATATAAGTATTTATTCGTAAATTTATATGTGTCTGTGTGTGTGTCTGTGTGTTTGTGTGTGTCTGTGTGTGTGTGTGTTTGTGTGTGTGTGTTGTATATATGTATGTATTTATTTATTTATAAACACACATAAAAACATATTTTATAAATGTATTTAAAACTTAACTTATAAATATATATTAATATAAAAATAAATATACGGATAAAAAACATATTAATATAATTATATATTAATATAACAATGAATATATATATATATATATACTAATATATGAATAAATATATATGTATTAATATAACTAAATATATTTATATTAATATGAACTTATATTAATATACGAATAAATATAACTACATATATAAATAAATAGATATATCATTAAATAAAGAAAAAAAATGAAATGGCCTAGTGGTAAAGGTGCAGGCATGCAAGGGGGGGAGGTCACGGGTTCGAGTTCGGGTGGAAGCAAGGAGGTGCGTGCCTGTAGGGGATGTACGGGAAGGGCAGTGCGCGGGAGAGAGTGAGGGGGGTCTGCCTTGCACTGATAAGGGGGGGGGGGGGTGGTCAAGCACTATTAAATATCCCCCCTGCATTATATATATATATTTTTATATATTTTTTTACTTTTATCAGCGCAAAAAAAGCGCTGATAAAGGGGTCTCTTATCAGTGCTCTTTTTAGCACTGATAAACCGCGTGTTTATCCACGCTTTTCTAATCGCTGATAAAAGAGACCCCCCCCCCCTATATCCTCACCTCGATTAACAACGCTTTTTTAGCGATGTTAATGCACTTTTCTAGCACTAATAACGGCCGTTTTTTGTAGTACTGTGCACACACAATGCACGTGTGTTATTCTATTATCACATGTGTTATTATTTTATTATTTATTATCATTCACATTAAAATTCACATTCATGTGGACTTGGTTATTATTTATTTTTTATTACCATGCAAATGGACATGCACATGCATAAGCACTTGTATGTGCGTTATTATTTATTATCATTCAAATGCACATACACATACACCTGCATTTCACATGCATTATTATTTATTATTTATTATTTATTATCATTCACATACAAATGCACATGCACATGCACATGATTTATTATTTATTATTTAAACCATGCACATGCTTTTTCACATGCACGTGAGTTGTTACTGTTATTATTATTAGAGGTATTTTTAGAGTTTACTAGCATTTTTTAGGATTTTTTGGAGATATTAACATTTATTATGGTTTGTTAGGGTTTTAGGGTTTTTAAATGGTATATTAGCATCTTTTAGGGTTTGGTGGGGGGTTATTAAGAATTTATTAGGGTTTATTATGGTGTGTCAAGGTTTATTAGGGTTTATTAGGTATTTTTAGGGTTTTATTAGGATTTAGTTTGGTTTATTGGGGTATATTATGGTATATTCTGGTATATTTGTATATATTTAGAATTTATTAGGGTTTATTATGGTCCATTATGGTTTATTAATTTTTAAGAGGGCATAATAGGAGTTTTTAGGTTTTAGTAGTATTTATTATGGGTTATTAGTACTTTTAATCTTTGTTAGGTTTTATTAGCATTTTTTAGGTGTTTTAGGACTTTTTAATGGTATATTTGCATTTTTTAGGGTTTAGTTGGGTATATTATCGTTTATTATTGTGTGTTATGGTTTATTTGGGTTGACTAGGTATTTTAAGGGTTTTATTAGTATTGAGTAGGTATCTTTAGGATTTTATTAGGGTCTATTAGGGTTGAGTAGGGTTTGTTAGGGATTTTTAGGGTTTACTAGTGGTTGTTATTATTTTTATTAGGGTATATGAGTGTTTTTTAGTTTTTTTAATATATATGAGCGGTTGTTAGGACTTTTTATGTTTTATTAGTGTCTTTTTAGAGTTTTTGAGCAATTTTTATAGTTTGTTAGGTTTTATTAGAATTTATTATGGTTTATTAGGTTTTCTAGGGCTTTTAATGGTTTTTTTTCATTTTTTTTGTTTAATGGGGTTTAGTTGGGTTTTATTAGGTTTTATTATGATGTGTCAAGATATATTAGGGTTGAGAAGGTATTTTTAGGGTTTTATTATGGTTTTTTTAGGGTTTATTAGTTTTTATTATGGTTTATTAGGGAGTTTTCAGGTTTATCTTGGTTTGTTAGGGGATTATTAGTTTTTTTGTTTTATAAGGTTATATTAGTGTTTGTTAGGTATTTTTAGATAATATAGCGTGTTTTAATTGTTTGTGAGTATTTTTTTTTGTGGTAATTTTTTTGGGTTTCTTAGGTTATATTAGTGTTCATTATGGTATAATAGGGTTTCTAGGTATTTTTAAGGTATATTAACATTTTTGTCTTTATTAGGTTATATTAGTGTTTTTGGGTCTTTTTAGGCAATATAGCGTGTTTTTATTGTTTGTGATCATTTTTTATTGGTTGTGAGCGCTTTCAGGGTTTATTAGGATATATTAGAGTTTATTGGGGTTTCTAGGGATTTTTTAAGGTATACTAGTGTTTTTTTCGTTATTAGGGTTTTTAGGGTTTTATTAGGGGTTATTAGGATGTGTTAAGGTTTGTTAGGGTTGAGTAGGGTTTATTTGGTTTTATTTATGGTTTATTAGGGATTTTTAGGGTTTATTGGGGTTTATTAGGGGTTGTTAGTATTTATTAGTGTATATTAGGGTTGGTTAGGGTTCGTTAGATTCCCTTAACATGTTTTTAGGGTTTATTTGGATTTATTATCATTTATTAGGGTTTATTAGGTATTTTGGGGGTTTTATTAGGGTTGAGTAGAGTTTCTTAGGGTTTTTAGGGATTATAAGGTGTTTTTAGGGATTATTAGACTATATTAGGGTTTTTTAGGGGTTTATTAGGGTTTATTTTTTTTATTATATGGTATATTAGGGTATAATATTTTTTAGGGTTTTTAAGCATCTTTAGGATTTTTGTAGCCTTTTTAGGGTTTGTGTAGCATTGTTAGAGTTTATGTTGCATTTTTAGTGTTTATGCTGCATTTTTAAGGTTTAGTTAGCAGTTTTAGTTTTTATGTATCATTTTTAGGGTGTATGTAACATTTTTAGGCTTTATGTAGCATGTTTAGGTTTTAGGTTTTATGTAGCATTTTTTAGTGTTTATGTTGCGTTTTCTAGGTTTATGAAGCATTTTTAGGGGTTATGTAGCATTTATGTTGCATAATTTAGAGTTTATGTAACGTTTTAGGGTTCATGTATTGTTTTTAGGGTTTATATTGTGTTTTTAGGTTTTATGTTGCATTTTTTAATGTTTATGTTGCGTTTTTTAGGGTTTATGTTGTGTTTCTTAGGGTTTATGTTACAGTTCAAGGGTTTATGTAGTGCTTTTAGGATTTATGTAGCATTTTTTGGGTTTATGTTGAGATTTTTGGTTTATGTTTCATTTTTATGGTTTTTGTTTCATTTTTTAGGGTTTATGTAACGTTTTAAGGATTTATGTATCTATTTGAAGCCTTTTTTGGGGTTTTAATGGCTTTTTATGGGTTGTAGTGTTTTTAGGGGTTTTAAGGGTTGTTAACGGGTGTTTATGGTTTTTTATGGTATATGATGGATTTTTAATGGTTTTTGGGGGGTTTTATGGGAATATTTGTTTTTTTTATTGATAGGGGTTGTTAGGTTTTTAGTGTGTTTTAGGGTTCTATTGGGTATTGTAGTGGTTTTTAGGGTTTATATAATGTGTTTTAGCTTTTTTTAGGTTCTTTAGGTTTTCTAGTGTTCTTTAGAGTTTGATATGATTATTTAGGGTTCATTTGGGTTATTTAAGGTATATTTGTGTTTTTAGGATATTTTACAGTTTAATAGCATTTTTTATTGTATATTTGGGTTTTATTGGGATTTTGTATGCTTTAATTGCTTTTTATAGGGTTTATCAACCTTTTTTAGTGTTATTTAGGATTTATTAGGGTTTATTAGACTTTATTTTATTTATTAGGGTTTAGTAACATGTATTTGGGTGTATTATGATTTATTAGGGTTTATTATGATTTTTTTAGGGTTTATTGGGGTTTATTAGGGGTTTGTTAGGGTTTGTTTTAGTTTGTTATGATTTATTTGGCATTTTTAGGATTTTTTACAATTTATTTGGGGTTGTTAGGGTTTGTTATGATCTATTTTGGGTAATTGGGGTTTACTATGGTTTATTAGTGGGTTGTAGAGTTTTGTAGGCTATTATTAGGAGAGTTTGGTTGCGTTTTGTTGGTTTTGCTAGGGTTTTTAGTGATTATTAGGGTTTATTATGGTTTAATAGTGTTTTTATTTTATATTAGGGGTTTTAAGGCTTTTTTAGCGTTTATTAGGGTCTAATAGAGTTTGTTAGGTTTTATTATCGGTTATTATGGTTTAATAGTGTTTATTAGGGTTTTTATGGTTTAATAGTGAGTTTTATGGGTTATCAGGGTTTATTAGTGGTTCTTAGGGGTTATTAGTAGTTGTTAGGGTTTGTTAGATTTTTTTAGGATTTTTAGGTTTTGTAACGGTTTGTTTGAGTTGTTTGGGGTTTTATGCATTTTTTTGGGTTTTATGGGTGTGTTTGGATTTTTTATGCTTTGTTAGGGTTATTATATTATTTTTTGGGATTTTGTTGTGTTTTGTGGGTTTTGAAGCATTGTTCAGGTTTTTGTAGCAATTGATAGGGTTTATGTAGCGTTGTTAGTGGCTTTAGTGTTTCTTTAGGGTTCTTTGGGGTTTTCTACGGGTTTTTGGGTTTTTTGGCTGTATTAGGGTTTCTATTGCGGTTTTAGGGTTTTTAAGGGATTCATAGGGTTGGTTAGGGTTTGTTAGACACTTTTATTCTTTTAGGGGTTTTTAGCATTTTTAGTGGTTTTTAGGTTTTTAGGGGTTTTTGAGGTTTTTTGAGGTTTTTTTAGTATTTTTTAGGTGTGTTTTCGGATTTTTTCCGGCTTTTGGGTTTTTTGGGGTTTTAGGGTTTTTAGGGTTTTTTAGTATATTTTAGGTTTTTTAGGGTTTTTTGGGTTTTTTGGATTTTTATGTTTTTTTAGGGTTTGGTAAGGTTTTTCCGGGTTTGATAGTGTTTTTTGTGAATATTGGAATTTCGAATGGTTTAATAGCATTTTTGTGGTATATTTGGGTTTTTATGTACTTTTTAGGTTTTATTGGGGTCTAATAGGGTTTTAGGTTTTATTATGATTTATTAGTGTTTATTATGGTTTAGTAGTGGGTTTTAGGGTTCATTAGGGTTTATTATGGTTTATTATTGGTTTATAGGGTTTGTTAGGATTTATTAGTTCTTATTAGAGTGATTTAGGGTGTCTAAGGGTTTGTTAGGGTTTCTAAGGGTGTGTTAGGGTTTCTAAGGGTGGGTTGGGGTTGTTATGGGAGGGTTAGGGTTTCTAAGGTTGTGTTATGGTTTCTAAGGGTTTATAAGGGTGTGCTTGGGTTACTAAGGGTGTGTTAGAATTTCTAAAGGGGTGTTAGGGTTTCTAAGGGTGTGTTAGTGTTTCATCAGTTTGCTTAGGGTTTTGTTAGGGTTTTTAGGGTTTTAGGGTAATGTTAGGGTTTCTTTGGTGGTTTTTAGGGTTTCATTGGGTTTTTTGTGTTTATTGGGGTTTCTTAGTGCTTCTTGGGTTGTGTTAGGGCTTGTTGGGGTTTGTTTGGGGTTTTTAGGGTTTGTTATGTTTTTTAGGGTTTTTTGGGGTTTTTAGGGTTTTTTAGGGCTTGTTAGTGTTTGTTACTGTTCATTTGGGTTTGTTAGGGTTTTTCGTGGTTTTTAATGGTTTTAGTGTTTATTGGGTTATTCATTTTTGTTAAGGTTTTTTTTGTTCATGGTTGTCACAAATGTTTAGGGCTAGTCGCAAGCTTCAATTTGATTTGTGGTAGAGGTGAAACAAACACCTAGAGTAAAAGTTATGGTAATTTAAAGGACTTAAGGACCTTTTTGATCTTTAAGAAAGTGATAAGGTCTTCCTATTGGACATAGATGTGTAGATCTAGTCGAAAGCTTCGATTTGATATATGGTAGAGGCAAAACAGACTCCCGGAATAGAAGTTATGGTCTTTTGGAGGGTTTTGGTACCTTTTTGTGCCTTTAAGGATGTGAGAAGGTACTTTAGTGGTCATAGGAGTGTAGTTATAGTATCAATCTTCTATTTGATATATGGTAGAGGCAAAACAGACACCCATAGAAGAAGTTATTGGAAAATGGACACCAGAAGCCAATATTTTGACCATCCAAAGGGATTTTGGGTCTTTTGGGGGGGTTAAAGAATGTCAGAAAGGGTTCCAGTAGTTACCATAGTGTGTATCGTTTCACAATCTTTGATTTGATATGTGGTAGATCCAAAATGAACACACTTAGCAGAAGTTATTTTTGTTTTAAATTGAGCAACCCTCCTAGCACCTAAAAACCTATGAAACCCACAACTCACTAAAATAGGCATAACTTCTCCTTTGGGTGTCCGTTTGAGTGATGTGACTAGTAAAATCGAAGCTCGTGAGATGATTGATGACCAAGTCTAATCGAAACTATGAGGAGATCAATGAAATAGAATATATATTAGTTATACCACTCCAAAAAAAGTCCAACTTCAAATGGTCATAACTTCCACTCCTGTTGTCCATTTGAGCTCTACCACATATCAAATAGATGGCAGTGAAGAGATCTATGCAGAAAGATAACTTGAATTATTTTCAAGTCATGTTTTGGACCCTAAAATCAAAAAAACCTATCATAAGGCTTCCAAAACTACATTTTTGTTTGCGGATCCCTCTCAATTTTTTCTTAAAACAGTCATAACTTATGATCTCTGTGTCTGTTTGGCCTCCGACACCTGTTTTTTTCATAGTTCATTCAATGAGATTTAGTTTGACTATTCACGGAGCAGAAATGTACACATGAAGAAGAAGTTATGCCTTTATTAATGACTCTGTGATTTGTTAGGGTTTTCAAGACACTATTTCTAGAAATTTTTTCATGTCTACTATTTTTTCAAACAACTATAACTTATTATTTCTATTACTATTATTGTTATCATCATATCTTGAAAAGGCACACGCACATGCATGTGCGTTATTATTATATTTTTATTGCCATGAAAGTGCACATGCAATGCACACACGTTATTTTATTATCCCATACGTTGTTATTATTATTGTTATTATTACTATTGTTGTGGTGGTTGTTGTTGTTGTTGTTGTTATCATCACATGCAAATGCACATACACGCACATTCAATGAACGTGCATTATTCTATTATCACATGCATTGTTAATAATAATAATATTATTTTTATTATTATTATTATCATCAACATCATCATCATCACATGAAAATGCAATGCACGTGAGTTATTATTTATTACTATACACATGCACAGGTAATGCACATGCAATATTCTATTATCATATGCATTAGTACTACTACAATTATCACCATTACTACTACTATTATTACTACTGTTGTTATTATTACTATCATCACATGCAAATGTAGATGCACATGCATTATTATTTATTATTTATTACCATGTACGTGTATATGCAATGAACTTGTATTATTCTTTATTATTATTATTATTATTATTATTATCACCATTATTATTATTATTATTATTATTATCATTATTATCATTATCACATGAAAATTCACATGCATGTGCTTTGTTATTTATTATTTATTACCATGCACATGCATGCGTTATTATTATTATTATTATTACAATTAGTATTATTAATATTATCATCAAATGTAAATGCACATGCACATGCATGTGAGTTCTTATTTATTATTATTTATTTATTATTTACTACTATGAACGTGCACATGAAATGCACTTGCGTTATTCTATTATTATTATTGTTGTTGTTGTTGTTGTTGTAGTAGTTTTTGTTGTTGTTGTGGTTGTTTGTATTATCAAATACAAATGCACATGCACATGAGTTGTTATTTATTATTTATTACCATGCACGTGAGTGCATCATTATCATTACATGTAAATGCACATGCACGTGCATTATTATATATTATTTCTTATCATGCACATGAAAATACAATGCACTTGCATTATTCTATTATCACATGTGTTATTATTTATTATTTATTATCATTCACATGGAAATTCACATTCATGTGGACTTGGTTATTATTTACTCTTTATTACCATGCACTTGCACATGCACATGCACATGAAAATGCACGTGCACATGCACTTGTATTTGCATAATTATTTATTATTTATTATCATTCACATGAATGTGGACATACACATACAATTCACATGCGTTATTATTTATAATTTATTATTTATTAACATTCTTATTCAAATGCGCAGGCTTATGCGCATGGACTTTTGTTATGATTTATTATTTAAACCATGCACATGCATATGCACATGCACGTGCATTATTATTATTATTATTATTAAAGGTATTTTTATGGTTCACTATAATTTTTTACGATTTTTAGATGTTATTAACATTTATTATGGTTTGTTAGGGTTTTAGGGTTTTTAATGGTATATTAGAATTTTATAGGTCTGGTGGGGGTTATTAGGATATTATTAGGGTTTATTATGGTGTGTCAAGGTTTATTAGGGTTTATTAGGTATTTTCGGGTTTTAGTAGGATTGAGTTGGGTTTATTAGGGTATATTATGGAATATTTGGGTATGTTTAGGATTTATTAGGGTTTATTATGGTTCATTGTGGTTTATTAATTTTTAAGAGGGTATATTAGGGTTTTTTAATGTTTTTTAGGGTTTATTTGGGGTTTATTAGTGCTTTTATGCTTTGTTAGGTTTTATTATCATTTATTAGGAGTTTTAGGGCTTTATAATGTTATATTTGATTTTTAGGGTTTAGTGGGGTTTATTATGGTTTATTATGGTGTGTTAAAGTTTATTTGGGTTGAGTAGGTATTTTTATGGTTTTATTAGGGTTGAGTCGGTATCTTTAAGGTTTTATCGGGGTTTATTAGGGTTGAGTATTGTTTATTAGTGTTTGTTAGGTATTTTTATGGTTTACTTGGGTTTGTTTGTGTTTTTATTTGCGTATCTGAGTGTTTTTAATTTTTTTTAATATATATGAGGAGTTGTTATGACTTTTTAGGTTCTATTGTCGTGTTTTTAGTGTTTGTGAGAATTTTTAATGGTTTATTAGCTTTTATTTGAATTTATTGCGGTTTATTATGGTTTCTAGGGCTTTTTAATGGTTTGTTTACATTTTTTTGTTTATTGGGGTTTAGTTTGGTTTTATTAGGTTTTGTTATGGTGTGTCAAGGTTTATTAGGGTCAAGAAGGTATTTTTAGGGTTTTATTATGCTTATATTAGGGTTTATTAGTTTTTGTTAGAGTTTATTAGGGATTTTTAGGATTTGTTAGGGTTTGTTAGGGGTTTATTAGTTTTTTTGGTTTTAATAGGTTATATTAGTGTTTGTTAGGTCTTTTTTGATAATATGGTGTGTTTTTATTATTCGGGATAATTTGGTTTTTTTTAGTGTTTCTATGGTTTCTTAGGTTATATTAAAGTTTATTATTGTTTATTAGGGTTTCTAGGGATTTTTAAGGTATTTTAGAATTTTTTATATTTATTAGGTTATATTAGTGTTTTAGGTCTTTTTAGTTAATATAGTGCGTTTTTATTTTTTGTGATCGTTTTTTTATTTTTTGTGAGAGTTTTTAGGGCTAATTAGGTTATATTTGAGTTTATCAAGGTTTCTAGGAATTTTTTAAGGTATACTAGCATTTTTTCTTTATTAGGGTTTTGTAGGGTTTTATTAGTGGTTATTATGGTGTATTATGGTTTGTTAGGGTAGAGGAGGGTTTATATGGCTTTATTTATGGTTTATTAGGTCTTTTTAGGGTTTTTAGGGTTTTATTAGGGTTTATTATTGTTTATTAGTGTCTATCAGGGTTGGTTAGGGTTGTTTAGGTTTTCTTAACGTGTTTTTAGGGTTTATTGGTTTTTATTATCATTTATTAGGGTTTATTAGGTATTTTTGGGGTTTTATTCGTGTTGAGTTGAGTTTCTTAGGGTTTTAGGGATTATAAGGTTTTTTAGGGATTATTAGATTTTAATAGGGGTTTATTTGGGTTTAATTTGTAATATTATGGTATATTAAAGTTTAATATTTTTGAGGGTTTTAAAGCATCTTTTGGGTTTTTGTAGCATTTTTTAGGGATTGTGTAGCGTTGTTAGAGTTTATGTAGCATTTTTAGTGTTTATGTATCGTTTTTAGGTTTTAGTTAGAAGTTTTAGATTTTATGTATCCTTTTTAGGGTTTCTATAACGTTTTTAGGGTTTACGTAGCGTGGTTGGGGTTTAGGTTTTATGTAGCATTTTTAGGGTTTATGTTGCGTTTTCTGGGTTTATGTAGCGTTTTTAGGGATGATGTGGTGTTTATGTTGCATTTTTAGGGTTTATGTAACGTTTTTAGTGTTTATGTAGTGTTTTTGGGTTTTTATTGTATTTTTAGGTTTTATGTAGCGTTTTTTAATGTTTATGTTGTGTTTTTAGGGTTTATGTTGTGTTTTTTAGGGTTTATGTTACAGTTTTAGGGTTTATGTAGTGCTTTTAGGGTTTATGTAGCATTTTTTGGGTTTACGTAGCGTTTTTTGGTTTATGTTGCATTTTTAGGGTTTTTTTTGCATTTTTAAGGGTTTATGTAACGTTTTAGGGTTTATGTATCTATTTGAAGCCTTTATTTGGGTTTTAATGGTTGTTTATGGTTTATAGTTTTTATAGAGTTTTTAAGGGTTGTTAACATGTGTTTATGGTTTTTTATTGTATCTGATGGTTTTTTAATGTTTTTTTGGGGGGGGGGGGGGGGTTGTGGGTTTATTTGTTTTTTTTGGGATTGATAGGGGTTATTAGGGTTTTTTAGTGTGTTTTTGGATTTGTTTGGGTATTGTAGATGTTTTTAGTGTTTATATACTGTGTTTTAGTGCTTTTTGGGTTCTTTAGGATTTTTTAGTGTTCTTCAGAGTTTAATATGGTTCTTTAGGGTTTATTAGTGTCCTCTAGGATTTTTTTACAGTTTATTAGTGTTTTTACTATATATTAGTGTTTTATTGGGCTTTTGTAGGCATTAATAGATTTTTATAGGGTTTATCAACCTTCATTAGGGTTATTTAGGATTTATTAGGGTTTATTTTATTTATTAGGGTTTCATAACATGTATTTGGGTTAATTATGATTTATTAGGTTTTATTTTGATTTGTTAGGGTTTATTGCGGCTTATTAGGGGATTGTTATGGTTTGTTTCAGTTTGTTATGATTTATTTGGCATTTTTAGGATTTTGTATGATTTATTTAGGGTTGTTAGGGTTCTTACGATTTATTTTGGGATTATTATGATTTGTTAGGGTTTATTAGTGGGTTGCAGGGTTTTGTAGGCTATTTTTTGTAGGTTTTTGTATCGTTTTGTCAGGTTTGTTAGGGTTTTTAGTGATTATTAGGGTTTATTATGTTTTAATAGTGTTTTTTATTGTATATTAGGGGTTTTAGGGATTTTGTAGCATTTATTAGGGTCTAATAGAGTTTGTTAGGGTTTACTACTGGTTATTACGATTTATTAGTGTTTATTAAGTTTTTTAGGTTTTAATAGTGTGTTTAGGGGTTATTAGGGTTTATTAGTGGTTTTAGGGATTTTTGTGGTTGTTAGGATTTTTAGGTTTTGTTAGTCTTTTTAGGGTTTGTTACGGTTTGTTTGAGTTGTTTGGGGTTTTATGCGTTTTTTGGGTTTATGGGTGTGTTGGGATTTTTTATGCTTTGTTAGGGTTATTTTAGCGTTTTTGGGAATTTTTTCATTTTTTGGGTTTTGAAGCAGTTTTCGGTTTTTTGCAGCAATTTTTAGGGTTTATGTATCGATGTTAGTGGCTTTAGTGATTCTTTAGGGTTTTTAGTGTTCTTTTGGGTTATTTAGGGTTCTTTATGGTGTATTAGGGTTTATTTATAGCTGTTTATGGTTTGATAGGGGGTTTTAGGAGTTTTAAGGGTTTCATAGGGTTGGTTAGGCTTTTGTTAGTCATTTTTATGGGTTTTTAGCATTTTTAGGGTTTTTACAGTTTTTAGCGTTTTTTGAGGTTTTTGTGAGGTTTTTTTGAGGTTTTTTGTGTTTTTTAGGTTTGTTTTTGGGTTTTTTCAATTTTTTCATGTTTTTAGGGGTTTTGGGGGGTTTTTAGGGTTTTGGGATTTTTTAGGGGTGTAGGGTTATTTAGGGGTTTTTTGGGTATGTAGGGATTTTTTAGGGTTTTTTCAGGTTTTTCCAGGTTTGTTAGGGTTTTTTTGTGAATATTAGTGTTTTGAATGGTTTAATACAATTTTTGTTGTAATTTTGAGATTTTAGGTATTTTGTAGATTTTATTGGGGTCTAATAGGGTTTTTAGGATTTATTATGATTTATTAGTGTTTATTATGGTTTAGTAGTGGGCTTTCTGGTTTATTTGGGTTTATTATGGTTTATTATAGGTAGATAGGGTTTATAGGATTTATTAGTGCTTATTAGAGTGATTTAGCGTGTCTAAGGGTTTGTTAGGGTTTCTAAGGGTGTTTTAGGGTTTCTAAGGGTGGGTTAGGGTTTTTATGGGCGGGGTTGGGTTTCTAAGGGTGTGCTCTAGTTTCTAAGGGTTTCCAAGGTTGTTTTTGGGTTTCTATGGGTTTGTTGGGGGGTTTATAAGGGTGTGATATGATTTCTAAGGGTGTGTTAGAGTTTCTAAGGGTGTGTTTGGGATTCTAAGTGTGTGTTTGTGTTTCTTAGGTTTGCTTAGGTTTTCGTTAGGGTTTTTAGGGTTTTTATGGTTTATTTTGGTTTCATTGGGGTTTTTAGGGTTTGTTTGGGTTTTTTGGGTTTTTTGGGGTTTCTTAGTGCTTCTTGGGGTTTTAGGGACAGTTAGGGTTTGTTAGGGTTTGTTATGTTTTTAGGGTTTTTTAGGGTTTTTAGGGGTTTTTAGGGTTTGTCAGGGTTTGTTAGGGTTTGTTAGGGTTTGATAGTGTTTGTTAGGGTTTTTATGGGTTTTCAAGGTTTTTAATGGTTTTTAGTGTTTATGGGGTTATTCATGGTTTGTTAGGGTTATTTAGTTGTTCATGGTTGTCACAGACTTGTAGAGCTAGTTGCAAGATTCAATTTGATATGTGGTAGAGGTGAAACAGACACTCATAGAAGAATTTATGGTCATTTAAAGGAGTTAAGGATATTTTGTGTCTTTAGAACCGTTATAGGGTGTTCCTATTGGTCACAGATGTGTAGATATACTCCAAAGCTTCAATTTGATATATGTTAGAGGCAAAACAGACTCCCTAAGTAGTAGTTATGGTCGTTTGGAGGGTTTAAGTACATTTTTGGGTCTTCAAGGATGTGATAAGGTGCTTCATTGGTTATAGGAGTGTAGGTCTAGTTTCATGCTTCGATTTGATATGTGGTAGAGGAAAAACGGATACCCATAGATGAAGTTATTGCAAAACAGACACTAGAAGCCAATCTTTTGATCATCCAAAGGGATTTTGGGTGTTTTGGGGGGTTGAATAATGTCAGAAAGGGTTCCAGTGGTTACCATAGTGTGTATATTTTCATAATCATTGTTTTAATATGTGGTAGATCCAAAATGAACACACGTAGAAGAATTTATTGCTGTTTTAAATTGAGCAACTCTCCTAGTGCCTAAAAACCTAAGAAACCCGCAACTCACTAAAATAGGCATAACTTCTCTTTTGGGTGTCTGTTTGAGTGTTGTGACCAGTAAAATCGAAGATCGTGAGAAGAGTGAAGACCATGTTTCGTAGAAAATATTAGAAGATCAAATAAATATAAGATATATTAGTTATACCACTCCAAAAAAAGTCCAACTTCAAACAGCCATAACTATCGCTCCGGTTGTCTGTTTGAGCTCTACCACATATCAAATCAAAAGTAGTGAAGAGATATATGAAGATGTATGACTTTAAAATTTTTCATGTCTTGTTTGAGACCCTAAAATCCCATAAACCCATCATAATTCCCCCAAAACTCCATTTCCGTGTACGGATCCCTGTCAAATTTTTGTTAAAATTGTCATAACTTCTGATCTGTGTGTATGTTTGGCCTATGAAAAAAAAATTATCGTAGTTAGTTCCATGAGATTCAGTTTGACTATTTACGGAGTGAACATGGACACCCAAAGAAGAAGTTATGCCATTTTCAATGACTGTGTGATTTTTTAGGTTTTTCGAGACCCTATTTCAAGCATTTTTTGTCAGGTCTGCTATTTTTTCAAACAACTATAACTTATTATTAGTGTTATTATTATTATTATTATCATAATCTCATCCACATTCACATGAAAATTCATGTAAGTTGTTATTATATTTATATTTCCACGCATGTGCACATGCAATGCACACACGTTATTTTATTATCACCTGTGTTGTTACAATTATTGTTATTATTATTATTGTGGTTGTTGTTGTTGTTGATGTTATTGTTATTATCATCACATGAAAATGGACATGCGAATGCACATACACGCACATTCAATGCATGTTTGTTATTCTATTATAACATGCATTGTTTGTAGGATCGAAATAATGAATGAATATACTAATTGTAGTATATAATGATATAGATGCTCTATATAAAAGAGGGGGTGAATTGTATACTTTAAAAACTTTCTTTGGAAATTTTAATGATTGTGAAACCATTCTATTGTTTAACTATGTTAAATAAGGTAAATTCACAATACCTCTATGTTCTACAAACTTACTTGATTCCATAAATATGATTCCGAGAATGTAATTCAGGAAAAGTGATTCCGAGAATGAAACTTAAAAAAAGTTTACAAAGCCAGAGATTCTACCTTAAAGCGTATAGAATCTTACTAAATCATAGTACAAGTATAAGGAAGTATAAGATAGTTATAATTTCCTCAACAATCAAAAATGCGGTGGAAAACATGAATCAAACACGTAACATGTAGTAAATCTTTTATCCCAAAGAGTAGGTTATCCAACAACCTTGGATAAAGGTCCCTTGATTCATTCTTTCAAGAAAGTCTGTCTTACCAACACCAGGGTAAGAACTCAATATAAAGATCGGAGTATTTCTTGCTATCCCCACAAGCCCTCAACTTCAAGGTAGTCGGAACCTCTATCTTCCTCAACAAGGAAGTCCTCGAGCTTTAAGGTAATCGGCACCTATGTCTTCTTATCCCCGGAAGCCCTTGATTGTACACAACAACAATCAGAGTCTCACAAAGCAATCTAAACAAGAAGCTCAGTACGCACTAAGAATGAGAGTCTCTCTCTAAAAATCACTTCAACATCATGAAATCTCTAGAGTTGTTGAACAGTTCATCAAATTATTGTACTCTTTCAAATGAGCTCCTATTTATAGGCACATCTCCAATGGTCGGCTCCCTCCTCCAACAGTCATATTTTTCCTAGAATTCTGGAGGGACCTGAACTTGTGTCACTCAAACTATGGTTAGTTAGAAATAGAATATATGACATCGTTCCATAACTATATCAAAGATGAGAAAAATATGGTTTCTTAATCAAAACCAATTTTTCGGAGTCTAAGAAAAATGAATATTCGGAGTTTGTATTACAAGATATTCGGATTCTATTTATTAGGAAATTCGGAGTCAGAACTCATAGGAATTCGTAACCAGAATTCGGTGTCCAAACTTATAAGAATTCGTAACCAGAATTCAGAGTCAGAATTCATAAGAGTTCGTAATCAGAATTTGGAGTCTGAATTCATAAGAATTCATATTCAAAATTCGTAGTTTGAATTCATAAGAATTCGTAACCAAAATTCAGAGTCCGAATTCATAAGAATTTGTAACCAGAATTCGGAGTCAGAATTTATAAGAACTCGGAGTCAGAACTAAGAAGAGTTTAGAGTCTGAATTCAGAGAACTTGGAGTCAGAACTCTGAAGAGTTTGGAGACTGAATTCAGAGAATTTGGAGTCAGAACTCAGAAGTGTTCATAACCAGAATTCTGAGAATTCAGATCCTAAAACAGAAAGCTTCATATCTAGGTAATTATAGGATTCTGAGGTTTTGGAAACAAACTAAATTTTATATTTAGAAAAAATTAGGATATGAACAATAAAAACATGGTATGGATAAATTTTCCTTATGAAATCAAAAAAGGGTAAGGAGAAAATTTTCCTTGAGAAAGGAAAAATTTCCATAAGGAAGGAAAATTTCCCTTATCCAGATAAAATGCATTTTTATTTAAAATAGTTGTTTGTGATTTTCAAAACACGAAGGAATAGAAATGTCATAAGGAAACCTTATTGACTCAACAATCTCCCCCCTTCTGGAAAGCACAAACATCCTTACGAAAAAAGGATATAAGGACTTAGGATTTTTATGCTCTTGAAAATAAAACATATCTCCCTTTACTTATGAATTAGAGTGAATACGACTAACTCCCCATTAGGCTTTGGAACCACTAAGGATCTTATTCTATTTTCCGAAATTAAATTTTACATTATTTAGCATACAGAAATCATTAAGATGAAAAAACCCCCCTCAGATAAACTCCACCTAGGATAGGGAAATGTCTTATAAACTTAGTATTCATTTTTTATTCCTTATCCCCCTTTAGGATTTTCAAAATGAAATACAGGGAATGGAAAAGGAAATTATTGTACCGGAAAGATTAGTACAAGACAAGACAAAATGGAAGAGAGCAAGAAAAATTTCATTATGTTTGGAAAGAATTTGTACAAGATGGAATATACAACAAAATATCAGATTGGATCTATTTTCCTTCCATCTCCTTCGGTATCTATTTTTTTACTATGGTTTTCTGCTTTTTGAGTTCCTTTTGGTCTTCCTCTGCATGATTTAGGATCTAATACTGATTCTATGCTTTCTTCTCTAATGCTCTGATCTTTTCTTCCTTAGCCTTAAGAGCCTCTGCCTGATCCTTCAACAACTCATCTTGCTTAACTAGCTTCTCTATGATCTCGATCCGAAGATCCTTTTCCCTCTTCCAACATCGGACAACAGAATATAGCTTCCCATTCAGATCCTTTACCTCTTGAATCTGAGTATTCTTCTCAAGTGTTAACTTTTCCTCAAAGCTACTCATGAGATCCTTGATCATACCATCTTCTATGTCAAAATACTCCTGAACACCATCATGAAACTCATCGTGTTCTCTCAAATCGTCAACTGTCTTCTTTGACTAGACAAACATTTTCTTACAAGACCTTTTATGGGCATCGTAGTTAATGAATAAATTCTTGAGATTAGCCTCAAGCTTTACACACTTGTCCATAACCATGGACACTGAATCCGATTTCTGATTTAGTGTGTGTTGAAGCATCTAACATCTAGAATATATGTTTGGAAAAATAAGAATGGTCCAAACTAGATTCTTCAAGGATTAGACTACGAAATCATGTTCAAGTGAAGATGATTCTGAATCCGAGACTTTTCTTGGTGAGGGATCTTTCTTTATCTCAACAATCTTCCTCTTTGAAGACCCACCAACATCTTTCTTATTCACAACCACTTTAGTAGGTGTATCAACAACCACATGTTTACCCTTGTCAGTTCTAAGAATGGATTCCTCATCCTTAGATTTATGTTCACTGTCAGAAAACTAAAAAATCTTATCTTCATCTATATTTTCTTTGTCATATCTATCCTCAACATCATTAGGGTGTATGAAATCATGGTTTAAACTTTCGTCCTCAGATAGTTTATTAAATTATTCTTCACCCCTCTCATCTTCACCTTCCTAATCCTTCCTAGGAGTTGCAAGCTTTGAAGACTCTGCTTCAGAAGATCGGATTGAGAGTTTCTCAGATGGGGTTTCCTTTTCATGGTAATCTTCAACTTTCTTTATAAGATCTTCGGTGCCACCACTGATTTCTACCTCTTCTTCTTTTTTTCCTTCAAAAATCTTTTCTTGGGTTTTTTCTGGAGTTACAAACTTCTTACCTGGAGATTTGGGTAAAGCTTCTACCATGAAATATTGTTGTACCGGAATATTCTCAGATGCTATTTCAGTAGCCTTCAAAAGAGATTGGGCTAACTCAGCTTTAGTCATTTTCTTCTTTTTCTTCTTTTCTTTATATTTCTTCTCAACCTCATCAACAGAATTCTCTTTTAAAGCCTTGGCCTCAATATGATCCCAACCAAAACATGGATCCCCTGCTTTCTTATTCTTTTTGTCTTCCCTCCATTTCTCTACAACCTTATCTATATAAGCTTTCTGATTCTTCAGTTTTGTAGGTCCAGATTAGGTTCCTTTAGCCTCTAGGATTTTACCTTCAATAACAACTTCTTTCAACTTCCTCTTCTTTCCTCATTTTTTCAATGGTTCAGGAACATCTTGTTCCTTCAGAATGGCTTCAGCCTCTTCCTCTGGTAAGTCATATAGTTCTCCAGAATCTTTAGAGAAATAAATATTCATTCTCTTAAATGTATCATCACTTACTTACATGACTTTGCAATTCCTCGTCTTGGTACTATAATAAATCATGAAAGACCTAGGGCACCGAACAATTAGCATTGAGAGGATGGCTAGATACAAGATTATCTAAGCTTTAATGTTCCCATTCTTAACATTATCAATCATAATAAGAATATTCTTCATAATGTTGATCTTCCTTTGGGTTACCAAGAAGTCCAAAAAGTACATATCACTCTTCTTCAACATGTCCTTATCACCCTTTCTTGGAATGATGAATCCTTGAACCCATAATTCAAGGATCTGATTATTTGTAAACAAATGAGAAATCTTCGGAGTCTTGACATCTAAAAGTCCAAGACACTCCATAGCCTTCATTTTATTGAAACTTCCTTTATCATTAGGCAATTTAGGGGAACTGAATTCAGCTTCCCCTTCATAAGACAACCCCATTAATCTAGCAGCTTTGGTGTATGAAAGGGAATATGTTTTTCCATATCTTTTGAATGATAATTTACTCCTCTCTTCTTCTTTCAAAATGCTCACAGATTCATAAAATTCCACAAGAAAATTTGGATATACTACATCTTGAGCTCTTGGATTTGATATGCAAACGCTTTTGCATCCATTCAACCTGATGTTCATGGATATAATGGAATTGTATTTGGAAAAGAAATTCAGATGCACCAAACTCTCTCTGCAAATCTTCCACTTTGAAATCGACTTGGCAGTTGACATCTCTTGAGAAGGAACTTCAACAGACATTCAGATTTGAGCAATATTTGAGAGGTTCGCAACAGGCATTTGAAATGGGGGCAGAGCATTGGCACAAAAAGGCTTAAAATCTGATGTGGGATCACCTTTGGGGGTCCTTTATATAGGCGTTTGATATAACAATTGAACATCCAAAGACAATCCAATGGTTGAGAAATCATCTGATTAAATTTTATGGTTGAAATGATAGCTGTATGGAAAATTTGGTAGGATTTGATATTTTGAGGTTTTTAAAGGAAAACAATCGGATTTAAGGAAAAGAAAATATGATGATTTTAAAAGAAAAAAAACAAATACCAACAAGTAAAATATGATTTCTAAAACTTAAGAAAGGAAATCATACCTTTCGGAATGCCAGAAAGATTATTCTTGATAGGTAATATTTTTCTTGAAGAACATTAGATTCCCAAAAAAAATTGACAACGAAAACCTCCATTATGAAAATATTCATTATGAAAATTTCAAGTATGAAAATATTCATTATGAAAATTTCAAGTATGAAAATCATCATTACGAAAATTTCAAGTATGAAAATCTTTATTAGGAAAATTTCAAGTATGAGAATCTTCATTACGAAAATTTATGTACGAAGTTCTTCATTACGAAAATTTCAAGTATGAAAATATTCATTACGAAAATTTCAGTACGAAAAATTTAAGTACTAAATTTTCATTACAAATAATTTAATAACCAACTATGAAAAAATTTGAAAAACTAAAAATGAAATGTTTTGAAAAACTAACTACAAATTGTTTTGAAAAACTAACTATGATTTTTTTTGAAAAAATAACTATGATTTTTTTTGAAAAACTAACTAAAATTTTTTCTGAAAAACTGACTACGAATTTTTTTGAAAAACTAACTACGAATTGTTTTTAAAAACTAACTACAAATTTTTTTGAAAAACTAACAAACAAATGTACTCCCCCTACGAAAAAGAGTTTATTACTATATGGTGATTGGTTCAACAGGAAGTTAACAAGGAAGATTACCTTACAGTTATCATTCCTAACTTCTGTTTAATATATTCAAATATATCAAAGGGTAAATATTTTTTCAAAATATCATCAATTTGATCTTGCGTTCTGATAAATTGAAGAATGATATCACCTTTTTGTGTGTGATCCCTAAGAAAGTGATGCCTAATATCTATGTATTTTGCATGAGAGTGATGTGCAGGGTTTTTACTAAGGGAAATGGCACTTGTATTATCAAAAAAAATTTGTGTTTTGGTAAATGTCATACCATAGTCTGTGAGTGTGTGTTGCATCCACAACACTTGAGCACAACAACATCCAGCTGCTTCATATTCATCTTCAGTAGTGGAAATTTATACAGAGTGTAGCTTCATGCAAGACCAAGAAACTAAAGAATCTCCTAAGAAATAACAAGTTTCGGATATATGATTTCTATCCATTCTACATCCACCAAAGTCAGCATCTGAACAACTTTTCAAAACAAAATAATTTCCAGAAGTATAAAAGAGTCCTAAATCCATGGTTCCTTTTAAGTAGTGAAAAATTATTTTCACTACTTTTAAATGAGATTCCTTTGGATTGTATTCATATATTGCACATAATCATACAAAAAACATTAAGTTTGAACGACTAGATGATATGTAAAGTAGAATTCCTATCATACCTCTAAAATAAGATTGATCTACTGGTTTCCCAGCTTCATCAAGATCAAGCATATTTTAGGTACCAATGGGAGTACTTATACTCTTAGTGTTGTCATATCCATAATTTTTAATAATATATTTAATATACTTATGTTGAGATATATAGGTTCCTTCTGGTTTTTGAGATATTTGAAAACCAAGGAAAAAAGTTAACTCACCCATCATACTCATTTCAAACATAGATTTCATTAGATCCACAAAGGAATCAGTTAAAGATTGATGAGTTGAACTAAATATATGGTCATCAAAATAAATTTTAACAATAAAAACATTTTTCTTATCATTCTTTATAAAAAGGGCTAGATCTACATTTCCCTTAATGTAATTATTTTAAAAAAAAATCTGGTAAGTCTATCATACCAGGCTCAAGGGGATTTCTTAAGTCCATACAAAGCTTTGGTAAGTCTAAAAACATGTTTAGGATGTTATGTATCTTCAAAACCATGTGGTTGTTCAACAAAAACTTCCTCTTGTACAAAACCATTAAGGAAAGAAAATTTCACATCCATTTGAAAAAGTTTGAAATTTAAGAATGCTGCAAAGGAACGTAGAATACAAATAGATTCAAGTCTAGATACTCGAGCAAATGTTTCTTCATAGTCTATGCCTTCTTGTTGATTATAGCCTTTGGAAACTAATCTGGATTTATTTATTACTATGATTCCATTTTCATCACACTTATTTCTGAAAAACCATTTTACTCCAATAACAGACGTTTCCTTAGGTCTTTCAACCAAGGTCCATGATTTATTCCTTTTGAATTAATTTAGTTCATCTTGCATGGATTTAAACTAATCATCATCACCTAAATCTTCATCAGTGATTTTTTGTTCTAATTTGGAAAGGAATGCGAGATGTTCTACTTCATTTCTTAAGGAACTTCTAGTCCTTATAGGTTTATTCACATCACCAATGATGCTATCACTAGGATGATTCTTAAGAAACACCTGATTTGGGGTTTCTAAAACCTATTCATCAACATAGGGTAGGAAATATTCTGGGGTAAATGTTTCATAAATATCTTCTTGGACATTTTCCTTATTAGAAGGATCTTCTATCAAAGGTTGATAATCAGTTTTTGAAAACACATCTGAAGATGTAGGTTGGGGTTGTTTAAAATAAAGGGATCAGTTTCATCAAATTTCACATGTACTGTCTCTTCAACAGTACAAGTGTTTTTATTGAAAACTCTATAAACCTTAGAAGTTGTGGAGTAAAATAAGAAAATTCCATCATCAAATTTTGGTGCCAATTTATTTATATTATTTTTAGTATTCAGGATGAATACCTTGCAACCAAAAACCTTGAAGTTTGAAAGTCAATGTTTTCTACCATTCCATAACTCATAAGGCGTTTTATTAATAAAAGGTCTAATTAATAGTCGATTTATAGTATAACATGCAGTACTTAAAGCTTCATCCCAAAAGTGTTTGGCTACTGAATACTCACTCAACATGGTTCTTTTTATCTCTTGAAGATTTTTATTTCTTCTTTCAACAACACCATTTTTTGAGGTGTTCTGGGTGCTGAGAAGTTATAAGTAATTCTTTTTTTACTACAAAAAGTTTCAAAATCAGAATTTTGAAATTCTCCTCCATGATCACTATAAATAGTTATCAAAGGAAGGGTTTTCTCATTTTTAACATGGGATCTCAAACTTTTGAAATAAGAAAAATCATCAGAATTCTTTTCTAGAAAATAGACCCACGTAAATCTAGTGTAGTCATAAACTAAGAAAAATACATAATATTTTCCACTCATGCTTCCATTTTGTGTTGGGCCAAAAAGATATATATACACTAACTGCAATGAATCAATAGTTGAGACTTCACCGATTGATTTAAAACTAGATTTATGTTTCTTTCCATATCTACTATGACCACAAACTTTTGAAGAATCAAATCTATACTCTATTAGATCCTTAACTAATCTTTTCATAGAAAGTTTGCATAGGTACTTTAAGGTTACAGTGACCTAACCTTCTATGCCAGAACCAAGAATGTTCATCCATTTCACTAAGGCAAGGTAGATATTGGCTCCTAATGTCTTCTATGTTTAGTGTGTAAACATTATTTGGCCTATTGGTAGAAAGAATAAACTCTTCCTTGGAATTGTGTACTAAGTACTTGTCATTCCTACAATTCACAAGGTATACTTCATCAGATAATTGACTTATGTTAATGAGGTTTTGATTAAGACCCTTAACAATCAAAACATTTGAAATCAATGTTTTTGTAAGAATAATGATGCTACCTATATGAATAATTTCTCCCAGAGCATTATCTCTGATAGTTACTTTTCCCCCATTCATATTGATAATCTTTCCAAAGTAGTTTTTATTACCAGTCATACGTCGGGAACATCAACTATCCATGTACCATGTATTTCTGTTGGTACATTCTCTATTTTCCTGAAAATAAAAGATTTAGAATTTCATAATCCAAACATTCTTGGATCAGGAAATTTCAGAAATAAAAATTTTAGGCACCCACATTTTCTTAGAAAAATAGGATTTATGAAATCCTAAAGACCGGGTTTTGTTTAGAGATATATTTATTTCCCAATTCCAACCACACTGAAACTTAGTGCATAATGGGGCACTTTGTGGAACAAAATAATTATTGCTAAAAACTGTTTTAGAACTAGTATAACCAAAACTAGAACTATTCCTTAGAGGTCGGATTTGAGAATACATCTTATCAAAATTTTCATTACCTAAGGTAATGTTTGAAAAACACTGCCTCAAGGAAAATATTTTGGATTTTAGTTTGATAACTAAGTGCTTAAATTCTAAAACATTTGATTTTGAATTAGAGTTAGGTTCTAAAATATTTTTCTTAGAAATTACTTTGTCTATATCCATAGAAAGTTTATCCTTCTCAAAATTTACTTTCTCAAGATTTTTTGAAATAATTTCGAAATAATTTTTTTTATCAATATCTTTAGAGAGATTTGATATTTCCTTAGTAAGAATAGCATTCCTATAATTTTCCTTATTAGGATTTTTATTGAGTTTTGAATTATCATTCTCAAGGAGCATAGAAAACCTAGAAACTTCTTCATAGGTTGGCAAAGTATTATCTTCATCAGAAAAAGATTCTTCATCAGAAGAGTTATAGTATTTACTATCACTATAATTAGCATTCAAGGATACATTGGTCATGGATTCGGCATTGTGAACCTTAGCCATAAAACAATGATTTTCTTCTGTCTAGAAGATTCATAATCTGATGATTCATCTGATGAGTCTCCACCACTGGCACTCCAGGTGTCTTTTTCTTTCAATACATTCTTGGTTTTAGCTTTGTAGTACGTCTTTTTGTTTCTCTCAGAATGCTCTTCCTTTCTTTATTTTCTTTGAAGCATAGGAAAATCCGGCCTTATATGTCCATCTCTCTTGCATTCATAACATGTAACTTCAGAGTCTTTCTTATCTTTCCTTTCTTTCTTCTTGTATCTAGATTGAATGTTCTTCTATCCAACAATCGTGTACATCCTTCGAGCAAGATTAGCTAACTCATTTTATAAAGATTCACTTCCACTAAATTTGTATTTTATAACAATATTCTTATATTTGGATCCTGTAACTCTCTCAGAACTCTTGGATTTCATATGATTTTATGTTGTAGTAAAAGCAACACTGCCATTCCCATTCTTTTTCTATATATTATCATCATCCCTCTTCATTCTAGTCTCATGTTGAAGAAGAGTTCCAAAAAGATCATCAAGAGAAATCTGAGTAAACTTTTTGTTCTCATCAATAGCAATTCTCTTGGATTCCCACTCATTGGGCATGATCTCTATGATCTTATAAACAATAGCTTCATCATTTAATCCTTTCTCACCCCTGGATTTTAAACTATTCACAATAGTCATGAATATTTGTTGCACCTTACATATGAGTTCTCCATAAGGAAAGCAGAAACCATGATATTCAGCTCTGAGCATGGATATTTTTGTTTCAATTACATTGGAAGTTCCAAAGTGAGTAACTTCAAGTTTCTTCCAAATAAAATTTGTTGCTTCACAAGATGAAATTTGGTTATATATATTTCTAGTCATAGAACAAAGAAAAGTATTGCGTACCTTATAATTCAGTTGATATGCATGCTTTTCTTCATTGGTGAAGGTACTATCTTCCCTGTCAGGGATTTTATATCCTCTAGTAAGCATAACAAAATTATCTACTCCCGTGTTGATAACAAAAGTCTTCATAC
The DNA here is from genome assembly GCA_963277665.1 of Viscum album. Lineage (NCBI taxonomy): Eukaryota > Viridiplantae > Streptophyta > Magnoliopsida > Santalales > Viscaceae > Viscum > Viscum album. The sequence goes on from OY728167.1 coordinate 878,857,151, forward strand.
GATCCCTCCAATATTCATAATCATTCCCATCAAAAATAGTTGGTCTTGTTGGATTTAGGTTTTCAATGGAACCAACATTGATTCCTATCATTTTAAATAAAATATCTTTCAACACAAACTTTTTAGTAATAAAAGTTTGTAAACAAGGAAAAATTTTCCTAAGCAAGGAAAATATAGAACAATGAATAATTGAGCAAGGAAAACTTATATGTGAATATAAGTATTTCAGAGACCTACTCTGATACCAATTGTAGGATCAAAATAATGAAATAAGATACTAATTGTAGTATCTGATGATAGTGATGCTCAAAATACAACAGGGGGGTGAATTGTATACTTTAAGAAATTCCTTTGGAAATTTTATAGATGGTGAAACCTTTCTATTTTTTAACAAGCTTAAACAAGGTAAAATCACAAAACCTCTATGTTCTAAAAACTTACTTGATTCTGGAAATATGATTCTGAGAATGTAGTTCCGGAAAAGTGATTCGGGAAATGAAACATAACAAAAGTTTACAAAGGAAAAGATTCTACCGTATAGCATATAGAATCTTACTAAATCGTAGTAGAAGTATAAGGAAGTATAATATAGTTATGCATTTCTCAACAATCAGAAATCAAGTGAAAACTTGAAACAAACAAGTAAAAAGTGGTAAATATTTTATCCCAAAGAGTAGGGTATCCAACAACCTTGGATAAAGGTCCCTTGATTTATACTTTCAATAAATTCTGTCTTACCCACACCAGGGTTAGGCCTCGATACGAAGATTAGAGTTTGTAATTCTATCCCCGCAATCCCTCAACTTCATGGTAGTCAGCAGCTCTATCTTCCTCAGCAAGGAAGTACTCGAGCTTTAAGCTAGTCGACACCTCTGTCTTCCTATCCCCAGAAGCCCTCGATTGTACACAACAACAATCAGAGTCAAATGAAAAATATGAACAAGAAGTTCAGTGTGCACTAAGCATGAGAGTCTCTCTCTAGAAATCACTTCAATAGAATGAAATCTCTAGAGTCGTAGAACATTTAATCAATGTTTTGAGCTCTTTCAAATGAGCTCCTATTTATAGGCACATCTTCAACGGTCAGCTCCCTCCTCTAATAGTCATATTTTCCATTGAATTTCAGAGGGACCTGTACATGTGTCTCTCAGAAAATGGTTAGATAGAAATAGAATGTACAACATCATTTCATAATTATATCAAAGATGAGAAAAATATGGTTGCTTAATAAAAACCAATTTTTTAGAGTCTAAGAAAATTAAAAGTTCGGGGTCTATATTACAGAATATTCAGATTCTTTTTATTAAGGAATTAGGATTTAGAACTCATAGGAATTCGTAACCTGAATTTGGTGTCAGAACTCATAAGAATTCGTAACAAGAATTCATAGTTAGAATTCATAAGAGTTCGTTATCAGAATTCGGAGTCTGAATTCATAAGAATTCGTATTCAGAATTCGGAGTCTGAATTCATAAAAATTCATAACCAGAATTTGGAGTCTGAATTCATAAGAATTTGTAAGCAGAATTCGGAGTCATAATTCATAAGAACTCGCAGTCGGAACTTAGAAGAGCTCGAAGTCTGAATTCAGAGAACTCGGAGTCAGAACTCAGAAGAGTTCAGAGTCTGAATTCATAGAATTCAGAATCATAACTCAGAAGAGTTCGTAACCAAAATTCTGAGAATTCAGATCCTAAAATAGAAAGCTTTATATCTAGGTAATTATAGGATTCCCAGGTTTTGGATACAAACCAAATTTTACCTTTAGAAAAAATTATGATATGATCAATGAAAACATGGTAAGGATAAGTTTTTCTTATGAAAGCAAAACACACTACTAAAAAATCGGCCATTAGCGACCGCCATTGGCGGTCGCTTCAGTTTCGTCGCTGTAGGCCAAAAGCGACCGCCAATGGTGGTCGCTATAGGTGGCCGAAATTACAGCCTTAAGCGACCGCCTTTGGCGGTCGCTACGCTGGAAAAAAATTTTTTAAAAAAAATTTCATACTGAAAGAAATATATATATATATATTTATTAAATAAAATATATATATATATATATATTAAAGAAAATACTTATATATATAATTTTAAATAAAATATTTTAAATATATATATATATATAATATTATTTAAATATTTTAATATATATATATATATATTAAAGAAATATATATATATAATATTAAATAAATATTTTTCATTTTTTTAATGAAATGTATGAATTGTGTTTTTTTTCTTCACGGTGCAAAATCAGAGATAAAAGAAGGTAACAATCATAAAAAATGGAAAAAAAAAATTCAAACAGCATAAACATCAAGATCATCATAAACGATAAACATGCTTCAACGATCCAAGCAAGTCCATCTATTTCAATCTTCTCCTTCAATAAACCTACAATAAGACAACAAAACAACAAAACAAAACAAACGTAAATTGAACATAATTATTCAGTTATTATATACATATAATAAAATTAAATCTGACATCAAATCATGGTGCTATAATAATTAAAAACCCCCAATTTAAGAAATGTTATCATTTTAGGTCATTCGGAGCACGTTTGCTCCGAATTTGACAGTCTCATGCCGTTTTTGGTGTTTTATGACACCAGAAACGTATTTCTGGTCACCGCTGTCAAAAGACACCTCCGATTGATATGTCGCCTGCCCGAACATTTTACAAATCACACAGCAGCTGATGTCGTATGGTTTCATGGCATTCTGAGGTCGTTCGGGTGGTTTTTGACCCCCCAACGCGCCGTTTTAGCACACGCCGAGCTGCTGAAAACGCCACAATCGAACGTACCGCGCCCACCGCACGTCCGATGGGTGCACCATATCCTCCTACACATCAAGAATAATATTCCTAATGTTTTCGAGTGGTTTCGGGTCATTCAGAGCACGTTTTCTCCATATTCGACCGTCTCACGTCGTTTTTGGTGTTTTATGACACCAGAAACGAATTTCCGGTCACCGCGGTCAAAAGACACCTCTGATTGATGTGTCGTCTGCCTGAACATTCCACAAATCACACAGAGGCTGATTTCGTACGGTTTCATGGCATTCCGAGGTCGTTTGATGGGTTTTGACCCCCCAACATGCCGTTTTAGCGTGCGTCGAGCTGCTGAAAACGACACAATCGGCCGTACTGCACGCACCACACGTCCGATGGATGCGTCGTCTCCTCCTACATGTCACAAATAATATTCCTAATGTTTTCGTGTGGTTTCAGGTCATTTGGAGCACGTTTGCTCTGAATTCGACCGTCTCACGCCATTTTTGGTGTTTTATGACACCAGAAACGCGTTTCCGGTCACCGCGGTCAAACAACACCTCCGATTGACGTATAGTCTACCCGAACATTCCAAAAATCACAAAACGGATGATTTCATACGGTTTCATGGAATTCCAAGGTTGTTCGGGTGGTTTTGACCCCCCAACGCGTCGTTTTAGCGCGCACCGAACTGCTGATAACAACACAATCGGCCGTACCGCGCGCACTTCACGTCCGATGGGCACGCCGTCTCCTCCTACACGTCACGAATAATATTACTAATGTTTTTGTGTGGTTTTAGGTCATTCGGAGCACGTTTTCTCTGAATTCGACCGTCTCACGCTGTTTTTGGTGTTTTATGACACTAGAAATGCGTTTCTGGTCACCACGATCAAATGACAACTATGAGTGATGTTCCGTCTGCCTGACCATTTCACAAATCACACAACAGCTGATTTCGTACGTTTTCATGGCATTATGAGGTCGTTCGGGTGGTTTTGACCCCCCAACGCGCCGTTTTAGCGCGCGCCGAGCTGCTGAAAACGACACAATCGACCATACCGCGCGCACCACTCATCCGATGGGCACGCCGTCTCCTCCTACACGTCACGAATAGTATTAATAATGTTTTCGTGTGGTTTTAGGTCATTCGGAGCACGTTTGCTCCGAATTCGACCGTCTCACGTCGTTTTTGGTGTTTTATGACATCAGAAACGTGTTTCCGGTCACCACAGTCAAACGACACCTCCGATTGATGTGTCGTCTGCCCGACCAATTCAAAAATCACACAACGGCTGATGTCGTACGGTTTCATGGCATTCTGAGGCCGTTCAGGTGGTTTTGACCCCCCAACGTGCCGTTTTAGCGCGCGCCGAGCTGCTGAAAACAACACAATCGGCCGTACCGTGTGCACCGCACGTCCGATGGGCACGCCGTCTCATTCTACACGTCATGAATAATTTTTATAATGTTATCGTGTGGTTTTAGGTCATTCGGAGCACGTTTTCTCTGAATTCGACCGTCTCACAACGTTTTTGGTGTTTTATGACACCGGAAACGCGTTTCCAGTCACCGCGGTCAAATGACACCTCCGATTGATGTGTCGTCTGCCCGAACATTTCACAAATCACACAACGGCTGATTTCGTACGATTTCATGGCATTCTGAGGTCATTCGGGTGGTTTTGACCCCCCAACGCGCCGTTTTAGCGCGCGTCGAGCAGCTGAAAACGACACAATCGGTCGTACCGCGCGCACCGCACGTCCGATGGGAGCGTCGTCTCCTCCTAAAAGTCAAAAATAATATTCCTAATGTTTTCGTGTGGTTTCAGGTCATTCGGAGTAAGTTTTCTCCGAATTCGACCGTCTCACGCCGTTTTTGGTGTTTTATGACACTGGAAACGCATTTCCGGTCACCGTGGTCAAAGGACACCTCCGATTGACGTTCCATCTGCCCGAACATGTCACAAATCCCAAAACGGTTTATTTAGTATGGTTTCATGGCATTCTGAGGTCGTTCGGGTTGTTTTGACCCCCCAACGCGCCGTTTTAGCGCGCGCCGAGGTGCTGAAAACGACACAATTGGCCGTACCGCATGCACCGCTTGTCTGATGGGCACGCCGTCTCCTCCTACACGTCACGAATAATATTCCTAATGTTTTTGTGTGGTTTCAGGTCATTCGGATCACGTTTTCTCCGAATTCGACCGTCTCACGCCGTTTTTGGTGTTTTATGACACCGGAAACACGTTTCCAGTCACCGCGGTCAAACGACACCTCCGATTGATGTGACGTCTACCCTACCATTCCACAAATCACACAACGGCTGATGTCCTATGGTTTCATGGCATTCTGAGGTCGTTCGGGTGGTTTTGACCCCCCAACGCGCCGTTTTAGCGCGCGCCGAGCTGCTAAAAACGACACAATTGGCTGTGCCGCGCGCACCGCACGTCCGATGGATGCGCCGTCTCCTCCTACATGTCAATAATAATATTCGTAATGTTTTTCGTGTGGTTTCAGGTCATTCGGAGCACGTTTGCTCCGAATTCGACCGTCTCACGCCGTTTTTGGTGTTTTATGACACCAGAAACGCGTTTCTGGTCACCGCGGTCCAAAGACACCTCCGATTGACGTTCTGTCTACCCGACCATTCCACAAATCATACAAAGGATGATTTCATACGGTTTCATGGAATTCTGAAGTCGTTCGGGTGGTTTTGACCCCCCAACGCGCCGTTTTAGCGCGCGCCGAGCTGCTGAAAACGACACAATCGGCCGTACCGCGCGCACCGCACATCCGATGGGCGTTCCGTCTCCTCCTACACATCACGAATAATATTCCTAATGTTTTCGTGTGGTTTCAGGTCATTCAGAGCACGTTCTCTCCAAATTCGACCATCTCACGCCATTTTTGGTGTTCTATGACATCGGAAACGCGTTTCCGGTCACCACGGTCAAACTACACCTCTGATTGATGTTTCGTCTGCCCGAACATTCCAAAAATCACACAACGGATGATTTCGTACAGTTTCATGGCTTTCTGAGGTCGTTTGGGTGGTTTTAACCCCCCAACGTGCCATTTTAGCGTGCACCGAGCTGTTGAAAACGACACAATCGGCCGTACCGCGCGCACCGCACATCCGATGGGCTCTCCGTCTCCTCCTACACGTCACGAATAATATTCCTAATTTTTTCGTGTGATTTCAGGTCATTCGGAGCACGTTTGCTCTGAATTCGACCGTCTCACACCATTTTTGGTGTTTTATGACACTGGAAACGCGTTTCCGGTCACCGCAGTCAAACAACACATCCGATTGACGTGCTTTCTACCCGACCATTCCACAAATCACACAATGGCTGATGTCGTACGATTTCATGGTATTCCAAGGTTGTTCGGGTGGTTTTGACCCCCCAACGTGCCGTTTTAGCGCTCACCGAACTGCTGTAAAAAAACATAATCGGTCGTACTGAGCGCACCGCACGCCCGATGGGCACACCGTCTCCTCCTACACATCACGAATAATATTCCTAATGTTTTCGTGTGGTTTCAGGTCATTCGGAGCATGTTTTCTCCGAATTCGACCGTCTCACGCCGTTTTTGGTGTTTTATGACACCAGAAACACGATTCCGGTCACCGCGGTCAAACGACACCTCCGATTGACGTGTCTTCTACCCGACCATTCCACAAATCACACAACAGCTGATGTCGTACGGTTTCATGGCTCTCTGAGGTCGTTCGGGTGGTTTTTAACCCCCAACGCTCCGTTTTAGCACGCGCCGAGCTGCTAAAAACGACACAATCGCCCGTACCGCACGCACTGCACGTCTGAAGGGTGCGTCGACTCCTCCTACACATCACGAATAATATTCCTAATGTTTTCGTGTGGTTTCAGGTCATTCGGAGCACGTTTGCTCTGAATTCGACCGTCTCACGCCATTTTTGGTGTTTTATGACATCGGAAACGCGTTTCCGGTCACCACTTTCAAACGACACCTCCGATTGATGTGTAGTCTGCCCGAACATTCCACAAATCACACAAAGGATGATGTCGTATGGTTTCATGGCTTTCCGAGGTCATTCGGGTGGTTTTAACCCCCCAACGCGGCGTTTTAGCGCGCGCCGTGCGGCTGAAAACGACACAATCGGCCGTACCGCGCGCACAGCACGTCTGATGGGCACGTCGTCTCCTCCAACATGTCTTGAATAATATTCCTAATGTTTTCGTGTGGTTTTAGATCATTCAGAGCATGTTTGCTCCGAATTCGATCGTCTCACGCCGTTTTTGGTGTTTTATGACACCGGAAACACGTTTCCGGTCACCGCGGTCAAACGACGCCTCCGATTGACGTTCCATCTACCCGAAAATTCCATAAATCACACAACGGATGATGTCGTATGGCTTCATGGATTATTGAGGTCGTTCAGGTGGTTTTGACCCCCCAACGCACCGTTTTAGCGCGCGCCGAGCTGCTGAAAACAACACAATCGGTCGTACCGCGCGCACCGCACGTCCAATGGGCGCACCGTCTCCTCCTACACGTCACGAATAAAATTACTAATGTTTTCGTGTCGTTTCAGGTCATTCGGAGTAAGTTTTCTCCGAATTCGACCGTCTCACGCCATTTTTTGGGTTTTATGACACCGGAAACGCGTTTCCGGTCACCGCGGTCAAACGACACCTCTGATTGACGTGTCGTCTGCCCGAACATTTTAAAAATCACACAACGGCTGATGTCGTATGGTTTAATGGCTTTCCGAGGTCATTCGAGTGGTTTTGAACCCCCCAACGCGCCGTTTTAGCACGCGCCGAGCTGCTGAAAACGAAACAATCTGTCGTACCGCACGCACCACAGGTCTGATGGGCGCGCCGTCTCCTCATACACGTCACAAATAATATTCCTAATGTTTTCGTGTGGTTTCAGGTCATTCGGAGCACGTTTGCTCCAAATTCGACCGGCTCACGCCGTTTTTGGTGTTTTATGACACCAGAAACGCGTTTCCGGTCACCGCGGTCAAACGACACCTCCGATTGACGTGCCGTCATCCTGACCATTCCACAAATCACACAACGGCTGATGTCGTACGGTTTTATGGCATTACGAGGTCGTTTGGGTGGTTTTGACCCCCCAACGCACCGTTTTAGAGCGCGCCGAGCTGCTGAAAACGACACAATCGGTCGTAAGGCTGTCCGGGGTGCAGAGAGGGCTGTCCGGAGTGCGGGGACGACTGTCCGGGGTGCGGGAGGGCTGTTCGGGGTACAGGGAGGGCTGTCCGGGGTGCGGGGAGGGTTGTCCGGGGTGCGGGGGGGGGGGGGGGGGCTGTCCGGCGTGCGGGGAGGGCTGTTCGGGGTGCGGGAGGGCTGTCCGGGGTGCGGGGAGGGCTGTCCGGAGTGCGGGGGTGGCTGTCCGGGGTGCAGGAGGGTTGTCCGGGGTGCGGGGAGGGCTGTCTAGAGTGCGGGGAAGGTTGTCCGGGGTGCGGGAGGGCTATCCGTGGTGCGGGAGGGTTGGCTGGGGTGTGGGGAGGGCTGTCCGGGGTGTGGGGGGCTGTCCGGGGTGTGGGGGGGGGGCTGTCTGGGGTGGGGGGGGGGGGCTTGTCCGGGGTGCGGGGTGGCTGTGTGGGGTGCGGGGGGGGGGGGTGTTCGGAGTGCGGGGCGGGCTTTCTGGGGTGTGGGGGGGCTGTCTGGGGTGGGGGGCATGTCCGGGGTGCGGGGTGGGATGTCCGGGGTGCGGCGAGGGATGTCCGGGGTGCGGGGGGGTTGTCCGGGGTGGGGGGCATGTTCGGGGTGCGAGGAGGCTATCCGGGGTGCGCGGGGGCTGTCCGGAATGTGGGGAGGGCTGTCCGAGGTGCGGGGAAGGCTTTTCGGGGTACGGGAGGGCTGTCCGGGGTGCGGGGAGGGCTGTCAGGAGTGCGGGGAAGGCTGTTCGGGGTGCGGGAGGGCTGTCCGTGGTGTAGGGAGGGATTTCTGGGGTATAGGGAAGGCTGTCAGGGGTGTGGGAGGGATGTCCGGGGTGCGGGAGGGTTGTCCGGGGTACGGGGAGGGATGTCCGGGGTGCGGGGGGGCTATCCGGGGTGCGGGGGGGGGGGGGGGGGGGGGGGCTGTCCAGGGTGGGGGGGGGATTGTCCGCGGTGCGGGGAGGGCTGTCCGGAGTGAAGGGAGGGCTGTCCGGAGTGCGGGGAGGTCTGTCCGAGGTGCGGGGGGGGGGGGGAGGGGGGCTGTTTGGGGTGCGGGGAGGGCTATCCGAAGTTCGGGGAGGGCTGTCCGGGGTAGGCCGGGGACTACAAATAGTGAACTCAGCTCAATAATCAAAAAAAGTTTAATGATTTATATTATGAATCACATGTTTTTTTCAAAAATATTACAGAACATGCAATTCTAAACATTGAAAATTAAATGAACAAAAAATATCCAAATCAATAATCAGTTTCATGGTTTCTTCTCAATTCGTGCACACAAACATTGCATGGGGCCAAAACACTCATGATACCCCCAAATCAAAAAAAACTCACTAGAAACCCAACATAAATATCAATAACAACCCCACCATTAAAATCAGAAACACACCTCATGAATATGATGCGTCATGCGTGTTCATCACTGACCTCCATCCGGTGGGCCAGGGCCTACAACAAATAAACATTCTGAATATTTTCATAACAAAAATAATTTAAATTAAATAAATAAATACAGTATAAACATGCGTCGTGTGATCCCCTGCAGCATCACCTGGACGCACATATTCCCGTAGTTCTCTAACCTCAGCAGCCAATTGCGCATTTTCCTCATCGGAAGCCCGCAGTCGTGCCTCGAAATCTGACAACTACTGTGTCATCTAAGCAACAGCAGGACCGACAACCGCAGTGCGTGACACTACAGAACGAGGAATCCCTATTCCATAGGTCAAACTATATCCATGCCCGTCCCGACCAATGATGTGATGAAAGATCTCATCCCTTCACATGGGAATCTATCGCTAGTCCTCTGGAAGATGTTCTAATTCAACTTCAAATTGTGCCTGTGAAATGTTTAAATATATATACATATATTAATATACAGATTTTATGTAAGTATTGGTAATGAGTACAAGAACTTACTATCAATGCTGCAGCCTCTGGGTCATTGCGATCACGAGTCCTCATCCACACCGACATTTTATCAGTTGGTGCACCTTGCTCCCACAACTATATATGAATAGAATATAAACACAAAACCGTATTAATTAAAAAAATTAAAAAATGAATAATAAATACCTCATGTCGAATCTGAGACACGTGACGAGTCCCGAGCCTGTGAGGTGGTCCCTACAACGCTCGATTCTCAGAATGGCGTGTAGACACCTCCTATATTCAATTCATTCAAATATCAAACAAATCACACATTCTTGAAAATATATATACCAAAATAAATATACAGACTGCAACACCCTTAGTAGACCAATATGCAACTAAATCACGCCACTGAGCTGGGAGGACACCTCTCGGGACTTTTTCCAGAATGTCTGGGGCACCCACAATTGGTACCCAGTGGTCCCTCTTGACTTTGCCTTTATAGTCTTTCCACATCTTACGGCATTTTCTCAAACACACTGGCCAAAACTCCTCAAGACATACTTTCAAATTTTTCTATTAAAGAAAAAAATCACACATGTTATTTTTGTTTATACATAGGGAATAAAGTGAAATGGTCTTCTTACCTGATCCTCCCTCCAAAGACAATCTAATGTGTCCTGAGGGATAGAAGCCCAGTCATGCGTGGTCAATGGAAATCGATGTGGATCACGCATGATATGACCCAACTAATGAATAAATGCAGGGTCATTCCATCCCACAGGATGAAATACCTCATCAAATGAAACATCAAAAGTCGTGTCGGAATTCCATGATAATATGCCACGACCAGGGCCTCTCCTGCGAGAGGAAGAAGCATTCGAGTCTGATCCTGTTGAAAACAATTTTATATACAAATTGACAGATGTTATAAATATATATATATATATGTTTATTAATCACATAAAAAATAGAGACAATGACATTCCAACATACCTCGACCCTGAGACGTAGATGCCTCAGATGGATGATGTAGATCTTCTGCCTCTTCCCCTGACATGCCTGCAGTCATGGAAAACATTAGTAAGGGGACTATCCAAAGTGTCCAAATGATAAATTGGATTTTTTTTTAAAAAATAAAACTTCTACAATTGTTAATCAAACAAAAAGGGATTGAATAATTACTTGTGAATGAATTTTAAAAAAATCAGAAAGTTCACAAAACAGATATACAAATTATGAACAAAACCAATCAATGCATAGTCAAATTCCAAATTGAATTAATAAAAATTCAAGCAGCGCATGAACCAAATCAAGAATACCTCAATGGGAAGGCCAGAGGGATGACAAAGATGAAGGGGACGGGGTTTGGCGGGGTGCGGGGGGGGGGGGGGGGGTGGGCGGGCAGAGGGTGTTCAGGGTGCTCGGGGGAGGGACGAGGGTGCGGAGGGCCGAGGGCGGAGGTTGGAGGTCGGAGGGGCTGGAGGTCGAAGGCCAGAGGGTGGCCGTAGGGCTGCCAGAGGGCTGCCCGAGGGATGCCAGGCTGCCGAAGGTGGGTGGAGGGAGGCCCGAGGGAAGAGGGAGGCCACAGGGCAGAGGGTCGCCGGAGGAGGGCAGAGCCGGCGGAGGGCGGCCGGACGGTTGTCGGCGGAGGGCGGGGCCGGCGGAGGGCGGGGCTGGCGGAGGGCAGTCGGCCGGAGGGTGGGGTGGCGGAGGGTGGGGCGGCGGAGGGCGGGGCAGCAGATGGCGGGGCGGCAGAGGGAGGGGCGGCGGAGGGCGAGGCGGGGGAGGGCGGGGCGGCGGAGGGCGGGGCGGCGGAGGGCGGGGCGACGGGGAGGGCGGGGCGACGGGGAGGGGGGAAGGGATCGGGGGTGCTTCGCGAGAGGAGGGAGGGTTCGGGGGGCGCGGAAGCCTTTTTAAGGGAAACGTAGTGACCGCCATTGGCGGTCGCTATTGGTTACTTATAGCGACCGCCAGTGGGGGTCTCTATAGGTAACGGGGCTCAAAAGCCCATATTTCTAGTAGTGACAGGGTAAGGAGAAAGTTTTCCTTGAGAAAGGAAAAATTTCCTTAAGGAAAATTTCCTTTATCAAGATAAAATGCATTTTGCCTTAATATAGGTGTTTGTGATTTTCAAAACACGAAGGAATGGAAATGTCATAAGGAAACCTTATTGACTCAACATTGTTATTATTAATATTAATAATAATAATATAATTATTATTATCATCATCACATGAAAATTCAATGCATGGGCATTATTAATTATTACCATGAATGTGCACAGGTAATGCACATGCAATATTCTATTATCACATGCATTGGTATAACTACTATTATCACCACAAATACTACTATTATTACTACTGTTGTTATTATTACTATCATCACATGAAAATTTAGGTGCACAAGCATTATTATTTATTATTTATTACCATGCACGTGCATATGCAATGCACTTGTATTATTATTTTATTATTGTTATTATTATCACATTTATTATTATTATTATTATTATTATTATTATTATCATTATCATTATTATTATCATTATCACATGAAAATGCACATGCATGTGCGTTGTTATTTATTATTTATTACTATGCATGTGCATGCGTTATTATTATTATTATTACTATTCGTATTATTAATATTACCATCAAATGTGAATGCACATGCACATGCATGTGCTTTCATATTTATTATTATTTATTTATTATTTACTACTATGCACATGCCCATGAAATGCACTTGTGTTATTCTATTATTATTATTATTATTATTATTATTATTATTATTTTGTATCATCAAATACAAATGCACATGCATGTGTGTTGTTATTTATTATTTATTGTCATGCATGTGCATGCGTCATTATCATTATTATTACATGTAAATGAACGTGCGCGTGCGTTATTATATATTATTTATTATCATTCACATGAAAATGCAATGCACTTTCGTTGTTCTATTATCACATGTGTTATTATTATTTATTCTTATGCACATGCACACACAAATCACGTGCATTATTCTATTACCACATGTGTTATTATTTATTGTTTATTATAATTCACATGAAAATGCACATTCATGTTGAATTGGTTTTTATTTATTGTTTATTACTATGCACATGCACATGCACATGCAATGCACATGCACATGCACTTGGATGTGCGTTATTTGTTATTTATTATCATTCACATGCACATACACATGCAATTCACATGCGTTATTATTTATAAGTTATTATTTATTATCATTCACATGCAAATGCGTAGGCATATACACATGCAGGTGCGTTATGATTTATCATTTAAACCATGCACATGCATATGCACATGCACGCGCGTTATTACTATTATTATTATTAGAGGTATTTTAAGGGTTTACTAGAATTTTTTAGCATTTTTAGGAGTTATTAACATTTATTATGGTTTGTTAGCGATTTAGGGATTTTTAATGGTATATTAGCGTTTTTAGGGTTTGGAGGGGGTTATTAGAATTTTATTAGGGTTTATTATGGTGTGTTAGGGTTTATTAGGGTTTATTAGGTATTTTTAGTGTTTTATTAGGATTGATTTGGGTTTATTAGGTTATATTATGGTTTATTATGGTACATTTGGGTATGTTTAGGATTTATTAGGGTTTATTATCATTCATTATGGTTTATTAATTTTTAAGATGGTATATTAGGGGTTTTAGGGTTTAGTAGTGTTTATTAGGGTTTATAGGGATTTTAAGCTTTGTTAGGTTTTATTAGAATTTATTAGGGGTTTTAGGGGTTTTTAATGGTATATTTGATTTTTTAGGGTTTAGTGGGGTTTATTATGGTTTATTATAGTTTATTATGGTTTATTAGGACTGAGTAGGCAATTTTAGGTTTTTATTAGGGCTGAGTAGGTATCTTTAGAGTTTTATTATGGTTTATTAGGGTTGAGTTATGTTTATTAGGGATTGTTAGGGATTTTTATGGTTTACCAGGGTTTGTTATTTTTTATTAGGGTATATGAGTGTTTTTTAGATTTTTTTAACATATATGAGGGGTTGTTAGGTCTTTTTAGGTTTTATTAGCGTATTTTTGTCTTTATTAGGTTATATTTTTCTTTTTTGGCCTTTTTAGGTAATGTAGCGTGTTTTTATTGTTTGTGATCATTTTTTTATTGTTTGTGAGAGTTTTTAGGGTTTATTATTTTATATTTGAGTTTATCAGGGTTTCTAGGAATTTTTTAAGGTATACAACTGTTTGTTTTCATTATTAGGGTTTTGTAGGGTTTTATTAGGTATCATTATGGTGTGTTAAGGTTTGTTAGGGATGATTAGGGTTTATTTGGATTTATTTACGGTTTATTACGAATTTTTAGGGTTTTTTGTGTTTATTATGTTTTATTAGTGTTTATTAGTGTCTATAAGGGTTAGTTAGGGTTGTTTAGGTTTTTTAAGGTGTTTTTAGGGTTTATTAGGTTTTATTATCATTTATTAGGGTTTATTAGGTATTTTGGGGTTTTATTAGGGTTGAATAGAGTCACTTAGAGTTTTTAGGGATTATAAAAAGTTTTTAGGGTTTATTAGAGTTTATTAGGGGTTTATTAGGGTTTAATTTTTTATATTATGGTATATCAAGGTTTAATATTTTTGAGGGTTTTGAAGCATCTTTAGGGTTTTTGTAGCATTTTTTAGTGTTTATGTACCATTTTTTGAGTTTATGTATCATTTTTAGTGTTTATGTAGAGCTTTTAGGGTTTAGTTAGAGGTTTTAGGTTTTATCTAGCATTTTTTAGGGTTTATGTAATGTTTTTAGGGTTTATGTAGCGTGTTTAGGGTATAGGTTTTATGTTTCATTTATTGGGTTTATATTGTGTTTTTTGGGTTTATGTTTCATTTTCTGGGTTTATGTAGCGTTTTTAGGGGTGATGTAGCATTTATGTTTCCTTTTATTTGTTTTTATGTAACATTTTTAGGGTTAATGTATTGTTTTTAGGGTTCATGTTGTGTTTTTAGGTTTTATGTAGCGTTTTTTAATGTTTATGTTACGTTGTGTAGGGTTCATGTTACAGTTCTAGGTTTTATGTAGTACTTTTTGGGTTTATGTAGTGTTTTTTTGGTTTATGTTGCATTTTTTGGGTTTATGTTGCGTTTTAGGGTTTATGTTGCATTTTTAGGGTTTATGTAATGTTTTTTGGGGTTATGTTTCTAAATGTTGCCTTTTTTAGGGTGTTAATGGTGGTTTATGGTTGGTAGTGGTTTTTACGGTTTTTAAGGGTTGTTAATGGGTGTTTATGTTTTTATGGTATTTAATGGGTTATCAATGGTTTTTTAGGGGTTTTTAAGGGTTTAGTTGTTTTTTCAGGATTGATAGGGGTTGTTAGGGTTTTTAGTGTGTTTTAGGGTTTGTTTGTGGTTTGTAGTGGTTTTTAGGGTTTATGTAATGTGTTTGAGTGTTTTTTGTGTTCTTTAGGGTTTTTTGTGTTATTTAGAGTTTATTATGATTCTTTAGGGTTTATTAGGGTTATTTTGGGTTTATTAGTATTCTTTAGGATTTGTTACAGTTTATTAGCATTTTTTATTGTGTATTAGGGTTTTATTGGGCTTTTGTAGGCATTAATAGTTTTTTCTAGGGTTTATCAACCTTTTTTAGGGTTATTTAGGATTTATTAGGTTTTCATAGGGTTTATTTTATTTATTAGGTTTTATGAATGTGTATTTGGGTATATTAGGATTTATTAGGTTTTATTATGATTTGTTAGTGTTTATTGTGGTTTATTTGGGGTTTGTTATGGTTTGTTTTAGTTTGTTACTATTTATTTGGCATTGTTAGGATTTGTTACGAATTATTTGGGGTTGTTTGGGTTTGTTACAATTTATTATGGGGTTATTAGGGTTTGTTAGGGTTTATTAGCGGGTTGTAGGGTTTTGTAGGCTATTATTTGGCGGGTTTTGTAGTGTTTTTTCGGGTTTGTTAGGGTTTTTTGTGATTATTAGGATTTATTATGTTTCAATAGTGTTTTTTATTGTATATTAACTGTTTTAGCGATTTTTGAGCATTTATTAAAGTCTAATAGGGTTTTTAGGGTTTATTACTGGTTATTATGATTTATTAGTGCTTATTAGGGCTTTAGGGTTTAATATTGGGTTTCTAGTGTTATTTGGGTTTATTAGTGGTTCTTAGGGGTTGTTAGTGGTTGTTAGGGTTTGTTAGATTTTTTTAGGGTTTTTTAAGACGTGTGTTATTCTATTATCACGCACTTTATTATTATCATTATTATCATTATCATTATTATCATTATCATTATTATAATTATCATTATTGTATTTATTATTATTATTATTATTATTATTATCGTCACATGAAAAGGCAGATGCACATTCATTATTGTTTATTATTTATTATATATTAATTATTTCTAGGCACGTGCATATGTTGTTGTTGTTACTACTACTACTACAACTACTATTATTATCATCACATGAAAATGCACATGCACGTCCGTTATTATTTATTTCCATGAACGTGCACAAGCAATGCACCTACATTATTCTATTATCACATGCAATTTTATTATTATTGTTATTATTTCTATTATTGTTATTATTGTTTTTATCATCAAATTCAAATGAAAATGCACGTGTGTTATTATATATTACCATACACACACACATTCAATACAAGTGCATTATTATATTATCACATGTGCTATTATTATTAATGTTTCTATTATTGTTATTGTTATCATGATGTGCACTGTGAGTTATTATTTTTTATCATGCACTGTACATGTAATGCACATGTGTTATTCTATTATCACATGCGTTATTATTATTATTATTATTATTATTGTTATAAATTTTATTATTATTATTATTATCATCTAATGCACATGCACATGCACATGAACGTGTATTATTATTTATTTTTTATTACCATGCACGTCCACATGCAATGCTCACACGTTATTTTATCATCACATGAAATTGAACATGAAAATGAACATGCAAACACATAAACATGCACATTCAATGCACGTGCATTATTCTATTATCACATGCGTTGCTAATAATAATAATAATAATATTATTATTATTATTATCATCGTCATCATCATCACATGAAAATGCAATGCACGAGCATTATTATTTATTACCATGCACGTGCACACACAATGCACATGCAATATTCTATTATCACATGCATTGGTACTACTACTATTATCACTACTACTACTGCTGCTATTATTATTATTATCATCACATGAAAATGAAGATGCACGCGCGTTATTATTTATTATTTATTACCATGCACGTGCATATGCAATGCACTTGTATTATTCTTTTATTATTATTATTACTATCATAGTTTTTATTATTATTAATAATATAATTATTATTATCATTATCATTATTGTTATCATTATCAAATGCAAATCCACAAGCATGTGCATTGTTATTTATTATTTATTACCATGCACATGCATGCATTGTTATTATTATTATTATTATTATTATTATTATTACAATTAGTATTATTAATATTATTAACAAATGTAAAGGCACATGAACATGCATGTGCGTTCTTATTTACGATTATTTATTTATTATTTACTACTATGCACGTGCACATAAAATGCACTTGCTTTATTATATTATTATTGTTGTTGTTGTTGTTACTTGTATCATCTAATACAAATGCACATGCACATGCATTGTTATTTATTATTTATTACCATGCACATGCATGTGTCATTATCATTATCATTATATGTAAATGCAAATACACGTGCGTTATTATATATTATATATTACCATGCACATGAAAATGCAATGCACTAGCATAATTCTACAATCACATGTGTTATTATTATTTATTCGCATGCACGTGCACACATAATGAACTGGTGTTATTCTATTATCACATGTGTTATTATTTATTATTTATTATCACTCACATGCAAATGCACATTCATGCAGACATTGTTATTATTTATTATTTATTACCATGAACATGCACATGCACATGCACAGGCACATGCACATGCACATGCACATGCACATGCACATGCACATGCACTTGGATGTGCGTTATTATTTATTATTTATTATCATTCACATGCACATGATCATACACATGCAATTCACAAGCGTTATTATTTATAATTTATTATTTATTATCATTCACATGAAAATGCGCACGCATATGCACATGCACGTGGGTTATGCTTTTTTACTTAAACCATGCACATTCATATGTGTTATTACTAGTATTATTATTAGAGTTATTTTTAGGGTTTACTATCATTTTTTGGATTTTTAGGTGTTATTAACATTTATTATGGTTTATTAGGGTTTAAAGGTTTTTTAATGGTATATTAGCATTTTTTGGGGTTTGGTGGGGGTTATTAGGATTTTATTAGGGTTTATTATGTCGTGTCTAGGTTTATTAATTTTTATTATGTATTTTTAGGGTTTTATTAGGATTGAGTTGGGTTTATTAAGGTATATTATGGTATATTATGTTATATTTGGGTATGTTTTGGATTTATTAGGGTTTATTATTGTTCATTATAGTTTAACAATTTTTAAGAGGGTATATTAGTGTTTTTAGTGTTTAGTAGAATTTATTCGGGTTTATTAGTGCTTTTAAGCTTTGTTAGGTTTTATTAGCATTTATTTGGGGTTTTAGGGCTTTTTAATGGTATATTTTCTTTTTTAGGGTTTAGTGGAGTTTATTATGGATTATTATGGTGTGTTAAGGTTTATTATGGTTGAGTAGGTATTTTTAGGGTTTTATTAGGGTTGAGTTGGTATCTTTAAGGTTTTATTAGGGTTGTGTACAGTTTATTAATGTTTGTTAGGGATTTTTATGGTTTGTAATTATTTTTATTAGGCTATATGTGTGTTTTTTAGTTTTTGTTAATATATATGATGGTTTGTTATGACTTTTTAGGTTTTATTAGCATGTTTTTAGTGTTTGTGTGCATTTTTAAGGGTTTATTCGCTTTTATTTGAACTTGTTATGGTTTATTAGGGTTTATAGGGATTTTAAGGGTTTGTTTGTGTTTTTTTTTGTTTATTGGGGTTTAGTTGGGTTTTATTATGTTTTAGTATGGTTTGTCAAGGTTTATTAGGGTTGAGAAGGTATTTTTACGGTTTTATTATGGTTTATTAGTTTTTATTAGGGTTTATTAGGGATTTTTAGGGTTTATTAGGGTTTGTTAGGGGTTTATTAGTTTTTTTTATTTTATTAGGTTATATTGGAGTTTTTTAGGTCTTTTTAGATGATATATCATGTTTTTACTATTTGTGAGAATTTTGTTTTTATTTGTGAGCGTTTTAGGGTTTCTTTGGTTATATTAGAGTTTATTATGGTTTATAAGGGTTTCTAGTTATTTTTAAGGTATATTAGCATTTTTTTCTTTATTAGGTTATATTAGTGTTTTTAGGTCTTCTTAGGAAATATAGCACATTTTTATTATTTGTGATCTTTTTTTTGTTTGTGAGCATTTTTAGGGTTTATTAGGTTATATTAGATTTTATTAGGGTTTTTAGGGATTTTTTAAGGTATACTAGCATTTTTTTCTTTATTAGGGTTTTGTAGGGTTTTATTAGGGGTTATTATAGTGTGTTAAGGTTTTTTAGGGTTGAGTAGGGTTTACTAGGCTTTATTTATGGATTATTAGGGATTTTTTAGGGTTTGTTTGGGGTTTATTTGGGTTTATTTGTGTTTATTAGTGTCTATTTGGGTTGTTTGGGGTTGTTTAGGTTTTCATAACGTGTTTCTAGGTTTTATTAGGTTTTATTATCATTTATTCTGGTTTATTAGGTATTTTGGGGGTTTTATTAGGGTTGAGTAGAGTTTCATAGGATTTTGGAGATTATAAGGTGTTTTTAGGGATTATTAGAGTTTATTAGAGGTTTATTAGGGTTTAATTTTTTATATTATGGTATATTAGGATTTAATATTTTTAAGGATTTTAAAACGTCTTTAGGGTTTTTGTAGCATTTTTTAGTGTTTGTGTAGCCTTGTTAGAGTTTATGTAGCATTTTTCGTGTTTAGGTAGCATTTTTAGGGTTTAGTTAGAGGTTTTAGATTTTATGTATCGTTTTTAGGGTTTATGTAACGTTTTAAGGGTTTATGTAGCTTGTCTAGGGTTTAGGTTTTATGTAGAATTTTTTAGGGTTTATGTTGCTTTTTCTAGGTCTATGTAGCGTTTTTAGGGGTGATGTAGTGTTTATGTTGCATTTTTATGGTTTATGTAATTTTTTTGGGGTTTGTGGTGTTTTTTTGGGTTTATATTGTGTATTTAGGATTTATGTAGCATTTTTTAATGTTTATGTTACGTTTTTAGGGTTTATGTTGTGTTTTAAGGGTTTATGTTACAGTTCTACGGTTTATGCAGTGCTCTTATGGTTTATATAGCGTTTTTTGTGTTTATGTTGCGTTTTTTTTGTTTATGTAGTGTTTTTAGGGTTTTTGTTGCAATTTTTAGGGTTTATGTAATGTTTTTAGGGTATATGAATCTATTAAAAGTATTTTTTAGGGTTTTAATTGTTGTTTATGGTTTGTAGTGTTTTTTAGGGTTTTTAAGGGCTGTTAACAGTTGTTTATGGTTTTTATGGTATCTGATGGTTTTTGATGGTTTTTAGGGGGTTTTAGGGGTTTATTTGTTTTTTTGGATTGATAGGGGTTGTCAGGTTTTTTAGTGTGTTTTAGGGTTTTTTTGGGTATTGTAGTGGTTGTTAGGGTTTATATAATGTGTTTTATAATTTTTTGGGTTCTTTAGGAGTTTTAGTGTTCTTTAGAGTTTAATATGTTTCTTTAGGTTTTATTAGGGTTATCTAGGGTTTATCAGTTTTCTTTAGGATTTGTAACAGTTTATTAGCATTTTTTATTGTATATTTGGGTTTTATTGGGTTCTTATAGGCAATAATAGCTTTTCTAGGGTTTATAAACCTTTTCTAGGGTTATTTAGGATTTATTAGTGTTTATTAGGCAGTATTTTATTTATTAGGTTTTTGTAATGGCCCAAACCCTCATGGCCCATCCATTTTCCAAATTCCGGGTCCTAGTGGTGGTGCCTTGGTGGTAGGGCGTCATTTTGGTGTGCGGCCGATCGGTGTGTCGCTGATCGGTGCGACCGATCGGTGTGTCACCGATCGGTGCGACCGATCAGTGTCACATAGACTTGTTGATTTTTTCTTCTGCATCATTTCTCGTAATGCCACTTTTAAGCCATTTGGACCTTTTGTTAAGTGGTTCAAGGTCGTTTTTAGCCCCATAATCTATATTTGAATTCCTAAGAGTGGGGAGACCCTGAACGGACCCAATCGTGTGTCTGCATAATGTTTCCCCTCGGTTTATATAAAATACTTAAAAGTCACAACTATTACCACCTTTTCCCAAGGAGATTTATTAAATAAAAAATTAATTAAGTTGTGTGTAACCACCCAACAGTGTGGTGAATCCACGATTAGACATTATAGTCGTTCAAAATTCCATATCCCGTGACAACCGGATCTCATCCTTATTTCGCACGGGAATATCTTCTTCTTCTTCCTCTTTTCCTCTCCTTTCTTCCTGGTGTGTTTGGAGTTCCCCTTCACGAAGCAAGTGGTGCGCTTGTGCCGAAGCCTTTCTACTCACCCTTGGAGTCCCCAACATTCCTCCCCTGGAAGTTGCGCATCCCCCGTTCTTGGCGTGTAGAGAAGAACTTCGATCTTTGATCATCCAAGTAGGGATTTTCCTTCTTCAATCCTTACTGTGTATCATGCGGGGTGTGTACGCTGCTTTTTCTATGGGGATGGACGAAACCATACCTTAATAAGGATAAAAAAAATACTGTTAAAGAATGATGGGGTGAGTTTGGCAATTCTTATGTACTTTTTTTTATAATTTCTATATGTTGTGAACCGTATAGGCTATGCTTATTGAAAATCATGGTTGTTGGTGAACTTTCCTTGAGCAATAATGAACCCTTGTCTTTTGTGATATTTTAATGGCTCCAACATGGGAATTTGGTTAATTATGTAAACTCAACCGATTAAATGAATGTTCAGTGAACAAAAAACTTTGTGTGATCACCCCGGTTAACTAAACAGAAAGAAGAAAACTTAGTGAATAATGTTCTTGAACCTGGATGATTCCCTAATGTGTTTTGGTAGTAGGTGTGTTGTACTGTTTGATGCTTTTGGGGTGATGTGGGTGAGGATGGGATCTACTGTTGTATAACGGTTGTTGGTTGTGAATCTGAAGCGGTGTGGGGTTGTATCTCGAGTCATGGTTTGGTTCAAGTACTTTGAGGGATCTCACTGATCCCTTTGTTGTTGTGACTTTACAAGAGAACCGACTGTGAATGCTTAAATTTTTGTTTGGCTGTTTCTCTTTCCCTGGCTTGTGGTTATTCCTATTAGTTGCCCAGTAGTGAAGAATTTACTTTAATGGGATCATTTGAACATGAAACCAAGAATGGTTTAAATGGGGAATTGGTTTTTGGGAATGAGTTGGGACCTAGCCATGAGTGTTGTTCCTTCTTTTATGAATGAATAGTAACAAGGGTGTTGTGCTTAGGTTGGATTTGGAATCCCTAGGTTGGGACGAGTGATTTTTACGCATACATATATTTGTAGTTTTTATGTTTCTTATTCGTGCCCCACCCAATTTGAGCACTTAGTGTCGAACACCCCCATTTCATGGGGGAGGGTGTTTTTTCCAACACTCCTTTGAGTGGTTAGTTATTATCTCTTTTTCTACTCCCTTTCCCGAATAGCCCAAGAGTCTTCGGGCATGCTGTGACGGCCTGAGGTCCATTATAGCCCATGATTCGTCGGGCAGGGTAGTTGTGGTGGTTGGCCCAGGTGTGTGTGGGCAGGTTATTTCCCAAGAGTCTTCGGGATGAGGCCCAGGTGTTTGCGGGCATGGTTACACATGGTGGTTGCGGCCCAGGTGTTTGCAGGTGGGATGTGTGGTTGTGGCCCTGGTGTTTGCAGGCTGGATGTGTGGTTGTGGCCTAGGTGTGTGCGGGCGGGGTGTGGCAGTGGGACTACAGTGAGAATGGCAGGATTGGTTCAATGTGTAGGATGTCTTGAATAACTAGTGGGGAAGTGGCGTGGGGTACCCAGAAATCGATGTGTTATTACTATACATTACTTGACTTGCATTATTAGGGGAGTGTGCCTTGGTGAGGCTTGGGTGGATAGTTCTCCTTGATAGGTGCTTTGGTTATTTCTTTTCTCACAGGGCATTAGAATTCCTCCCCACCTGTGCATTAGATTCCTTGGTTTTCCATACTGAGTATACTTGTATGCTCACCCTATGTATATAAAACTAATTTCAAGATTCCAAGAGGACTTCAGAGATCGTGCTAGGCCGTACTAGCTCGGACGTTGGGATAGTTGCAGTTGTTGTTTTTATTTTCATTGGTACATTACCTTTGTAGTCTCCTTGTACATTGTGGCATTTACTTTTGTAACATGCATATGGGAATGGTTTTCTTTGTCTTTACTTGTACCCCCCAGTTTTGGTGTTGTTAGGATTTACTATCTTATCTCCCGATCCTAATAAAGAAAACGGGTAATTCCTTCCATCTTGTATGTGATTCTATACCCTTGGTGATAGTCGCCACTCCGGGGCCTATCGAAGGCGGGTCTTGGGGGTCATTATCTCTCCTTAAACTTGAAGAAGGGAGGGTCTGGAAATCTGTTGTCCCTTCCCTCATCTTGGTGAAGGTGGGTTGTGACAGAATGGTATCAGAGGAGGTTCGAGATATAGGATGAAGTCTAGTGTTAGGAACAGTGAGGATTGCATGGTATGGTAGGGAAACAGTGTTGGGTGATCTTCGTGCGTGAAATTGGCCAGGGAGGACTAGCTAGGACATGGGATTTTAGGGCCCCCCGTGATCTGATGCAAGGACTCTGGGCTGACCGAATGACCAAGTGAGACTGCACTGATTGTGGGTTAGAGACCCTAGGGAAGGTACATGCATCATAATGACTTGTTCTCTTATGTTTCATTGGTATTTTTGGTATATAAAATGAACTATAAGTCTAAGAAAACATAAGAACAATAATCTACACTACTCAGGCTTAGGCATTCCTTGTTTACCTTGTATCTATGGAGCCTAGGAGACGACCATGAGTAGTTCGGGCGATCGAGGCCCAGGAGGATGACTTGGATGATCAATAGAGGGCTGACCAAGAGGAGGAGGATGATCAGTGGCAGAAGATGCTTCCATCCTTTTAGCGACAGACCCTTGGGAAGTACGAGGGCATCATCTCAGATATGGGGATAGAGAGCTCGCTAGAGGAGCTGGTTATAGATTTTAGGTTGATCCGGGCTCTGAAAAAGTACTGGGTTCTTCTCGCTGTGAGACAGATGCGTGGAGCAGCATGTCAAGGGTGGATGCTTTATCATGGGTAGAAGAGGGAGGCTGAGGTTACGTGGGATGACTTCGAGAAGGAGTTCCCGGTGGAATTCCTCTCTTCTGTGATGAAGGCTGAAATAAGGTAGGAACTACTCTCCCTCTAGCTAGGGAGTATGTTAGTGAGAGAGTTGGGGATCAAGTTCAAGGATCTCCTTCGCTTTGCTCCCGACCTCTTCCTGAAGGAGGAGTCGTAGGCGAGACGTTTGGAGGAAGCAATTCAGCCTTCTCTCCAGTATGTTGTTACTCATTTCACGCTACCGACGTACTTGGAGGTCCAGAAGAAGGCTGAAGTGGTGAAAGGATGCAAGTGATGGGAGGTGTATCGTGAGAGGGAATCCAGTTGGGTTCGTCGGATGGGAAAACCGTCAACAAAAGGCCTCCAGCGTCAGGGCCCTCTAGGTTTCGACCAGTAGGAAGCAGGCCTCAACAGTTCTAGTTCCATTCTCCCGACCCTCACCCATTCCTTTCAGGACCAGGGATGAGATGCTTCATCTGTGGAATCCATGGGCACCTTCGGAATCAGTGCCTGGACAGAGTGTAGTACGGCAGTGGTGGGAAGGATCAACACCCACATCAGTAGTAGCAGTTTCCAGCTAGATTCTTTTAGCAGCACCAGTATGGGCAGCGAGCTCCCGCTCCTCCGAGGGCAGGCATCGCAGGAGGAGGCCGACCTTAGGGTGCTCCTTATGGACCTCAACCAGGGTGTGGTCGGGGAGGTGGCCGACAGCCGAGAGGTAGAGGAACTAGGTGTGGGTAGCTGCACGCTGTAGAGGCAGCAGTTCCAGCAGGGCCAGCAGTCATTCGAGGTATGATCAGCTTGTTTAGTACTCATTCCTATTCCCTCTTCGATAGAGGTTATTCTCACTCTTTTGTTGCACCCATACTGGCTTGTGCTTTGGGTTTTGGCACTGAGAGACTTCCAATTCCCATGGTGCTGATCACACCAGTCGGAGGTGAGAATGACTTGTTTTTTGTTTTCCGAGGGTGTGAACTAATGATAGGGCCACATCAGTCTATCAGGGATCTTCAACTGTTGTAGATACATCCTTACGATGTCGTCCTAGGCATTGAATAGTTGTTCTCTATATGTGATGTCATTGAATGCTTCTAAGGAAGGGTTGTGTTTTCAGATTTGGGCGGCCGACGTGTAACTTTCATCGGCGAGCGGGGTTGCAAGAAAAGCAGTAGATGAGACGAGCCCCTCCTTTCCTTGTTAGTTTAACTATCAGTGGAGTCGGTGGATGCAGAAATGGTGGATGTTCTAGGGATCGTCAGTGAGTTTATGGATGTATTCCCTGAGGAGGTGGTAACTCTACCCCCTCGGTGTGATGTTGAGTTTGGGATAGACTTGCAACCCAGTGCCTATCCAATTTCAATGGATCACTACCGGATGGCTCCTTCTGAGTTACGAGAGTTGCAGATTCAGATTAATGATCTGATGAAGAAGGGTTTTGTTCGACCAAGTGCGTCGCCATGGGGTGCTCCAGTATTATTCTCAAAAAAGGCATATGGTGGTCTCAGGCTGTGCATAGACTACCGGATACTGAATTAGGTAACGATCAATAACTGTTACCCTCTCCCAAGGATAGATGACCTTTTCGACCAGTTAAAAGGGGAAGGGTGGTTCTCCAAGATTGACATGCGGTCGGGATATCATCAGCTGAGGGTGAAGGAGGGTGACATCTCAAAGACTGACTTCAGATGCAGATATGGGAACTTTGAGTTTGTGGTCATGCCTTTCGAAGTTATGAATTCTCCAACTCTATTCATGGGGATCATGAACTCCATCTTTCAGGAATACCAGGATCGGTTTGTATTCGTGTTTATTGAAGACATCTTGATCTACTCAGGATTAGAGGAGTATCACACTGAGAACCTAAGAACGGTTATAGAGGTCCTCTGACAACACAAACTCTATGAGAAGTTTTCCAAGTAAAGGTTCTGGATGTGATAGGTGCACTTCCTTGGGAACGTGGTGTCCGAGCAAGGAATAGAGGTGGAGCCATCGAAAGTTGAGTCGGTTGTTTCTTGGGCAGCACCCAAGAATGTGGTAGTGGATCTTAGTTTCCTTGGACTAGCAGGTAACTATTGGATGTTCGTGCCCAACTTCGCCTGGGTTGCAGCACCGTTGATAGTTTTGAACAAGAAGGACCAGGCTTTCATGTGGAATGGAAAATGGGAGGCAACCTTTAGCCATCTGAAGCAGAAGTTGGTTAGTGCCCCAGTGCTGAGGTTTCCAGAAGAAGGGGCGACGTATGAAGTATTATGTGATGATTCAGGGAAAGGTCTCGGGTATGTGTTGATGCAATGACAATGGGTGATCTGTTATGGGTCTACACAGTTACGTCCTCATGAGAATAATTATTCCACCCACAACTTGGAGCTTGTGGCGGTCATTTTTACACTAATGTTGTGGCGGCATTACCTCATCGGGGAGCACATCGTGGTCTTCACGGATCACAAAAGCTTGAACTATATCTTCTTCTAGCAGGACCTGAACATATGGCAGTGAAGGAGGATGGAGTTCCATTAGGACTACGACTTTGATATTTCCTACACCTCAGGAATAGGGAGTGTGGTGGCCGATGCCTTGAGCAGGAAGTCGTAGAAGGATGCGGTTCGAGAGTCGGTAGATGCTTTGAAAGCGATGGAGGATTTAGCTGCCCAGCACCTGGATGTGATGATGGATGGTGGTAGAGTTTGCCTATATCAGATGACAGTGCAATCTTCTCTACTACGACATGTGGAGGAGTCTCATTGGGGAGACATAGAGAGTGAAGTGATGCGTGACTGGGTTAGCAAAGGTGATGCTTCAGAAGGGTGGATGGAGGATGGTAAGAATCAGATGATTTTCTGAGTATATTGTTTGTTCTAGAGGTGATGCGTGAGAAGGTTCTTGGTGAGTTCCACAACTCACCACTAGTATTGCACCAGAGAGTTTACAAAATGTACCGAGGCTTGAGGGGTCAGTTCTGGTGGCCCGGGGTAAAGCGGGCGGTGGCAGAGTTCATGGCCAGGTGCCTAGTGTGTCAGCAGGTGAAGGCTGAACACCGTGTTCCAGGCAGCTTGTTGCATCCTTTAGATGTCCCCAAGTGTAAGCGTGAGGACATCTAGATGGATTTCATCATGGGGCTACCCAAGGTTCAGGGAGGCTGCATCGCTATCTGGGTAGTGGTGGACTGGTTGACGAAATCGGCTCACTTTCTGGCGATCAAGGAGTTAGGTGAAGTGTATGCCTTAACACCGAGATATGTGGATGATGTGGTGAGATTTCATGGAGTTCCGAGGTCCGTAGTCTTGGATAGGGATGCATGGTTTATCTCATGAGTCTGGAGAAGATTGTAGTATGCTTTTGGCACCCAGCTATGTCTTAACACTGCTTTCCACCCCCAGACAGATGGACAGATAGTGTGCTCCATCCAGACAATGGTGGACATGCTATGGGCATGTATTCTGTATTTTGGGGTATCGTGGGTACGACAATTGCCTCTGGTAGAGTTTGTCTACAATAATAGCTATCACACTTCCATTGGCATGACTCCATTCGAAGCCTTGTACGGAAGGCCATGTCTCTCACCCGTGTGCTAGACCGAGGTTAGGGAAACAAGTGTTCTTGGCCCGGAAGTGGTGTAGAGCACGACGGAGAAGGTTCAGCTTATATGGGAGAAGATGAAGGCAGCTCAGGACTGGCAGAAGTCATATGCCAATAATAGGAGGAGACCCATGGAGTTCAAGGTCGGGGACCACGTATTCTTGAAGTTCTCCCCTCGTCGTGGGAAACAGTGGTTCGACAAGGGGAGCAAGCTCTCTCCATGGTTCATCGTACCATTCGAAGTGCTGCGGCGGGTGGGAGAAGTGAATTATTAGCTAGCGCTACCGCAACTGCTATAGAGAATACATGATTTCTTCTATGTGTCACAACTCCGATGGTATCTACACGACAATTCACACATTCTCGATAGAGGAAAGCTGGACATGGAGGCCGACATGACTTTTGTTGAAATACCCGTAAGGATGGAGGATTTTGAGGAAAAGGTACTCCGTGTATAGACAATTACTGTAGTTCGTGTGTTGTGGAGACATGGTGGGCTGGAAAGGAGTACCTGGGAGCGGGAGGCACAAATGTGCGCCAAATACCCAGAGCTATTTTGAGTTCTGTTCTGTTATACTTGTTTTTGATGGAACACTTTACCTTGTTAACTATGGAATGTATGGTTTTCATTATTCTCTGTATGCATGTGAAAAGTCCTGACTGCGGGGAGGGGAGGACCTGATTCCCTAATCAAGACGCATTAAGATGGATGCGATTAAACCCGTGCGGGTGAGTCAGTGCCACCAAAGAGTATAATATCTTGACATGGAGGTAGAAACTCCCTAACCCATATGACTAGATAGATTGACCCTTTAATGTTGCATGGTTTCTTAAAGGGGAGGTGTTCCTATATATCGAAGAGGATCACTCCTGAGAGTTATCTTTCAGGGTGTTTGTTCGGACCCCCTCTTTCCTTCGTGTCTGGTTTTTATTCTTGAGGGAAAGAATAGTTTGAGAGGTATCTGATGTAATGGCCCAGACAGTCATGGCCAATACCATTTCAAAATTCCGGATCCTAGGGGTGGCACCTCAGTGGTAGGGTGTCATTTCAGTGTGTGACTGATGGGTGTGTCGTCGATCGGTGCGACTGATTGGTGTGTCGCCGATCGGTGCGACCGATCGGTGTGTCACTGATCGGGGACACCGATCGGTGTGTCACTGATCGGGGAAACCGATCGGTGTGTCACCGATTGGCATGACCGATCAGTGTGTCCCCGATCAGCGTGACCGATTGGTGTGTCACCGATCAGTTCGACCGATCAGCGTCACACAGCCTCGTTGATTTTTTCTTCTACATCTTTTCCTGTCATGCCAATTTTAAGCCCTTTTACCTTTTGGGAAGTGGTTCGAGGCTATTTTTAGCCCCATAATCAATATTTGAATTCCTAAGAGTGGGGAGACCCTCAACGGACCGAACTGTGTGTCCGTATAATGTTTCCCCTCTGTTTATATAAAATCCTTCAAAGTCACAGTTGTTACCACCTTTTCCCGATGAGGGTTATTAAATAAAAACATAATTCAGTTGTGTGTAACCACCCAATTGCTTGGTGAAACAACGATCCGACCTTATAGCCGTTCAAAATTTCATATCCCGTGACAATCAGATCTCATCCTTATATCGCACAGGAATTTCTTCTTCTTCTTCCTCTTTTCCTCTCCTTTCTTCCTCGTGTGTTTGGAGTTCTGCTTCCCAAAGAAAGTGGTGCACCAGTGCTGAAGCCTTTTTTGCTCACCCTTGGAGTCCCCAACGTTCCTCCCCTGCAAGTCGTATATCCCCCGTTCTTGGCGCGTAGAGAAGAAGTTCGATCCTAGATCTTCCATGTAGGTATTTTCCTTCGTCTCTCCTTACTATGTATCATGAGGGGTGGGTACGCTACTGTTTATATGGGGATGGATGAAACTAGACCATAATAAGGATAACAAACAAACTATTAAAGAATGATGGGGTTCGTTTGAAAATTCTTCTGTACTTTTTTTATAATTTCTATATGTTGTGAATTGTATGGGCTATGCTCACTGAAAATCATGGTTGTTGGTGGCCTTTTCTTGCACACTAATGAACCCTTGTCTTTTGTGATAATTTATTGGCTCCAACATGGGAATTCGGTTAATTACGTAAACTCATCCAATTAAATGAATGTTCAGTGAACAAAAAAAAATTTGTGATCACCTCGGTTAACTAAACATAAAGAAGAAAACTTAGTGAATGATGTGCTTGAACCTGGAAGTTTCCCTAATGTGTTTTGGTAGTAGGTGTGTTGTACTGTTTGATTCTTATGGGGTGATGTGGGTGAGTATGGCATCCTCTGTTGTGGCACGGTTGTTGGTTGTGAATCTGAAGCGGTGTGGGGCTGTATCTTGAGACTTGGTTTGGTTCCAGTACTTTGAGGGTTCTCAATGATCCCTTTGTTGTTGTGACTTTATAAGAGAACCGGGTTTGAATGCTTAAATTTTTATTTAGCTGTTTCTCTTTACCTAGCTTGTGGTTATGCCTGTTAGTTTCCAGTAGTGCAGAATTTAATTAAATGGGATCCCTTGAACATGAAACCAAGAATGGGTTAAATGGGGAATTGGTTTTTGGGAAAGAGTTGTGACTTGGCCGTGAGTGTTGTGCCTTCTTTTATGAATGAATAGTAACAAGGGTGTTGTGCTTAGTTTGGCTTTGGAAACCCTAGGTTGGGATGGGTGCTTGTTAATTATACATATATCTGTAGTTTTTTTGTTTCTTATTCGCGACCCACCCAAGTTGACCACTTAGTGTCGAACACCCTCATTTCATGGGGGAGGGTTTTTTTCCCAACACTCCTACGAGTGGCTGGTTATCAGCTCCTTTTCTACTCCCTTTCCCGAATAGTACAAGACTCTTTGGGCAGGCTGGGACGACCTAAGTTCTATTATAGCCCATCATTCTTCAGGTAGGGTAGTTGTGGTGGTTGGCCCATGTGTGTGCGGGCAGGTTGTTTCCCAAGAGTCTTCGGGATGATGCCCATGTGTCTTCAGGTGTGGCAGTAGTTGTTCGGGCCCATGTGATTGTGGGCATGGTTACGCATGGTGGTTGCAGCCCAGGTGTTTGCAGGCAGGATGTGTGGTTTTGGCCTAGGTGTCTGTGGGCAGGATGTGTGGTTGTGGCCCAGGTGTGTGCAGGCGGGGTGTGGCAGTGGGACTGCAGTGAGAATGGTGGGATTGGTTCGATGCATAGGATGTCTTCAATAACCTGTGGGAATGTGGCACGGGGAACCCAGAAATTGATGTGCTATTACTATACATTACTTGACTTGCATTATTTGGGGAGTGTGCCTTGGTGAGGCTTGGGTTGATAGTTCTCCTTGCTAGGTGTTTTGGTTTTTTCTTTTCTCACAAGGTATTAGAATGCCTCCCCACTTGTGCACGAGAGTCTTTGGTTTTCCCTACTGAGTATACTTGTATTATCACCCTACGTATATAAAGCTGCTTTCAGGATTCCATTAGGACTACATGGATCATGCAGGGCCGTACTAGCTCGGACGTTGGGATAGTTGTAGTTGTAGTTTTTCTTTTCTTTAGTACTTTACCTTTGTAGTCTTCTTGTACTTTATGGCATTTACTTTTGTAACATGCATATGGGAAGGGTTTCCATTGTCTTTACTTATACCCCACAGTTTTGGTGTTGTTAGAATTTACTATCTTATCTCCCGATCCTAATAAGGAAAACAGGTAATGCCTTCCATCTTGTGTGTGATTCTATACCATTGGTGATAGTCGCCACTCTAGGGCCTATCGAAGGCGGGTCTCAGAGGTCATTATCTCTCCTTCAACTTGAAGAAGGGAGGGTCTGGAAATCTGTAGTCCCTTCCCTCATCTTGTTTAAGGTGGGTTGTGACAGGTTTAGTAATGTGTATTTGGGTTTATTACGATTTATTAGGGTTTATTATGCTTTGTAAGGGTTTATTGCGGTTTATTAGGGGTTTGTTATGGTTTGTTTCAGTTTCATACGATTTATTTGGATTTGTTAGGATTTGTTACAATTTATTTGGGATTATTAGGGTTTTTTATGATTTATTTTGGGGTTATTAGGATTTTTTAGGGTTTATTAGTGGGTTTTAGGGTTTTTTAGGATATTATTTTGAGGTTTTTGTAATGTTTTGTCGGGTTTGTTAGAGTTTTTAGTGATTATTAGGGTTTATTCTGGTTTAATAGTGTTTTTTATTATATATTAGGGGTTTTAGGGATTTTGTAGCATTTATTAGGGTCTAATAGATTTTTTAGGGTTTATTATAGGTTATTACGATTTATTAGTGTTTATTAAGGTTTTCAAGTTTTAATAGTGGGTTTTAGGGGTTAGTAGGGTTTATTAGTGGTTCTGAGGGTATTTTTGTGGTTGTCATGGTTTGTTAGGTTTTGATAGGGTTTTTAGGGTTTGTTAAGGTTTGTTTGAGTTGTTTGGGGTTTTATGCATTTTTTAGGATTTATGGGTGTGTTTGGATTTTTTAATGCTTTGTTAGGGTTATTTTAGCGTTTTTTGGGGATTTCTTGCGTTTTGTGGGTTTTGAGGCATTTTTTGTTTTTTGTAGCTATTGCTAGCATTTATGTAGCATTGTTAGTGCCTTTAGTGGTTCATTAGGGGTTTATTAGGGGTTTATTAGGGTTTAAATTTTTATATTATGGTATATTAGGGTGTAGTATTTTTGACGGTTTTGAAGCATCTTTAGTGTTTTTGTAGCATTGTTTAGGGTTTGTGTAGAGTTGTTAGAGTTTATGTAGCATTTTTAGCGTTTATGTAGCATTTTTAGGGTTTGGTTAGCGGTTTTAGGTTTTATGTATCATTTTTAGGGTTTATGTAACGTTTTTAGTGTTTATATAGCATGTTTATGGTTTAGGTTTTATATAGCATTTTTTCGCATTTATATTGCATTTTCAGGGTTTAAGTAGCATTTTTAGGGGTGATATAGCCTTTATGTTTCATTTTTTAGGGTTTATGTAATGTTTTTAGGGTTAATGTAATGTTTTTAGGGTTTATATTGGGTTGTTAGCTTTTGTGTAGCGTTTTAATGTTTATGTTGCATTTTTAGGGTTTATGTTGTGTTTTTCAGGGTTTATGTTACAGTTCTAGGGTTTATGAAGTGCTTTTAGGGTTTATGTAGCGTTTTTTGGGTTTATGTTGCATTTTTTTGTTTCTGTTGCATTTTTCAGGTTTTTGTTGCATTTTTAGGGGTTATGTAACATTTTTAGGGATTATGTGTCTATTTGAATCCTTTTTAGGGTTTTAATGGTTGTTTATGGTTTGTAGCGTTTTAGGGTTTTTAAGGGTTGTTAGTGGGTGTTTATGGTTTTTTATGGTATCAGATGGCTTTTTAATGGTTTTTGGGCGGTTTTATGGGTTTATTTGTTTTTTTTGGGGATTGATAGGGGATTTCAGGGTTTTTAGTGTGTTTTAGGGCTTGTTTGGGTATTTTAGTGATTTTTAGGGTTTATATAAATTGTTTTAGTGTTTTTTCGGTTCTTTAGGGTTTTTTGTGTTTTTTAGAGTTTAATATGACTCTTCAGGGTTTATTAAGGTTCTTTAGGGTTTATTAATGTTCTTCAGGATTTATTACAGTTAATTAGCATTTTTTTATTGTATGTTAGGGTTTTATTGGGCTTTTGTAGGCATTGATAGCTTTTTATAGGGTTTATCAACCCTTTTTAGGGTTATTTAGGATTTATTAGGGTTTATTATGGTTTATTTTATTTATTAGGGAGTAGTAACATGTATTTGGGTTTATTACTATTTATTAGGGTTTATTATGATTTGTAAGAGTTTATTGTGGTTTATTAGGGGTTTGTTACAGTTTGTTTCAGTTTGTTATGATTTATTTGGCGTTGTTAGGATTTGTTACGATTTATTTGGGGTTGTTAGGGTTTATTATGATTTATTTGGGTTTATTAGGGTTTATTTGTGGGTTGTAGGGTTTTTTAGGCTATTATTTGGAGATTTTGGCAGTGTTTTGTGAGGTGTGTTAGGGTTTTTAGTGATTATTAGGGTTTATTATGGTTTAATAGTGTTTTTGATTTTATATTAGGGGTTTTAAGGCTTTTGTAGCATTTATTAGGGTCTAATATAGTTTGTTAGGGTTTATTACAGGTTATTATGATTTATTAGTGTTTATTATGTGTTTAGGGTTTAATAGTGGGTTTTATGGGTTATTAGGGTTTATTAGTGGTTCATAGGGGTTATTAGTGGTTGTTAGGGTTTTTTTAGGGTTTTTAGGGTTTATTACGGTTTGTTTGAGATGTTTGGGATTTTATGCGTTTTTTTTGGGTTTTATGGGTGCGTTTGGATTTTTAATGCTTTGTTAGGGTTATTTTAGCATTTTCTAGGTTTTTTTGCGTTTTGTTGGTTTTGAAGCACTTTTCTTGTTTTTTAGCAATGGATAGGGTTTGTGTAGCGTTGTTAGTGGCTTTAGTGGTTCTTTAGGGTTCTTTAGGGTTTATGGTGTTTTTAGGGTTCTTTAGGGTGTATTAGGGTTTCTTTTGAGGGTTTTAAGGATTGCTAGGGGTTTTTAGGGTTTTTTGGAATTTTATAGGGTTGGTTAGGGTTTTGTTTGGTATTTTTAGGCTTTTTAGGCTTTTTTAGCGTTTTTAATGGTTTTTAGGTTTTTAGGGTTTTCTTAGGTTTTTTGAGGTTTTTAGGGTTTTTAGGTTTATTTTTGGGGTTTTTTGGGTTTTTTGGTTTTTTATTGGTATTAGGGTTTTTTAGGGTTCATTAAGGGTTTTTAGGATTTTTAGGGGTTTTAGGGTTTTTAGGGGTTTTTTTTGGTTTTTATAGTTTTTTAGGGTTTTGTCAGGTTTTGCCGGGTTTGTTATGGGTTTTTTTGTGAATATTATCATTTTTAACGGTTTAATAGTGTTTTTGTTGTATATTTGGGATTTTAGGTATTTTGTAGATTTTATTGGGGTCTAATAGGTTTTTTAGGGTTTATTATTATTTATTAGTCTTTATTAGGGTTTAGTAGCGGGCTTTACGTTTTATTAGGGTTTATTATGGTTTATTATTGATTGGTAGGGTTTTTTAGGATTTATTTGTTCTTATTAGAGTGATTTAGGATGTCTAAGGGTTTTTTAGGGTTTCTAAGCTTGTGTTAGGGTTTCTAAGTGTGGGTTAGAGTTTTTATGGGCGGGTTAGAGTTTCTAAGGATGTGTTATGGTTTCTAAGGGTTTATAAGGTTTTTTTAGGGTTTCTATGGGTGCGTTGGGGTTTCTAAGGGTGTGCTAGGGTTTCTTAGGGTGGGTTAGGATTTCTAAGGGTGTGTTAGGGTTCCTAAGGGTGCGTTAGTGTTTCTTAGGTTTGCTTAGGGTTTTGTTAGGATTTTTAGGGTTTTGTTAGGGTTTTTAGGGTTATGTTAGGTTTTCTTATGGTTTCTTTGGGTTTTTTAGGGTTTTTTTGGGTTTCTTTGGGTTTTTGTGTTTATTGGGGTTTATTAGTGCTTCTTGGGGTTTGTTATGGATTTTTAGGGTTTGTAATGGTTTTTTAGGGTTTGTAATGTTCTTAGGGTTTTTCGGTGTTTGTTAGGGTTTGTTAGGGTTTTGCATGGTTTTTAATGGTTTTTTGTGTTTATGGGGTCATTCATGGTTTGTTAGGGTTATTTAGTTGTTCATTGTTGTCATGTATATGTAGAGCTAGCCGTAAGATTCAATTTTATATGTGGTAGAGGCGAAACAGAAACCCAGAGCAGATGTTATGGTCATTTGGAGGACTTAAGGAACTTTTGTGTCTTTATGAACGTGATAAGGTGTTTCTATTGGTCACAGATGTGTATATATAGTCGATAACTTCGATTTAATATATGGTAGAGGAAAAACAGACTCCCGGAGTAGAAGTTATGGTCTTTTGGAGGGTTTATGTTCCTTTTTGGGCCTTCAAGGATGTGAGAAGGTGCTGCAGTGGTTATAAGAGTGTAGTTCTAGTCTCAAGATGCAATTTGATATGTGGTAAAGGCAAAACAGACACCCATAGAAGAAGTTATTGCAAAACGGACACCAGAAGCCAATCTTTTGACCATCCAATGGGATTTTGGGTCTTTTGGGGGGTTGAAAAATGTCATAATGGGTTCCAATGGTTACCAAAGTTACTATCATTTCATAATCATCGGTTTGATATGTGGTAGAGGCAAAGTGAACACACGTAGCTGATGTTATTATTGTTCTAAATTGAGCAACCCTCTAGACGCCTAAAAACCTAAGAAACCTGCAACTCACTAAAATCGGCATAAATTATCCTTTAGGTGTCCATTTGAGCACTATGACTAGTAAAATAGAAGCTCGTAAGATGAGTGAGGACCAAGTCTAATCGAAACTGTGAGAAGATCAAAGAAATAGATGATATATTAGTTATACCACTACAAAAAAAGTCCAATTTCAAACGGCCATAACTTTCACTCCGGTTGTCCATTTGAGCTCTACCATATATCAAATCGAAGGCAGCGAAGCGATATACATAGTAGGATAACTTGAAAAAAAAATTTCAAGTCAGGTTTGGGACCTTAAATCCAAAAAACACATCAGAAGGACTCCAAAACCCTATTTCGGTGTCTGGATCCCTGCCAAATTTTTTCTTAAAATGACATAACTTCTTATCTGTGTGTTTGTTCATCCTCCGACACCTATTTTTATCGTAGTTCATTCCATGAGATTTAGTATGACTATTCACAGAGAAGAAATGGACACCTGAAGAAGAAGTTGTGCCTTTTTTAATGACTCTGTGATTTGTTAGGTTTTTCGAGACACTATTTCTAGAAATTTTGTCATGTCTGCTATTTTTTCAAACAACTATAAATTATTTTTATTTTTATTATTATTATTATTATCATCTCATGAAAATGCACCTGAACATGCATGTGAGTTGTTATTATATTTTTATTACCAAGCACATGCACATGAAATGCACACACGTTATTTTATTATCACATGCGTTTTTATTATTATTGTTATTATTATTATTGTGGTTGTTGTTGTTGTTGTTGTTATTGTTGTTACCATCACATGAAAATGCACATCCAAATGCACATACATGCACCTTCAATGAACGTGTGTTATTCTATTATCACATGTGTTGTTATTATTAATATTAATAATAATATTATTATTATTATTATCATTATCATCATCACATGCAAATGCAATGCACGGGAGTTATTATTTATTACCGTACATATGCACACGTAATGCACATGCAATATTCTATTATCATATGCATTAGTACTACTACTATTATCACCACCACTACTACAATTATTACTACTTCTGTTATTATAACTATCATCACATGCAAATGTAGATGCACATTCATTATTATTATTTATTTATTACCATGTACGTGCATATGCAATGCAATTATATTATTAATTTTTTATTTTTATTATTATTATTATCATAGTTATTATTATTATTATCATTATCACATGTAAATTCACATGCATGTGCGTTGTTATTTATTATTTATTACCATGCACGTGCATGCGTTATTATTATTATTATTACATTTAGTATTATTAATATTATCATCAAATGTAAAGGTACATTCACAGGCATGTGCATTCTTATTTATTATTATTATTTGTTATTTACTACTATGAATGTGCACATGAAATGCACTTGTGTTATTCTATTATAATTATTATTATTATTATTATTATTATTCTTGTTGTTGTTTGTATCATCAAATACAAATGCACATGCACGTGTGTTGGTATTTATTATTTATTACCATGCACGTGCATGCGTCATTATCATTATCATTACATGTAAATGAACATGCACATGCATTTTTATATATTATTTATTATCATGCACATGCAAATTCAATGCACATGCGTTATTCTATTATCACATGTGTTATTATAATTTATTCTAATGCACGTGAACATGCAATGCACGTGCGTATTTTATTATCACATGTGTTATTATTTATTATTTATTATCATTCACATGCAAATGCACATTCATGTGGACTTGGTTATTATTTATTGTTTATTACTATGCACATGCACATGCATTTGTTTGTGCATAATTATTTATTATTTATTATCATTCACATGCACATGAACAAACACATGAAATTCACATGCGTTATTTTTTATAATTTATAATTTATTATCATTCACATGCAAATGCGCAGGAATATGCACATGCATGTGCGTTATGATTTATTATTTAAACCATGCACATGCATAAGCACATGCACGTGCCTTATTACTACTATTATTATTAGAACATTTTTAGGGTATACTATCATTTTTTAGTATTTTTAGGTGTTATTAACATTTATTATGGTTTGTTAGGGTTTTAGTGTTTTTTGAAGGAATATTAGAATTTTTTAGGGTTTGGTGGGGGTTATTAGGATTTAATTAGCATTTATTATGGTATGTCAAGGTTTAGTAGGGTTTATTAGGTATTTTCGGGTTTTATTAGGATTGAGTTTGGTTTATTATGATATATTATGGTATATTTGGGTATGTATAGGATTTATTAGGGTTTATTATGGTTCATTATGGTTTATTAATTTTTAAGAGGGTATATTAGTGGTTTTTAGTATTTAGTGGTGTTTATTAGGGTTTATTAGCTCTTTTAAGCTTTGTTATGTTTTATTAGCATTTATTAGGGGTATTAGGGATTTTTAATTGTATATTTTCGTTTTTAGGGTTTATTGGGGTATATTATGGTTTATTATGGTGTGTTAAGGTTTATTAGGTTGGAGTAGGTATTTTTAGGGGTTTATTAGGGTTGAGTCGATATCTTTAAGGTTTTATTAAGGTTTATTAGGGTTGAGTAAGGTTTATAAGTGTTTGTTAAGTATTTTTAGGGTTTACTAGGATTTGTTAGTGTTTTTATTAGGGTATATGAGTGTTTTTTAATTTTTGTTAATATATATGAGGGGTTGTTATGACTTTTTAGGTTTTATTAGCATGTTTTTAGTGTTTGTGCGTATTTTATTGGTCAACTAGATTTTATTTGAGTTTATTATGGTTTATTAGGGGTTTTAGGGCTTTTTAATGGTTTGTTTTCATTTTTTTGTTTATTTGGGTTTAGTTGGATTTAATTAAGTTTTGTTATGGTATGTCAAGGTTTATTAGGGTTGAGAAGGTATTTATAGGGTTTTATTAGGGTTTTATTAAGGTTTATTAGTTTTTATTAGGGTTTATTAGGGATTTTTAGGGTTTATTAGGGTTTGTTAGGGGTTTATTAGTTTTTTGTTATATTTGGTTATATTAGTGTTTGTTAGGTCTTTTTAGATAATATAGTGTGTTTTTATTGTTTGTGAGCATTTTGTTTTTGTTTGTGAGTGTTTTTAGGGTTTCATAGGTTATATTAGAGTTTATTATGGTTTATAAGGATTTATAGGCATTTTTAAGGTATATTTTCATTTTTTTTCTTTATTAGGTTATATTAGTGTTTTTAGGTCCTTTTAGGTAATATAGCGCGTTTTTTTGTTTTTGATCATTTTTTATTCTTTGTGAGCGTTTTTAGGGTTTGTTAGGTTATATTAGAGTTTATTAGGATTTCTAGGGATTTTTTAAGGTATACTAGAGTTTTTTTTATTATGGTTTTGTAGGGTTTTATTAGGGGCTATTATGGTGTGTTACAGTTTGTTAGGGTTGACTAGGGTTTATTTGGCTTTATTTATGGTTTATTAGGTCCTTTTAGGGTTTTTTGGGGTTTATTAGGGTTTATTAGTGTTTATTAGTGTCTATTAGGGTTGGTTAGGGTTGTTTAGGTTTTCTTAACATGTTTTTAGGGTTTATTAGGTTTTATTATCATTTATTAGGGTTTATTAGGTATTTTGGGGGTTTTATTATGGTTGAGTAGATTTTCTTAGGGTTTTAAGGGAATATAAGGTGTTTTTAGGGATTATTAGAGTTTTTTAGGTTTATTAGGGTTTAATTTTTTATACTATGGTATATTAGGGTTTAATATTTTTGTGGGTTTTAAAGCGTCTTTAGGGTTTTTGTAGCATTTTTTAGGGTTTGTGTAGTATAGTTAGAGTTTAGGTAGAATTTTTAGTGTTTATGTAGAATTTTTAGGTTTTAGTTAGCAGTTTTCGATTTTATGTATCTTTTTTATGGTTTATGTATTGTTTTTAGGATTTATGTAGCATGCTTAGGGTTTAGGTTTTATGTAGCATTTTTTAGGCAAAGAAGGCTCGGGTCCAGGATATTCCTGCCCCCCCCCCCCCCCAAATTTATAAAACAAAAAGACACGGACACTGCAGACAAGGGAGTGGAGGGGTCAATCGACCCACACCCAAAATCCCCTTACAACCCACGCCAAAAAAGAAAAACAAAGAGAGAAAAAGACTAAAAAACAGACACAATTGCAGCAGCATCACTTCACATCCAGCCAGTACCAGGCTATTCATGTAGTGTTTTTAGGGTTTTATTTGTTTTTGGGAATTGATAGGGGTTGTTAGGAGTTTTTAGTGTGTTTTGAGGTTTGTTTTGGTATTGTAGTGATTTTTAGGGTTTATATAATGTTTTTTAGCATTTTTTGGGTTCTTTAGGGGTTTTAGTTTTCTTTAGAGTATAATATAGTTCTTTAGGGATTATTAGGGTTCTTTAGGGTTTATTAGTGTTCTTTAGGATTTGTTACAGTTTATTAGCATTTTTTATTGTATATTAGGGTTTTTATTGGGCTTTTTGTAGGCATTAATAGCTTTTTCTAGGGTTTATCATCCTTTTTAGGGTTATTTAGGATTTATTAGGGTTCATTAGGGTTTAGTAAGGTGTATTTGGTTTTATTACAATTTATTAAGGATTATTATGATTTGTTAGGGTTTTTTCAGTTTATTAGGGGTCTGTTATTGTTTGTATCAGTTTGTTATGATTTATTTGGCATTGTTAGGATTTGTTACGATTTATTTGGGGTTTTTAGGGTTTGTTACGATTTATTTTGTGGCCATTCAGGTTTTTTAGGTTTTATTAGTGGTTTGTAGGGTTTTGTAGGAAAATATTTGGCAGTTTTTGTTGGTTTTTGATGGGATTGTTAGGGTTTTTAGAGATTATTAGGGATTATTATGGTTTAATAGTGTTTTTTATTGTATATTAGGGGTTTTAGGGATTTTTTATCATTTATTAGGGTCTAATATAGTTTTTTAGGGTTTATTACAGGTTATTACGATTTATTAGTGTTTATTAGGGGTTTTAGGGTTTAACAGTGGGTTTTATGAGTTATTATGGTTTATTAGTGGTTCTTAGGGGATATTAGTGGTTGTTAGGATTTGTCAAGTTTTGTTATGGTTTTTAGGGTTTGTTACTATTTGTTTGAGTTGTTTGGGGTTTTAGGCGTTTTTTTGGGTTTTATGGGTGAGTTTGGATTTTTTATGCTTTGTTAGGGTTGTTTTAGCATTTTTGGGGTTTTTTTGTGTTTTGTGGGGTATGAAGCATTATTTGGTTTTTTGTAGTAATTTTTAGGGTTTATGTAGTGTTGTTAGTGGGTTTAATGGTTCTTTGGGGTTTGTTTAGGGTTATTTAGGGTTCTTTATGGTGTATTAGGGTTTATTTTTAGGTTTTTGGGGTTTTATAGGGGATGTTAAGGATTTTAAAGGTTTCATATTGTTGGTTAGGTTTTTGTTAGGCATTGTTAGTGTTTTTAGGGGTTTTAGGGTTTTTAGCAATTTTTGAGGTTTTTCAGTTTTTTTAGGTTTTTAGGGTTTTTAGGTTTGCTTTTGGGGTTTTTTCGGTTTCTTCAAGTTATTAGGGGTTTTAGGGTTTTTAGGTTTTTTTATGGTTTTTAGAATTTTTTAGGGATTTTAGGGTTTTTTAGGTTTTTTATGGTTTTTTTGTTTTTTTTGGTTTTTTTAGGGTTTTGTCAGGTTTTGCTGGGTTTGTTTGGGTTTTTTGGTGAATATTAGCATTTTGAATGGTTTAATAACATATTTTTTGTACATTTGGGTTTTTAGGTATTTTGTTGCTTTTGTTGGGGTCTAATAGGTTTTTTAGGGTTTATTACGATTTATTAGTGTTTACTTGGGTTTAGTAGTGGGATTTAGTGTTTATTAGGGTTTATTCTAGTCTTTTATTGGTTGGTAGGGTTTATTAGGATTTATTAGTGCTTATTAGAGTGATTTAGGGTGTCTAAGGGTTTGTTAGTGTTTCTAAGGGTGTGTTAGTGTTTCTAAGGGTGGGTTAGGGTGGGTTAGGGTTTCTAAGGGTGGGTTAGGGTTTCTAAGGGTTTTCTATGGTTTTGAAGGGTTTTTAAGGTTGTGTTGGGGTTTCTATGGGTGTGTTGGGGTTTTTATGGGTGTGCTAGAGTTTCTAAGATTGTGTTGGGGTTTCTAAGGGTGTGTTAGGGTTTCTAATGGTGTGTTAGTGTTTCTTAGGTTTGATTAGGGGTTTGTTACGTTTTTTAGGGTTTTGTTAGGGTTTTTATGGTTTCATAGGGGTTTTAGGGGTTCTTCAGGTATTTTTGGTTTATTGGGGTTTCTTAGTGATTCTTGGG
This sequence comes from Viscum album, assembly GCA_963277665.1. NCBI lineage: Eukaryota > Viridiplantae > Streptophyta > Magnoliopsida > Santalales > Viscaceae > Viscum > Viscum album. The sequence continues at coordinate 878,899,423 of OY728167.1, forward strand.
GTTTGTTAGGGGTTGTTAGGGTTTTTAGGGTTTGTTATGTTTTTAGGGTTTTTTGGGGTTTGATAGGGTCTGTTAGATTTTGTTAGGGTTTGTTAGTGTTTGTTAGGGTTTTTTAGTGTTTCTTAGGGGTTTTCATGGTTTTTAATGGTTTTTAGTGTTTATGGGGTTATCCATGGTTTTTAGGGTTATTTAGTTGTTCATGGTTGTCATAGATGTGTAGAGCTAGTCGCAAACATCAATTTGATATGTGGTAGAGCTGAAACGGACACCCATAGCAGAAGTTATGGTTATTTAGAGGACTGAAGGACCTTTTGGGACATTAATAATGTTATAATTTGTACCTATGGGTCACATATGTGTAGATCTAGTCGAAATTTTCGATTTGATATACGGTAGAGGCAAAATGAACACACGTTGTAGAAGTTATTGTTGTTTTAAATTCAGAAACTCTCCTAGAACCTAAAAACCTATGAAACCCGCAACTCACTAAAATAGGCATATCTTCTCCTTCAGGAGTCCTTTTGAGCACTATGACTAGTCAAATCAAAGCTTCTGAGATGAGTGAGGAACAAGTTTAATAGAAACTATGAGAAGATCAAAGAAATATAAGAATTATTATTTATTCCACTCCAACAAAATTCCAACTTCAAACGGCCATAACATTCGCTCCGGTTGTCCCTTTGAGCTCTACCACGTATCAAATCGAAAGTAGCAAAGAGATATATGCAGAAGGATTACTTGAACATAGTTAAAGTCATGTTTGAGACCCTAAAATCCCAGAAAACCATCCGAAGGCCTCTAGAACTCCATTTCTGTGTACGGATCCCTGTAAATTGTTTTCTTAAAATGGTCATAACATCTGATCTATGTGTCTGTTCGGCCTCAAGGACCTGTTTTTATCATATCTCGTTCCATGAGATTTAGTTTGACTATTCAAGGAGTGTAAATGGACACCCGAATAAGATGTTATGCCTTTTTCAATGACAATGTGATTTTTTAGGTTTTTCGAGACCCCATTTTTAGCCTCTTTGTCTTGTCTACTGTTTTTTCAAACAACTATAAATTATTATTACTGTTATTATTTTTATTACTATCATAATCTCATCCACATGAACATGAACATGCACATGTGTTAACATTATGTTTTTATTACCATGCACGTTCACATGCAGTGCACACACATTATTTTATTATCACATGTGTTGTTGTTGTTATTATTGTTATTATTATTATTGTGGTTGTTGTTGTTGTTATTGTTATTGTTATCATCATCACATAGAAATGCACATGCGAATGAACATACACACACATCCAATTCGCGTGCGTTATTCTATTATCACATGGGTTATTATTATTATTATTATTATTATTATTATTATTATTATTATCATCATCATCATCATCACCTACAAATGAAATGCACGGGCGCTATTATTTATTACCATGCACGTGCACAAGTAATGCTCATGCATTATTATATTATCACATGCACTGGTACTACTACTATTATCACCACTACTACTACTACTATTACTACTACTGTTATTATTACTTTCATCACAAGCAAATGTAGATGCACGTGCGTTATTATTTATTATTTATTACCATGCATGTGCATGTGTAATGAACTTGTATTATTCTTTTATTATTATTATTATTATTATCATCATTTTCATTATTATTATCATTATCACTTACAAATTCACATGCATGTGCGTTGTTATTTATTATTTATTACCATGCACGCGCATGCCTTATTATTATTATTATTAAAATTAGTATTATTAATATTATCATAAAATGTAAATGAACATGCACATACATGTGTGTTCTTGTTTATTATTATTTATTTATTATTTACTACTATGCACGTGCACATGAAATACACTTGCGTTATTCTATTATTATTATTATTATTATTATTATTATTGTTTGTATAGTCAAATACAAATGCATGTGCACGTGCGTTCTAATTTAGTATTTATTACCATGCATGTGCATGCGTCATTATCATTATCATTATATGTAAATGCACATGAATGTGCGTTATTATATATTATTTATTATTATGCACATAAAAATACAATGCACTGGCATTATTCTATTATCACATGTGTTATTATTATTTATTCTATTGCACGTGCACACACAATGCATGTGCGTTATTCTATTATCACATGTGTTTTTATTTATTATTTATTATAATTCATGTAAAAATGCACATTCATGTGGACTTGGTTATTATTTATTGTTTATCACCATGCACATGTATATGCACTGGGATGTGCGTTATTATTTATTATTAATTATCATTCACATGCACATGCACATACCCATGTAATTAACATGCGTTATTATTTATAATTTATAATTTATTATCATTCACATGAAAATGCACTGGAATATGCACATGCACGTGCATTATAATTTATTATTTAAATCATGAACACGACTGACTGAATATTAATTTTTTATTCAAAAGAACTTTTGAGGATAAAGTTGGAAACCCGATACATGAAAATATCCAGATCAAGACAACAAGAAACTGCCCCTCCCCAACAAATACAACATTATGTTAAGCCTCCACCTCACATGACCGCTCAGCAAGTTGTCTCGTGCAAGGTTGCACAGGTCTGGTACTGATGGAAAAGCCATACCCTCTCATTCGTCCAAATCCAAATGGTCATGCATAAATGGAAGCTTCCTGCTCTGAAACCTCATCTAGCGCTGCTCCTTGTAGAGTGTTGGTTGCATCCACCATCAAAATTCATAATAAAACAAAATACAAATTGTCACAAATTCCTCCCATTTAAGAATTAAAAAACTTCCATAGATTAGAAACAAAAAACCAAAATCAATGTCACCAAAAATAAAATGAACTGATTATCACCGTCGAATTCCCTGAACTGGTCACTCAAACTCACATCCCAAAGAACCAAGAAGACCACTGTGCTTTTCCGACTCAAAGAGAACAGAGGAATCTTGGAACCGGAGTAGAGACCAAGAAAACAGAGGCAGAATGAAATGTCGGAAATGATATGCCCCAAATTCCCATCAACTACAAGAAACAAACTTCACGTGCATTCCAACAAACACAAACTTCACGAATTGAATCAAAAGGATTAAAAAACCAATACAGGCAGTTGCAAGAAGGGAAAATGCCTCAACCAAAAGTAGTATGGGAACTCATCGAATCTGAAACCTAAACGAAACACCACCGCTGATTGCTGGATCAAAGGAGGAACACTAAGCCATCATTGTTATATCCTATAACTGAAACCCTCGTAGTAGAAAAGTCTCAGAACCAGATCCGCAGAAACATAAACTAGATCCAAAAAGACAGAACGACCAACTGTAATGAAGAAAAATAGATAAGAATTTGGAGACGAAACAAACCACCGCCGCGAAGACCAGAAGCTGATCAGGAGAACCACCCACGCCGCCGATGAAATCAGTAAACCAAGACACTACCGTCGCTGAAAGCCAGGATCCGAGACACTACTGCTGAAAGAAAAACTAAGACGCCGTTGCTGATAGCTAGAATTCAGGCTAAAAAACCAAATCTGCAGACAGCCAAAAATCAAGATGTCGACGGATGTCGTCGCTGAGAGCCGGTCTGAAATTCCGCAAGCCAGAATCCACGTCGAGAGTAGCCATAGCTGCCGCTGAGAGATGGCATCACCCAACAACCCGAGGGAGAATGAAGTCCCCAAGCGAGATACGACCGAAGAGAATTTTCCTGCCCGGAGAAGCCACTTCCATGGACCCACCACCTCGCTGAGACCCTGTGCCAATCCCATCCACGCTGCCAGACACTCTATGCGCCGGAGGAGAAACCCTAGGGCACTCCCAAGAGCAGAGCACCCGAGAGCACCCCGCACTTGCATATGCACATGCACATGCGTTATTACTATTATTATTATTAGAGGTATTTTTAGTGTTTACTAGCAATTTTTAGAATTTTTAGGTGTTATTAACATTTATTATGGTTTGTTAGGGTTTTAGGGGTTTTAATGGCATATTAGAGTTTTTAGGGTTTGGTGGAGGTTATTAGGATTTTATTAGGGTTTATTATGGTGTGTTAAGGTTTTATTATGATTTATTAGGTATTTTTAGGGTTTTATTATGATTGAGTTGGGTTTATATGGGAATATTATGGTATATTATGGTATATTTAGGGATGTTTAGGATTTATTAGGGTTTATTATTGTTTGTTATGGTGTATTAATTTTTAAGAGGGTATATTAGGGTTTTTTATGGTTTATTAGTGTTTATTTGGGTTTATTAGTGCTTTTATGCTTTTTTAGGTTTTATTAGCATTTATTAGTGGTTTTAGGGCCTTTACATGGTATATTTTCATTTTTAGGGTTTAGTGGGCTTTATTATGGTTTATTTTAGTGTGTTAAGGTTTATTAGGGTTGAGTAGGTATTTTTAGGGTTTTATTATGGTTGAGTAGGTATCTTTAGGGATTTATTAGGGTTTATTAGGGTTGATTATTGTTTATTAGGGTTTGTTAGGGATTTTTAGGGTTTACTAGGGTTTGTTAGTGTTTTTATTAAGAAATTTGAGTGTTTTTTAGTTTTTGTTAATATATATGAGGGGTTGTTGGAATTTCTAGGTTTTATTAGCATGTTTTTAGTGTTTTGGGAATTTTTTATGGTTTATTAGGTTTTATTATAATTTATTATGGTTTATTAGGGTTTCTAGGGCTTTTTAGTGGTCTGTTTGCGTTTTTTTGTTTATTTGGGTTTAGTTGGGTTTTATTAGGTTTTATTATGGTGTGTCAAGGTTTATTAGGGTTGAGAAGGTATTTTTAGGGTTTTATTAGGGTTTATTAGTTTTATTTGGGATTATTATTGATTTTTAGGGTTTATTAGGATTTGTTAGGGGTTTATTAGTTTTTTTGTTTTATTAGGTCATATTAGCGTTTGTTAAGTCTTTTTAGATAATATAGCATTTATTATTGTTTATGAGCGTTTTTTTGTGAGTTTTTTTAGGGTTTCATAGGTTATATTAGAATTTATTATGGTTTATTATGGTTTCTAGGGATTTTTATGTTATATTATCGTTTTTTGTCTTTATTAGGTTATATTAGTGTTTTTAGGCCTTTTTAGGTAATATAACGTGTTTTTATTGTTTGTGATCATTATTTTTAATGTTTGACAGTGTTTTTAGGGTTTATTAGGTTATATTAGAGTTTATCAGGGTTTCTAGGGATTTTTAAGTATTTTTAAGATATACTAGCATTTGTTTTCATTATTAGGGTTTTGTAGTGTTTTATTAGGGGTCATTATAGTGTGTTATGGTTTGTTAGGGTTGAGTAGGCTTTTTTTGAATTTATTTATGGTTTATTAGGGATTTTAAAGGTTTTTTTGGGTTTATTATGGTTTATGAGTGTTTATTAGTGTCTATTAGGGTTTTTAGGGTTTTTTAGGTTTTCTTAACGTGTTTTTAGGGGTTATTAGGTTTTATTATCATTTATTAGATTTTATTACGTATTTTTTGGGTTTTATTAGGGTTGAGTAGAGTCTCTTTGGATTTTTAGGGATTGTTATAGTTTATTAGGGTTTAATTTTTTTATATTATGGTGTATTGGGGTTTAATTTTTTTTGAGGTTTTTGAAGCGTGTTTAGAGTTTTTGTAGCATTTTTTATTGTTTTTGTAGCGTTGTTTGAGTTTATGTAGCATTTTTTGTGTTTTTGTAGTGATTTTATGGTTTAGTTAGTGGTTTTAGGTTTTATGTAGCATTTTTTAGGGTTTATGTAATGTTTTTAGGGTTTATGAAACATTTTTAGGGTTTAGGTTTTATGTTTCATTTTTAGGTTTTATGTTGCGATTTTTGGGTTTATGTAGCGTTTTTAGGGATGATGTAGCTTTTATATTTCATTTTTAAGGTTTATGTAACGTTTTTAGGGTTCATGTAGTGTTTTTAGGGTTTATGTTGTGTTTTTAGGTTTTATGTTGCGTTTTTTAATGTTTATGTTGCGTTGTTTAGTGTTTATGTTACATATCTAGGGTTTATGCAGTGCTTTTTGGGTTTATGTAGCGTTTTTTGGGTTTATGTTGTGTTTTTTGGGTTTATTTGGCATTTTTAGGGTTTATGCTGCATTTTTATGGTTTATGTAATGTTTTTTGGGTTTATGTATCTATTTTTTGCCTTTTTTAGGGTTTTAATTGTTGATTATGGTATATATTGGTTTTTAGTGGTTTTAAGGGTTGTTATTGGGTGTTTATGGTTTTTATTTTATTTTATGGGTTTAAAATGGTTTTTTGGGTGTTTTTAAGGGTTTATTTGTTTTTTCGGGATTGATTGGGGTTGTTAGGGTTTTTAGTATGTTTTAGGGTTTGTTTGGGTATTGTAGCGGTTTTAACGGTTTATGTAATGTGTTTTAGTATTTTTTGGGTTCTTTAGGATTTTTAGTGTTCTTTAGAGTTTATTATAATTCTTTACGGTTTATTAGTGTTCTTTTGGATTTGTTACGGTTTATTAGCATTTTTTATTGTATATTAGGGTTTTATTGGGATTTTGTTGGTATTAATAGCTTTTTCTAGGGTTTATCAATCTTTTTAGGGTTATTTTGGATTTATTAGGGTTTCTTAAGGTTTATTTTATTTATTAGGGTTTATTAACAAGTATTTGGGTTTATTGCCATTTATTAGGGTTTATTATGATTTGTTAGGGTTTATTGTGGTTTATCAGGGGTTTGTTAAGGTTTATTTCAGTTTGTTAGGATTTATTTTGTGTTGTTTGGGTTTGTTAGGATTTATTTGGGGTTGTTAGGATATGTTACAATTTATTATGGGGTTATTAAGGATTTTTTGGGTTTATTAGCGGGTTGTGGGGTTTTGTAGCTATTATTTTGTGGGTTTTGTAGTGTTTTGTCGGGTTTGTTAGGGTTTTTAGTGATTATTAGGATTTATTATTGTTCAATAGTGTTTTTATTGTATATTTGTGGTTTTAGGCCTTTTGTAGCATTTATTAGAGTATAATAGGGTTTTTTAGTGTTTATTACAGGTTATTATGATTTGTTAGTGTTTATTAGGTTTTAATAGTGGGTTTCAGGTGTTATTTGGGTTTATTAGTAGTTGTTAGGGGTTATTAGTGGTTGTTAGAGTTTGTTAGGGTTTGTTAGGGTTTGTTATTACATGTGTTATTCTATTATCACACACGTTATTATTATCATTATTATAATTATCATTATTATCATTATCATTATTATAATTTTCATTATTGTTATTATTACTATTGTTATTATTATTATCGTCATATGAAAATGCAGAGGCACATGTGTTATTATTTATTATTTATTTCCATGCATGTGCATATGTTGTTGTTCTTCTTATTATTACTATTATTACTATTATTATTATTATTATTATCACATGCAAATGCACATGCACATCCGTTATTATTTATTACCATGCACGTGCACACGCAATGCACCTACATTATTCTATCGTTGCATTTATTTTTACTATTATTGTTATTATTACTATTATTGTTATTATTGTTATTAACATCAAATGCCAATGCAAATGAAAATGCACGTGCATTATTATTTATTACCATACACGCTCACATTCAATACATGTGTGTTATTCTATTATCACATGCGCTATTATTATTAATATTAATATTATTGTTATTATTATCATCACGTGCACTATGTGTTATTATTTTTTATCATGCACTGCACATGCAATGCACGTGCGTTATTCTATTATCACATGCGTTGTTGTTGTTGTTGTTATTATTATTATTATTACTGTTATTATTATTATTATCATATCATGCCCATGCACATGCACATGTACCTGCATCATTATTTATTTTTTATTACCATGCACGTGCACATGTAATACACCCAGGTTATTTTATTATCACATACGTTGTTATTCTTATTGCTATTATTATTATTTTGGTTGTTTTTGTTGTTGTTGCTATTTTTATTATCATCACATGGAAATGAACATGAAAATGCACATGCAAATACATAAACACGCACCCTCAATGCACGTGCATTATTCTATTATCACATGTGTTGTTGTTATTAATAATAATAATATTATTATTATTATCATCATCATCATCATCATCACATGAAAATGCAATGCACACGCGTTATTATTTATTACCATGCACGTACACACCTAATGCACATGCAATATTCTATTATCACATGTATTGGTACTACTACTATTATCACTACTACTACTACTGCTATTATTATTATTATCATCACATGCAAATGCAGATGCCAATGCATTTTTATTTATTATTTATTACCATGCACGTGCATATGCAATGAACTTGTTTTATTCTTTTATTATTATTATTATTATTATCACAATTATTATTATTATTATTATTATTATTATTTTCATTATTATTATCATTATCACATTCAAATCCACATGCATGTGCGTTGTAATTTATTATTTATTACCATGCATGTGCATGCGTTATTATTATTATTATTCAATTAGTATTATTAATATTATTATCAAATGTAAATGCACATGCACATGCATGTGCATTCTTATTTACTTTTATTTATTTATTATTAACTACTATGCACGTTCACATGAAATGCACTTGGGTTATTCTATTATTATTATTATTATTATTGTTTGTATCATCAAATACAAATGCACATGCACGTGCGTTGTTATTTATTTTTTATTACCATGCACGTGCATGTGTCGTTATCATTATCATTACATGTAATTTCACATACACGTGCATTATTATATGTTATTTATTACCATGCACATGAAAATGCAATGCACTTTCATTGTTCTTTTATCACATGTGTTATTATTATTTATTCTCATGCACGTGCCCACGCAATGCACTTGCATTATTCTATTATCATATGTGTTATTATTTATTATTTATTATCGTTCACATGAAAATGCACATTCATGTGGACTTTGTTATTATTTATTTTTTATTACCTTGCACATGTACATGCATATGCACATGCATAGGCACATGAACTTGGATGTGCGCTATTATTTATTATTTATTATCATTCACATTCACATGCACATAGACATGTGTTATAATTTATAATTTATTATTTATTATCATTCACATGCAAATGCGCATGCATATGCACATGCACACGGGTTATGATTTATTATTTAAACAATGCAAATGCACGTGTGTTATTACTAATATTATTATTAGAGGTATTTTTAGGGTTTACTATCATTTTTTAGGATTTTTAGGTGTTAGTAACATTTATTATGGTTTGTTAGGGTTTTAGGGTTTTAGGGTTTTTAATGGTATATTAGCATTTATTAGTGTTTGGTGGGGGTTATTAGGATTTTATTAGGGTATATTATGGTGTGTCAAGGTTTATTAGGTATTTTTAGGGTTTTATTGGGATTGAGTTGGGTTTATTAGCTTATATTATGGTATATTTGGGTATGTTTAGGATTTATTAGGGTTTATTATGGTTCATTATGGTTTATTAATTTTAAAGAGGGTATATTAGGGTTTTTTAGTGTTTAGTAGTGTTTATTCAGGTTTATTAGCACTTTTAAGCATTGTTAGGTTTTATTAGCATTTATTAGGGGGTTTAGGGCTCTTTAATGGTATATTTGTGTTTTTTAGGGTTTTGTGGGGTTTATTATGGTTTATTATGGTGTGTTAAGGTTTATTAGAGTTGGGTAGGTATTTTAGGGTTTTATTAGGGTGGAGTCGGTATATTTACAATTTTATTAGGGTTTATTAGGGTTGTTAGGGATTTTTAGGGTTTACTAGGGTTTGTTAGTGTTTTTATTAGGGTATATGAGTGTTTTTTAGTTATTATATATATATATAAGGGGTTATTGTGACTTTTTAGGTTTTATTAGAATGTTTTTAGTGTTTTTAAGAATTTTTAATGGTTTATTAGCTTTTATTTGAATTTATAATGGTTTATTTGGGTTTCTAGGGCTTTTAATGGGCTTTTTGCATTTTTTTATTATTGGGGTTTAGTTGGGTTTTATTGGGTTTTATTATGGTGTGTCAAGGTTTATTAGGGTTGAGAAGGTATTTTTAGGGTTTTATTATGGTTTTATTAGGGTTTATTAGTTTTTATTAGGGTTTATTAGGGATTTTTGGGGTTTATTTGGGTTTGTAAGGGGTTTATTAGTTTTGTTTGTATTATTAGGTTATATTAGCGTTTGTTAGGTCTTTTTAGATAATATAGCGTGTTTTTATTGTTTGTGAGAATTTTTTTTTGTTTGTGAGCGTTTTTAGGGTTTCTTATGTTATATTAGAGTTTATTATGGTTTATTAGGGTTTCCAGGGATTTTTAAGGTATATTAGCATTTTTGTCTTTATTAGGTTATATATGTGTTTTTAGGTATATTTTGGTAATATTGCACGTTTTTATTGTTTGTAATCGTTTTTTATTGTTTTTGAGATTTTTTATTGTTTATTAGATTATATTAGAGTTTATCAGGGTTTCTAGGGATTTTTTAAGTTATACTAGCTTTTATTTATTTATTTGGGTTTTGTAGGGTTTTATTAGGGGTTATTATGGTGTGTTATGGTTTGTTAGGGTTGAGTAGGGTTTATTTGGATTTATTTATGGCTTTTAGGGATTTTTAGTGCTTTTTTGGGGTTTATTAGGGTTTATTAGTGTTTATTAGTGACTATTAGGGTTGGTTAGGGTTGTTTAAGTTTTCTTAATGTGTTTTTATGGTTTACTAGGTTTTATTATCATTTATTAGGGTTTATTAGGTATTTTTGGAGTTTTATTGGGGTTGAGTAGAGTTTCATAGGGGTTTTAGGGATTATAAGCTATTTTTAGGGATTATTAGAGTTTATTAGGGGTTTATTGGGGTTTAATTTTTTATATTATGGTATATTAGAGTTTAGTATTTTTGAAGGTTTTAAAGCGTCTTTATGGTTCTTGTAGTATTTTTAGGGTTTGTGTTGCATTGTTAGAGTTTATGTAGCATTTTTAGTGTTTATACAGAGTTTTTAGGGTTTAGTTAGCAGTTTAAGATTTTATGTATCGTTTTTAGGGTTTATCTAATGTTTTTAGGTTTTATGTAGTGTGTTTAGGGTTTAGGTTTTATGTAGCATTTTTTAGGGTTTCTGTTGTGTTTTCTGGGTTTATGTAGTGATTTTAGGGGTGATGTAGCATTTATGTTGCATTATTTAGGTTTTATGTAATGTGTTTAGGGTTCATGTAGTGTATTTAGGGTTTATATTGTGATTTTAGGTTTTATGTACTGTTTTGTAATGTTTAAGCTGCATTTTTTTGGATTAATGTTGTGTTTTTTAGGGTTTATGTTACAGTTCTAGGGTTTATGTAGTGCTTTTAGGGTTTATGTAGCTTTTTTGGGTTTATGTTGTGTTTTTTTGTTTATGTTAATTATTTAGGGTTTTTGTTGCATTTTTAAGGGTTTATGTAACGTTTTTTTGGGTTTTTGTATCTATTTGAAGCCTTTTAGTGTTTTAATGGTTGTTTATGGTTTGTAGGTTTTTTATGGGGTTTAAGTGTTATTAACGGGTGTTTATGATTTTTTATGGTATCTGATGGCTTTTTAATGGTCTTTTTTGGTGGGGGGGGGTTTATGGGTTTATTTGTTTTTTTGGGATTGATAGGGGTTGTTAGGGTTTTTTAGTGTAGATTAGGGTTTGTTTGGGTATTGTAGTGGTTTTTAGGGTTTATATAATGTGTTTTAGTATTTTTTGGGTTCTCTAGGGTTTTATAGTGTTCTTTAGAGTTTAATATGGGTATTTAGGGTTCATTAGGGTTTTTTAGGGTTTATTAGTGTTCATTAGGATTTTTTATAGTTTATTAGCGTTTTTATGGTATATTTGGGTTTTATTGGACTTTTGTAGGCATTAATAGTTTTTTCTAGGGTTTATCAACCCTTTTTGGGTTATTTAGGATTTATTAGGGTTTATTTTATTTATTAGGGTATATTAAAATCTGTTTGGATTTATTTTGATTTATTAGGGTTTATTATGGTTTTTAGGGTTTATTGCGGTTTATTAGGGGGTTGTTATGGTTTGTTTTTGTTTGTTCCAATTTATTTGGCATTGTTAGGATTTGTTATGATTTATTTGGGGTTTTTAGGGTTTCTTACGATTTATTTTGGGGTTATTTGGGTTCTTCAGGGTTTAGTAGTGGGTTGTAGGGTTTTGTAGGCTATTATTTGGAAGTTTTGTAGCGTTTTGTTGGGTTTATTAGGGTTTTCAGTGATTATTTGGCTTTATTATAGTTTAGTTGTGTTTTTATTGTATATTAGGGGTTTTAGGGATTTCGAAGCTTTTTTAGGGTCTAATAGAGATTGCTAGGGTTTATTATAGGTTATTAAAATTTATTTGTGTTTATTAGGGTTTTTAGGGTATAATAGTGGGTTTTAGATTTTATTAGGGTTTGTTAGTGGTTCTTAGGGGTTATTAGCGGTTGTTATGGTTGTTATGGTTTTTTAGTGTTTTTAGGGTTTGTTACGGTTTGTTTAAGTTGTTTGGGGTTTTATTCATTTTTTTGGGTTTGGTGGGTGTGTTTGGATTTTTTATGCATTGTTATGGTTATTTTAGTGTTTTGGGGTTTTTTTGTGTTTGGTGGGTTTTGAAGCATTTTTCGGGATTTTGTAGCAATTGTTAGGGTTTATGTAGAGTTGTTAGTGGCTTTACTGGTTCTTTTGGGTTTCCTAGAGTTCTTTAGGGTTCTTTATGATTTATTAGGGTTCCTTTTGATATTTTTAGGGTTTACTAGGGGTTTTTAGTGTTTTAAGGGTTTCATAGGGTCAGTTAGGGTATTTTTGGTTTTTTAGGCTTTTAGGGGTTTTTTAGTGTTTTAAGGGGTATTTAGGGTTTTTAGTGTTTTTTGAGGTTTTTCTTGATGTTTTTTTACGTTTTTAAGGGTTTTTAGGTTGGTTTTCAGGTTTTTTTGATTTTTTTGTGTTTTTTGGGGTCTTAGGGTTTTTTAGGGTTTTTTGGGTTTTTGGGTTTTTGGGGTATTAGGGTTTTTTGGGTTTTGTCAGGTTTTGCCGGGTTTGTTAGGGTTTTTTATGAATATTATCATTTTGAATGGTTTATTAGAATTTTTGTTGTATATTTGTGTTTTTAGGTATTTTGTAGCTTTTATTGGGGTTTAATAGGGTTTTTAGGGTTTATTACGATTTATTAGTGTTTATTAGGATTTAGTAGTGGGCTTTAGGGTTTATTATGGTTTATTATGGTTTATTATTGGTTGGTAAGGTTTGTTATGATTTATTAGAGCTTATTAGAGTGATTTAGTGTATCTAAGGGTTTGTTAGGGTTTCTAAGGGTGTGTTAGGGTTTCTAAGGGTGGGTTAGGGTTTTTAGGGGCTGGTTTGGGTTTCTAAGGGTGTGCTATGATTTCTATGTTTTTCTAAAGTTGTGTTAGTGTTTCTATGGGTGTGTTGGGGTTTCTATGGGCGTGTTGGGGTTTCTAAGGGTGTGTTAGGGTTTCTAAGGGTGTGTTAGGGTTTCTAATGGTGTGTTAGGGTTTCTAAGGGTGTGTTAGTGTTTCTTAGGTTTGCTTAGGGTTTTGTTAGGGTTTTTGGGGTTTTTTTAGGGTTTCTTATGGTTTCATAGGGGTTTTTAGGGTTTGTTTGGGTTTTTTTGGGTTTATTCGGGTTTCATAGTGCTTCTTAGAGTTTGTTAGGGATTTTTAGGATTTGTTAGGGTTTTTAGGGTTTTTTAGGTTTTGTTATGTTTTTTTAGGGTTTTGGGGGTTTGTTAGGGTTTGTTATTGTTTGCTAGGGTTTGTTAGGGTTTGTTATGTTTTTTCATGGTTTTTAATGGTTTTTAGTGTTTATGGGGTTATTCATTGTTTGTTAGGGTTATTTAGTTGTTCATGGTTGTCACAGATGTGTAGATCTAGCCGCAAGCTTCAATTTGATATGTGGTAGAGGTGAAACGGACACCCAGAGAAACATTTATGGTCATTTGGAGGAATTAAGGACCTTTTGGGACTTTAAAAACGTTATAATGTGTTCTTATTGGTCATGGATGTGTAGATCTAGTCGAAATCTTCGATTTGATATATGGTAGAGGCAAAACAGACTCCCGGAGTAGAAGTTATGGTCTCTTGGAGGTTTTAAGTACCTTTTTGGGCCTTCAAGGATGTGAGAAGGTGCTTTAGTGGTTATAAGAGTGTAAGTCTAGTTAGAAGCTTCAATTTGATATGTGGTAGAGGCAAAATGGACACCCAGAGAAGAAGTTATTGCAAAACGGACACTAGAATCCAATCTATTGACCATTAAAGGGTATTTTGGGTCTTTTGGGGGGTTTAAGATTGTTAGAATGGGTTCTAGTGGTTACCAGAGTGTGTATATTTTCACAATCTTCAATTTGATATGTGGTAGAGCTAAAATGAATACACTTAGCAGAAGTTATTTTCGTTTTAAATTGAGAAACTCTCCTAGTGCCTAAAAACCTAAGAAACCTACAACTCACTAAAATGAGGCATAACTACTCATTCGGGTGTCTGTTTCGGCGCTGTGACCAGTAAAATAGAATCTCATGAGATGATTAAGAACCACGTTCAATAGAAACTATGTGAAGATCAAATAAATATAAGATATATTTGTTATACTGCTAAAAAAAAGTCAAACTTCAAACAACCATAACTTTCGCTCCGTTTGTCCGTTTGAGCTCTACCACATATCAAATCGAAATTAGTGAAGAGATCTACGTAGAAGGATTACTTGAACTATGTTCAAGTAGTGTTTGAGACCCTAAAATCCCCGAAACCCATCAGAAGGCCTCCAAAATTCCATTTCTGTGTACGGATCCCTGTCAAATTTTTCTTAAAATTGTCATAACTTCTGATATGTGTGTATGTTCGGCCTCCGACACCTGTTTTTATCATAGTTCCTTCCATGAGATACAGTTTGACTATTCCCAGAGTGGAAATGGACACCCAAAGAATAAGTTATGAATTTTTCAATGACTTTGTGATTTTTTAGGTTTTTCGAGACCCCATTTCTAGCATTTTTGTCTTGTCTGCAATTTTTTCGAACAACTATAACTTATTATTACTGTTATTATTATTATTATCATCATCATCTGGTCCACATGCACATGGACATGCACGTGAGTTATTACTATATTTTTATTACCATGCACATGCACATGCAATGCACACATGTTATTTTATTATCACCTGCATTGTTATTATTATTGTTATTATTATAATTGTGGTTGTTGTTGTTGTGGTTGATGTTGTTGTTATTGTTATTATCATCACATGAAAATTCGGATGCGAATGCACATACATGCACATTCAATTCACATGCGTTTTTCTATTATCACATGTGTTGTTATTATTATTATCATTATTATCATCATCATCATCACATGCAATTGCAATGCACGGGCATTATTATTTATTACCAAGTGCGTGCACACGTAATGCACATGAAATATTCTATTATCACATGAATTGGCACTACTACTATTATCATCACTAGTACTACTATTATTACTACTGCTGTTATTATTACTATGATCACGTGAAAATTTAGATGCACGTGCGTTATTAATTATTATTTATTACCATGCACATGCATATGAAATGCACTTGTATTAATCTTTTATTATTATTATTATTATCACAATTAATTTTATTAATTTTATTATCATTATCATTATTATTTTCATTATCACATGAAAATGAACATGCATGTGCGTTGTTATTTATTATTTATTACCATGCATGTGCTTGCGTTATTATTATTATTAAAATTAGTATTATTAATATTATCATCAAATGTAAATGCACATGCACATGCATGTGCGTTCTTATTTATTACTATTTATTTATTATTTACTAATATTCATGTGCACATGAAATACCCTTGCGTTATTCTATTATTATTATTATTATTATTATTATTTGTGTCATCAAATACAAATGCACATGCACGTGTGTTGTTATTTATTATTTATTACCATGCACGTGCATGTGTCATTATCATTATCATTACTGTAAATGAACATGCACTTGCGTTATTATATGTTATTTATTATCATGAACATGCAAATGCAATGCACTTGCATTATTCTATTATCACATGTGTTATTATTATTTATTCTCAAGCATGTGCACACGCAATGCACGAGCATTAGTCTATTATCACATGTGTTATTATTTATTATTTATTATCATTCAAATGCAAATGCACATTCATGTGGACTTGGTTATTATTTATTGTTTATTTCCATGCACATGCACATGCACATGCACATGCACATGCACCAGGATGTGCATTATTATTTATTATTTATTATCATTCACATGCACATGCACATACACATGTAATTCACATGCATTATTATTGATAATTTATTATTTATTATCATCCACATGAAAATGCGCAGGCATATGCACATGCACATGCGTTGTAATTTATTATTTAAACCTTGCAAATACATATGAACATGCATGTGCATTATTACTATTATTATTATTATAAGTATTTTTAGGGTTTATTAGCATTTTTTAGAATTTTTAGGTGTTATTAACATTTATTATGGTTTGTATAGTTCTACGGTTTTTAATGGTATATTAGCATTTTTTTGGTTTGGTGGGGCTTATTAGGACTTTATTAGAGTATATTATGTCATGTTAAGGTTTATTTTGGTTTATAAGACATTTTTAGAGTTTTATTAGGATTGAGTTGAGTTTATTAGAGTATTGTATGGTATATTTTGGTATATTTGGGTATGTTTAGGATTTATTAGTGTTTATTATCATTCATTATTGTTTATTAATTTTTAAGAGGGTATATTAGGGTTTTTAGGGTTTAGTAGTTTTTATTTTATTTTATTAGTGTTGTTAATAATTGTTAGGTTTTATTAGCATTTATTAGGGGTTTTAGGGCTTTTAAATGGTATATATGAATTTTTTTTGGGTTTAGTGGGGTTTATTATGGTTTATTATAGTGTGTTAATGATTATTCAGGTTGAGTATGTATTTTTAGGGTTTTATTAGGGTTGAGTAGGTATCTTTAGGGTTTTATTAGGGTTTATTAGGGTTGAGTAGTGTTTATTAGGGTTTGTTAGGGATTGTTAGGGTTTACTAGGGTTTTTTAGTGTTTTTATTAGGGTATATGAGCATTTTTTAGTTTTTATTAATATATATGAGGGGTTGTTAGGACTTTTTAGGTTTTATTAGCATGGTTTTAGTGTTTGTGAGAATTGTTTATGGTTTATTAGGTTTTATTAGAATTTACTATTGTTTATTAGGGTTTCTAGGGATTTTTAATTGTTTCTTTGCCTTTTTTTTTGTTTATTGGGGTTTAGTTGGGTTTTATTAGGTTTTATTATGGTGTGTCAAGGTTTATTAGGGTTCAGAAAGAATTTTTAGGGTTTTATTATGGTTTTATTAGGTTTTATTAGTTTTTATTAAGGTTTATTAGGGATTTTTAATTTTTATTAGGGTTTATTAGGGGTTTATTAGTTTTTTTATTTTATTAGGTTATATTAGTGTTTGTTAAGTCTTTTTAGATAATATAGAATTTTTTATTGTTTGTGAGCGTTTTGTTTTTATTTGTGAGTGTTTATAGGGTTTCTTAGGTTATATTAGAGTTTATTAGGGTTTATTATGGTTTCTAGTGATTTTTAAGGTATATTAGCATTTTTTGTCTTTATTAGGTTATATTAGTGTTTTTAGTTATTTTTAGGTAATATAGCGTGTTTTTAGTGTTTGTGCTTATTTTTTATTGTTTGTGAGCATTTTTTGGGTTTATTAGGTTATATTAGAGTTTATCAGGGTTTCTAGGGATTTTTTAATGTATACAATCATTTGTTTTTGTTATTAGAGATTTGTAGGGTTTAATTAGGGGCCATTATGGTGTGTGATGGTTTGTTAGGGTTGATTAGGGTTTATTTGGATTTATTTCTAGTTTATTAGGGATTTTTAGGGTTTGATTGGGGTTTATTACGGTTTATTAGTGTTTATTAGTGTATATTAGGGTTTTTTAGGGTTGTATAGGTTTTCTTAACGTGTTTTTAGCGTTTATTAGGTTTTTTATCAATTATTGGGTTTTATTAGGTATTTTTGGGGTTTTATTAGGGTTTAATAGAGTCTTTTAGGGTTTTTTAGGGATTATTAGAGTTTATTAGGGGTTTATTAGGATTTAATTTTTTATTTTATGGTATATTAGGGTTTAATGTTTTTGAGGGTTTTGAAGCGTCTTTAGGGTTTTTGTTGCATTTTTTTAGTGTCTGTGTAGCATTGTTTGAGTTTATGTAGCATTGTTAGTGTTTATGTAGCACATTTTGGGTTTAGTTAGTGGTTTTATGTTTTATGTAGAATGTTTTAGGGTTTATGTAACGTTTTTAGGGTTTATATAGAATGTTTAGGGTTTAGGTTTTATGTAGCATTTTTAGGGTTTTTGTTGCATTTTCTGGGTTTATGTAGCGTTTTTAGGGGTGATGTAGCGTTTATGTTGCATTTATTAGGGTTTATGTTATGTTTTAGGGTTCATGTAGTGTTTTTAGGGTTTATGTTGTGTTTTTAGGTTTTATGTAGCATTTTTTAATGTTTATGGGGCTTTGTTTTGGGTTTATGTTACGTTTCTAGGGTTTATGTAGGGTCTTTTGGGTTTATGTTGTGTTTCTTGGGTTTATGTTGTGTTTTTTGTGTTTATGTTGCATTTTTACGGTTTATGTTACATTTTTAGGGTTTATGTAATGTTTTTTGGGTTTATGTATCTATTTGTTTCCTTTTTAGGGTTTTAATTGTTGTTTATGGTTTGTAGTGGTTTTTAGGGTTTTTAAGGGTTGTTAACGGGTGTTTATGGTTGTTATGGTATTTGATGGGTTTTCAACAGTTGTTTCATGGTTTTTAAGGGTTTATTTTTTTTAGGATTTTTGGGGTTCTTAGGGATTTTTTGTGTGTTTTTTGGTTTTTTGGGTATTATAGCAGTTTTTAGGGTTTATGTAATGTGCTTTAGCATTTTTTGTGTTCTTTAGGGTTTTTAGTGTTCTTTAGAGTTTATTATGTTTCTTTAGGGTTTATTAGGGTTCTTTAGGGTTTATTAGTGTTCTTTAGGATTTGTTATGGTTTATTAGCATTTTTATTGTATATTATGGTTTTATTGAGCTTTGTAGGCATTACTAGCTTTTTCCAGGGTTTACCAACCTTTTTTAGGGTTATTTAGGATTTATTAGAGTTTTGTTGGGTTTATTTTATTTATTAGGGTTTATTAATATGTATTTGGGTTTATTACGGTTTATTAGGGTTTATTATGATTTGTTAGGGTTTATTACGGCTTATTAGGGGTTTGTTATGGTTTATTTCAGTTTGTTATGATCTATTTGGCGTTGTTAGGATTTGTTATGATTTATTTGGGGTTGTTAGGGTTTGTTACGATTTATTATGGGGTTATTATTGTTTGTTAGGTTTTATTAGTGGGTTGTAGGGTTTTGTAGGGTATTATGTGGCGGGTTTTGTAGTGTTTTGTAGTGTTTTGTCGAGTTTGTTATGGTTTTTAGTGATTATTAGGATTTATTATGGTTCAATAGTGTTTTTATTCTATATTAGGGGCTTTAGGGCTTTTGTAGCTTTTATTAGAGTCTAATAAGTTTTTTATGGTTTATTATAGGTTATTATGATTTATTAGTGTTTATTAGGGTTTTAGGGTTTAATAGTGCGTTTCAGGTGTTATTTGGGTTTATTTGTGGTTATTAGGGGTTATTAGTGGTTGTTAGGGTTTGTTAGGTTTTGTTAGGGTTTGTTAGGACGCGTGTTATTCTATTATCATACACGTTATTATTATCATTATTATCATTATCATTATTATCATTATCATGATTATAATTATCATTATTGTTATTATTATTACTATTATTATTATTAATATCATCACATGAAAATGTAGATGCACATGCGTTATTATTTATTATATATTTTTTATTTTCATGCACGTGCATATGTTTTTTTATTATTATTATTTTTCTTATTATTACTATTATTATTATTATTATTATCATCACATGCAAATTCACAAGCACGGGCGTTATTATTTATTACCATGCACGTGCACATGCAATGCACCTACATT
Source organism: Viscum album (assembly GCA_963277665.1). Classification (NCBI taxonomy): domain Eukaryota; kingdom Viridiplantae; phylum Streptophyta; class Magnoliopsida; order Santalales; family Viscaceae; genus Viscum; species Viscum album. The sequence goes on from OY728167.1 coordinate 878,919,482, forward strand.
TTTCTATGATCGCATGCATTTTTATTGTTATTTTTATTATTACTATTATTGTTATTATTTTTATTATCATCAAATGAAAATGAAAATGCACGTGCGTTATTATTTATTACCATACACGAGCTAATTCAATACTTGTGCGTTATTCTATTATCACATGCGCTATTATTATTAATATTACTATTATTGCTATTATTATCATCACGTGTGCTATGAGTTATTTTTTATTATCATGCACTACACATGAAATGAATGTATGTTATTCTATTATCACATGCGTTTTTGTTGTTATTATTATTATTATTATTATTACTGTTATTATTATTATTATCATCATCATCTCATGCACATGCACATGCACATGCATGTGCATTATTTTTTATTTTTTATTACCATGCACGTGCACATCCAATGCACACAGCTTATTTTATTATCCCATACGTTGTAATTATTATTATTATTGTTATTATTATTATTATTATGGTTTTTGTTGTTGTTGTTGTTGACATTGTTATTATCATCAAATGCAATGCACGGGCGTTTTTATTTATTACCATGCACGTGCACACGTAATGAAAATGAAATATTCTATTATCACATGCATTGGTACTACTAATATTATCACCACTACTACTAATGCTGTTATTATTATTATCATCACATGAAAATGCAGACGCACGTGCGTTATTATTTATTATTTATTACCATGCACATGCATAAGAAATGCACTTGTATTATTATTTTATTATTATTATTATTATTATTATCAAAGTTATTATTATTATTATTATTATTATTATTATTATCATCATTGTCATTATTATTATCATTATCACATGAAAATCCACATGCATTTGCGTTGTTATTTATTATTTATTACCATGCATGTGCATGCGTTATTATTATTATTATTATTACAATTAGTATTATTAATATTTTTATCAAATGTAAATGTACATGAACATGTATGTGCATTCTTATTTATTATTATTTATTTATTTATTACTACTATGAATGTTCACATGCAATGCACTTTCATTATTCAATTATTATTATTTTCGTTGTTTGTATCATCAAATACAAATGCACAATCACGTGTGTTGTTATTTATTATTTATTATCATGCACGTGCATGCGTTATTATCATTATCATTACATGTAAATTCTCATAAACGTGTGTTATTGTATATTATTTATTACCATGCACATGAAAATTCAATGTACTTGCATTATTCTATTATCAAATGTGTTATTATTATTTATTCTCATGCACGGGCACACGCAATGCACTTGCGTTATTCTATTATCACATGTGTTATTATTTATTATTTATTATCATTTCCAAGAAAATGCACATTCACGTGGACTTTGTTATTATTTATTGTTTATTACCATGCATATGATCTTGGATGTGTGTTATTATTTATTATTTATTATCATTCACATGCACATGCACATACACATGAAATTCACATGCGTTATTATTTATAATTTTTTATTTATTATAATTCACATGAAAATGCGTATTCATATGAATGTGCATGTGTGTTATGATTTATTATTTAAACCATGCACATGCATATGTAAATGCATGTGCATTATTACTACTATTAGTATTAGAGTTATTTTTAGGTTTTACTATCATTTTTTAGTATTTTTATGTGTTATTTACATTTATTATGGTTTTTAGGGTTTTAGGTGTTTTTAATGGTATATTAGCATTTTTTAGGGTTTGATGGGGGTTATTAGGATTTTATTAGGTTTTATTATGATGTGTCAAGGTTTATATTGTTTATAAGGTAGTTTTAGGATTTTATAAGGACTGAGTTGGGTTTATTAGGGTATATTATGGTATATTATGGTATATTTTGGAATGTTTAGGATTTATTAGGGTTTATTATGGTTCATTATGGTTTATTAATTTTTAAGAGGGTATATTTGGGTTTTTTAGTGTTTAGAAGTGTTTAGAAGTGTTTATACGGGTTTATTAGCGCTTTTAAGCTTTGTTTGGTTTTATTAGCATTTATTATGGGTTTTAGGGCTTTTTAGTGTTATATTTGCGTTTTTAGGATTTAGTGGGATTTATTATGGTTTATTATTTTGTGTTAAGGTTTATTAAGGTTGAGTAGGTCTTTATAGGGTTTTATTAGGGTCGAGTAGGTATCTTTATGGTTTTATTAGGGTTTATTAGGGATGGGAACTGTTTATTAGTATTTGTTAGGGATTTTTAGGGTTTACTAGGGTTTGTTAGTGTTTTTATTCGGGCATATGAGTGTTTTTTAGTTTTTGTTAATATATATGAGGGTTTGTTATGACTTTTTAGGTTTTATTACCGTGTTTTTAGTGTTTGTGAGAATTTTTAATGGTTTGTTAACTTTTATTTGAATTTATTAGGGTTTATTAGGGTTTCTAGGGCTTTTTAATGGTTTGTTTGCATTTTTTTTTGGGGTTTAGTTGGGTTTTATTAGGTTTTCTTATGGTGTGTCAAGGTTTATTAGGGTTGAGAAGGTATTTTTAGGGTTTTATTAGGTTTTTATTAGGCTTTATTCATTTTTATTAGGGTTTATTAGGGATTCTTAGGGTTTATTAGGGTTTCTTAGGGGTTTATCAGTTTTTTTTGTTTTATTAGGTTATATTAGTGTTTGTTAGGTCTTTTTAGATAATATAGTGTGTTTTTATTATTTTTGGGCGTTTTGTTTTGGCTTGTGAGAGTTTTAGGGTTTTTTGTTATATTAGAGTTTATTATGGTTTATTAGGGTTTTAAGGGATTTTTAAGGTATATGAGCATTTTTTGTCTTTATTAGGTCATATTAGTGTTTTTAGATCTTTTTAGGTAATATAGCATGTTTTTATTGTTTTTTAATGTTTTTTTATTGTTTGTGAGCGTTTTTACGGATTATTAGGTTATATTATAGTTTATTAGGGTTTCATGGGATTTTTTAAGGTATAGTAGCATTTTTTTCATTATTAGGGTTTTGTAGGGTTTTATTAGGGGTTATTAAGGTGTGTTAAGGTTTTTTAGGGTTGAGTAGGGTTTATTTGGATTTATTTATGGTTTTTGGGCTTTTTAGGGTTTTTTTGAGGTTTATTAGGGTTTATTATTGTTTATTAGTGTCTATTAGGGTTGGTTAAGGGTTTTTAGGTTTTCTTAACGTGTTTTTAGGGTTTATTAGGTGTTATTATCTTTTATTAGGGTTTATTAGGAATTTTTGGGGTTTTATAGGGTTTAGTAGGGTTTATTATGATTTTAGGGGTTATAAGGTTTTTTAGGGACTATCAGGGTTTATTAGGGGTTTATTAGGGTTTAATTTTGTAAATTATGGTATATTAAGGTTTAACTTTTTTGAGGGTATTAAAGTATCTTTAGGGTTTTTTGTAGCATTTTTAGGGTTTGTGTAGCGTTGATAGAGTTTATGCTGCTTTTTTAGTGTTTATGTGGTGTTTTTAGGGTGTAGTTAGCTTTTTTATATTTTATGTATCATTTTTAGGGTTTATGTAATGTTTTTAGGGTTTACGAAGTGTGTTTAGGGTTTCAATTTTATGTAGCATTTTTTAGGGTTTATGTTGCATTTTCTGGGTTTATGTAGCGTTTTTAGTGGTGATTTTGCGTTATGTTGCATTTTTAGGGTTTATGTAACGTTTTTAGGGTTCATGGAGTGTTTTTAGGGTTTATATTGTGTTTTTAGGTTTTGTGTACAGTTTTTTAATGTTTATGTTGCGTTTTTTTGGGTTTATGTTGTGTTTTTGAGGGTTTATGTTACAGTTCTAGGGTTTATGTAATGGTTTTAGTGTTTATGTAGTGTTTTTTGAGTTTATGTTGCATTTTTTGGTTTATGTTTTGTTTTTAGGGTTTTTGTTGCATTTTTTAGGGTTTATGTAATGTTTTTAGGGTTTATGTATCTATTGGAATCAATTTTTAGGGTTTTAATAGTTGTTAATGGTTTTTAGTATTTTTTAGGGGTTTTAAGGGTTGTTAAATTGTGTTTATGGTTTTTTATGGTATCTGATGGATTTTTAATGGTTTTTTGGGGGTTTTATGGGATTCGTTTCTTTTTTGGGATTGATAGGGGTTGTTAGGGTTTTTAGTGTGTTTTACGGTTTGTTTGGGTATTGTAGCTATTTTTAGGGTCTATATGATGTGTTTTATCATTTTTTGGGTTCATTAGGGTTTCTTATTGTTCTTTAGATTTTTATATGGTTCATTAGGGTTTATTAGTGTTCTTTAGGGTTTAATAGTGTTCTTTAGGATTAGTAACAGTTTATTAACATTTTTTATTGTATATTAGGGTCTTATTGGGATTTTCTATGCAGTAATTACTTTTTCTAGAGTTTATCAAACTTTTTTAGGGTTATTTTGGATTTATAAGGGTTTATTATGGTTTATTTTATTTATTAGGGTTGAGTAACGTGTATTTGGGTTTATTAATATTTATTAGGGTTTATTATGCTTTGTTATGGTTTTTAACGATTTATATTGGGGTTAATTGGGTTTTTCAGGGTTATTAGTGGGTTGTAGGGTTTCGTTGGCTATTAATTGGAGGTTTTTGTAGCGTTTTGTGGGGTTTGTTAAGGTTTTTAGTGATTATTTGGGTTTATTATGGTTTAACAATATTTTTTATTGTATATTAGGGGTTTTAGGGCTTTTGTAGCATTTATTAGGGTCTAATAGAGTTTGTTAGGGTTTATTATAGGTTATTACGATTTATTAGTGTTTATTAGGGTTTTTAGGGTTCAATAGTGGGTTTTAGGGGTTATTAGGGTTTATTAGTTTTTCCTATTAGTTATTAGTGGTGGTTAGGGTTTGGGAGGTTTTGTTAGGGTTTTTAGGGTTTGGTAAGGTTTGTTTGAGTTGTATGGGGTTTTATGTGTTTTTTGGGTTTTATGGGTGTGCTTGGATTTTTTATGTTTTGTTAGGGTTATTTTAGCATTTTTTGGGGTTTTGTTGCGTTTTGTGGGTTTTGAAGAATTTTTTGGGTTTTTTATAGCAATTGATATGGTTTATTTATCATTTTTAGTGGCTTTAGTTAGGATACCCCGATTTGTTAACATTCAAACAAGTATAACTTCTTATCTGAATGTCCGTTAGGCCTGTACCACATATCATATCGAAGATTGTTGCATTTTCATCGATTGGACTGGTTGTTGAGTTGAAACAAGCTTCTATATTAGAAGTTATGGTCATTTTAACATTCTATGGATTTTTAAATACACATATATATGTATTTACTCATAAATATGTGTGTGTTTGCGTGTGTGTTGTATATATGTATGTATTTATTTATTTATAAACAAACATAAAAAACATATTTTATAAATGTATTTAAAACTAGCTTATAAATATATATTAATATAAAAATAAATTTATGGATAAAAAACATATTAATACAAATATATATTAATATAAGAATGAATATATATACTAATATATGAATAAATATATATATGTATTAATATAACTAAATATATTTATATTGATTTGAATCTATATAAATATAAGAATAAATATAACTATATATATAAATAAATAGATATATCATTAAATAGAGAAAAAACGAAATGGCTTAGTGGTAATGGTGCTAGCATGCAAGGGGGGAGGTCACGGGTTCGAGTTCGGGTGGAAGCAAAGAGGTGCGCGCGTGTGGGGGATGTGCGGGAAGGGCATCGCATGGGAGAGATTGAGGGGGGTCTGCCTAGCGCTGATAGGGGTTCAAGCATTGTTAAAAGACCCCCCCCCAACTGCATTATATAAATATTTTTTATATTTTTTATATTTTCGACATTTATCAGCGTTTCATAGAAGCGCTGATAATAGTCCCCTTTTATCAGTGCTATAAAAAGCACTGATAAAGGGGTCTTTTATCAGTGCTTTATATAGCGCTGATAAAAGGTGCCTTTATGAGCGATTTTCTAAGTGCTGATAAAAGGGACCCCCCTATATCCTCGCCTCGATTAACAGTGTGTTTTTTAGTGCTGTTAATCCACTTTTCTAGTGCTGATAAAAGCAGTTTTTGTAATAGTGTGTACATGAAATGCATGTGAGTTATTCTATTATCACATGTGTTATTATTTATTATTTATTATCATTCACATTCAAATGCACATTCATGTGGACATGGTTATTATTTATTGTTTATTACCATGCACATGCACAAGAACATGCACATTCACTTGTATGTGTGTTATTATTATTTATTTGTTATCATTCAAATGCACATTCACATACACATGCAATTCACATGCGTTATTATTAATCATTTATTATTTATTATCATTCACAAGAAAATTCATAGTCATATGCACATGCATGTGCGTTATTATTTTTTATTTAAACCATGCACATGCATTTGCACATGCACGTGCATTATTACTACTATTATTATTAGAGGTATTTTTAGGGTTTACTAGCATTTTTTAGGATTTTTAGGTGATATTAACATTTAATATGGTTTGTTAGGTTTTTAGGGTTTTTAATGGTATATTAGTGTTTTTAAGTCTTGGTGGGGGTTATTAGATTTTTTATGGTTTATTATAATGTGTCAAGGTTTATTAGGGTTTATTAGGTATTTTTAGGGTTTTATTAGGATTGAGTGAGGTTTATTAGGGTATATTATGGTATATTATGTTATATTTGGGTATGTTTAGGATTTATTAGGGTTTATTAGGGTTCATTATGGTTTATTAATTTTTAAGAGGGTATATTAGGGATTTTTAGGGTTTAATAGTGTTTATTAGGGTTTATTATTGCTTTTAAGCTTTTTAGTTTTTATTAGCATTTATATGGTGTTTTAGGGATTTTTAATGGTATTTTTTCATTTTGAGGGTTTAGTGGGGTTTATTATGGTTTATTATGGTGTGTTAAGGTTTATTAGGGTTGAATAGGTGTTTTTAGGGTTTTATTAGGGTTTAGTGGGTATCTTTAGAGTTTTATTAGGATTTATTAGGGTTGAGTAGGGATGGATTCGGACGGAGCACAACCCGAGCAGGCGTGAGGATGATGACCTAGCTTCGGCAATAGAGGTCCTTCCTCCCCCCTCCCCAATGGAGGGGGGAGATCTTTCTCGATCATTGTCTCAGGTGCTCCCTCCTACGTTCGTCCCCTTTTCAAATCCCGAATTCCTGCCCTCGTTCCCATGCATCCCGCTTTGCCCTAAAGTTCCAGATTTGTTCCATGGCGCACCGCAACTCTCTCTGGCACCTTCAGAACTCAACTCTTCCACATATTATTTTAAGCTGACTCTGGTGGCCCGATTCCACCAGCAACGTCCCTCAGTTGACACTTTTGACCGTTTTGTATTTAAAGCCTGGAATCTTCAGGATCGGGCGGTGATTGGTCTCCTTGATCGAAGGCATATCATGATCCGATTTGGGTCTCTGGATGATCTCATTGCTGCATTGTCTAATGCTCCTCGACGGTGTGGAGGTATGCCTTTCTTTCTTCTTCGATGGAATTTTGAATTTCATATGCATCGGGATAATCCGACTACGGCGATTTGGGTACGACTCCCAGGCCTCCCTCTCTCATTTCAGAATCCTTCCATTTTGGCTATGCTTGGGAACATGGTCGGACGGTACTTGTGTTATGATACCAAAACTGATGTCGTGTGTCACCCTGTCTGCCCCCAAATTTGTGTGGATATTGACGTCTCCAAGCCTCCAGTGAATTGGATATGGATTACTGATGGGAAAGAATTCTGGTGGAAGCAGGATGTTATGTTTGAGTCATGGAATGACTACTATAGTTTGTGCCATCGGCTGGGTCATGGTGTCTCGGCTTGCAGAAATGGGTCTCTGAATAGGAGGGTACACAGTCAAGTAAGGTATGGATTGGTTTCTCATGATGGTGCTACTGTGGGGAGTTTGCAAATGCAGGGGAAGGATCAGCTGGAGGGGGGTTGCATCCTCTCCATGAGGCCATGAATTTAGTAGAAAGTGGGGTTACTGGTATGGGGAATGAGTTGTAGAGACCAGGAGTGGAGCCTCCTGGACCGAAGGTCAGTGAGACCTTCACCAGGATGAACCAGGACTTGGGGCCGGTTGGGTCCATGATGGGTAATGGTGACTAGCCTACTGCTATCAAGGATGCAAGCGGTACTTGTGGAACTTCAAAGTCCTATTTGATGGCAACGCCCCGAAGGGGAGTGGGTAACATTGCTAAGGAGGATGCATCTTTAGAAAATGTTGTGGAGAAGGTTGCAGACCTTGATGGAAAAAATGGTGGTGTGGCCCCGCTTGGCCTGGGCCCTGTGAGTGCACCTGCAGTGAATGATGCAGTCCAGGTTGAACAACCTCAATGCCTGGAGAATGGGTTTGTGAAGGAGGATGAGAAGCACATTACACTTGTGAAGGAAATTTCAGATGGGAGTGATGCTTAGATGAGGAGGCCGGATGGGATGAAAGAAATTTTTGGGATGTAGGTGGCCAGTGTTGAGATTGGTAATCGTTTTTCAAGCCTGGTGACTACTGAAATGGTTCTGGATTATGACAGGGATACTTCCAGGACTCAGGTGGAGAAGATCTCTGCATCTGTAGGTGCTGGTGTTGCGTCAAGGGCTGCTTCTCATGGTAACTTCGAACAGGAGATGGAGTCTGGGAAGCCCTCTAATGCCGGGGAGGGACCTGTACTAAATGCAGATAGCAGTTCACTATTGGATAATATTGGTGGAGATTGTATTGGGATAAAGGGCCTGCAGAATGGATGTGTTTTGGTGGACCCTTCCCCCTGTCCGGTTATGGATGCTAATGATCAGTCTCAACAGGAACAGAGAGTGAGAGAAGAGTATCAGGTGGTGCACATTTCTGGTAAATGGGGGGATTGCGATGATAGTGAGATAGAAAATGATGGTGGTATGGTTCAGCCTTCTAATATTGATATGGTTCAGGGTTTCACAAGAAAAATATCGGTGAATGAGAAAGTGAAGTCTGACCCACCACGAAGAAGGCCGCGGAAAGATTATTCTCACTTACCAATGCCTATGGCTACCAGATCTTCTAGCGGGAAGGTGGGATGGACTGCACAATCTTCCAAGGAGCTCCTTTCTTTGGATAAGCTCAATCTTAGCAGGAAGTATGCAAAGATTCTGAAACACTATGAAAGTTTAGAATGGGAATTGGCTACCGCGGAGGAGGCAGTTTGTCAGGGATTTGGTGATGGGTCTGATTTTAATGATATGTAACTGTTTTCTCACCTTGTTGTGCATGTCTGTTGTACTTTTCTTTTATTTTAAATAAATGGTCAGAGGTCTACCTCTGAATCAACATTCTTGGTATTAGGGTTGAGTAGGGTTTATTAGGGTTTCTTAGGGATTTTTAGGGTTTACTAGGATTTTTCAATGTTTTTATTAGGGTATATGAATGTTTTTTAGTTTTTTGTTAATATATATGAGCAGTTTTTAGGACTTTTTATGTAATATTAGCATGTTTTTTGTTTTTGTGAGCATTTTTTATGGTTTATTAGGTTTTATTAGAATTTATTATGGTTTACTAGTTTTTCTAGGGATTTTTAATGATTTGTTTTCATTTTTTGTTTATTGGGGTTTAGTTGGGTTTTATTAGGTTTTATTATAGTGTGTCAAGGTTTATTAGGGTTAAGAATGTATTTTTAGGGTTTCATTATGGTTTTATTAGGGTTTATTAGTTTTTATTAGGGTTTATTAGGGATTTTTAGGGTTTATTAGGGTTTGTTAGAGTTTTATTAGTTTTTTATTAGGTTATATTAGTGTTTGTTAGGTCTTTTTGGATAATATAGCATTTTTTTATTATTTGGGAGCATTTTGTTTTTGTTTTTGAGAGTTTTTAGGGTTTCTTAGGTTATATTAGAGTTTATTATGGTTTATTAGGGTTTATAGGTATTTTTAATGCATATTATCATTTTTCTTTATTAGGATATATTAGTGTTTTTTGGATTTTTTCGGTAATATACTGTGTTTTTATTGATTTTGATCATCTTTTTTATTATTTTTGAGCATTTTTAGGGTTTATTAGGTTATATTAGAGTTTATCAGGGTTTCTAGATATTTTATATGGTATACTACCATTTTTTTCTTTATTAGGGGTTTGTAGGGTTTTATTAGGGGTTATTATGGTGGGTTAAGGTTTGTTAGGATTGAGTAGGGTTTATTTGGCTTTATTTATGGTTTATTAGGTATTTTAGGGTTTGTTTGGGGTTTATTAGGGTTTATTAGTGTTTATTAGTGTCTATTAGGGTTGGTTAGGGTTGTTTAGGATTTCTTAATGTGTTTTTTGGGTTAATTAGGTTTTATTATCATTTATTATAGATTATTAGTTATTTTTTTGGTTTTATTAGAGTTTAGTATAGTTTCATAGGGTTTTTAGGGATTATAAGGTGTTTTTAGGGATTATTAGAGATTTTTAGGGGTTTATTGGGGGTTTATTAAGGTTTAATTTATTATATTATGGTATATTAGGGTTTAATATTTTTTAGGGTTTTGAAGTGTCTTTACAGTTTTTGTAGTATTTTTTAGTGTTTGTGTAGCGTTGTTAGATTTTATGTAACATTTTTAGTGTTTATGTAGCATTTTTAGGGTTTATATAGCGATTTTAGGTTTTATGTATCATTTTTAGGGTTTATGTAACGTTTTTAGGGTTTATATAGTGTGTTTATGGTTTAGGTTTTATGTAGCATTTTTTAGGGTTTATGTTGCGTTTTCTGGGTTTATGTATCATTTTAAGGGGTGATGTAGCATTTATGTTTCATTTTTAGGGTTTATGTATCATTTTTAGGGTTCATGTATTGTTTTTTGGGTTTATATTGTGTTTTTAGATTATATGTAGCATTTTTTGATGTTTATGTTGCGTTTTTAGTGTTTATGTTGGGTTTTTAGGGGGTATGTTACAATTCCATTGTTTATGTAGTGAATTTAGGGTTTATTCCTCATTTTTGGGTTTATGTTTCATTTTTGTTCTATGTTGCGTATTTAGGGTTTTGTTTCATTTTTAGTGTTTATATAACTTTTTTTGGGTTTATGTATCTATTGAATCCTTTTTAGGGTTTTAATGGTTGTTTATTGTTTGTAGTGTTTTTAGGGTTATTAAGGGTTGTTCACGGGTGTTTATGGGTTTTTATGGTATATGATGGATTTTTAATGGTTTGGGGGGGGGGTTATCAGTTTATTTGTTTTTTTGGGATTAATAGGGGTTGTTAGTGTTTTTTAGTGTCTTTTAGGGTTTGTTTGGGTATTGTAGTGGTTTTTTGGAGTTATATAATGTGTTTTAGCATTTTTTTGGGGGGTTTTATGGGTTTTAATGTTATTTAGCATTTAATATGGTTCTTTAGGGTTTATTAGGTTTCTTTAGGGTTTATTAGTGTCCTTTAGAATTTGTTACAATTTATTAGCATTTTTTATTATATATTAGGGTTTTATTGGGCTTTTGTAGGCATTAATAACTTTTTCTAGTGTTTATCAGCCTTTTTTTAGGGTTATTTAGGATTTATTAGGGTTTATTAGGGTTTATTTTATTTATTAGGGTTTAGTAACTTGTATTTGGGTTTATTATGATTTATTAGGGTTTATAATGATTTGTTAGGGTTTATTTGGGTTTATTTGAGGTTTGTTATGGTTTGTTTCAGTTTGTTACGATTTATTTGGCGTTTTTAGGATTTGTTACAATTTATTTGGGGTTTTTAGGGTTTGTTACGATTTATTTTGGGGATATTATGGTTTTTTGGGTTTATTAGTGGGTTGTAGGTTTTTATAGGCTATTATTTGGAGATTTTTGTAGCGTTTTGTTGAGTTTGTTAGGGTTTTTTGTGATTATTAGGGTTTATTATTGTTTAATAGTGTTTTTAATCTTATATTAGGGGTTTTAGGGATTTTGTAGCATTTATTAGGGTCTAATAGAGTTTTTTAGGGTTTATTACAGGTTACTACGATTTATTAGTGTTTATTAGGGTTTTTAGGGTCTAATAGTGGGTTTAATGGGTTATTAGGGTTTATTAGGGGTTCTTAGGGGTTATTAGTGGTTATTAGGGGTTTTATGGGATTTTTAGGGGTTTTAAGTTTTTCATAGGGTTTGTTTGGGGTTTTTTAGGTATTTCGGGCTTTTTAGGGTTTTTAAGTGTTTTTAGTGGTTTTTTTGGTTTTTTTTGGGTTTTTTGTGGTTTTTTTATGTTTTTTAGGGTTTTTTAGTTTTGTTTTCTGGTTTTTGTAGTTTTTTTTTTATTTTTAGGGGTTTTAGGGTTTTTTGGATTTTTTAGGATTTTTTAGGATTTTTTATTGTTTTTTGGGTTTTTTGGGTTGTTAGGGTTTTCATGGTTTGGGGGGGTTTATGGTTTTTAGGGTTTTATCAGGTTTTTCTGGGTTTGTTAGGGTTTTTTATGAATATTAGTATTTTGAATGGTTTAATAACGTTTTTGTTGTATTTTTTTAGGTATTTTGTAGCTTTTATTGGGGTATAATAGGGTTTTTAGGGTTTATTACGATTTATTAGTGTTTATTAGGGTTTAGTAGTGGGCTTTAGGGTTTATTAGGGTTTATTAATTTTTATTATTGGTTGGTAGGGTTTTTAGGATTTATTAGTTCTTATTAGAGTGATTTAGGGTGTCTAAGGGTTTTTAGGGTTTTTAAGGGTGTGTTAGGGTATCTAATGGTGGGTTAGCATTTTTATGGGTGAGTTAGGGTTTCTAAGGGTGTGCTATAATTTATAAGAGTTTCTAAGGTTGTGTTACAGTTTCTGTGGGTGTGTTGGGGTTTCTAATGGTGTGCTAGGCATTTTAAGGGTGTGTTAGTGTTTCTAAGGATGTGTTAGGGTTTCTAAGGGCGTGTTAGTGTTTCTTAGGTTTTCTTAGGGGTTTTTTTGGGTTTTTTGGGTTATGTTAGTGTTTCTTAGTGTTTTTATGGGTTTTTAGGGGTTCTTCGAGTTTTTTGTGTCTATTGGGGTTTATTAGTGCTTCTTGGGTTTTGTTAGGGCTTGTTAGGGTTTGTAAGGGTTTTTTAGGTTTTGTTATGTTATTTTGGGTTTTTTTGGGTTTGTTAGTGTTTGTTAGGATATGTTATCGTTTTTAAGGGTTTGTTAGTGTTTGTTAGGGTTTGTTAGAGTGTTTTAGGGTTTTGCATGGTTTTTTAGGGTTTTGAGTGTTTATGGGGTTATTCAAGGTTTTTTAGTGTTATTTAGTTTTTCATGGTTGTCACAGATGTGTAGAGCTAGTCGCAAGCTTCAATTTGATATGTGGTAGAGGTGAAATGGACACCCATAGCAGAAGTTATGGTCATTTGTAGGAAATAAGGACCTTTTGGGTATTTAAGAATGTGATAAGGTGTTCCTATTGGTCAATGATATGTAGATCTAGTTGAAAGCTTCAATTTGATATATGGTAGAGGCAAAACAGACTCCCTAAGTATAAGTTATGGTCTTTAGGATGGTTTAATTACCTTTTTGGGAATTCAAGGATGTGATTATAGGAGTGTAGGTATAGTCTCAAGCATCGATTTGATATGTGGTAGAGGCAAAACAGACACCCATAGAAGAAGTTATCTCAAAACGGATACCAGAATCCAATCTTTTGAACATCCAAAGGGATTTTGGGTCTTTTGGGGGGTTGATGAATGTGAGAAAGGGTTCCAGTGGTTACGAGAGTGTGTATATTTTCAAAATCTTCGATTTGATATGTGGTAGATCCAAAATTAACACACATAGAAGAAGTTATTATCGCTTCAAATTGAGCAACCCTCCTAGCGCCTAAAAACCAAAGAAACTCACAACTCACTAAAATAGGCATAACTTCTACTTTAGGTTTCTGTTTCAGAGTTGTGACTAGTAAAATCGAAGATTAGGAAATGAGTGAGCATGATGTCTAATAGAAACTATGAGAAGATCAATGAAACATAAGATATATTAGTTATACCACTCCAAAAAAAGTCCAACTTCAAACGACCATAACTTTCACCCTGGTTATCCGTTTGAGCTCTACAACATTTCAAATCAAAGGAAGCAAAGAGATCTATGTAGAAGGATAACTCGAACAAAGTTAATGTCATGTTTGGGACACTAAAGTACCAAAAACCCATCAGAAGGCCTCTAGAGATCCATTTTCATGTCCGAATCCCTGTCAAAGTTATCTTAAAATGGTCATAACTTTTGATCTGTGTGTCTGTTCGGCCTCCGACACCTGTTTTTATCGTATTTAGTTCCATGAGATTTAGTTTGACTATTCAAGGAGCAGAAATGGAAAACTAAAGAAGATGTTATGCCCTTTTTAATGACTCTGTGATTTGTTAGGTTTTTCATGACACCATTTCTTGCACTTTTGTCATGTCTGCTCTTTTTCCAAACAACTATAACTTATTATTAATGTTGTTATTATTATTATCATCATCTCATGCAAATGAACATGCACATACACGTGCATTATTATTATATTTCAATTACCATGCAGGTGCACATGCAATGCACACGCGTTATTTTATTATCACATGCGTTGTTGTTATTATTGTTATTATTATTATTATTGCGGTTATTGTTGTTTTTATTGTTGTTGTTGTTGTTATCACATGAAAATGCACATCCAAATGCACAAACATGCACATTAAATGAATGTGCATTATTCTATTATCACATGCGTTGTTATTATTATTATTATCATCATCATCATCATCATCATCATCACATACAAATGCAATGCAAGGGAGTTATTATTTATTACCCTACACATGAACACGTAATGCACATGGAATATTATACTATCATATGCATTATTACTACTACTATTATCACCACTACTACTACTATTATTACTACTGCTGTTATTATTACTATCATCACATGAAAATGTAGATGCACCGACGTTATTATTTATTATTTATTACCATGTACGTGCATATGCAATGAACTTGTATTATTCTTTTAGTATTATTATTATTTTTATTGTTGTTGTTGATGCTCCTTTCCATCACAGAATCTAAATGAATGAAAATGGAAATACCTTGAACCCAAAGTGATTCATCCTTTGAAGAAACATCAAAAATTGACAAAGGCATGAACAAAGATTCATTTTCACTTAGGTCGTGCAAGTTCCACAAAGGTCGCGCAAGTATACATGTGCACTGCCCAATGGTCGCGCATGTGACTTGCGCGCCCTCTTTGAAATTTCGCCCAGGGTCTTCTCTAGCATATAAATACCCCATGTGGCCCCCCCATTTATAGGGGGAAAAATTCCAAAAACTCAGATTTGAGCTCCCAGCGCCCTAGTCTCTTCTCGAAACTTCCAAACACTTCTAATGTAATTTATTACTTAGAACGGAAGATCTAAAGAGGGGGTGTAAGGCCTAAGTGTTCAAACTCATCAACACTTGCGCGCCTAAGTGGCCAGCCCTAAAGGGAAATGGCCACAATTGTGTGCCGCCTTACCCCTTCAACCAAACATGTGCACCTCTCTTCTGGAAGCCTCTAGGGATAGTACTATGGGATTTATCCAAACCTCACCCAAGTTTTACCCTAAGGTGTGACCGTCGCGCTAGTACACATGTGTCACGCATGTATACCTGCGCGGCCAGGACTTGCGTGCCCATGCAGGACTTGCGCGCCCCTCTCTTTTTGGGTACCCTTCCTGCCCATTTCACCTCTCCTATGAATATCCACATCTCCTATTCAAGATTCAGCCTTCAAACCCCTCTTCAAAGCCATTTATGTCATGTTTCCTTTGTTGGATTTCTTAGCTAAATGGAATTCTTTAGAACATTTCTCAAAACCTAGTGATTTACATATCTTTATGTCACTAATGTTTGAGATTCATTCATTAAACATCATCCTTTAAGATGAGATAATCATTAACCTGGGCCTCCTTTTCAGGAGTAAGTCCCAGTCCAAATTCTCATTAATTTGGGCATCCTCCTTAGGAGAATGCCCCAACTCCCCTAACCTGGGCATCCTCTTTAGGAGTAAGCCCCAGTCATAATTTCCTATATCTGGGATTCCTTTTCAAGAGTAAGCCTCAGTCTCAAAGTTCAAAAATCATGGAATCCTCCTTAGGAGTTTGCCCCCAAACATAATTCCCTTATCCTAGGCTTCCTTTTCAGGAGTAATCCCCAGTCTCAAAATCTAAAAATGTGGGCATCCTCCTTAGGAGTAAGCCCCAAGTCCCTTAATTCTAAAAAACCCTTAACCTAGCCTCCTCCTTAGGAGTAAGCCCCAGTCTTAAAATCCCTTTAACCTGGGCCTCCTCCTTTGGAGTAAGCCCCAGTCATAATTTCTCTTAACCAGTCTTAATCCACTTTTTGATCTGGGCTTCCTTCTCAGGAATAAAACCCAATCATAAGTCCCTACTAATTTGGGATTCTTCCTCAGGATTAAGCCCCAAGTTAGAGTATCCAAATCTCCATAAAGTACATATACCTTTATGGACCTTGTTCCCAAACTTCTTCTTTGAAATAAGCCCCAATCTATATCTATTGGGGAAGTCATACATACATAAGCCCCGCAACATTTTCTAGGATTGCATCTTTCATGGCACAATTGTCTGGTTTTACCAATACCTCTTGTTTCTCACACCGAGCATGACTCACATGAGATTAGAGTGTAAAAGTAATTATGACATATTTCTTTGAGCCATCAATCAAACATAAACATCATACTCCCTTACTCGAACTACGTGGGTTCTAATTCCTTTTCTAAATAAATGATACGTAGGTAGCTTATCTATGGGTACGATCCCAACTCCAAAATAATCCATGTCTTTTTGAATGACAATAAACTTCAAGTGCCCCACTGAGTGGCTTTAAAACCAGTATGGTCATCATAATGACCAAGAGAATTTTATGTAATGTATTAAAGGATACCATTGACTAAGAATCTTTAACAAATACAAATGATTCTCTATCGATGAAGAACCTTGAATACATATAAAATGTTCTCTAAATTTCCTACAAATCAATCATTGATTATCAAATCTAAAGGAAATATCATTTTATACTTGGTAATTTAATAAGGATTCACGAACATAACGTAAATTTATAAAGAGAGTCCTAGAGTAGACAATAATTCCCCTAAAAAGGTGTGATGAGTTTGACCTCCCATCCTCTCAACCAATGCAAATTCTTAAGTCTCTTCAGTCCATAAAAATGAGCACCTACCTTTGGGAAGTAGGTCCAAATGGATATAGAATCATTGGATGTTTCTAGTTCTATGAACAAACCCATTAGAAACATCTTGGAATGTTTGAACCTTAAACAAATGAGGTCATTCCCAATTCCATAGAAAACAAAAAATAGTGAACCCGATGTGAATCCTTAACCATGTTAAAGTGATGTTTTACTTATTTGTTAGGCCCCTATTTAAACTCAGTGGGAGGGCCAACAAGACAATCAATAACATATGTTATTATCCAATAGATGTAGTGGCCAGACTTATCTTGATTACGTCTGTTATATCAAATAGGTGCTCTTTTCCTAGATCTTCTGTGTTACAAAAATGGCTTCTCTTAAGTTCACACCTGTGAATACTTCTACTGTGAAGGCCCTTGCTGCTACTCCTGCTGGATCGTCGTCCTCTCTGAGGATGGCATCACCTACTCAGCATCTTTAACGCTGGGTGTCAAATGCGCCTATTAAGGAGTACCTTTAAAATAGTACTATTCCGACTCTGGAGGCTGCGCGACAAGCCATCCATGTAAATAATTCACCCTGGTCATCTGGACAGTGACGACCAGCGGTCAAGAAGTAGGTGGTACCAGCCACCGTCTACAATCATTTCGGGTCATTATCCCCGGAATTCAATCACCATTTACCCCTATATTTTTGATAGGTGAATGAGAAGGTCCCTTAGGTCCTTAATTCAAGGAGACATGAGTCCTTCCTGAGGGATCCCATCAACAATCGCCGCCAGACTCGTACGACAGTGAACCCTGAATATGATGAGGGTATCGTCTCCAAGCATTCGGCTTAGGTTCCTCGAACCCGAGTAGGCAAGAAGAACTGCTAGAGTCGAAATCCAGTCAACCGTGAATAGGTTCTCATATCTTCCATCTCTGGAGAAATCCACCAACCTAACTTTGTGGGAAGAAACGAGCGGGCACACACACCCATCCGTTTTAATTCTGTTGTCCAGCAGACTCATCTAGCAGCAACACACCAATCTCGCCAGGCAATTCTAGTGGAGTACTATAGATAGGAATATACAACTGTTTATAAATCATCAGCTAGTCAGCAGGCTCGTCTAACTACATATGATGGAACCCGCCAACACAATGTGTTGACAACTGGTAAACAGGCACATACACCTGCTTACACTCATCAATCCTAAGAGCAGCCTCGTTCGTCAGTGTTGAAGGGATGTTCATAAATCTCATTCAGTGGATTGCAATCAGCAGACTCAGCTCTCTGTCCCCACACATGAGTATTTTCAGGATTCACTGGCAGGAAAAGGAGGACAGGAGCAGAAACACAGACCTACTCCAAGCACGGAATGGATGTATATCCCCGTTCCGGTAGCTGAAGTCACCAAGCACATTCTGTCAATGGTGAAAGAGCAGAAGCAAATCCCTGCTCGTATTTTGGATGCCTACCAGGATATTATAACAGCTTCAGCAGCATCTCAGGGAAAGACACATAAATTTATCCCTACCAGTGGAGTGACACATCAACAGTTCACTCCAGAACAGACACACACATCTGTTCCAGTCCAAGAGGGTTGTGGGGCGTACTCCCCCATATCATACGGACAGCCAAGTCAGGCACATACACCTGATTTGAGTGGAGATAATCAGCCTAACCTGATCATTTCTCCTAATCAGGCACATACACCTGCCCATAATGACCACTTTCATTAAAAAGTGGTTCCTAAATTGAGTAAGAAGGAGTCTTGGAAGAAAACCGGACCATCACAGTCAAGAAATAAAGAGCCAATCTGTAATAAGGCCTTGCTCGACGTTGGTGTTCTTGAAGCCCTTAGACAATTATCTGTTGGAATTAAAGATTCTACTCCCTCATTTCCCAATAGTGGGAACATTAATTCCAAATTTCTTCAATAGATAATTCCTCATGAAGGCTTGCTTCATGACAATTCGGTCGATCTCAAAGTTTCATCTTTAGATCAGATCCACAAGAACCCTCTGTGTGGCCAGAAGACGAAGGAGGAAAATGTTTCATCTTTTACTGTAACCCATCATGGTGGTCCTCCCCATGATGATGAATTTAGCTATGAAAGTACTCTCCGTAGTAGTGATTCACATTTCCTGGAAAATACTCCAGTGGAAAATGTAGTGATGAGAAATCCCTCTTATCTTGAAGCACTTGAAAATGTGAGGCCAGTCATATTTGATGCTTTACCACTATCAGGTGAAATACTTTCTCAATCAGAAGATAACCCAGGGTATAGGTCATTCTCCGAACCACCCCTAGGTCATTCATCTTCTAGCTTGATCAATGAACTCTCTACCAATCTTGTTGAATCTGATGAAACAACAAGGAAGCGCCAGATCTCGTCTAATCAGGTAGAAGAATCTTCATCAAATGATAAAGATGAGGTACTGAATATGAGAAAACAACTGGAAAAAGGTCAATTGCCTGTCATGTTTTAGCCTTGGGCTGACTCTCAATATGACATTCCAATGATGTTGACGGAAGATGGAATTCATGATATTCATCTCAACATATGGAAAACTCTTTGTCAGTTGATAAAGAAAATATTATCTTATGATGAATATGAAAACCAGGTTAAGATAATAGAAGTGCTACAATGCCAAATTGACTTGGAATCTCTCTCAGTTTCTCGATATCTGATGGTTGAAAAGCAGAAGAGAGCCCTTCAGCGTTCATGCCTTGGAGCACTAAGAATATTTCACCAGTTAATTGTCATTTCCCTATCTGGTATTCATATCATAGGATGGGGTGTTCATTGAGCACTGCATTTCGTGGTTCTCTCCAGTCAGCAAAGCCCGCGAAAAATGGTCTCATGAAATATTATTTCCCATAGTCGGCCATAGTCAATTGGCTTTGTCTGTAATCAAAGGCTTTCCCACGAACAGGCCTCAACTAGTTCTTCTCAAAATCAAGAATATGGAGAACAAGTTGTTGAATTACTCAGGAATCAAGAAAACAAGAATATTGAACATGCCTCTCATTTGGAGAAACCACATCATCAAGTGATAGAAGTGTCAGAAATCATTCAACTGTCTTTTGAACCGGGTGATAAAAGTGGATGCATGTTGATGCATCCAGCCAATTTTTGGACTAAAGTCTGCAAGATCCTGAGATCTTACAAGAAAGTCTCAGATATAGCATGTCAAGAACCACCCTATCTTTTCAAATTGGGGACTATTTTAACCCAATCCTTGGAATCAACAAATAGGATTCGAGGAGTTGAGAAGGAACAGCAGAAACAACCCCAGTCCACCGGACTGGGGACTTTTTCAAATCCTCAATCTCTTCCTCAGAGAAAGTCAGTCTTCTCTCGATTAGGGATGAAGCCCCAAGAGGAACGAAGAGCAAAATTATGAGGAGATTCCCTCCAAATTACGGTTTGTCAAGAAGTTCCTGAGGGATCATTCGGAAAAAGGCAATGTCTCCTCAGAGACATGGATGAAGACAATATCACAGAAATTTCGATAGAAGGGATGCAATGCATTATGCATCAATTACTGTCATCAATGCTATTGTTGCTGACCCACCAGATGAGGCTCATTCAGAGGGATCAAATGAATAGGTTCCTACTCAAAAAGTTGTATGCACAAACACAAATGGAGAAGGTGTGCGTACACGAAATCAAAGGCTTACCCAGAATCTGGGTGTTCCTTCAAGTAACCCATTTCCCCCTCTCCAAAAGGGATCCAACAAGGGGAATGAAAAGAATTAGGTTACATATCATTCCTCTGGAGAAGGCCAATTTCTCTCACTAGAGCAAATATTTGCACAACAGGAGAAAGAAATGAAGGAATTGAGGAGGATGAATGCAGAACTACTTCAGGGTAGTCTTCCTCCTAAGCGTGATGGAGTCAGTCAACCAAGGGAATTTTTTGCAGCTACTGAGATGGATCATGAATATCCTCCTCTATCAGTACACCCTCACATGTCTAATCCAATGGGTTAGGTGCAACAAAAATCGGTAGTGCTGCCATCAATTGCAGTACTAGCCCCCACATCTGTCCAAGCACCAGTCATTGCACCTGTTCAGGTCCAAAGCTCAACCGGATGTTTCTCAAAAGTAAATAACTACTATTGAGTCATTAAGATCTTGGTTGGAAGCTATGGAGGGAAAGCAAGCTCAAATTCAACCAAAAAATAGATCTTACCCTGAATTGGTTGATGCAATTCCTCCCCCATCAAATTTTCAAGCACTACATTCCCAATCATTAATGGTTCATGAGACCCAGAGCAACACATAACACATTTTGTTTCTCGTTGTGATCCAATGATGTGAACCCTTTAGAAACAAGAAGCAGTTAAACTCAGGTGTTTTGTACAGTCATTACAAGGGCCTGCCTTTGTCTGGTACACAAGCTTGCAATCCCGGTTAATTACTGGATGGGAGGATCTTCACCAAAAATTCATTCTTCATATCAGCTCAATGTTTCCAAAGACAACAGTTTTTTATATTAAAAAGTGTATGAAAAGGGAGAATGAAAAGGTTTCATATTTCATTGCTCGCTGGAATGGATTAACATATTCCCTGAGCTTAGCACTCCCTCAAGAGGAATTGTTTCCAATCTGTGTAGCAAATCAGCATGTTGAGTTATGCACGCCGTTGATCCCTGTGAAATACACAGGAGGGTTTCGAGACCTTACTTAAATATCTCAACAGATTGAATATTCTCTTATAAAGACTAAGGATAAAACTCATGTAATTCCATCAGCTCCAGGATTGAGAATGGGTAAAGGATAGACTACTACAATTATGCTTAAACAAGCACATGTACCTTCTTCTACTTCAAAACATTCATCTTCTCGAAGGGCTCCGCCTCTTGGGCATCAACAACAGAGGTCATTTTGTCAAGATGATCAAAGAGATCAAAGACGAAAACAATTTGATGATTTGAAAAGAAAATTTTACTCTTTCCGAAATGAACATGTTCCTGGCTACTTCATTTTGGATTAGGAAAATAATTTGGTTCAATTGCCAAGCCCCAAAAATCCAAACAAGGAAGGAGATGAAGACCGTCCCAACTATTGACCCTTTCATCAGATATTGTGGCATCCCATTCAAGAGTTTTTTTTCTTCAAGGACCCCCTGCAAAAAATGGTCGACTCAGGACAAGTCAAGTTGAATGGTTCTTCAGCTCAGGTAGCATGTGTTAATGCTACAAATCTAGAGGAAGAAGGTAAGTGGAAGGAATTCAAAAGCAAAAATGCACAAAAATATGATGATTGGATGGTCAGAAAAACAATCAATCGAGCTCATGCCATTTTGCTAACGCAATTAAAGAAACCAATTATGTCTTCTGCTATAAATTCCATAGCTAAACCCTCTTCATCAGTGGGAAAATCCTCAATGAAATGGCATAATTCAATGAAAGAAGAAGAATAAGAAGAAGATGAGTAAGTTTCAAAGCCCAAGTTGTCTTTGACTCTGGCAGATTTTATGCCATCTACTTTGAAGCCACAGGCACCGTCCCACCAAATGGCATAGCCTAAATTGGCTAGTCAGGCAGAGTCTTCATTGGATGAAGACTTGATCTTCGGTTCTGTTAATATGATTCACTTAATGGATCCTTATGCCAGTTGCAGTTTTAATTTCGATGAGCTTGGGTTCCCTGTATCAAACAGAGGAATCAGAGGGAGTTCCCGAGGCTCAGGGTATAGGGGAAGATGTGGATCTTTCAGAGGCCACTATTCCAATTCTACCCCTTCTAGAACTATGTATGCGGCAGAAACTCATGGTAGAGCCCTTCAATGAGCTCAACAAGAACAAGAAAGTTCTTCCACACAAGGCAGATTCAGTCCTGGCATAGTTATTCTGAAATATCAGTTGGAAGATACACCTTCTTTCTCTCAGTAAGAAAATAGACCTATTGGTACAATCTTCCAAATCCAAGAGTATTACCAACTCCTATCCCAATACAAGATGCATAAACTTCCAAAGCATCAACTACCAAGGCCCCTACTAAGCCACATGTTCCTGTTGGGAAACGCAGACCTTTGGATCAAAATTATGATGTATTGAAACACGTGTCCCTACTACCATCCAAGTTATCAATTTTGGATGATTTGAATTTATCAAAGGATCTTCGGGAGGCACTCATTGAGGCTTTGTCAAGTCCTCAGTAGTTTGAAACTGAAATTGTTGCAGCTGAAGCCTACCATGTAGAGAATAATCCTACAGAATTCCATGTAGTGATATCTTTCACAGATGAAGATGAAGATGATGTCATGCATGGACATATTAGACCTTTGTATTTATCTGGCAAGGTCAATGGTGTAGACATACGAAGAGCTTTCATTGATAATGGTTCTGGAGTCAACCTCATCCCCATTCGTACACTTCGTCGATTGGGCCTCACAGAATCTAATTTATCTCCTTCTACTATGATGTTACAAGGATATGATAAAAATGAACAAGAACCACTGGGAGAGATTACACTCAGAACTCAGTTTGGAGATCTTGTATCCAATTCAGATTTCATGGTTGTTGATCAAGACTCAGCCTTCAACATCTTCCTTGGAAGACATTGGCTACATAAAAATACAGTTATCCCTTCATCATACCATCAATGTCTCAAATATTGTTTCGAAGGTCATTTTGGGACATTGTATGGTGATAAGGCCCCGTTCAAGACATGTGAATCTCAATACATTGAGGCAGAATTATATCACATGAAGGGAAAAGAGAAATCCACAACAAATGTGATTACCAAAGTTAATGCTCCATATGGTTTGGAAAAGATTACAGTAAATCCATTTACACATGTGAGTATAGATTATGTGTTTCCTATATGTCAAATTGATAGGATAGACCCAAATCCAAATACTCTTTTGGAAACTTCCATAATGTCAATCACGACAATCAAGCGAGATAGCATGAGAGAAATTGGTGATTCACCAAGCAATGATGAAAGCTCAAATGGGGATGTCTTCATTTTATCTATTAAAATCCAGCAAGTCTATACTTCGCCAACCAGGCCATAAGAAGTTATAGCAATGCCTAAGGTAAATGATGATGTCGATTCTCAATCCATCATCTCCTCTTTAATACCCAAGAAAAACCCTTCATCATCAATCGGGTCAGAAATGGAAGCTTCCTCTTCAAGATGTTCAATTTTTAACATCTCTTCTGATCAGGGAAATTCTACTTCATCATCTACTATGAAAGTAGAAACAGATGAAATAACACATGTTGAAGAAGAAGAGGAAGATCTCAGGGATGCTCCTCCAGCATTTGAATAGGGTATCTCTACTACCGTGGACGAACTTAGAGAAATAAATCTGGGTACAAAAGAAGATCCACGCTCCACCTTAATTAGTGCGAACAAGACTCTGGAAGAGAAAGAGATGTATGTTTCATTTTTAAAGAAAAATCGAGATATATTTTCTTAGAACTATACAGAGATTCCTGGCCTTGATCTTGATGTTTCTACTCATCGTTTTGGCTTGCTAGAAGAACATCGAGGATTTAAGTAAGCTGGATGAAGAACACACCCAACTTATTCTTCCAAAATTGAAGCTAAAATGGATAAGCTTATCAAATCTAACTTCGTCAGAGAATTTCAATATCCCAAATGGTTGGTTAATATCGTCCTTGTGAAGAAGAAGAATGGAAAAATTAGAGTTTTCATTGATTTCAGAGATCTTAATCGACATTTTCCTAAGGATGATTTTCCATTTCTGATCACAGAACTCTTAATTGATGAAACAACTAGATATGAAGAACTTTCCTTCATGGATGGATATTCCGGGTATAATCAAATCTGAATGGCTATAGTAGATGAAGAATCTACAGCCTTCAGAGCCCCTCAGGGTGTTGTCTGCTATCGGGTAATTACCTTTGGCCTAAAGAATGCAGGCACAACATATCAGTGTGCCATGCATCGTATCTTCAAACCCTTTTTTAGGGATTTTTGTTGAATGATATGTGGACGATTTGGTGGACAAATCCAAAAAACGTTCTAATCACATGGATTATTTGGAAATTATATTCCACAAACTTTGGCAACATAATTTGAAGATGAACCCCTTAAAATGTGCTTTTGGGGTAACCTCAGAAAAATTTCTCACCTTAGTAGTATGAAATCGTGGTATTGAAGTTAATATTGAGAAGAAAAAATCAATCCTTGGTATGTCACCTCCTCAAAATTTGAAATAATTTTGAGGGATTCAAGGACACTTGGCCAATATTCGGTGTTTAATCACCAATTTGGCAGGCAAAAGTTTACCCTTCACCAAATTGATGAAAAAGGGAGTCACTTACTAGTGGAACAAAGAATGTCAAGAAGCATTCGATATTCTCAAGAAGTATATCTTGTGTCCACCAGTATTAAGACCACCTATTGAAAGAAGACCACTTATCCTCTATGTGACAGCTTTAGAGCGATCATTGGGTGCCTTTCTTGCTCAGAAGAATGATGCTAGGAATGAAAACAGCCTCTACTATCTCAGTTGGACTATTATTGAAGCAGAAACCCAATAATTAAGTATTGAGAAATGCTGCCTAGCATTAATCTTCGTAGTTCATAAGTTGAGACACTACCTGAAACATCACGAGGTCCAATTGGTATCTCGCAATAACCCGCTCAAATTCATCCTTAGTCGTCCAATGCTTACAGGACGTCTGGCAAGGTGGGAAATTATTTTGCAGCAATTTGATATCCAATATGTGTCTCAAAAGGAAATAAAGGGCCATGCTCTAGCTGATTTTCTTGCTGAACACCCTTCAGTAGACGATACGTCTTTAGACATTGAACTTACTGGTGAAGAAGCCTTCTTTATTCAAGACAGTCTTTAAAAATGGGAAATGTACATTGATGGTGCTTCTCGAAGTCCAACAGGGAGGAAAATGGAAAATCCTAAATTCAATAAAGTTGGGTTAGGAATTGTTATCATTTCACCAAAAAAGGATGTGTTACCCTATTCCTTCTCATTGTTGGGAGGTGGTACAAATAATGAAGCGGAATACCAATATCTCATCACATGCTTGGAGTTGGCGCTTCAAGCACAAGTGAATCACTTAAAGGTGAAAGTTGATTCAGACCGGGTAATCAAACAAGTCAATGGGGATTATGCCATCAGAAAAGAAAAACTATTCCCTTTGTATGATTACGTCAGAGAGTTAATGGAAGAATTTCCTACGGAACAAACATTTTCTTATGTCTCACGGTCACAAAATGCCCAAGCTGATGCACTAGCTAATATAGCCATAGCTCTGGCAGATCCAAATCGGGACAAGACAAGCATCAGTATTTCCCATTTTCATACAATTTCACCTTATGTTCAAACCAGAACAGAGGAAATCAATGAAATTAGTCCCATTCCTGAACCATATGGTTATACTATAGGATGGATGACACCTATTAGGGAATACCTTCAAAATGGAACACTTCGACCTGATAGAGTCGGAAAATAACAAGTCCGGAGACGTGTGGTCAATTTTACTCTTTATGATAGCCCAGATCACCTAGAGAAAATTGTTTACCAGCATGGTTTTTATGGATTTCTCTTTAGATGCATTTATGGTGAAGAGATAATGGCTGTCATGAAAGAAGTGCATGCAGGAGTCTGTGGTGCCCACCAGTCTGGACATAGACTATCTGATCAAATTAGAAGGCTTGGATACTTTTGGCCTTCAATGATACAAGATTGTGTTGATTTCACAGAGAAGTTTCATTCATGCCAAGTACATGCAAACTTTATTCATGAGCCCCCAGAGTTGCTTCATACAGCTAAATACTCATATCCATTTTCCACATGGGGAATGGATGTGGTGGGACCTTACCCTTCAGCTACAACCAAGTAGTTTAAGTATATTCTTACTACTACTAACTTATTTTCCAAATGGGCATAGGAAATACCTCTCAAAGAAGTTAGTTCTAAAATAATTTTTAGCTTCATCATGTCTAACATCATTACCAGATTTAGTGTCCCTCATACCATATTAACAGACAATGTCATCAACTTCTGTTCATCCGAGGTGAGGAAGTGGTATCAAGAATACAACATAAAATACAATCATTAATCTCAGTATCATGCAGCGGCCAATGTCCAGATAGAAGCCTTCAACAAGACTCTTTCAAACATACTGCAAAAGATGGTGGATAAAGATATGAAGTCATGGCATGCTAAACTCTTTCATGCTTTATCGGCTTATTGGACCACCACCTGCACTACAATGTGGTCAACTCCGTATTTACTAGTATATGGAACAGAAGCGGTATTTCCCATTGAAGATCAATTACCTTCACTCAGAGTATCCATTTGTGATCATTCATCTATAGATGAACAATCTCAAAAGTGATTGGATGAATTGGAATGGTTAGATAAGAAAATATTGTGCACCCTACACCACTTGGAAGTCTATCATAATCGAATTGCATGAGCTTTCAACAAAAAATTTTGCCTTCGTTCATTCATTCAGGGAGAATTGGTATTGTTTCTCAGAACTCCAATGATACCAGGAAAGAAACCTCCCATGATTGAACCAAAATGGGATGGACCTTACTCAATACATAAGGTCTATTCCAATGGAGCATATTCATTAATCTCAATGGATGGAGAACTCATCACTACTCCAACCAATGCCCGATTTCTGAAGAAGTATTTTGTATAATCATAAAATATATCAATTACGATCCATGCATATGACCTTAAACTATTCTTACTTTCTTCCAACATGACGTTAAACTGTGTCCCCTATAATGGTCCATGCATATGACCTTAAACTATTTTCATGACTCATATCCAGCAAGACATTAAATTGCACCATTACGATGCATGCATATGACCTTAAACTATTCACACTTTCATCCAAAATTATGTTAAACTGTATCATCCCTTTTCCATCGTCCAATATGATGTTAAATTGTGAAAACAATCCCTAATACGTCCAACATGACATTAAACTGTGTCCTCTTTTGTCCCTACTGCATGATATTAAACTGCACAGTCCCCCTTTTGTCCAACATGACATTAAACTATATTGTCCCCATCATCCTAACTACACGATGAAAAACTGTATAGAAATCCCTTAATACATCCTACATTATGTTAAACTATATTTTTTCCTGTTACATGACACTAAATTGTGCAACACCAATAGTCCTCACTGTAAGACTTTAAACTTCATAGTCCCTTCATATGTCCTACACGACATTAAACTGTGCATCGTTGGAGTTTTTGTTATCTCTTGTTTCTTACACTGAGTATGACTCATGTGAGATTAGATAAAACTTCAACCATAACACCCTCTCTATCCAACTAACCATGTGTAAGTCCCAACACCATGTTTTAGGTCATTGTCCCCAAGAACAACTTGATCACTAATTCATTTTTTTTATTTGAACTACGCAGACTTTGATCCTTGCCTTCTAGGCTGGGTATGCAGGCAACCTTCCAAGGTTCAATCCCAAAACCAATATCTTCACATCGGTTCACCTATATCTCATACGATGTTGATTCGTGAAGCCGCCACAAGGACCAATATTTTTTACGTTGGTTCACCATCATCCTTGTTAAACGATGTTAAACTGCACAACGCCTTTGTCCTATATGACAATAAACTACAACATTCTTTGATACCCTCACCTGAGAGGGAATCATTATTTACATTGATCTCCAATCATGTTATATTCCAAAGACTATGTGCATACATGTAAATGCCCGAACCTTTTATCTTGGGTCAATCCATCATTGCACTAAATTCCCCTTTAACCCTTCACATGTAGGATCCAAATCTGTACAGAGGGTATTTCTAGAATTACGTTGGCTTGATTCCCATCCTTATGGGATATGTAGGAATGTTCGAGTGTCCCTAGAATATAGCCCCAATTCTTTTGGGACTAACCCCAAATTCCACTTTTAGTCCCATGGCTGAAAAGTCCCTATGAAAACACACATTGTGTATTCATTATTATGGTCCGAGCTCTATGACCCTAAACTAAGATCTCCCATACTTTTGTCCCACACGACATTAAAATGTATTTCAAGAACTACATATGGATTGATTCCAATCCTTATGGGATACGTAGTGATGTCCAATATTTCAATTCAGGACCCAGCCACAATATGATTATGGTTAGCATTGATATTTGTATCTCTTCATGCATTGAACAAATTCACATTTTTATGTGTCTTAATCCAAACCATAAATATTTTCATATATCCATACCCTTTTTCTCGACTTTTGGTCACAAAATGTCTGAAACCTAAGAGTTCTTTTTCTTGACTATGTAGCACATGCCCTTAGGCGGCCTTGTATAAGTAGTCTACATAAAAGACCTGTCAGCAAAAAGATACCGTTGTTTGACTATGCAACCAATGCCCTTAGGTGGCCCTGTATAATTCAACCCCCTAATAGGTTTGTTAAATAATGGTAACTCCATTCATGGGAAAAAACCTCTTTAGTCCTTAGTTGTCTTAACGACAATATATAGGGATCCGATAAAATAGCCATACTTAACATATTTGTCCCATACTCTTTTTCATGATCTGAATGTATTCAAGTCTATGGTTTATATTTCCCTTCCCTACGTTTGGGCAGACCTTCGTAGGAGTGACATTCATCTAGTTCATTGACAATCTGGTTTGGAAATATCTTCTCAATATTCAAGTACCTCTCTTCATATAGAAAACTCTATGATTTGGAAAATTTGAATCCCCATAAACATTCATTGGCTTTTTAGCAGCAGAAATGTAAATTTCAGAGAGTTCTTTTGCCTGACTATGCAGCATGTGCCCTTAGGTGGCCTTGCATAAGTAGTCTACATAACAGACCTGTCAACCAAAAGATGCTATTATTTGACTATGTAGCCAATGCCCTTAGGTGGCCCTACATAATTCAACCCCCAAACGGGTTTGTTAAATAATGGTAACTTCATTCTTGGGAACTACTTCTTCTAATTCCTTTTAGCCCTATTTCATATCATTCCTCAGATTCAAAATTTCTCAAGTCATAGTTTACATATTTTCCCTCATACTTGAGTGTGGTAATATGTTTTCAGATAAATTGTCAAATAATTGAGTCAATTTTAATCCATTCGGCCAAAGATATTTCGACCTTAAACATTAGCCTTTTTATGTCCGATGTGCATGACGTTAAACTGCCCACAAAAGACCAAGGAACGGTGAATAAAAGTCAATTTCCAGCTCACTAAACATTTATTTGTATGATTTTAGGTAATATTGATCAATTAAAAGATTCAAAGTTTTGAGGGTTATTTATTATAATCCTAGAAAAATCAAATTATGTTTACTAGGATCAGTGGCTTAGGAAAAAATTAAGCAGGAAGCAAAAGAAAAGTATGTGCAAATGATTGATGATGAAAGTGTTTTTCATTGATGCTCAAGAGTTAGAAGGACATCCACAGACTGCAGTCTCTTCTCTTTTTTAGGAATTAAAAAAGACATTCAACATAACACTTCATTTGATTTACGGAATCCTGAGCTTCATCAGCAGCCTCCTGGAATTCATTCATTCAACCGGATACAATAATAGATGCAATAATACCAACTCTTCTTGGAACAATTGTAAAAGAATGTTCTTGAGTGCGGTTTGAGAAAAAATTTGATTGATAAAATAGTGACTCTGTTTCTGTCCAAGAGACTTGGAAGATGGATACATGGATATGATAATGAAGCATTATAAGTAAAGATCCATTTGGAGAGAGTACTCTTTTCAGATATTGTTCTAATGCCATGTTTGTCTTCTCTCCACCAACAGACAATGGAAAACATTTCAGCCCATGGGTTTTCCATTTTCATATCTGCAAGGAAATGGCATGGAGGAAAATTTTGAAAGTTCACACCATTGTTGTTGCTCTTAATTCACGACATAAACGAAATAGAGGAGTTGCAGTGTAGCTGCACCTTAGGCATATAGTTCTTTGAATCTAGAACATTGACTCCATGCAGATGACCATGACCATACAGAGGCAGGTAGATGCTCTGTGGGAAATTATGATGATATTTCTTCAAGTACTTAGCCAAATCTGGGAGATTTCTATCGTAGATATCATAGTAATCATGGTCAACAATGTTTACCATGTCATCAATCCGCTTGTTAGCCAGTTCATCATCTGTTCCGATTCTCTTGGGAGCCATTGAATCTGCACAAAAGTTGAATAAATTAACTCTTAAATGGGTTGATTTTTCATAAAATTTGTGAAGAAATTCGAAAAAAAAGGCTAAGGCATTAAGGCGCGTAAGTATCAGTGTGTCGCGCAAGTGTTGGTGTGAAGGTATCACCGCCCAAGTCCAAATACCTCTATAGCAACGCGAAAGCAAAGAAACAACGGAAAACAGAGCAACTTGCACGGCGAAGGCAACTTGCGCGGTGAGAGCTCGAAAGTATGAAATCCGAATACTTTGTACCGAAATGGGGCCGCATATTTATAGGCCAAAGCCATACCCTGCGCGCCGAAGTCTGCCCTTCTAGAAGTTGTGCGCCACTACCTGCGCGCCATACCTTGTGCGCCGCATGTTCCTTGGTTTTCTTCTTTTCCTCAGAGTCACATCCTCATTTCTTTCGGATCCAACTCTGAGGGGGGACTTATGTTGATGCTACTTTCCGTCACAGAGTCTAAACGAATGAAAAGGGAAATACCTTGAACCCAAAGTGATTCATCCTTTAAAGAAACATCTAAAATTGAAAAAGGCATGAACAAAAATTCATTTGCACTTGGGTCGAGCAAGATCCACCAAGGTCACGCATGTATACTTGCACGCCACCCAATGGTCACGCAGGTGACTTGTGCTCCCTCTTTGAAATTTTACCCAGGGTCTTCTCCAACCTATAAATACCCCATGTGGGCCCCCCATTAAATGGGGGAAAATTTCCAGAAACTCAAATTTGAGCTCTCGTTGCCCTAGTCTTTTCTCGAAGATTTCGAACACTTATAAGGTAATTTCATACCTAGAACGGAAGATATAAAGATGGGGAGTAAGGCCTAAGTGTTGAAACTCATCAACACTAGCACGCCTAAGTGGCCAACCCTTAAGGGAAATGGCCACACTTGTGCTCCACCTTACCCCTTCAACAAAACTTGCGCGCCTCTCTTCTGGACGCCTCTAGGGATAATACTAAGGGATTGAGCCAAACCTTTCCCAAGTTTTACGCTAATGGTTGACCGTCGCGCAAGTACACATGTGTCGTGCAGGAATACCTACGTGACCAGGACTTGCGCGCCCACGCAGGACTTGTTCTACCCTCTCTTTTTTGGTACCCTTCCTGCCCATTTCACCTCTCCTATGCCTATCCACCTCTCCTATTCAAGATTCTGCCTTCATACCCCTCTTCAAAGCCATTTATGGCATGTTTCCATTGTTGGATTTCTTATTTGAAAAGAATTATGTGAATCATTTCTCAAAACCTAGTGATTTACAAATATTTATTTCACTAAGGTTAAAAATTTCATTCATTCAACCTCATCCTTTATGATGAGAGAATCATTAACCTGGACCTCCTTTTTAGGAGTAAGTCCTAGTCCAAATTCTCATTAATTCGGGCATCCTCCTTAGGAGTAAGCCCCAAGTCCCCTAACCTCGGCCTCCTCATTAGGAGTAAGCCCTAGTTATAATTTCCTATGTCTGGGATTCCTTTTTAGGAGTAAGCCTCACTCTCAAAGTTCCCAAATCTGGGCATCCTCCTCAGGAGTAAGCCCCAACCATAATTCCCTTAACTTGGGATTCCTTTTCAGGAGTAAGCCCCAGTCTCAAAATCTACAAATGTGGGAATCCTCCATAGGAGTAATCCCCTAGTCCCTTAATTCTAAAAATCCCTTAACCTGGGCCTCCTCCTTAGGAGTAAGCCCCAGTCTTCAAATCCCTTTAACTTGGGCCTCCTCCTTAGGAGTAAGCCCCAATCTTAATTTCTCTTTACCAATCTTAATCTACTTTTTGATCTGGGATTCCTTCTCAGGAATAAAACCCAATCATAAGTCCCTCATAATTTGGGCATCATCCTCAGGAGTAAGCCACAAGTTAGAGTATCCAAATCTCCATAAAGTATATATACCTTTATGGACCACGTTCCGAGACTTATTCTTTGAAATAAGTCCCAATATCTATCTATTTGGGCAGTCATACATACATAATCCCCACATCATTTTCAATGATTGCATCTTTCATGGCACAATTGTCTAGTTTTACCAATACCTCTTGTTTCTCACACCGAGCATGAATCACGTGAGCTTAGAGTGTAAAAGTAATTATGAAATATTTCTTTGAGCCATCAATCATACATAAACATCATACTCCCTTACTCGAACTACCTGGGTTCTGATTCCTTTTCTAAATAAAGGATATTTAGGTAGCCCATCTGTGGGTACGATCCCAACTCCGAAATAATCCATTTCCTTCTGAATGACAATAAACATCAAGTTCCCCACTGAGTGGCTTTAAAACATGTATGGTCATCATAATGACCAAGATAATTTTATGTAATGTATTAATGGATACCATTGACTAAGAATATCTAACAAATAAAGAAGATTCTTTGTCAATGAAGAACCTCAAATACATATAAAAGATTCTCAAAATTTCCTACATATCAATCATTGATTGTCAGATCTAAAGGAAAGCTCATTTTATACTTGGTAATTTAATAAGGATTCATGAACATAAGTTAAATCTATAAATAGAGTCCCGGAGTTGACAATAATTCCCCTAAAGAAGGTGTGATGAGTCCGACCTCCCATCCACTCGACCAATACAAATTATTAAGTCTCATCGGTCCATAACAAATGAGCACCTAACTTTGGAATGTAGGTCCAAATGGATATAGAATCATTGGATGTTTCCATTTCTACGAACAAACCCATTAGAAACCACTTGGAATGTTTGAACCTTAAACAAACGAGGTCATTCCCAATTCCAGAGGAAACAATTATTATCACAGTTTTATTATTATTATTATTATCATCATTATCATTATTATTATTATTATCACATGAAAATTCACATCCATGTGTGTTGTTATTTATTTTTTATTACCATGCACATGCATGCGTTATTATTATTATTACTACAACTAGTATTATTAATATTATCATCAAATGTAAATGTACATGCACATGCATGTATGTTCTTATTTATTATTATTTATTTATTATGTACTACTATGCACATGCACATGAAATGAACTTGCATTATTCTATTATTATTATTATTATTATTATTCTAGTTATTGATTGTATCTTCAAATACAAATGCACATGCACGTGCATTGTGATTTATTATTTATTACCATGCATGTGCATGCGTCATTATCATTATCATTACATGTAAATGCAGATGCACATGTGTTATTATATATTATTTATTATCATGCACATGAAAATGCAATGCACTTGCGTTATTCTAGTATCACATGTGTTACTATTATTTATTCTAATGCACGTGCACACGCAATGCACGTGCGTTATTCTATTATCACATAAGTTATTATTTATTATTTATTATCATTCATATGCAAATGCACATTCATGTAGAGTTGGTTATTATTTATTGTTTACTACCATGCACATGCACATGCACATGCACATGCACTTGTATGTGCATAATTATTTATTATTTATTATCATTCACATGCACATGCACATACACATGCAATTCACATGAATTATTATTTATAATTTATTATTTATTATCATTCACATACAAATGTGCAGGCATATGCACATGCACACGCGTTATGATTTATTATTTAAACCACGCACATGAAAATTCACATGCACGTGCGTTATTACTACTATTATTATTAGAGTTTTTTTTAGGGTTTCCTAGCATTTTTTGGTTTTTAGGGTGTTATTAAAATTTATTATGGTTTGTTAGGGTTTTGGGGGGGGGGGGGGGTTTAAGGTTATATTAGAGTTTTTAGGGTTTGGTAGGGGTTATTAGGATTTTATTAGGGTTTATTATGGTGTTTCAAGGTTTATTAGGTATTTTTAGTGTTTTATTTGGATTGAGTTGGCTTTATTATGGTATATTATGGTATATTATGTTATATTTTTGTATGTTTAGGATTTATTAGGGTTTATTAAGGTTAATTATGGTTTATTAATTTTTTAGAGGGTATATTAGGGGTTTTTAGTGTCTAGTAGTTTTTATTTGGGTTTATTAGTGCTTTTAAGCTTTGTTATGTTTTATTAGAATTTATTAGGTGTTTTAGGGCCTTTTAAGGGTATATTTGCGTTTTTTATGGTTTTGTGGTGTTTATTATTGTTTATTATGGTGGGTTAAGTTTTATTGGGGTTGAGTAGGTATTTTTAGGTTTTTATTAGCGTTGAGTTGGTATCATTAAGGATTTATAAGGGTTTATTAGGGTTGAGTATGGTTTATTAGGGTTTGTTAGGGAATTTTCGTGTTTACTAGTGTTTGTTAGTGTTTTTATTCGGGTATATGATTGTTTTTTAGATTTTTTAATATATATGAGGGGTTGTTATGACATTTTAGGTTTTATTAGCATGTTTTTATTGTTTGTGAGCATTTTTAAGGGTTTATTAGATTTTATTTGAATTTATTATGGTTTATTAGGGTTTCTAGGGATTTTTAATGGTTTTTTTTGCATTTTTTATTGGGGTTTAGTAGGGTTTTATTAGGTTTTGTTATGTTGTGACAATGTTTATTAGGGTTAAGAAGGTATTTTTAGGGTTTTATTATGGTTTAATTAGGGTTTATTAGTTTTTATTATGGGTTATTAGGGTGTTTTAGGGTTTATTAGGGTTTGTTAAGGGTTTATTAGTTTTTGTTGTTTTTTAGGTTATATTAGAGTTTGTTAGGTCTTTTTAGATAATATAGCGTGTTTTTTTATTTGTGAGAATTTTTTTGTTTATGAGAGTTTTTAGGGTTTCTTAGGTTATGTTAGAGTATATTATGGTTTATTAGGGTCTCTAAGATTTTTAAGGTACATTACTGTTTTTGTCTTTATTAGGTTATATTAGTGTTTTTAGGTCTTTTTATGTAATATAGTGCGTTTTTATTGTTTCTGATCATTTTTTTATTGTTTGTGCACATTTTTAAGGTTTATTAGGTTATATTAGAGTTTATCAGGGTTTATATGGATTATTTAAATGATACTAGTATTTTTTTTATTAGGGCTTTTTAGGGTTTTATTAGGGGTTATTATGGCGTGTTATGGTTTGTTAGGGTTGAGTGGGGTTTATTTGGCTATATTCATGGTTTATTAGCGCTTTTTAGGGTTTTTTTGGGTTTATTATGGTTCATTAGTGTATATCAGTGTCTATTAGGGTTGGTTAGGGTTGTTTAGGTTTTCTTAACGTGTTTTTAGGGTTTATTAGGTTTTATTATCATTTATTAGGGTTTATTAGGTATTTTTGGTGTTTTATTAGGGTTGAGTAGAGTTTCTTTCGGTTTTTAGGGATTATAAGGTGTTTTTAGAGATTATTAGAGTTTATTAGGTGTTTATTATTGTTTAATTTTTTATATTATGGTATATTAAGGTTTAATATTTTTGAGGGTTTTAAAGCGTCATTAGGGTTTTGTAGAGTTTTTTAGGGTTTGTGTAGCGTTGTTAGAGTTTATGTAGCAATTTTAGTGTTTATGTAGCATTTTTAGGGTTTAGTTAGCAGTTTTAGATTTTATGTATCATTTTTAGGGTTTATGTAACGTTTTTAGGGGTTATGTAGCGTGTTTAAGGTTTTGGTTTTATGTAGCATTTTTTAGGGTTTATATTGCATTTTCTGCGTTTATGTAGTGTTTTTAGGGGTGATGTAGCATTTATGTTTCATTTTTTGGGGTTTATGTAATTTTTTTACGGTTAGTGTAGTGTTTTTAGGGTTTAAATTGTGTTTTAGGTTTTATGTATCATTTTTTGATGATTATGTTGCATTTTTTAGGGTTTGTGTTGTGTTTTTTAGGGTTTATGTAGTGCTTTTAGGGTTCATATAGTGTTTTTTGGGTTTATGTTGTGTTTTTTGGTTTATGCTGGGTTTTTAGGTTTTTTATTGCATTTTTAAGGGTTTATGTAATGTTTTTAGGTTTTATGTATCTATTTGAAGCATTTTTTAGGGTTTTAATGGTTGTTTATGGTTTGTTGTTTTTTATGGTTTTTAAGGGTTGTTAAAGGGTGTTTATGGTTTTTTATGGTATCTGATGGCTTTTCAATGGGTTTTTAGGTGGGTTTATGGGTTGATTTGTTTTTTTGGGAATGATAGGGGTTGTTGGGGGTTTTTAGTGTGTTTTATGGTTTGTTTGAGTATTTTAGCGGTTTTTTGGTTTTATATAATGTGTTTTAGCATTTTTTTGTGTTCTTTAGGGTTTTTAGTGTTCTTGAGAGTTTAATATTGTTCTTTAGGGTGTATTATGGTTCTTTAAGGGTTATTACTATTCTTTAGGATTTGATATAGTTTATTATCACTTTTTATTGTATATTAGGGTTTTATTTGGCTTTTGTAGGCATTAATAGTGTTTTCTTGGGTTTATCAACCATTTTTGGGGTTATTTAGGATTATTTAGGTTTTATTGGGATTTATTTTATTTATTATGGTTTAGTAACGTATATTTGGGTTTATTACGATTTATTAGGGTTTATTATGTTATCTTAGGGTTTATTGCGATTTATTATGGGTTTGTTATGGTTTGTTTTAGTTTGTTAAGATTTATTTGGCGTTGTTAGGATTTGATACGATTTATTTGGGGTTGCTAGTGTTTGTTACGATTTATTTTGTGGTTATTAGGGTATGTTAGGGTTTATTTGTGGGTTTTAGGGTTTTGTAGGCTATTATATAGAGGTTTTTGTAGCGTTTTGTTGGGCTTGTTAGGGTTTTTAGTGATTATTATGGTTTATTATGGTTTAATAGTGTTTTTTATTGTATATTAGGGGTTTTAGAGATTTTTTAGTGTTTATTAGGGTCTAATAGAGTTTGTTAGGGTATATAACTGGTTACTACAATTTATTGGTGTTTATTAGAGTTTTTAGGGTTTAATAGTGGTTTTTAGGGGTTATTAGGGTTTAATGGTGGTTTTTAGGGTTTATTAGTGGGTGTTAGGGTTTGTTAGGGTTTGTAGGGTTTGTTACGGTTTGATTGAGTTGTTTGGGGTTTTGTACGTTTTTTTGGGTTTTATGGGTGTGTTTGGATTTTTTATGCATTGTTAGGGTTATTTTAGCGTTTTGGGTTTTTTTTTTTGCATTTTGTTGGTTTTGAATCATTTTCTTTGTTTTCTGTAGCAATTGTTAGGTTTTATGTTGCGTTGTTAGTGGCTTTAGTGATTCTTTAGGGTTTTTAGGGTTCTTTAGGGTTCTTTATGGTGTATTAGGGTTTCTTTTGTGGGTTTTAGGGTGTTCTAGTGGGTTTTTAAGGGGTTCATAGGGTCGGTTAAGGTATTCTTAGGCATTTTTAGGCTTTAAAGTGTTTTTTAATCGTTTTTAGGGGTTTTAGGGTTTTAGTATTTTTTGAGGGTTTTTTGAGGTTTTTTGAGGTTTTTTGCAGTTTTTTACGGTTTTTTATATTTGTTTTTAGGTTTTTTTTCAGTTTTTTTTGTGTTTTGAGGGGTTTTAGGGTTTTTTAGGGTTTTTAGGGTTTTTAGGATATTTTAGTGTTTTTAGTGTATTTTAGGGTTTTTTTGGGTTTTTGGGGTTTTTAGGGTTTTTAGGGTTTGTCGGGTTTTTCAGGGTTTATTAAGGGTTTTTTGTGAATACTAGCATTTTGAATGGTTTAATAGCCTTTTTGTAGTATATTTGGGTTTTTATGTATTTTGTAGCTTTTATTATGTTCTAATAGGGTTTTTAGGATTTATTATGATTTATTAGTGTTTATTAGGGATTAGTAGTGGGATTTAGGGTTTATTAGGGTTTATTATGGTTTATTATTGGTTGGTAGGGATTGTTTGGATTTATTAGTGTTTATTAGGGAGATTTAGGGTGTCTATGGATTTTTTAGGGTTTCTAAGGGTGTGTTAGGGTTTCTATTGGTGGGTGAGGGTTTTTATTGGCGGGTTAGGGTTTCTAAGGGTATGTTATGGCTTCTAAGGGTTTCTAAGGTTGTGTTAGGGTTTATATGGCTGTGTTGGGGTTTCTAAGGGTGTGCTAGGGTTTCTAAGGGCGTGTTAGGGTTTCTAAGGGTGTTTTAGGGTTTTTAAGGGTGTGTTAGTGTTTCTTATATTTTCTTTGGGTTTTGATAGGTTTTTAGGGTTTTGCTAGGGTTTCTTATGGTTTCGTAGGGGTTTTTAGGGTTTTTTGTGATTTTTTTTGTTTTATTGGAGTTTCTTAGTTCTTCTTGGGGTTTGTTAGGGATTATTAGGGTTACTTAGGGGTTTTTAGTTTTTGTTATGGTTTTTATAGTCTTTTTTGGGGTTTATTAGGGTTTTTTAGGGTTTGTTAGGGTTTGTTTGGGTTTGATAGGGTTTTTTAGTGTTTGTTAGGGTTTTTTTATGGTTTGTTATGGTTTTGAATGGTTTTTAATAGTTTTAGTGTTTATGGAGTTATTCATGGTTTGTTAGGGTTATTTAGTTGTTCATGGTTGTCACAAATGTGTAGAGCTAGTTGCAAGCATAAATTTGATATGTGGTAGAGGTGAAACTGACACCCAGAGCAGAAGTTACAGTCATTTGGAGGACATAAAGACCTTTTGGGACTTTAAGAACACGATAAGATGTTCCTATTGGTCACATATGTGTAGATCTAGTTGAATGTTTCGATTTAATATATGGTAGAGTCAAAATGGACTCCCAGAGTAGATGTTATGGTCTTTTAGAGAGTTTAAGTACCTTTATGGGCCTTCAAGGATGTGAGAAGGTGCTTCAATGGTTATAGGAGTGTAGGTCTAGTCGCAAGATTCGATTTTATATGTGGTAGTGGCAAAACGAACACCCATAGAGGAAGTTATTGTGAAACGGACACCAGAAGCCAATATTTTGACCATCCAATGGAATTTTGGGTCTTTTGGGGGTTGAAGAATGTCAGAAAGGGTTTTAGTGGTTACCAGAGTGTGTATCATTTCACAATCATCGATTTGATATGTGGTAGATCCAAAATGAACACACGTATCAGAAGTTATTGTCATTTTAAATTGAGCAACTCTCCGAGGACCTAAAAACTTAAGAAACTCGCAACTCACTAAAATAGACATAACTTCTCCTCGGGTGTCCGTTTGAGCGATGTGACCGATCAAATCGATTCTCATGAGATGAGTGAGGACCATGTTTAGTAGAAAATATGGGAAGATCAAAATAATATAAGACATATTAGTTATACCACTCTAAAAAAGGATGACTTAAAGAATGTTCACATTATGTTGGAGACCCTAAAATCCCGGAAAACCATCAGAATTCCCCCAAAACTCCATTTCCGTGTACAGATCTGTGTCAAATTTTTGTAAAAATGGTCATAACTTCTGATTTGTGTGTCTGTTCGGCCTCCGACGCCTGTTTTTATCGTAATTCATTCCATCAGATTCAGTTTGACTATTAATGGAGTGGAAATGGACACCCAAAGAAGAAGTTATTCCTTTTTCAATGACTCTGTGATTTGTTAGGTTTTTTGAGACCCCATTTCTAGCATTTTTGTCCTTTCTTCTGTTTTTCAAACAAATATAACTTATTAGTATGGTTATTATTATTATTATCATCATCTCATCCACATGCACATGCACATGTGTTATTATTATATTTTTATTACCATACATGTGAACATACAAATGCACACACGTTATTTTGTTATCACATGCGTTGTTATTATTATTGTTATTATTATTATTTTGGTTGTTGTCGTGGTTGTTGTTGTTGCTTTTGTTATTATCATCACATGAAAATGCACATGCGAATAAAAATACACGCACATTCAATGCATGTGCATTATTCTATTATCACATGCATTGTTAATAATAATAATTATAATATTATTATTTTTATTATTATTATCATCATCGTCATTATCACATGCAAATGCAATGCACATGCATTATTATTTATTACCATGCATGTGCACACATAATGAACATGCAATATTCTATTATCACAGGCACCGGGAGTACTACTATTATCACCACTACTACTACTATTATTACTACTGTTGTTATCATTACTATCATCACATGCAAATGTAGATGCACGTGCATATGTAATTCACTTGTATTATTCTTTTATTATTATTATTATCATAACAATTATTATTATTATTATTATCATCATCATCATCATTATCATTATCACAAGAAAATGCACATGTGTGTGTGTTGTTATTTATTATTTATTACCATTCACATGCATGAATTATTATTATTATTATTACAATTAGTATTATTAATATTATCATCAAATGTAAATGCACATGCACATGCATGTGCGTTCTTATTTAGTATTATTTATTTATTATTTACTACTATGCACATGCACATGAAATGCACTTGCATTATTCTATTATAATAATAATTATTATTATTTTTGTTGGTATCATCAAATAGAAATGCACATGCACGTGCGTTGTTATTTATTATTTATTACCATGCACATGCATGCGTCATTATCATTATCACTACATGTAAATGCACATGCACGTGTGTAATTATATATTATTTATTATCATGCACATGGAAATGAAATGAACTTGAATTATTATATTATCACATGTGTTATTATTATTTATTCCCATGCACGTTCACACGCAATGCATATTCATTATTCTATTACAACATGTGTTATTATTAATTATTTTTTATCATTTACATGCAAATGCACATTCATGTGGACTTGGTTATTATTTGTTGTTTATTACCATGCACATGCACATGCACATGCACAAGCACTTGGATGTGCGTTATTATTTATTATTTATTATCATTCACATGAACATGCACATACACATGTAATTCACATGCGTTATTATTTATAATTTATTATTTATTATCATTCACATGCAAATGCGCAAGCATATGCACATGCACGTGAGTTATGATTTATTATTTAAACCATGAGCATGCATATGCACATGCACATGCGGTGTTACTACTATTATTATTAGAGGTATTTTTAGGGTTTAATAGCATTTTTTTATAATTTTTAGGCGTTATTAACATTTATTATGGTCAGTTAGGGTTTTAGAGTGTTTAATGGTATATTAGCATTTTTTAGGGTTTGGTGGGTGTTATTAGGATTTTATTAGGGTTTATTATGGTGTGTTAAGGTTTATTAGGATTTATTAGGTATTTTTAGGGTTTTATTAGGATTGAGTTGGGTATATTAGGGTATATAATGATATATTATGGTATATTTGGTTATGTTTAGTATTTATTTGGGTTTATTATCATTCATTATGGTTTATTATATTTTTAGAGGGTATATTAGGGTTTTTAGGGATTAGTAGTGTATATTAGGTTTTATTTGTGCTTTTAAGCTTTGTTAGGTTTTATTAGCATTTATTAGGGGTATTAGGGATTTTAATGGTATATTTTCATTTTTTAGGGTTTAGTGGGGTTTATTGTGGTTTATTATAGTGTGATAAGGTTTATTAGGGTTGAGTATGTATTTTTAGGGCTTTATTAGGGTTGAGTAGGTATCATTAGGGTTTTATTAGGGTTTATTGGGGCTGAGTAGTGTTTATTAGGGTTTGTTAGGGATTTTTAGGGTTCTTTAGTGGTTTTTTTTTGTTTTATTAGGTTATATTAGTGTTTGTTAAGACTTTTTAGATTGTATAGCATTTTTTATTGTTTGTGAGAATTTTGTTTTTGTTTGTGATAGTTTTTAGGGTTTCCTAGGTTATATTAGAGTTTATTATGGTTTCTAGGGATTTTTAAGATATATTATCATTTTTTGTCTTTATTAGGTTATATTTGGGTTTTTAAGTCTTTTTAGGTAATATAGCATGTTTTTATTGTTTTTGATCATTTTTTTATTGTTTGTGAGAATTTTTAGGGTTTATTAGGTTATATTAGAGTTTATCAGGGTTTCTAGAGATTTTTTAAGGTATACCAGCGTTTGTTTTCATTATTAGGGTTTTGTAGGGTTTTATTTGGGGTCATTATGGTGTGTTAAGGTTTGTTAGGGTTGAGTACGGTTTATTTGGATTTATTTATGGTTTATTAGTGATTTTTAGGGATTTTTTTGGGGTTTATTATGGTTTATTAGTGTTTATTAGTGTCTATTAGGGTTGGTTAGTATTGTTTAGGTTTTCTT
This sequence comes from Viscum album, assembly GCA_963277665.1. Lineage (NCBI taxonomy): Eukaryota > Viridiplantae > Streptophyta > Magnoliopsida > Santalales > Viscaceae > Viscum > Viscum album. The sequence continues at coordinate 878,962,690 of OY728167.1, forward strand.
ATTGTGTTTTTAGGGTTTATTAGTTTTTATTATCATTTATTAGGGTTTATTAGGTATTTATGGGGTTTTATTAGGGTTGATTAGTGTCTCTTAGGGTTTTTAGGGATTATAAGGTGTTTTTAGGGATTATTAGAGTTTATTAGGGGTTTATTAGGGTTTAATTTTTTATATTATGGTATATTAGGGTTTAATATTTTTGAGGGTTTTGAAGCGTTTTTTGTGTTTTTGTAGAATTTTTTAGTGTTTGTGTAGCGTTGTTTGAATTTATGTAGCATTTTTAGTGTTTATGTAGAACTTTTAGGGATTAGTAAGCGATTTTAGGTTTTATTTAGCATTTTTAGGGATTATGTAACGTTTTTAGGGTTTATGTAGTGTGTTTAGGGTTTAGGTTTTATGTAGCATTTTTTAGGGTTTATGTTGCTTTTTATGGATTTATGTAGCATTTTAGGGGTGATGTAGTGTTTATATGGCATTTTTTTGGGTTTATGTAACATTTTTAGGGTTCATGTAGTGTTTTTAGGGTTTCTTTTGTGTTTTTAGGTTTTATGTAGCATTTTTTTAATGTTTATGTTGCGTTGTTTAGTGTTTATGTTACGGTTCTAGGGTTTCTGTTGTGCGTTTTGGGTTTATGTAGCTTTTTTTCAGTTTATGTTGTGTTTTTTGGGATTATGTTGCGTTTTTAGGGTTTATGTTGAATTTTTAGTGTTTATGTAATGTTTTTTGGGTTTATGTATCTATTTGTTGCCTTTTTTAGTGTTTTAATGGTTGTTTATGGTTTGTAGTGGTTTTTAGGGTTTGTAAGGGTTGTTAACGGGTGTTTATGGTTTTTATGGTATTTGATGGGTTTTCAATTGTTTTTTGGAGGTTTTTAAGGGGTTATTTGTTTTTTCGGGATTGATAGGGGTTGTTGGGGTTTTTAGTGTGTTTTAGGGTTTGTTTGGGTATTGTATCGGTTTTTAGGGTTTATGTAATGTGTTTTAGAATTTTTTGGGTTCTTTTGGGTTTTTTAGTGTTCTTTAGAGTTTATTATTGTTATTTTGGGTTTATTAGGGGTTTTTAGGGTTTGTTATTGTTCTTTAGGATTTGTTACGGTTTATTAGTATTTTTATTGTATATTAGGGTTTATTGGGATTTTGTAGGCATTAATAGTTTTTTCTAGGGTTTATCAACCCTTTTTAGGGTTACATAGGATTTATTAGGGTTTCTTATGGTTTATTTTATTTATTACGGTTTATTAACCTGTATTTGGGTTTATTACGTTTTATTAGAGTTTATTATGATTTGTTAGGGTTTATTGAGGTTGTTATGGTTTGTTTCAGTTTGTTACGATTTATTTGGCGTTGTTAGAATTTGTTACGATTTATTTGGGGTTTTTAGGGTGTGTTACGATTTATTATGGGGTTATTAGGGTTTGTTAGGGTTTATTAGAAAGTTGTAGGGTTTTCGTAGGATATTATTTGGCGGGTTTTGTAGTGGTTTGTCGGGTTTGTTAGGGTTTTTAGTGATTATTAGGATTTATTATGGTTCAATAGGGTTTTTATTGTATATTAGGGGGTTTAGGGATTTTGTCACGCTTATTAGAGTCTAATAGGGGTTTTAGGGTTTATTACAGGTTATTATGATTTATTAGTGTTTATTAGGGTTTTAGGGTTTAATAGTGGGTTTCTAGTGTTATTTTGGTTTGTTAGTTGTTCTTAGGGGTTATTAGTGGTTGTTAGGGTTTGTTAGGTTCTGTTAGGGTTTGTTAGGACGTGTGTTATTCTATTATCACACACGTTATTATTATCATTATTATCATTATCGTTATTGTTATTACTATTATTATTATTACTGTTGTTATCGTCACATGAAAATGTAGATGCACATGCGTTATTATTTATTATTTATTATTTATTTCCATGAACGTGCATATGTTGTTGTTGTTGTTATTATTATTACTATTATTATTACTATTATTATTGTTGTTATTATTATTATTATCATCACTTGAAAATGCACAATCACGTCCGTTATTATTTATTACCATGCACGCACACACGCAATGCACCTACATTATTCTATTATCACATGCATTTTTATTGATATTGTTATTATTACTATTTTTGTTATTATTGTTATTATCATCAAATAAAAATTCAAATGCACCTGCATTATTATTTATTACCATGCACGCGCGTATTCAATACATGTGCGTTATTCTATTATCACATTCAATATTATTATTAATAATGCTATTATTGTTATTTTTATCATCGTGTGCGATATGAGTTATTTTTTATTATCATGCACTGCACATGCAATGCACGTGCGTTATTCTATTATCACATACGTTTTTTATTATTATTCTTATTATTACTATTATTATTATTATTATTATCATCTCATGCACATGCACGTGCATTATTATTTGTTTTTTATGACCATGCACGTGCACATGCAATGCACACACGTTATTTTATTATCACATACGTTGTTATTCTTATTGTTATTATTATTATTGTGGTTGTTGTTGTTGTTGTTGTTTTTATTATCATCACATGAAAATGCACGTACAAATGCACATGCAAATACATAAACACGCACATTCAATTCACGTGCGTTATTCTATTATCACATGCATTGTTATTATTAATATTATTAATAATAATAGTATTATTATCATAGTCATCATCATCACATGAAAATGCAATGCATGCACATTATTATTTATTACTATGCACGTGCACACATAATGAACATGCAATATTCTATTATCACATGCATTGGTACTACTACTATTATCACTGCTACTACTATGGATTTTATTATTATTATCATCACATGAAAATGAATATGCACGTGCGTTATTATTTATTATTTATTACTATGCATGTGCATATCCAATGCACTTGTATTATTCTTTTATTATTGTTATTATTATTATTATCACAGTTATTATTATTATTATTATTATTATCACAATTATTATTATTATTATTATTATTATCATCATTATCATTATTATTATCATTATCACATGCAAATCCACATGCATGTGCGTTGTTATTTATTATCTATTACAATGCACGTGCATGTGTTATTATTATTATTATTATTATTATTATTACAATTAGTATTATTAATATTATTATCAAATGTAAATTCACATGCACAAGAATGTGCATTCTTATTTACTATTATTTATTTATTAATTACTACTACGGATGTGCGCATTAAATGCACTTTCGTTATTCTATTATTATTGTTGTTGTTGTTGTTTGTATCATCAAATACAAATGTACATGCACGTGCGTTGTTATTTATTATTTATTACCATACATGTGCATGTGTCATTATCATTATGATTACATGTAAATGCACATACACGTGAGTTATTATATATTATTTATTACCATGCACATGAAAATGAAATGAACTTGTGTTATTCTATTATCAAATGTGTTATTATTATTTATTCTCATACACATGCACATGCAATGCACTTGCGTTATTCTATTATCACATGTGTTATTATTTATTATTTTTTATCATTCACATGCAAATGCACATTTAGGTGGACTTTGTTATTATTTATTTTTTATTACCATGCACATGCACATGCAGATGCACATGCACTTAGATATGCCTTATTATTTATTTTTTATTATCATTCACATGCACATGAACATACACGTGCAATTCACATGCCTTATTATTTATAATTTTTTATTTATTATCATTCACATAAAAATGCGCATGAATATGCACATGCACATGCACATGCTTTATAATTTATTATTTAAACCATGCCCATGCATATACACATGCACGTGCGTTATTACTACCATTATTATTATAGGAATTTTTAGGGTTTACAGTCATTTTTTAGGATTTTTAGGTGTTATTAACATTTATTATTTTTTTTAGGGTTTCAGGGTATTTTAATGGTATATGAGTGTTTTTTAGTGTTTGGTGGTGGTTATTAGGATTTTATTAGGGTTTATTAGGGTGTGTTAATTATTATTAGGGTTTATTAGGTATTTTTAGGGTTTTATTAGGATTGAGTTGGGTTTATTAGGGTATATAATGGTATATCATGATATATTTGGTTATGTTTAGGATTTATTAGGATTTATTATGGTTTGTTATGGTTTATTAAATTTTATGTGGGTATATTAGGTTTTTTAGTGTTTAGTAGTGTTTATTCGAGTCTATTAGCACTTTTATGCTTTGTTAGGTTTTATTAGCATTTATTAGGGGTTTTAGGGCTTTTTAATGGTATATTTATGTTTTTAGGGTTTAGTGGAATTTATTATGGTTTATTATGGTATGTTAAGGTTTATTAGGGTTGAGTATGTATTTTTAGGTTTTTATTAGTGTTGAGTAAATATCTTTAAGGTTTTATCACATGTTTTATTATTATTTAGTCTCATGCACGTGCACATGCAATGCACTTGCGTTATTCGGTTATCACATTTGTTATTATTTATTATTTATTATCATTCACATGAAAATGCACATTCATGTGGACTTTGTTGTTATTTATTGTTTATTACCATGCACATGCAAAAGTCACATGAACATACACATGCATTTCACATGTGTTATTATTTATTATTTATTATTTGTTATCATTCACATGCAAATGCGCATGCATATGCACATGCACGTGTGTTATGATTTATTTTTTAAACCATGAACATGCATATGCACATGCACGTGCGTTATTACTACTCTATTATTAGAGGTATTTTTAGGGTTTACTATCATTTTTTTTGGATTTTTAGGAGTTATTAACATTTATTATGGTATTTTAGGGTTTTTGGGTTTTTTAATGGTAGATTAGCATTTTTTAGGGTTTGGTGGGGGTTATTATGATTTTATTAGGGTTTTTTATGGTGTGTCAAGGTTTATTTGGGTTTATTAGGTATTTTTAGGGTTTTATTAGGATTGAGTTGGGTTTATTAGGGTATATTATGGTATATTATTGTATATTTGGGTATGTTTAGGATTTTTAGGGTTTATTATGGTTTATTAAATTTTAAGAGGGAATTAATTTAGGGTTTTTTAGTGTTTAGTAGTGTTTATTCTGGTTTATTGGAACTTTTAAGCTATTCTTGATTTTATTAGCATTTATTAGGGGTTTTAGGGCTTTTTAATGGTATATTTTCTTTTTTTAGGATTTAGTGGGGTTTATTATGGTTTATTATGGTGTGTTCAGGTTTATTAGGGTTGAGTAGGTATTTTTAGGGTTTTATTAGTGTTGAGTCGGTATATTTAAGGTTTTATTAGGGTTTATTAGGGTAGAGTACGGTTTATTAGGGTTTGTTAGGAATTTTTTGGGTTTACTAGGGTTTGTTAGTGTTTTTATTAGGATATATGAGTGTTTTTTAGTTTTTGTTAATATATATGAGGGGTTGTTATGACTTTTATGTTTTATTAGCATGTGTTTAGTGTTTGTGAGCATTTTTATGGTTTATTAGATTTTATTGATATTTTTTATGGTTCATTAGGGTTTATAGGGCTTTTAAATGGTTTGTTTGATTTCTTCTTTGTTTATTCGGGTTTAGTTGGGTTTTATTTGGGTTTTTTATGGTGTGTTAAGGTTTATTATGGTTGAGAAGGTATTTTTAGGGTTTTATTAGGGTTTATTTGCTTTTTATTAGGGTTTATTAGGGATTTTTAGGGTTTTACTAGGGTTTAGTGTTTGTGAGCATTTTTATGGTTTAGTAGCGTGTTTTTATTGTTTGTGAGGGTTTTGTTTTTGTTTGTGTGCATTTTAGGATTTCTTTGGTTATATTAGAGTATATTATGGTTTATTAGGGTTTAATGTGATTTTTAAGGTATATTAGCATTTTTTGTCATTATTAGGTTATATTAGTGTTTTTAGGTCATTTTATGTAATATAGCACGTTTTTATTGTTTGTGATCGTTTTTTAATATTTGTGAGCGTTTTAGGGTTTATTAGGTTATATTAGAGTTTATCAGGGCTTCTCGGGATTTATTAAGGTATAATAGCATTTTTTATTTATTAGGGTTTTATAGGGTTTTATAAGGGTTTATTATGGTGTGTTATGGTTTGTTAGTGTTGAGTAGGGTTTATTGTGTTTATTTATGGTTTATTAGGGATTTTTAGGGTTTGTTTGGGGTTTATTAGAGTTTATTAGTGTTTATTAGTGTCTATTAGGGTTGGTTAGGGTTTTTTAGGTTTTCATAACGTGTTCTTAGGGTTTATTAGGTTTTATTATCATTTATTTGGGTTTATTAGGTATTTTTGTGGTTTTATTATGTTTGATTAGAGTTTCTTAGAATTTTAGGGATTAGAAGGTGTTTTTAGGGATTAATAGAGTTTATTAGGGGTTTATTAGGGTTTAAAATTTTATATTATGTTACATTAGGGATTAATATTTTTGAGGGTTTTAAATCATCATTTGGGTTTTTTGTTGCATTTTTTGGGTTTGTGTAGTGTTGTTAGAGTTTATGTCGCATTTTTAGTGTTTATGTAGCGCTTTTAGGGTTTAGTTTGCGGTTTTAGGTTTTATGTAGCATTTTTAGGGATTATGTAATGTTTTTAGGGTTTATGTAGTGTGTTTCAGTTTTAGGATTTGTGTAGCATTTTTTAGGGTTTATGTTGTGTTTTCTGGGTTTATGTAGCGTTTTTAGGGATGATGTACAATTTATGTTGCATTTTTTAGGGTTTATGTAACGTTTTTAGGGTTTATGAAGTGTTTTTAGGGTTTATATTGTGTTTTTAGGTTTTATGTAGTGTTTTTTATTGTTTATGTTGCATTTTTGGGGTTTAAGTTGTGTTTTTTAGGGTTTATGTTACAGTTCTATGGTTTATATCGTGCTTTTAGGGTTTATGTAGAGTTTTTGGGTTTATGTTGCGTTTTTCAGTTTATGTTGCATTTTTAGGGTTTTTGTTGCATTTTTTAGGGTTTATGTAACATTTTTAGGGATGATGTATCTGTTTGAAGCCTTTTTAGGGTTTTAATGGTTGTTTATGGTATGTATTGTTTTTAGGGTTTTAAGGGTCTTTAACTGGTGTTTGTTTTTTTTATGGTATAAGACGGCTTTTTAGTGGTTTTCTGGGCTTTTTATGGGTTTATTTATTTTTTTGGGATTGATAGGGGTTTTTAGGGTTTTTGTTGTGTTTTAGGGTTTGTTTGGGTATTGTAGTGGTTTTAAGGGTTTACATAATGTGTTTTAGCGTTTTTTGGGATCTTTAGGGTTTCTTGTCTTCTTTAGAGTTTAATATGGTTCTTTAGGGTTTTTTAGGGTTTATTAGTGTTATTTAGGATTTGTTAAAATTTATTGGCGTTTTTTATTTTATATTAGGTTTTTATTGGGATTTTCTGGGTATAAATAGATTTTTCTATGGTTTATCAACCTTTTTAGGGCTATTTAGGATTTATTAGGGTTTATTTTATTTATTAGGGTTTAGTAACCTGTATTTAGTTTTATTACGATTTATTAGGGTTAATAATGCTTTGTTAGGGTATATTTTGGTTTATTAGAGGTTTGTTATGGTTTTTTCTGTTTGTTACGATTTATTTGGAATTGTTAGGATTTTTTAGAATTTATTTGGGGTTGTTAGGGTTTGTTACAATATATTTTGGGTTTATTAGGGTTTGTTAGGGTTTATTAGTGGGTTTTAGGGTTTTGTAGGCTATTATTTGGAGGTTTTTGTAGCATTTTGTCGGGTTTGTTAGGGTTTTTAGTGATTGTTTGGGTTTATTATGGTTTGTTATTTTTTTTATTGCATATTAGGGGTTTTAGGGATTTTGCAGATTTTATTGGGGTCTAATAGAGTTTGTTAGGGTTTATTACATGTTATTAAAATTTATTAGTGTTTATTAGGGTTTTTTAGGTTTTAATAGTGGGTTTTAGGGGTTATTAGGGTTTATTAGTGCTTCTTAGGGGTTATTAGTGGTTGTTAGGGTTTGATAGGTTTTGTTAGGGTTTTTAGGGTTTGTTACGGTTTGTTTGAGTTGTTTGGGGTTTTATGCGTTTTTTTGGGTTTTATGGGTGTGTTTGGATTTTTTATGCTTTGTTAGGGTTATTTTAGCGTATTTGGGGTTTTGTTGTGTTTTTTGGGTTTTGAAGAATTTTTTGTTTTTTTTTGTTGCAATTTTTAGTGTTTATGTAGCGTTGTTAGTGGCTTTAGTGGTTCTTTAGGGGTTTATTAGGGCTTTATTAGGGTTTAATTTTTAATATTATGGTATATTATGGTTTAATATTTTTACGGTTTTGAAGCGTCTATGGGGGTTTTGTAGTATTTTTTATGGTTTGTGTAGCATTTTTAGAGTTGATGTAGAATTATAAGTGTTTATGTAGCATTTTTATGGTTTAGTTAGCGGTTTTAGGTTTTATGTATCATTTTTAGGGTTTATGTAATGTTTTTAGGGTTTTCATAGTGTGTTTAGGGTTTAGGTTTTATGTAGCATTTTTTAGGGTTTATTTTGCATTTTCTGGGTTTATGTAGCATTTTTAGGGGTGATGTTGCATTTATGTTGCATTTTTAGGGTTTTTGTAATGTTTTTAGGGTTCATGTAGTATTTTAGGGTTTATATTGTGTTTTTGGGTTTTATGTAGCGTTTTGTAATGTTTATGTTGTGTTTTTAGGGTTTATGATGTGTTTTTAGGGTTCATGTTACAGTTCTAGGGTTTATGTAGTGATTTTAGGGTTTATATTCCGTTTTTTGGGTTTATGTTGCGTTTTTTTTATGTTTCATTTTTATTGTTTTTGTTGCATTTTTATGGTTTATGTAACGTTTTTAGGGTTTCTGTATCTATTTGAATCATTCTTAGGGTTTTAATGGTTTTTTATTTTTTGTAGTGTTTTTATGGGTTTTAAGGGTCGTTAATGGGTGTTTAGTGTTTTTTTATGGTATCTGAGCACTTTTTAATGGTTTTTGTGGGGTTTATAGGTTTATTAGTTTTTTGGGATTGATAGGGGTTATTAGGGGTTTTAGTGTGTTTTAGGGTTAGTTTGGGTATTGTAGTGGTTTTTAGGGTTTATATAATGTGTTTTAGAATTTTTTGGGTTCTTTAGGGGTTTTTAGTGTTCTTTAGAGTTTAATATGGTTCTTTTGGGGTTATTAGAGTTCTTTACGGTTTATTAGTGTTCTTTAGGATTTGTTACAGTTTATTAGCATTTTTTATTGTATATTAGGTTTTTATTTGGATTTTGTAGGCATTAATAGCTTTTTCTAGGGCTTGTCAACCTTTTATAGGGTTATTTAGGATTTATTCTTGTTTATTTTATTTATAAGGGTTTAGTAACATGTATTTGGGTTTATTACAATTTATTATGGTTTATTATGATTTATTAGGGTTTATTGGGGTTTATAAGGGTTTTGTTATGGTTTGATTCAGTTTTTTACGATTTATTTGGTGTTGTTAGGATTTGTTACGATTTATTTGGGGTTGTTAGGGTTTGTTACGATTTATTTTTGGGTTATTATGGTTTTTTAGGGTTTATTAGTGGGTTTTAGGGTTTTGTAGGCTATTATTTGAAGATTTTTGTAGCGTTTTGTCGGGTTTGTTAATGTTTTTAGTGATTTTTAGGGTTTATTATGGTTTAATAGCATTTTTTATTATATATTAGGGGTTTTAGGGATTTTTTAGAATTTATTAGGGTCTAATAGTGTTTTTAGGGTTTCTTACAGGTTATCACGATTTATTAGTGTTTATTCGGGTTTTTAGGGTTTAATAGTGTGTTTTATGGGTTATTAGGGTTTATTAGTGATTATTAGGGGTTATTAGTGGTTGTTAGGGTTTGTTAGGTTTTATTAGGGTTTTTAGGGTCTATTATAGTTTGTTTGAGTTTTTTGGGGTTTTATGCATTTTTTTGGGTTTTATGGGTGTGTTTGGATTTTTTATGCTTTGTTAGGGTTATTTTAGCATTTTTTGGGTTTTTTTTTGTTTTTTGGGTTTTGAATCATTTTTCAGGTTTTTGTAGCAATTGATAGGGTTTATGTAGCGTTGTTACTGGCTTTAGTGGTTCTTTAGGGTTCTTTAAGGATTTTAGGGTATTTAGGGTTCTTTAGGGTCTTTTCGGGTTTCTTTTAAGGTTTTTTGGGTTTTCTAGGGGATATTTAGTTTTTTTAAGGGTTTAATAGGGTTGGTTAGGGTTTTGTTAGTCAATTTTAAGTTTTTAGGGTTTTTTAGCATTTTTAGTTGGTTTTAGGTTTTTTAGGGTTTTTTGAGGTTTTTTTGAGGTTTTTTTAGGGTTTTTTAGGTTTGTTTTCAGGTTTTTTCGTTTTTTTTTGGGTTTTTAGGGGCTTCAGGGTTTTTAGGGGTTTTTAGGATTTTTAAGGATTTTTTAGGGTTTTTAGGGTTTTTAGGGTTTTTAGGGTTTTTTCGAGTTTTTATGGGTTTTTTGGGTTTTGTCCGGTTTTGCCGGGTTTATTAGGGTTTTTTGTGAATATTATCATTTTGAATGATTTAATAGTGTTTTTGTTGTATATTTGGGTTTTTAGGTATTTTGTAGCTTTTATTGGGGTCTAATAGGGTTTTTAGGGTTTATTACGATTTATTAGTGTTTATTAGGGTTTAGTAGTGGGTCGTAGGGTTTATTAGGTTTTATTTTGGTTTATTATTGGTTGGTAGGGTTTGTTAGGATTTATTAGTTCTTATTAGACTAATTTAGGGTGTCTATGGAGTGGTTAGGGTTATAAGGGTGTGTTAGGGTTTCTAAGGGTGTGTTAGGGTTTTTATGGGCGGGTTAGGGTTTCTAAGTTTGTGCTATGGTTTCTAAGGGTTTCTAAGGTTGTGTAAGGGTTTCTATGGCTGCGTTGGGGTTTCTAGGGGCGTGCTAGGGTTTCTAAGGGTGTGTTAGGGTTTCTGAGGGTGTGTTAGGGTTTCTGTAACAACCCGATATTTTATGATAAGTATTCTCTTTAATTTATTTGATGTCATGTGTTTTATGCTACAACAAGATTATCTTGTGTTATACGCCACATTGTATTAGCTTGAAGTATACACAACACTATTCTTAGATTATGTTACACACAATTTCACGTTCGTTTTATAATAGTCATTCTACGCAACATTGAGTGTATATATATATATATGCAATGTATAAATGAAATATGGTTGGATTCTGTTATACGAAACCACGAAGGATTCTTTCACAATACGCAACCCTGACTTGGCTTTCATTACACGCAATCATGACTTTCCTCGATAGCGTGTGTTATACGCAATATCAGGTTTCACTAAACAATGATATATGGATATAATATTATTACGAACTAGCCTCTATGAATAGTATTAACTAAATTTTGAATGTTATAACATTATTATTTCATCTTACACATTTTCTAGAAAATGGTATGTGAACAAAATAAATTTTTCAAGTAAAATAAGTATTTTTCAAAAAATGCATTTTTGACGCCTTTTGATGGCGCACCCACTTTAAATATAGTTTTTGACATGTTTATAAGTTCAATTTGACAAAATAAAATTCTTCATTGGAATCAATAAATAAAAATTTACTTTGGATAAATTTTTCATATTATTCTGGTAACTTTCATATTTTGATGAATAGTAAAAACACGCTATATTTTAATTAAAAACAGCTTTTTTCATCGCAATAACATATGTGGTTAAATTATAATATTAAATGGTTTTAAAGTATAAATAGAATATATTTTTACCATTTAATATAATTTATGTCATTAGCATTTATTTTACATTGAATTCGTAGGTTAAATAAATTCAATCTTTTGCAATGTTTTAAACAAAAACATGTTTTCTTTCGACAACGGGATTAATTTTAATTTAGTTTCTGAAACTTCTGTGTATTGAATTTGGAAAAATGGATTCCATATTTGGAATCAGTGGGTCCAAATTATGTTAATAGGCTACTTTTTATTTTTGGGAATTATGATTAGTAACTACGGTAAATTTTATTTACCATAGTCAAATGTAAATCGGGTAATTAAGGGTAAATATAATATTATAAAATTACCCAAACACATGAAAAAATCCTATTGGATGACTAAAAGTAGACCCATATCACCTAAGGATAGGATTAGAATCATTTAATGGACTTTTGTCCATGAAAATAACTTAATTATTATTAAAACCAAAGAAAGTGACAACATGTCACTCTCTTAAATCTTATAAGTATATTAATTTTAGTTTAGTGATAAACTTCATGAAACTTATAACATGAATATTCTACAGAAATCTAATGAAATTATTTACATCATATGAATTTATTTATAATTTTTAGGTATTAAATAATTATCATTAATTTTGACACAATAGGGATGCAGAAATTATTTATTTAGTGAAAAATCAATAATATAGTTATTATTGAAATATTAATGCATATCAAAAGGACCAAAAATCTGCACAAAACTTATTAGTAGTGTATATATAAACCCTAATCATCCACTGGCCGAATTGTGGACCATTTGGATCCTTATTAAGATGATTATGACACTTATATTATTTCATTTTAAATGATGCCAAAGTTGTCACCTTCATAATTTAATAAATATAACAATTTAAATATTGTGATTTTAAGATTATAAATTCGATTAAAAGTATTATTGTAAAATTTAATAGATTTATATTCATCATAGGATTTTATTTTTAATATTTATGCAGAAAATAATTATATTAAATAATTATACAAAAATGATGTAGTTATTATTTTATTAAGAGATAAACCAAATAAATGGTTTTAAAGATAATAAAATAAATATTATATGAACTATTTAATATTCTAAACTAATTTTCTAGATACATATGACCTTTTATGAATCTATTAAAGCTTTTAGTTCGAACATATCTTCTGTATGTATTTTATTTAAATTCAAATAAATGAATAGTGTCAAAATTGACAATATTGTTATTTTATAAAAATAACATATTTTAAAATTGTTTAAAAATCCCAAAAATATATAAAAATTATAAATTTAAATTTATATTGTATATAATGTTATAAAGTATCCAATTATGGAAAATTAAAAACAAATAACTAATTATTTGTTATAATTTAAAATTTAGAATGTTATTACCACAAATAAAATTAAACTGATTAAATAAGGATAAATCAAGTTGATAATGTTGAAAATAAATTCCTAACATGTCTAAATTTTATTTGTTGATGATATTACAACCCTATATCATCTAATATTCGAATATGAGTCATTTTGGAGGTTTTTAAGTGGGGTTAGATTTATTATAAATTAATATTTTTAAGAATTCCAAAGGTGCCCCTCTCCTCCCTTATAAAAGGACACATCATCCCTCTCTTCCTCACACCACTTTGAGCCTTAAAGATCGGCCAAAACCTGCCCAATTATCTTCTCCACTTCCCTAGAAACATCTTAGAGGTCCTGGTCTTATTCAAAGACCAATTTTAGTTCCCTAAGAGGAGGTCTCAAAAGGCGCTTCAAAGAAGAGGTAATGTCCGTTACCGATTCTTTCAACTTTATTTCTTCTTCCATTTCTTCTTCTTAAGTTGTTTCATTATGAAGTAATAACATCAGAATCAATCATATACTGATATGTTATTATATCTATGAAACAATCCTATTTCACCATCTATCCATCCTACGGAATATGAAATCACCGCGCGTGCGTACGTACGGAATACCGTCTCCACGCCGTGGGGTAATCTATTTTCCACCACCACCTTACTTGGATGGGTATAAGGGTGAAATTAATAAATATATATGATTATTGTAAATTGATATTGATTATGTAATATTATACATACACTTTAATACAATTACACAATCTTGGGAATGATATCATCGCTCGTGCGTACGTACAGACTACCGTCTCCACGACGCGATGAGATTCACTCTCCATGTTAACCATTCATGAATGATTATAAAGTATATATAATGAATAATAATGAAATATATGACATAATAAAGCTACTGGATTTATGTATACATATATATATATATATATTATCTACTTAATTCCATTCAATAAGGAAACGAAAACAGCGTTCATGCGTACGTACGGACTACCGTCTCCATGAACGGTGTATTTCATTCCTTTTATCGACCTATAATATATATGTATATTATGAATATATATTATATATAAATCATGTTTTACATTCTGTAATTATTTAAATCAGGATATAAGTAATAATATCAACAACGACAAGTTGAAACACATACGATAAATGAAATGATTTTACCCAAAACGCTACTCTAACTTGGAATTTACAAAAGAAAGGGTAATATAAAGTCATAAGTGAAACATATATGATATCATAACAATTAATATGATTATGTAATGAGTAAATGACATTATTTAAATCATTATACAGGAAGTTCGGATGCATACGAAGCATATCGGACCTAAGGTAAGGGATAATTTTGCAAATCTCATTTTTATCCGAGATTGCTTATTCGTAAGTATTTACTGGGGTTATGGTTATCATCCATGTCCATGTTTTATAAAAGTTTTTTCATGTATTTTTAAAGTCCTTTACCCATTTTTGACTTTTACTACATGGTATGTAAGGAATATTTCTTTTGTTTACGTTACGAGGTACTTTTTTGTCTTTTCCGGCAAAAGTACGAGAAGAATATTTTTCTTAACTTATACGGCGTGAATGGATTTTTATGGTTTCATAACGCCTCATTTTCATGAATCTTACTCTACATGATTTTATGACTATTTTCAACAAAATAATTTTATTTTAAAAGTTCGTGGCATTTTTTGAAAAGAAAATGATTTTGACGAAGAAAGGATATTTTCCTCAAGAATTCATTTCAAATGTTTTATCAAAACCATTTTCCATCTAAGATGACATTATTTGATATGTGTATGTTTCAAGTTTAATGTCTCTATGATTTACATGGTTCACTTTTCTTATGATGAAATATCCATTTGTTTTATATGGATTATGAAATGATGGGATGATGTTTATGAAACCCATTTTATTCTTTGGGTTATGATGAATGTTTTAAGTTTATTTTGTGGCACAAGTAATAATGATTTCATTATGAGATGGGTGGGACCTATATATCCCTCCAATGAATTGGGTAAAGATTTTATATCTCATGAGATAGACATGGCTGGAACGGTAAGTTAATCCGGTTTAGTGTTACAGGACTGAAACGAGGAGTGAACTCGATTCAGAATGGGACTTTGTCCACTAAGATGGTATTGGCAGCAATGCCTTGGCTACTATGGAAATCATTACATGTGCTTAATGGATGCCACAATTACATGTTTTATTCCCATGCTATTTTATCATGATTTATGTTCCATTATGATCTATGCCTTATGTACTTCCATGTTTTATGTCGTTGCGCAAGATTTTTATTGTTCATGTTTTTTTAAGTTCAAATGTATATGGTATGTTTTATTTTATCTATGCTTACCCTTACTGAGCATTTGAGATCACCCTTTTTATGTTTTCTTTTCCCCGAGGATTAAAAGAAAGATTTTAGGTATGGAAACAAAAATGGGAAGATCTTTATGGGAGGTGTTGAAGATCTTTCACCACGATTAGAAGATTGCGTTCTAAGTTTCCAACGACACTAAACTATTACAGTCCTTGTGTGTCTGTTTTTGTTATGTACTAAGTATTCCGCAAAAGTAATGTAATGTCCATGTACATAAAGCTTCAGGTCTCTACAGTTGGTATCAGAGGAAAGGTTTAGTCAACCTTTAGAAACTAGGATGCGAGAACTTTAGTGAGATCCCTAGATATATTTCTAAGGTATGTCTAAGGATGTCCCTAAGGTTAAGTATACGTATAGGATATAGTCCTAGAACTATGGTAAAGATCTTAGAATTTAACCGAAGATGTTAGATATTGAGAGTTCTCCCCCTTTACTATGTTTTTTTCCTAGCATGATTTTTGCCTCTCACACTATTCTTTTTGGGTTTTAGAAAATGGCTGGAAACAGGATGATTCATGATAATGGAGGATATGACGGACAATGTAATGATATTCATCATGAGAAACCAAATGAAACGGGATTTGGAAGTCTAAACATCGTTATTATTCCTAACCAGCAATCTCATAATATGATCAATAATCTCAACTTTGCTAAGTTTCCCGACTCAGATAATAAGAGAAAGATGGAGTTTCATGATGATCATAGAGGAAAGAAAGTTCAATTTCCCTCATGTAAATCATGTGGGAAGAGGAATCAGGGAAATTGTTTCAAGGGAACTGGAATATGCTTTAGGTGTGGAAAAGAAGGACACAAAGCCAGTAAGTGCAAAGGAAAAGGTTCAGTTAACACCATGGATGAGGATAATGGTATTGCTACGACATCAACAATGGTTAAATGTTTTAAATGTGGAATGTACGGGCATTATGCAAACTAATGCCCTAAGGGAAAGTCTCATGAAGAGAATCAGTACGGTCGTATGGGTAGTATTTATGTTGATGATGATGAAGAGACAACAAATGATATGTGAGATGAAAGAATTGTTGAAGCTAGTTCAATGGTTTAAGAAGGTAGTGGAATTATTACATGTTTATGAAGTGTAATGTTGTATAAGTTATATCATGGTACTATGGAATAAAGAGACATCTAAGGATTGTTACACTGTTGTCTTTCCGTGAGTTTTGAAAGTGTATGATTAATGGTACCAGTATTCATGAAAGGTTATTCAGATATTTTTGGAATGTAGATGATATGCGCAGAATGAAGGGATAATGAGAAAATAAAATGTTTGATAGTATTCATGAGATCATGACTGATATAAGGAGAAGGTTATATCATGGTTTGAGTATATAGAATTTTTGGATTTTGGTATGTGGAAAATGTTAACTTTTAACTTCATTCATGTTTTCACTAAGGTTCAATGGGTATTCATTTTTTCCAGAAAATACATGATTAAGGCCTTCGAATTTTTGGAATGTGACCAACAAGACATATCTTATGATATATGGGGATCTACGATGGTATTAACATGCATTTTATATGAAATCTATGGTAATCGTTTTCACTATAATATGAGAGTGGACTACAGTATTACGGATAAGCCTAAAGATTAGAATGGATTATGTTGGACAAGGATAGAAGTTTTTTTTGATATTATTGATGGGATGTTATAGTAATGTAGTTTTAGAAAAAGGACAACCTGTAGGACGGGAGACAGCCCATCACGTCGGACAAGGCTGTGGGAATCGAACCCACAACCGAAGTGCGACTGGCCTTTATCTCTTACCACTATCCTACAAGATGTCCCTGGTTAGTAGAAACTAGTTTCATTTTATTAAGCAGTATGATATATGAAGTATAAGTTCATTTTTGGAATCGTATATGATTAACCTCGCCATTTATGGACTTATGTATATTTGATAACTTTTTCTAACCTTTTATTTGAAACAGATGGAATGGCCCATCATTCTATCACATGATCTGCTAACGCTTCACGAATAACAAATTCAACTTATTTCTTTAAGAGATGAAGTGAAAATTGTTCAATTCACGAACAACAGTGAGATTGTACCAAATTCATGTAAGTGTTTCTTTTAATTCATCAACTTTAGGGAAATGATATTGAAAACCAAAAATGTTGTCCTAGTGCTATTATATTAGATGAATCAGATGGTACCTTAGATCATCACAAATTTATGTCTTTGTGATTGATGGATTTTTCATAGCCATGTTCTCTACCACTCTCCATCAGAACTTGATGGTTATATTTTTCTTCAATATCCATATTTTCACCTATGTTCTCCTATATGGAAACCCAGTGATGAGTTACTTTGGGTAATCATTACGTTTCATATTTCAGTTTTTTAAAATTATTTTTCAGTATTCCTTTTTACGATGTGGGTTTCTATGAATAGTAAACGATTTATAACCCCGACGAATTTCGAGGGCGAAATTCATTTTAAGGGGGGTAGAATGTAACAACCAGATATTTTATGATAAGTATTCTCTTTAATTTATTTGATGTCATGTGTTTTATGCTAAAACAATATTATCTTGTGCTATATTCCACATTGTATTAGCTTGAAGTATACACAACATTATTCTTAGATTGTGTTACACACAATTTCAAGTTCGTTTTATAATAGTCATTCTACGCAACATTGAGTGTATATATATATATATATGCAATGTATAAATGAAATATGGTTGTATTCTATTATACAAAACCACGAAGGATTCTTTCACAACACGCAACCCTGACTTGGCTTGCATTACACGCAATCACGACTTTCCTCGATAGCGTGTGTTATACGCAATATCAGGTTTCACTAAACAATGATATATGGCTATAATATTATTAAAAACTAGCCTTTATGAATAGTATTAACTAAATTTTGAATGTTATAACATTATTATTTCATCTTACACATTTTCTAGAAAATGGTATGTGAACAAAATAAATTTTTCGGGTAAAATAAGTATTTTTCAAAAAATGCATTTTTGACGCCTTTTGATGGCGCACCCACTTTAAATATAGTTTTTGACATGTTTATAAGTTCAATTTGAAAAAATAAAATTCTTCTTCGGAACAAAGAAATAAAAATTTACTTAGGATAAATTTTTCATATTATTCTGGTAACTTTCATATTTTGATGAATAGTAAAAACACGTTATATTTTAATTAAAAACAACTTTTTTCATCACAATAACATATGTGGTTAAATTATAATATTGAATGGTTTTAAAGTATAAATAGAATATATTTTTACCATTTAATATAATTTATGTCCTTAGCATTTAATTTACATGGAATTCGTAGGTTAAATAAATTCAATCTTTTGCAATGTTTTAAACAAAAACCCGTTTTCTTTCGACAACGGGATTAATTTTAATTTATTTTCTGCAACTTCAGTGTATTGAATTTGGAAAAATGGATTCTATATTTGGAATCATTGGGTCCAAATTATGTTAATAGGCTAATTTTTATTTTTGGGAATTATGAATAGTAATTACGGTAAATTTTATTTACCATAGTCAAAGGTAAATCAGGTAATTAAGGGTAAATATAATATTATAAAATTACCCAAAAACATGAAAAAATACTATTGGATGAGTAAAAGTCGACCCATATCACCTAAGGATAGGATTATAATCATTTAATGGACATTTTTCTATGAAAATAACTTAATTATTATTAAAACCAAAGAAAGTGACAACATGTCACTCTCTTAAATCTTATAAGTATATTAATTTTAGTTTAGTGATAAACTTCATGAAACTTAGAACATGAATAGTCTACAGAAATATAATAAGATTATTTACATCATATGAATTTATTTATAATTTGTAGGTATTAAATAATTATCACTAATTTTGACACAATAGGGATGTAGAAATTATTTATTTAGTGAAAAATCAATAATATAGTTATTATTGAAATATTAATACATATCAAAAGGCCAAAAAATCTGCACAAAACTTATTATTAGTGTATATATAAACCTTAATAATCCACTGGCCGAATTTTGGACCATTTGGATCCTTATTAAGATGATTATGACACTTATATTATTATTATTTTAAATGATGTCAAAGTTGTCACCTTCATAATTTAATAAATATAACAATTTAAATATTGTGATTTTAAGATTATAAATTCGATTAAATGTATTATTGTGAAAGGTAATAGATTTATATTCATCATAGGATTTTATTTTTAATTTTTATGCAACAAATAAGTATATTAAATAATTATACAAAAATGATGTAGTAATTATTTTATTAAGAGATAAACCAAATAAATGGTTTTAAAGATAATACAATAAATATTATATGAACTATTTAATATTATCCACTAATTTTCTAGATACATATGACATTTTATGAATCTATTAAAGCTTTTAGTTCGAACATATCTTCTGTATGAATTTTATTTAAATTCAAGTAAATGAATAGTGTCAAAATTGACAATATTGTTATTTTATAAAAATAACATATTTTAAAATTGTTTAAAAATCACAAAAATATATAAAAATTATAAATTTAAATTTATATGGTATTTAATGTTATAAAGTATCCAATTATGGATAATTCACAACAAATAACTAATTATCTGTTATAATTTAAAATTTAGAATGTTATTACCACAAATAAAATTAAATTGATTAAATAAGGATAAATCGAGTTGATAATGTTGAAAATAAATTCCTAACATGTCTAAATTTTATCGGTTGATGATATTACAACCCTATGTCATCTAATATTCTAATATGAGTCATTTTTGGAGGTTTTTAAGTGGGGTTAGATTGATTATAAATTAATATTTTTAAGAATTCCAAAGGTGCCCCTCTCCTCCCTTATAAAAGGACACCTCCTCCCTCTCTTCCTCACACAAATTTGAGCCTTCAAGATCGGACAAACCCTGCCCAATTCTCTTCTCCACTTCCCTAGAAACATATTATAGGTCCTGGTCTTCTTCAAAGACCAATTTTAGTGCCCTAAGAGGAGGTCTCAAAAGGCGCTTGAAAGAAGAGGTAATGTCCGTTACCGATTCTTTCAACTTTATTTCTTCTTCCATTTCTTCTTCTTAGGTTTTTTCATTATGAAGTAATAAAATCAGTATCACTAATATACTGATATGTTATTATATTTATGAAACAACCCTATTTCACCATCTATCCATCCTACGGAAAACGAAATCACCGCGCGTGCGTACGTACGGAATACCGTCTCCACGCCGTGGTGTAATCTATTTTCCACCACCACCTTAATTGGATGGTTATAAGGGTGAAATTAATGAATATATATGATTATTGTAAATTTATATTGATTCTGTAATATTGTACATATACTTTAATACAATTACACGATCTTGGGAATGATATCATCGCTCGTGTGTACGTACGGACTACCGTCTCCACGACGCGATGAGATTCACTCTCCATGTTAACCATTCATGAATGATTATAAAGTATATATAATGAATAATAATGAAATATATGACATAATAAAGCTACTGGATTTATGTATACATATATATATATATATATTTTATCTACTTAATTCCTTTCAATAAGGAAATGAAAACAACGTTCATGCGTACGTACGGACTACCGTCTCCATGAATGGTGTATTTCATTCCTTTTATCGACCTATAATATATATGTATATGATGAATATATATTATATATAAATCATTTTTTACATTCTTGAATTATGTAAATCAGGATATAAGTAATAATATCAACAACGACAAGTCGAAACACATACGATAAATGAAATGATTTTACCGAAAACGCTACTTTAACATGGAATTTACAAAAGAATGGGTAATATAAAGTCATAAGTGAAACATATATGATATCATAACAATGAATATGATTATGTAATAAGTAAATGACATTATTTAAATAATTATACAGGAGTTTCGGATCCATACGAAGCATATCGGACCTAAGGTAATGGATAATTTTGCAAATCTCATTTTTATCTGAGATTGCTTATTCGTAAGTGTTTACTGGGGTTATTTTTATCATCCATTTCCATGTTTTATAAAAGTGTTTTCATGTATGTTTAAAGTCCTTTTACCCATTTTTGACTTTTACTACATGGTATGTAAGGAATCTTTCTTTTGTTTACGTTACGAGGTACTTTTTTGACTTTTCCGGCAAAAGTACGAGAAGAATATTTTTTTTAACTTATACGGCGTGAATGGATTTGTACGGTTTCATAACTCCTCATTTTCATGAAGCTTACTATACATGATTTTATGACTATTTTCAACAAAATACTTTTATTTTAAAAGTTCATGACATTTTTTGAAAAGAAAATGATTTTGACGAAGCAAGGATATTTTCCTCAAGAATTCATTTCAAATGTTTTATCAAAACCATTTTCCATCTAAGATGACATTATTTGATATGTGTATGTTTCTAGTTTAATGTCTCTATGATTTACATGGTTCACTTTTCTTATGATGAAATTTCCATTTGTTTTATATGTATTATGAAATGATGGGATGATGTTTATGAAACCCATTTTATTCTTTGGGTTATGATGAATGTTTTAAGTTTATTTTGTGGCACAAGTAAGAATGATTTAATTATGAGATGGGTTGGAAATATATCTCCCTCCAATTAATTAGGTAAATATTATATATATCATGAGATAGACATGGCTGGAACGGTAAGTTAATCCGGTTCAGTGTTACAAGACTGCAACGAGGAGTGAACTCGATTCAGAATGGGACTTTGTCCACTAAGATGGTCTTGGCAGCAATGCCTTGGCTACTATGGAAATCATTACATGTGATTAATGGATGCCACAATTACATGTTTTATTCCCATGATATTTTATCATGATTTATGTTCCATTATGATCTATTCCTTATGTACTTCCATGTTTTATGTCATTGCGCAAGATTTTTATTGTTCATGTTTTTTTAAGTTCAAATGTATATGGTATGTTTTATTTTATCTATGCTTACCCTCACTGAGCATTTGAGCTCACCCTTTTTATGTTTTCTTTTCCCTGAGGATTAAAAGAAAGATTTTAGGTATGGAAACAAAAATGGGAAGATCTTTATGGGAGGTGTTGAAGATCTTTCACCACAATTAGAAGATTGCGTTCCAAGTTTCCAAAGACACTAAACTATTACGGTCCTTGTGTGTCTGTTTTTGTTATGTACTAAGTATTCCGAAAAAGTAATGTAATGTCCATGTATGTCAAGCTTCGGGTCTCTACAGTTTCTATGGGTGTGTTAGTGTTTCTTATGTTTTCTTAGGGTTTTGTTCGGGTTTTTAGGGGTTTTAGGGTTATGTTAGGGTTTCTTAGGGGTTTGTTTAGGGTTTATTTGGGTTTTTTTGTATTTATTGGGGTTTCTTAGTGCTTATGGGAATTTGTTAGGGCTTGTTAGGGTTTTTTAGGGCTTTTTATGGTTTTTTGTGTTTTTGGGGGTTTTTGGGGTTTTTTCGGGTTTGTTCAGGTTTGTTAGGGTTTGTTAGTGTTTGTTAGGGTTTGTTAGGGTCTGTTAGGGTTTTTGTAGTTTTTAATGGTTTTTAGTGTTTATGGGGTTATTCATGGTTTGTTAGGTTTATTTAGTTGTTCATGGTTGTCACAGATGTGTAGAGTTAGTCGCAAGATTCAATTTGATGTGGTATAGGTGAAACAGACACCCGTAGCAGAAGTTATGGTCATTTGGAGGACTTAAGTACCTTTTGGGTCGTTAAGAATGTGATAAGGTTTTCCTATTGGTCAAAGATGTGTATATCTAGTTGAAAACTTCAATTTGATATATGGTAGAGGAAAAACAGACTCCCGGAGAAGAAGTTATGGTCTTTTGGAGGGTTTAAGTACCTTTTTGGGGCTTCAAGGATGTGAGAAGGTGCTTCAGTGATTATAGGAGTGTAGGTATAGTCTCATGATTCGATTTGATATGTGGTAGAGGCAAAATGGACATCCATAGAATAAGTTATTGCAAAACGGACACGAGAAGCCAATCTTTTGACCATCCAAAGGGATTTTGGGTCTTTTGGGGGGGGGGGTTGATGAATGTCAGAAAGGGTTCCAGTGGTTACCTGAGTGTGTATCTTTTCACAATCTTCGATTTGATATGTGGTAGATCCAAAATTAACACACATAGCAGAAGTTATTATCATTTTAAATTGAGCAACCCTCCTAGTGCCTAAAAACCAAAGAAACCCACAACACACTAAAATAGGCATGAGTTATCCTTCGGGTGTCCATTTGAGTGCTGTGACTAGTAAAATCGAAGCTCATGAGATGAGTGAGGAACAAGTATAATCGAAACTGTGAGAAGATCAACGAAACAGAAGATATATTAGTTATACAACTCCATAAAAAAGTCCAACTTCAAACGGCCATAACTTTCACTCTGGTTGTCCGTTTGAGGTCTACCACATATCAAATCGAAGGCAGTGAAGAGATCTACGTAGAAGGATAACATGAACAAATTTCAAGTCATGTTTTGGATCCAAATATCCCAAAAACCCATCAGATGGCCTCCTAAACTCCATTTCTGTGTCCGGATCCCTGTCAAATTTTTCTTAAAACAGTTATAACTTCTGATCTGTGTGTCTGCTCGGCCTCTGGCACCTGTTTTAATCGTAGTTCGTTCCATGAGATTTAGTTTGACTATTCAAAGAGTGGAAATGGACACCTGAAGAAGAAGTTATGCCCTTTTTAATGACTCTGTGATTTGTTAGGTTTTTCGAGACACCATTTCTAGCACTTTGGTCTTGTCTGCTATTTTTTCAAACAAATATAACATAGTATTACTGTTATAATTATTATTAACATAATCTCATGAAAATGCACATGCACATGCACATGAATTATTATTATATTTTTATTACCATGCATGTGCACATGCAATGCACAAACATTATTTTATTATCACATGCGTTATTATTATTATTGTCATTATTATTGTTGTTGTTGTTGTTGTTATTGATATTATCATCACATGCAAATGCACATTCAAATGCATATACACGCACATTCAATGAACGTGCGTTATTCTATTATCACATGTGTTTTTATTATTAATATTATAATAAATATTATTATTATTGTTATCATCGTCATCATCACATGAAAATGCAATGCATAGGAGTTATTATTTATTACCATACACATGCACACGTAATGCACATGCAATATTCTATTATCATTTTCCTTAGTACTACTACTATTATCACCACTACTACTACTATTATTACTACTGCTATTATTATAACTATCATCACGTGGAAATGTAGATACACATGCGTTATTATTTATTATATATTACCATGTACGTGTATATGCAATGCACTTGTATTATTCTTTTGTTGTTGTTATTATTATTATTATTATTATTATTATAGTTATTTTTTTTATTATTATTATCATTAATATTATTATTATTATTATTATCACATGAAAATTCATATGCTTGTGCATTGTTATTAATTATTTATTACCATGCACATGAATGAGTTATTATTATTATTATTATTATTACAATTAGTATTATTAATATTATCATCAAATGTAAATGCACATGCACATGCATGTGCGTTCTTATTTATTATTATTTATTTATTATTTACTACAATGCACGTGCACATGAAATTCACTTGCGTTATTCTATTATTATTATTATTATTATTATTATTATTATTAGTATTATTATTCTTGTTGTTGTTGTTTGTATCATCAAATACAAATTCATATGCACGTGCATTGTTGTTTATTACTTATTACCATGCATGTGCATGCGTCATTATCATTATCATTACATGTGAATGCACATGCACGTGCATTATTATATATTATTTATTATCATGCACATGCAAGTGCAATGCACTTGCGTTATTCTATTATCACATGTGTTATTATTATTTATTCTAATGCACATTCGCATGCAATGCACGTGCATTATTCTATTATCACATGTGTTATTATTTATTATTTATTATCATTCACATGCAAATGAACATTCATGTGGACTTGGTTATTATATATTGTTTATTACCATGCACATGCACATGAACATGCACATGCACTTGTATGTGCGTAATTATTTTTTATTTATTATCGTTCACATACACATGCACATCCAAATGCAATTCACATGCCTTATTATTTATAATTTGTAATTTATTATCATTCACATGCAAATGCGCAGGCATATGCACATGCACGTGCATTAGGATTTATTATTTAAACAATGCACATGCATATTCACATGCACGTGCGTTATTACTAATACTATTATTAGAGGTATTTTTAGGGTTTATTGTAATTGTTTAGGATTTATTCGTGTTATTAACATTTATTATGGTTTGTTAGGATTTTAGGGGTTTTTAATGGTATATTAGTGTATTTGGGGTTTGGTGGGGGTTATTAGGATTTTATTAGGTTTTATTACGGTGTGTTAAGGTTTATTAGGCTTTATTATGTATTTTTAGTGTTTTATTAGGATTGAGTTGGGTTTTTTAGGGTATATTATGGTATATTATGGTGTATTTGGTTATGTTTAGGATTTATTAGGGTTTATTATGGTTCATAATAGTTTATTAATTTTTAAGAGGGTATATTAGGGTTTTTTAGTGTTTAGTCGTGTTTATTTGGGTTTTTTAGCGCTTTTAAGCTTTGTTAGGTTTTATTAGAATTTATTAGGGGTTTTAGGGATTTTTAACGGTGTATTTGCATTTTTTAGGGTTTAGTGGGGTTTATTATGGTTTATTATGGTGTGTTAAGGTTTATTAATGTTGAGTAGGTATTTTTAGGGTTTTATTAGGGTTGAGTTGGTATCTTTACAGTTTTATTAAGTTTTATTAGGGTTGAGTATGGTTTATTAGGGCTAGTTTGGGTTTTTTAGGGATTACAAGGGTCTGTTAGTTTTTTTATTAGCGTATATGAGTGCTTTTTAGTTTTTTTTAATATATATGAGGGGATGTTATGACTTTTTAGGTTTTATTTGTGTGTTTTTTGTGTTTGTGAGCATTTTTAATGGTTTATTAGCTTTTATTTGAATTTATTATGGTTTATTAGGCTTTCTAAGGATTTTTAATGGTTTGTTTGTGTTTTTTTGTTTATTGGGGTTTAGTTGGGTTTTATTAGGTTTTTCTATTGTGTGTCAAGGTTTATTAGGGTTGAGAAGGTTTTTTTAGGGTTTTATTACGGTTTTATTATGGTTTATTAAGTATTTTTAGGGTTTATTAGGGTTTGTTAGGGGTTTATTAGTTTTTTTTATTTTATTAGGTTATATTAGTGTTTGTTAGGTATTTTTAGATAATATAGCGTGTTTTTATTGTTTTCAAGCATTTTGTTTTTGTTTGTGAGAATTTTATGGTTTCTTTGGTTATATTAGAGTTTATTATGGTTTATTAGGGTTTCTAGGGATTTTTAAGGTATATTAGCCTTTTGTCTTTATTAGGTTATATTAGTGTTTTTAGGTCTTTTTTGGTAATATAGCGCATTTTTATTGTTTATGACCATTTTTTATTTTTTGTGAGCGTTTTGAGGGTTTATTAGGTTATATTAGAGTTTATCAGGTTTTCTAGGGATTTTTTACGGTATACTATCATTTTTTCATTATTAGGGTTTTGTAGGGTTTTATTAGGGGTTATTATGGTGTGTTAAGGTTTTTTAGGGTTGAGTAGGGTTTATTTGGAATTATTTATGGTTTATTAGGGCTTTTCCAGGTTTTTTGGTTTTTATTACGGTTTATTAGTGTTTATTAGTGCCTATTAGGGTTGGTTAGGGTTGTTTAGGTTTTCTTAACGTGTTTTTAGGGTTTATTAGGTTTTTATTATAATTTATTAGGGTTTATTAGGTATTTCTGTGGTTTTATTAGGGTTGAGTAGAATTTATTAGGGTTTTTAGGGATTATAAGGTGTTTTAAGGGATTATTAGAGCTTAATAGGGCAAATAAGGTACGGGCCAAGTGGATAGCTTGGCGCCTCAATTAATAAAAATGAAAAAGTACAAAACATTACAGTGGGGGATTGTACATTCTGGTGCGGGTAGTGCCCTTCATGTCAGAGACTACATGAGACGTGCAAAAAGAAGGAGCAATGAATGACCACCATGAGTAGCATTCTTCAATATCCATCTTGGAAAGAACATCAGCCACCATATTGACTTCCCTATATGCATGAGTGATCTTGAGACTCAAGTTCTTAGATAGGCTAAGGTATTTAGTCCATTGGGGTAGAAGCCGCCAGGGAACCTTCCTTGAGTTTTGGCAGAGAGCCTCCACTGCAAGCATCGAATCCGATTCGATCCATAGATGCATCCACCCAAATTGATTTTCAAAATGAACAGCGTTGATAATATCCCAAAGCTCTACCTCATAAGTGCATCCATTCCCAATGAAATGATAGAAGATACCCTTAACAAAACCTTGATAAGTACGGAAAACACCACCACAACCTGAAGGGTCGGGTGAGCCTGCTACCGCACCGTCAAAATTAACATTGATCCATGACGGGATTGGTGGAACCCATCTAATGTATTTCATCAGCATCGGTTTTTTGCACCTGCCAGGAACACCAAGAGTGCGGAGTGTAACAAGATCATTGACGAAGTTGTTCATTGTACCTGATTGAATACACCCATCCATTCGAACAGCACTGTAACACCTGAGACTTTTATGAGAAATATTTTTTTTTATGTTATATAAATCATCAAAGTAATCTTTCACTACACACAACACTATCTTGGCTTGCTTTACACGCAACTGCGGCCTTCCTCGATAGCTTGCATCGTACGCAATACCGAGTTTCACTAAACAATGATATGCTATTAAAATATTATTAAAACTAGCCGTTATGAATAGTAATAACTGAATTTTGAATTTTATAACATTTTAATTCAATATATACATTTTCTAGAATGAGGTATAAAAGCAAAATCAGTTTTTTTGGATAAAAGAAATATTTTTCAAAAAATACAGTTTTGCCGCCATTTGATGGCGCACCCTCATTAAATCTAGTTTTTGACATGTTTATAAGTTCAATTTGACAAAATAAAATACTTTTTTCGAATCAGGGTATAAAAATTTACTTTGGAAATTTTTTTGATATTTTTCTGATAACTTTCATATTTTGATGAATAGTAAAAATACGCTAATTTTTAATTAAAAACAACTTTTTTCATTGAGATAATTTATATGGATAAATTATAATATTGAATGGTTTTAAAGTATAAATAGAATATATTTTTACTATTTAATATAATGTATGTCATTAGCATTAATTTGACATTGAATTCATAGGTAAAAACATTTCAATCTTTGACAATGTTTTAACTTCTAAAACCCGTTTTCTTAACAACGGGATTTATTTTAAATTAATTACTGCAACTTATTTGTTTTGAATTTTTAAAAATGGATTCCATATTCAGAATTAGTGGGTCCAAATTATGTTAATAGACTACTTTTTTATTTTTGGGCATTATAAATAGTAACTACGGTAAATTTTATTTACCATAGTTAAAGGTAAATCGGGTAATTAAGGGTAAATATAAGATTATAAAATTACCCTAACACCTGCCAAAATCCTATTGGATGACTAAAAGTCGACCCATATCACCTAAGGGTCAGATTAGATTCATTTAATGGACTTTTTTCTATGAAAATAATTTAATTATTATTAAAACCAAATAATGTGACAACATGTCACTTTCTTAAATCTTATAAGTATAATAATTTTAATTTGGTGATAAACTTAATGCAACTTCGAACATGAATAGTCTATAGAAATCTAATAAAATAATCTACATCATAGGAATTTATTTATAATTTTTGTGGATAAATAATTATCATTAATTATGACACAATAGTGATGTTGAAATTATTTTATTAATTAAAATATCAAATAAATTGTTTTAAAAATATTAAAATAAATATTATATGAACTATTTAATGTGCTAAACTAATTTTCTAGAAACATATGACATTTTATGAATCTGTTAAATCTTTTATTTCGAACATATCTTCTGTATATATTTTATTTAAATTCAAATAAATGAATAGTGTCAAAATTGACACTATTGTTATTTTATAAAAATAACATATTATAAAATTGTTTAAAAATCTCAAAAATATTTAAAAATTATAAATTAAAATTTATATGGTCGAAAATGTCATAAAGTGTCAAATTATGGAAAATTCACAACACATATGTAATTATTTATAATAATTTAAAATTTAGAATATTATTACCACAAATAAAATTAAATTGATAAATAAGGATAAATCAAGTTGATAATGTTTAAAATAAATTCCTAACATGTTTAAATTTTATTGGTTGATGAGATTACAACCCTATATCATCTAAGCTTCGGATATGAGTCATTTTGGAAGTTTTTAAGTGGGGTTGGGATTTAATATAAACTAATATTTCTTATATTTCCAAAGGTGCCCCTATCCTCCCTTATAAAAGGGCACCTCCTCCCTCTCATCCTCACACCAATTTGAGCCTTCAAGCTCGGACAACCCCTGCCCATTTCACTTCCCCACTTCCTTAGAAACCTACTAGAGGTACTGGTCTTATCAAAAGACCAACTCTAGTGCCTTAAGAGAAAGTTTAAAGGAGGCACTTCGAGAAAGAGGTAATACCTTCTACCGTTTTCTTCAAGTTTCATTCTTCTTCTACTACCTCTTCTTTAGTTTTTTCATTATGAGGTAATAACATCAGTATTACTTATATACTGATATGTTATTATAAATATGAAACAACCCTATTTCACCTCTTATCCATCCTACGGAAAACGAAATCACCGCGCGTGCGTACGTACGGAATACCGTCTCCACGCCATGGTGTAATCTATTTTTCCACCACCACCTTACTTGGATGGGTATAAGGGTGAAAGTAATGAATATATATGATTATTTTAAAGTGGTATTGATTCTAAAATAGTATACATACACTCTAATACAATTCCACGATCATGGGAATGATATCATCGCTCGTGCGTACGTACGGAATACCGTCTCCACGATGTGATGTGATTCGTTCTACATGATCTTCATTGCATAATGATTATATAAATGAATTGAATGAATGAATATGATATATATTACACTAATAACATTCTTTAAATGAGGTATCTATAACCTAAAGAGAAGAATAAGAGTTTATTCGACAAACACGCATAAAAACAAAAAGTAATAAACACCCGAATAACAAGTAGTAATAAAATATTACTAATAAGAAGCTAAGAATATGACCATATATGATATCATAAAAATAAGTATGATTCTGTAATAAGTCAATAACATTATTTAAATCATTTTACAGGAGGTTCGGACATATACGAAGCAAATTGGACCTAAGGTAAGGGAAATATCACAATCTCATTTTTAACCGAGGTTGTTTATACTTTGGAATTTACTGGGGTGTATTTTATCATCCACATCCATGTTTCCCCAATATGTAATATTTATATCCTTCTACAATAGTTTATATCCAATTTTACCCTTCGGTGAGTTTTTTGTAAAAGATATGAAAGGAATTTTTTGTCGTTTTTCATACGAGGTACTTTTTGACTTTTTCGAAAAAAGTACGAGAAGAATGTTTTCTTTTAACTTATACGGCATGAATGGATTTTTAAAAAATTATTTCCAAGAAGCTTCCCTTACAAGTTTTCAAGTTTATTTTTAATCAACTTCTTTTAGTTTAAAATTTTATAACATGTTAAAGAAAGGAAAGTGTTTTTGAAGTAGAAAGGATATTTTCCTCAAGAATGGAGTTCAAGTGTTTTATCAAAATTATTTTCCATCTAAGATAATAAAGGGTTCTGTTTCTATCCCTATTATTAAATTGATTTGATTATGTTGTGATGAAATTAATTTTATGAATTCTTTTATCTTATATGAGTTGTTTTATGATGTCACGATGTTTAAGATTCCCATTTTGACTACATGGGTTATGCAATGATGTATGATTTATGATTTTGTGGCACACATAAGAATGGTATCATTATGAGATGGGTGAGACCTATATCTCCCTCCAATTCATTGGGTAAAGATTTTATATCTCATGAGATAGACATGGCTGGAACGGTAGGTTATACTGGTTCAGTGAAACAGGACTGAAACGAGGAGTGAACTCGGTTCAGAAATGGACATTGTCCAATAAAATAGTCTTGGTAATGAGTACTGACTAATAAGAAATGATTATCTATGATTATGTGTGTATGCCAAAAAATTTCATGTTTTATGTTATGATTATTGGGATTCCATTTCACTACTATGATTTATCCCATGTTATGAAATTATGCTCTCTTTTACAGGTTAAGATTTCCAAAAGTTATGTTCTTATGAATATGATGTGATTGATATTTATTTTGTTTACCCTTACTGAGCATTTGAGCTCACCCTTTTGTATGTTTTCTTTCCCCAGGTCAGGAATAAGGTTATTAAGTAAGATATGCCAAAAGGGACTATAGATATGATGAAATAAATGGGAGACAGTGTAGATGCTTTATGAAACAGTTGTTTATGTATCCCAGTTTCTAAAGACACTATACCTATATGGTCCTTTCGTGGTTTTGTTATATGTTGTAATAAGTATGCTTCAATTTTGAAGTATTAACAATGTATGTAAAGAATGGGTCGTTATAGTTGGTATCAGAGGAAAGGTATAGTCAACCTTTGGAAACTAGGATTTGAAAGCCTTAGTAAGAATCTTAAGGATATTTCTAAGCATAGAACACAATCTTAGTTTTTTAGAAATGACCATGAATAACCTAGGATAAGACCTTAAGTGTGAAATTTTATTCTTGATTGTTTGGTTTTCCTATTATAATTAGTGTTGCTCACACTATTCTTCTTGGTTTTAGTCAATGGCTGGAACCCGAAGGAACCGTGTTAATGCGGAATGCGACGGGCAATGAAATGATTGTCCCCCTGAGCAACCAAACATTATGGAAGATGGAATGAAAAATCTTGTAGTCATGCTCACACAACTTTCTCAAGCTATGAATCATGCAGGACTTCCAAACGAGCAAAGGAAGGATCAACATTCTGTTGAATCCTTTATGAGGCAGCGTCCGCCTTCTTTCAGCGGGTCTGTTGATCCATTAGTTGCTGAACAATGGATTAGTACTATTGAAAAGATATTTTCAGTTCTTCAATGTTCTGAACATGATAAAGTCATCCTAGAAGTGTATCGTTTGGAAGGAGATGCTGATCAATGGTGGAATCTTATTAAGAATACGAGGCAAAGGGATGAAATTGAGTCCATGGAATGGGACGAGTTCAAGAAATTATTTTTCAATAAGTACTTCCCTCGTATTCTCCGAACAAAGATGGAGAAAGAGTTTCTTGAACTGAAGCAAAAGGATGATGAATTTGTTGGTACCTATGAAGCAAATTTTACAAGACTTGCAATGTATGCTTCTGGTATTATTATCCAACCTGAGAGTAAGATCGATCGATTCTTTAGTGGCTTAAAACCAAGTATTCGAAGGGCGTTAGACATAAGGGACTTCAATAGCTATGAGGAAATCGTTCGATGTGCTCTCAAAGTTGAGATGGAGATTAGAGTAACCCATCAATCATATGGGTTTGATAAGAAGAGGAAAATGGAATTCAAAGGAAAATCTAAAGAGCACACTGAAAAGAATATGAGCTTCCCTTTATTCTCAAAGTGTGGAATGAAACATGGAGGGAGTTGTCTTAAAGGGACAAGTAAATGTTTCAAGTGTGGAAAGGAAGGTCATCGGGCATTTGAATGCCGCGGTGATGGGAAGAAGATGTCTAATGATGCAAAAAAGCAAGGGATACACAGAATGAACCTACTACACTTCAATGTTTCAAGTGTAAGGAGATGGGACATTATGCCAATAAATTCCCTAATCCAAGGGTTGATGATGATGGTCAACGTCAACAAACTCTTAAGGCTAAAGAAAAAGGAAAGTCACATGCAATTTCTATCAGCGATGTGGAGTACGATAACGATGTGGTGAAAGGTACACTTACCATCCACTCTAAAGTAGCAAATGTTTTATTTGATTCTGGATCCACCCACTCTTTTATTTCTGAAGAATTTTCTAAGGGTATCACCGTATTACCTCAACAATTAGATGTTGAGTTAGCTGTGACAACAACTAATGGCATAACAGTCGCATCAAAAGTTTATAATTCTTCTCCGATCGAAGTTTGTGGGAAAGTGATTCCTGCAAATCTTGTGATCCTTCCTATAGTGGAATTTGATGTGATTCTTGGCATGGATTGTCTTTCTTTATATGGAGCTCATTTCAATTTCCAAAGAAGGGAAGTCACATTTCATATTCCAGATCAATCTATGATCGTCTATCAATGCAAGGATGAACATAACCTTCCAGTGGAAATTCCTTCTACCTTATGGGTCTTGATTCCACTAAATGAAGGTTATTTATCTCAAATGGTTGGTGGGAAACTCACAATTAAGAATACGCCCATTGTACGGGAGTTTTATGATGTCTTTCCGAAGGAATTACCGGGTCTTCCACCAAATCGTGAAGTTGAGTTTTCAATAGAACTCGTAACAGGTGCTTTGCCTATTTCAAAGATACCTTATAGAATGGCCCCAATTGAGTTGCAGGAATTGAAGAAGCAACTCCAAGAGAATCTTGATAAGAGATTCATACGCCCTAGTGCGTCACCTTGGGGAGCACCTGTTCTATTTGTTAATAAGAAAGATGGATCAATGAGACTCTGCATTGATTATCGAGAACTTAACAAGATCACTATCAAGAACAAATATCCTCTCCCATGCATTGATGACTTATTTGACCAACTACGCGGAGCTCAATACTTTTCCAAGATTGATCTTCGTTTAGGGTATCATCAATTAAGGGTCAAAAGGGAGGATATACCAAAGACGACTTTTCGTACAAGGTATGGACACTATGAATTTATAGTGATGCCATTTGGTCTTACTAATGCCCCTGCTATCTTCATGGATCTGATGAATAGAGTCTTTATAGAATATCTTGATCAATTTGTGGTAGTCTTTATAGACGATATTCTTGTCTATTCAAAGAGCAAGGAAGAACATGAAGATCACTTGAGAATTATATTGAAGACCCTGAGAAAGGAGAAGCTTTATGCCAAATTTACCAAGTGTGAATTTTGGCTTCAAAAAGATTCATTTTTGGGTCACATAATCTCAAAAGAGGGGATATCTGTGGATCCAGCAAAAATAGAGGTTATCGAAAGATGGTCAAGACCAACAACAGTAACTGAGATCCGAAGTTTTCTTGGTTTGGATGGATATTATCGACGTTTTGTGAAAGATTTTTCATGATTATCTAATCCACTCACCAGTTTGACTCGGAAAGGAGTTAAGTTTGTTTGGACGGAGGAATGTGAAGATAATTTCAAGGAGTTGAAAAGAAGGTTATCCAGTGCACCTGTTCTCACACTGCCTTGTAGTGGAGAAAGGTTTGTGATCTACAGTGATGAATCCAAGAAGGGGCTGGGGTGTGTTCTTATGCAAAATGATATGGTGATAGCTTATGCCTCACGATAGTTGAAAATCCATGAGCAAAATTACCCAACACATGATTTGGAGTTAGCTGCGGTAATCTT
This sequence comes from Viscum album, assembly GCA_963277665.1. Taxonomy (NCBI): domain Eukaryota; kingdom Viridiplantae; phylum Streptophyta; class Magnoliopsida; order Santalales; family Viscaceae; genus Viscum; species Viscum album. The sequence goes on from OY728167.1 coordinate 878,997,652, forward strand.
TGCATTAAAGATTTGGAGGCATTATCTTTATGGAGAAAGGTGTGACATTTATACTGAGCATAAAAGTTTAAAGTATATTTTCACACAAAAGGAGCTGAATATGCACCAAAGAAGATGGTTGGAGCTGATTAAAGATTACGACTGCTCAATTCATTACCACCCTGGGAAAGCAAACAAGGTGGCAGATGCATTAAGTCGACAAGACCATGCCAGTTTATCCATGATGAGGATCACAAAAGATCCAATATTTATGGACTTACAAAGGATGGATCTTGGAATTATAATGGAAGGGGTAAAATCATATCTTTCTCAAATGAATGTTCAACCATCTACACATGTGAAGATTAAAGAGTCACAGAAAGAAGATGTCGAGTTACAAAAGAAGGTGAGAAATTTTCCTAAATTCAACCTTGATTGTGATGGGATAATAATGTTCAGGAATCGGGTTTGTGTTCCTCCAATCTAGGAATTAAAGAAGGTGCTGCTGGATGAGGCTCATATTTCTTCATTCTCTATTCATCATGGAAGCACGAAGATGTATAGGGGCCTGAAAGAGTACTTCTGGTGGGATGGCATGAAAAGAGATGTTGCTGAATATGTCTCTCGATGCTTTGTTTGTCAGCAAGTTAAATCTGAGAGACAGAAGTCTAAGGGGATGTTACAACCATTACCCATACCCGAATGGAAATGGGAAAACATCACTATGGAATTTGTCACAGGACTTCCTAAAACATCCAAAGGAAATAATGTTATCTGGGTCATAGTTGATCGTCTTACCAAGTCTGCACACTTCACAGTTATTAGAGAGGATTTCTATCTAGATCAGCTTGCCAGGATATTTGTAAAGAAAGTGGTAAGATTTCATGGAGTACCACATTCTATTATATCTGATCGGGATCTGAGATTTACCTCGAAGTTCTAGCGAAGTCTTCAGCATACTCTGGATACAGTGTTGAGTTTCAGCACTGCTTATCATCCTCAGACAGACGGTCAGTCTGAGAGAACAATTCAAACTCTAGAAGATATGTTGAGAGCTCGCTCTATGGATTTCAAAGGTGGTTGGGATCAACACCTACCATTGGTGGAATTTTCTTATAATAATAGCTTTCACTCCAGTATTCAGATGGATCCTTATGAGGCTCTCTATGGAAAGAAATGCAGGACTCCAACTTGCTGGGATGATGTTGGGGAAAGAAAGCTATTAGGACCTGATCTCGTTGATGAAATGGCAGAAAAGGTCAGATCTATTCAACAACACATAAGAGCAGCTCAGAGTCGACAAAAAAGTTATGCCGACAACCGAAGAAAAGACCTAGAGTTTGAAGTGGGTGATAAAGTGTTCTTACGAATATCTCCCTGGAAGAGAGTCATGAGATTTGGAAAGGAGGGGAAGTTGAGCCCTAGATATATTGGTCCTTTCGAAATACTGGATCGTGTCGGGAAGGTAGATTACCGATTGGCACTTCCACCGAATCTCTCTCAAGTGCACGATGTGTTCCATGTATCTCTCCTGAGAAAGTACATACATGATCCTTCACATGTACTCAGCTCAGAAGTTGTACCGCTGGAGCAAGATCTTTCTTATGAAGAACAGCCGATAGAGATTCTAGATCGTAGCGAAAAAGTCCTACGAAACAAGACCACTCGCTTGGTGAAAGTTTTATGGAGGAACCACCAATTAGAAGAATCTACATGGGAGCTTGAGGATATGCTGAGGGAGAGGTATCCTCATCTGTTTGTTACAAAGTGACGAATTTCGAGGGCGAAATTCCTTTTAAGGTGGGTAGAATGTAACACCCGAGAATTTTATGAGAAATATTTGGTTTTTATGTTAAATAAATCATCAAAGGAATCTTTCACTACACACAACACTAGTTTGGCTTTCTTTACACGCAACTGCGGCCTTCCTCGATAGCTTGCATCGTACGCAATACCGAGTTTCACTAAACAACGATATGCTATTAAAATATTATTAAAACTAGCCGTTGTGAATAGTAATAACTGAATTTTTAATTTTATAACATTTTAATTCAACTTATACATTTTCTAGAATGAGGTATAAAAGCAAAATCAGTTTTTTTGGATAAAAGAAATATTTTTCAAAAAATACAGTTTTGCCGCCTTTTGATGGCGCACCCACAGTAAATCTAGTTTTTGACATGTTTATAAGTTCAATTTGAAAAAATAAAATTCTTTTTTTGAATCAGGGTATAAAAATTTACTTTGGATAAATTTTTGATATTTTTCTGATAACTTTCATATTTTGATGAATAGTAAAAATACGCTAATTTTTAATTAAAAACAACTTTTTTCATTGAGATAATTTATATGGATAAATTATAATATTGAATAGTTTTAAAGTATAAATAGAATATATTTTTACCATTTAATATAATTTATATCATTAGCATTAATTTTACATTGAATTCATAGGTAAAAACATTTCAATCTTTGACAATGTTTTAACTTCTAAAACCGGTTTTCTTAATGACGGGATTTATTTTAAATTAATTACTGCAACTTATATGTTTTGAATTTTCAAAAATGGATTCCATATTCATAATCAGTGGGTCCAAATTATGTTAATATACTACTTTTTATTTTTTGGCATTATGAATAGTAACTACGGTAAATTTTATTTACCATAGTTAAAGGTAAATCGGGTAATTAAGGGTAAATATAAGATTATTAAATTACCCTAACACCTGCCAAAATCCTATTGGATGACTAAAAGTCTAACCATATCACCTAAGGGTCGGATTAGATTCTTTTAATGGACTTTTTTCCATGAAAATAATTTAATTATTATTAAAACCAAAGAATGTGACAACATGTCACTTTCTTAAATCTTATAAGTATAGTAATTTTAATTTGGTGATAAACTTAATGAAACTTCGAACATGAATAGTCTCCAGAAAGATAATACAATTATTTACATCATAGGAATTTATTTAGAATTTTTAGGGATTAAATAATTATCATTAATTATGACACAATAGTGATGTTGAAATTATTTTATTAATTAAAATATCAAATTAATTGTTTTAAAAATATTAAAATAAATATTATATGAACTATTTAATGTTCTACGCTAATTTTCTAGATACATATGACATTTTATGAATCTATTAAAGCTTATATTTTGAACATATCTTCTTTATATATTTTATTTAAATTCAAATAAATAAATAGTGTCAAAATTGACACTATTGTTATTTTATAAAAATAACATATTATAAAATTGTTTAAAAATCACAAAAATATTTAAAATTTATAAATTAAAATTTATATGGTCTACAATTTCATAAAGTGTCAAATTATGGAAAATTTACAACACATATGTAATTATTAATAATAATTTAAAATTTAGAATATTATTACCACAAATAAAATTAAATTGATAAATAAGGATAAATCAAGGTGATAATGTTTAAAATAAATTCTTAACATGTCTAAATTTTATTGGTTGATTATATTACAACCCTATCTCATCTAAGCTTTGGATATGAGTCATTTTGGAAGTTTTTAAGTGGGGTTGGGATTTAATATAAACTAATATTTCTTATATTTCCAAAGGTGCCCCTCTCCTCCATTATAAAAGGGCACCTCCTCCCTCTCTTCCTCACACCAATTTGAGCCTTCAATCTCAGACAAACCCTACCCATTTCACTTCCCCACTTCCTTAGAAACCTACTAGAGGTACTGGTCTTATCAAAATACCAACTCTAGTGCCTTAAGAGAAGTTTAAAGGAGGCACTTCGAGAAAGAGGTAATACCTTCTACCGTTTTCTTCAAGTTCCATTCTTCTTCTACTACCTCTTCATTAGTTGTTTCATTATGAGGTAATAACATCAGTATCACTTATATACTGATATGTTATTATAAATATGAAACAACCCTATTTCACCTCTTATCCATCCTACGGAAAATGAAATCACTGCGCGTGCGTACGTACGAAATACCGTCTCCACGCCGTGGTGTAATCTATTTTTCCACCACCACCTTAGTTGGATGGGTATAAGGGTGAATTTAATGAATATATAAGATTATTGTAAATTGGTATTGATTCTGAAATAGTATACATACACTCCAAAACAATTCCATGATCATGGGAACGATATCATCGCTCGTGGGTACGTACGGAATACCGTCTCCACGATGTGATGTGATTCTTTCTACATGATCTTCATTGCATAATGATTATATAAATGAATTGGATGAATTAATATGATATATATTACACTAATACCATTCTGGAAATGAGGTATCTATAACCTAAAGAGAAGAATAAGAATTTATTCGACAAACACGCATAAAAACAAAAAGTAATAAACACCCGAATAACAAGTAGTAATGAAATATTACTAATAAGAAGCTAAGAATATGACCATATATGATATCATAAAAATAAGTATGATTCTCGAATAAGTCAATAACTTTATTTAAATCATTATACAGAAGGTTCGGACATATACGAAGCAAGTTGGACCTAAGGTAAGGGAAATATCACAATCTCATTTTTATCTGAGATTGTTAATACTTTGGAATTTACTGGGGTGTATTTTATCATCCACATCCATATTTCCTCAATATGTAATATTTATATCCTTATACAATAGTTTATATCCAATTTTACCCTTCGGTGAGTTTTTTGTAAAAGATATGAAAGGAATCTTTTGTCGTTTTTCGTACGAGGTACTTTTTGACTTTTCCGACAAAAGTACGAGAAGAATGTTTTCTTTTAACTTATACGACATGAATGTATTTTTAAAACATTATTTCCAAGAAGCTTCCCTTACAAGTTTTCATGTTTATTTTTAATCAAATTCTTTTAGTTTAAAATTTTATAACATGTTAAATAAAGGAAAGTGTTTTTGAAGTAAAAAGGATATTTTCCTCAAGAATGGAGTTTAAGTGTTTTATCAAAATTATTTTCCATCTAAGATAATAAAGGGTTCTGTTTCTATCCCTATTATTACATTGATTTGATTATGTTGTGATGGAATTATTTTTATGAATTCCTTTATCTTATATGAGTTGTTTTATGATGTCACGATGTTTAAGATTCCCATTTTTACTACATGGGTTATGCAATGATGTATGATTTATGATTTTGTGGCACACATAAGAATGGTATCATTATGAGATGGGTGGGACCTATATCTCCCTCCAATTAATGAAGTTCCCAATCAGGATCCAAGTATCACTGAGAGGGGGAGGGGGTGAATCAGTGATATCTTTTTCTTTTTAAGTTTCCCCTTTTTGAAACAAACTTCGCCTCCTGTTAAAGAGTTTCTTCCCTGATGAACACACACATCCACAGGAACACAAGATTTACAAGGTTCACTACTCAACAAGAGTAGCTACGTCCTTGGTATGGTACGGAAATAATCCAGTACCACACAATCCACTAGAAAACAATCCTTTGATGTGGAATACAACGAGTAGGATATACCCTTACACTCGTGCAGCACTTTGAAAACAATCCAATAGTGCGTGTGCTCCCTCTTAGCACAAATAGGATAACACAATGTTTCAGTGCTTCTTTACAATTAAACAGATGTATTCTCCGAAGTACAAATCTTCACTTTCTTACCCAGAAGCCGGTAAGAACTCTCTTGTGCACAACTGAATACGTGCGAAGACCCCAAATATTTCGCGCAACCTTTAGGGTGCCTTGCGCGCAATTCAAATGGGTTGCGTGTAAAATTCCCTTTTGGCGCGAAAAACGTTTTCGCGCAACTTTCCTTTTACGCGCAACTTTTCCTCTTTTCGCGCAACTCACTTAGCGTATAATTTACGCGCACCAGAGCTCGGGATTTCTTCTAAGTGTCGAGCATTACCAACTAACAAGGGTTAGCCTCATATTTATAGGCATTTTTGAACCCGCGCGAAAAACACTAATCCGCGCGTAAAACCTCCTCCATGCGCGTAAAAACTCTTTTATGAAACTTCATATTTCGCGCCATGCTTCAATATTTCGCGCACCTCATGCCTTTGTCATTTTTTATCCTTCTAAGCATGAAGCACCAATTGCGCGCAAAATTCCGCACCGCGTTCCATATTGCGCGCAAACCCAATCTTTCCTGCAACATCAGATTTCGCGCACTGCTCCAATATTTCGCGCATTTTATGCCTTTGCCAATTTTTGATCTTCTGATCTCGAATCATCATTTGCGCGAAAACTTAATTCCCCAATTTCGCGCACCATGCCAATATTTCGCGCAACCCGCAGATATTGCGCGCACCACTTTATTTTTGCGCGAAACGTGCCTAAATTTCCGCGCACTCCATTCTTTTGTCATTTTTCATAGTTCTGACCTTGAATAACTCTTTTTCACGTATAAACCATCTTCAGCGCAACATCCATTGCCAAGCAGATTTCTTCATCTCCCGATTTTCAGGCCCTAAAATTTGGCAAACACTGGAAAACGGCGCCACCTTAAACTGTTCTTTTCTGCCATCCCCAGATTGTCTATTGCTTTGCCATTTTATCTCTTTACTGCTTCCCATATCCATTCTTCTACTCTTATCACGAATCCCACTATCGTGATATTTATCCTTTGAGAGATCAGCTTAAGCATCGTCAGAGTTGCAATGGGAACTGAATCTTTCCTATCTTCCAGCAGCATCATCCCTTCCAATCAAAACATTATCTGACTGGCATCATCATTTCTCCCCCTTTCCTTCATAAGGCTTGCATCACAAGTTCTCCTAACTCATGATTTGTGTGAAATACATACCAGCAAAGCATCGTCTGATTTATGATCCTTCTACAAAGTGAATTGATTTATCGCCTTTGACAACAAAATACAACACTCTGCAAAAGCTAACTCTTCAAACTTTCATCTTCATTCAACCTGGTCCCAACAATTAATTGGGTAAAGATTTTATATCTCATGAGATAGACATGGCTGGAACGGTAGGTTATACCGGTTCATTGAAACAGGACTGAAACGAGGAGTGAACTCGGTTCAGAAATGGACTTTGTCCAATAAGATAGTATTGGCAATGAGTCTTGACTAATAAGAAATGATTCTCTATGATTATGTTTGTATGCCACAAATTTTCATGTTTTATGTTATGATTATTGGGATTCCATTTCACTACTATGATTTATCCCATGTTATGAAATTATGCTCTCTTTTGCAGGTTAAGATTTACAAAAGTTATGTTCTTATGAATATGATGTGATTGATATTTCTTTTGTTTACCCTTACTGAGCATTTGAGATCACCTTTTTGTATGTTTTCTTTCCCCAGGTCAGGAAGAAGGTTATTAAGTAAGATATGCCAAAAGGGACTACAGATATGATGAAATAAATGGGAGACAGTGTAGACAATTTATGAACCAGTTGTTTATGTTTCCCAGTTTCTAAAGACACTATACCTATACGGTCCTTTCGTGGTTTTGTTATATGTTGTAATAAGTATGCTTCAATTTTGAAGTATTAACAATGTATGTAAATTATGGGTCGTTATAAGCACTGTGCATGGCAATAATACCCTCATGTGTGGAGCATGATTTATTCCAAAACATAGCAGAATTTCTCGCAGCCCATAGGAAGGCAACAATTGCTGCAGATGCAGCAAGAAGGAGATTGTGAAGCTGCTCATTGTAGATGAAATCTGTAATAAAGAGCATCCTTTGGTAAAAGGTTCTAGCGGTAAACGGATACCAAATACATCTTGCATGTAATTACATAGTTTATGTGCAAGATTTCATTCAACAAAAAGGTGTTTTATGCTTTCAACACCGCCCAAACAAATGCTGCAGGCTGAAACAATCTGCCATCCGGTTTTTTGCAGCTGACCATGCATAGGCAGCCTGTTTCTCCAAATATTACAATGAAAAAGGAAGTTTTTAGGGGGGATGAATTGACACTTGTATTTCAGAGCCATGAGGGGGGATCTAGGACTTGCAGGAATTTATGCTTGTAAAACTCTCTTGTAGTGAGCTGACCAATCAGATTCGGATTCCATATGAGAGTATCCGAATCAATGTAGTTGTAACGATGAATCTGGGAGATGACGTGTGGTGGTAGAAGTCTATCCAGCTCTATCAGCATGGCGTTGAGATCATTGATATACATGTGTTATAGACCCTGAGGTACCTGCATGATTTCATGTAGAGGGCGATCGAGCCACAGAGTGAGCCAACATTTCAGATTGGAGTGACTTGAAACATCCCAAATAGATTGAGAGATAATGTCCTGGTATGAGGATTTAATTGTGGTCCAGACAGAGGAGAGCATATACCCAGTGAAACCATTGCACAAGTGAGCAGTAAATCATTCTTTAAGAAAATCCAGCTCACCTTCCTTGTGTACGAAGAGGTTCCATGTGAATTAGGGCAACAAGGCCTCATTGAAAACCCAGCGATCTTTAATTCCAAGACCACCCATTTCAATGGGTTTAATTCAATCATTCCATGCAACAGTTACCAATTTCTTTTCATTAATGCATCATGTCCATGCGATGTTCCAAATATTGGCTTGAAGAGACTTGATCAGACTTACTGGCAATCTATATATAGAGAAGGCATGAACAAACATTCAGGTGATGACAGAATTGATAACGCATACTCTGCCTACTTGGGACAGGGACTTTCCCTTCAATTTAGCCAGCTGCTTTGTGATGTTAACAGAAATGCTTTCTAGGTTTATGTAGCGTTTTTAGGGGTGATGTAGAGTTTATGTTGCATTTTCTAGGGTTTATTTAACATTTTTAGGGTTTATGTTGGGTTTTTAGGGTTTATATTTTGTTTTTAGGTTTTATGTAGCGTTTTTAAGGTTTTTGTTGCGTTTTTTAGAGTTTATGTTCTGTTTTTTAGGGTTTATGTTACAGTTCTGGGGTTTATGTAGTGCTTTTAGGGTTTATGTACCGTTTTTTGGGTTTATGTTGCATTTTTTGGTTTAGGTTGCATTTTTTGGGTTTTGGTTGCATTTTTAAGGGTTTATGTAACGTTTTTAGGGTTTATGTATCTATTTGAAACCTTTTTAGGGTTTTAATGGTTGTTTATGGTTTTTAGTTATTTTAGGGTTTTTAAGGGTTGTTAATGGGTGTTTATGGTTTTTTATGGTATCTGATGGCTTTTTAATGGTTTTTTGTGGGTTTTTATGGGTTTATTTGTTTTTTTGGGATTGATAGGGGTTGTTAGGGTTTTTTAGTGTGTTTTAGGGTTTGTTTAGGTATTGTAGCTGTTTTTAGGGTTTATATAACATGTTTTAGCATTTTTTGGGTTTCATTAGGGGTTTTTTGTGTTCTTTAGAGTTTAATATTGTTCTTTAGGGTTTATTAGGGTTCTTTAGGGTTTATTAGAATTCTTTATGATTTGTTACAGTTTATTTGCGTTTTTTATTGTATATTTGGGTTTTATTGGGCTTTTGTAGGCATTAATAGATTTTTCTAGGGTTTATCAACCTTTTTTAGGTTTATTTAGGATTTATTAGGGTTTATTTTATTTACAAGCGTTTAGTAACATGTATTTGGGTTTATTACGATTTATTAGGGTTCATTATGATTTTTAGGGTTTATTGTGGTTTATAAGGGGTTTGTTATGGTTTGTTTCAGTGTGTTACGATTTAATTGGAGTTGTTAGGATTTTTTTACAATTTATTTGGGGTTTTTAGGGTTTGTTAAGATTTATTTTGGGGTTATTAGGGTTTGTTTGGGTTTATTAGTGGGTTGTAGGGTTTTGTAGGCTATTATTTGGAGGTTTTTGTAGTGTTTTGTCAGGTTTGTTAGTGTTTTTAGTGACTATTATGGTTTATAATGGTTTAATCGTGTTTTTTATTGTATATTAGGGGTTTTAGGTCTTTTGTAGTGTTTATTAGGATTTAATAGAGTTTTTAGGGTTTATTACAGGTTATTATGATTTATTAGGGTTTATTAGGGTTTTTAGGGTTTAATAGTGGGTTTTAGGGGTTATTAGGGTTTATTAGTGCTTCTTTGGGGTTATTAGTGGTTGTTAGGGTATTTTAGGTTTTGTTAGGGTTTTTAGGGTTTGTTACGATTTGTTTGAGTTGTTTGGTATTTTATGCGTTTTTTGGGTTTTATGGGTGTGTTTGGATTTTTTATGCTTTGTTATGGTTATTATTATCATTATCACATGCAAATTCACCTGCATGTGCATTTTTATTTATTATTTATTACCATGCATGTGATGTGTTATTATTATTATTATTATTATTACAATTAGTATTATTAATATTATCATCAAATGTAAATTCACATGCACATGCATGTGTGTTCTTATTTATTATATTATTTATTATTTACTACTATATAGGTGAACATGAAATGAACTTGAGTTATTATATTATTATTATTGTTGTTGTGGTTGTTGTTGCTGTTGTTTGTTTTATCAAATACAAAGGCACATGCACGTGTTTTGTTATTTATTATTTATTACCATGCACGTGCATGCGTCATTATCATTATCATTATATGTAAATGCACATGCATGTGCATTATTATTTATTGTTTATTATCATGCACATGCAAATGCAATGTAGTTGTGTTATTCTATTATCACATGTGTTATTATTATTTATTCTCATGCACGTGCACATGCAATGCACGTGCCTTATTCTATTATCACATGTGTTATTATTTATTATTTATTATGATTCACATGAAAATGCAAATTAATGTGTACTTGGTTATTATTTATTATTTATTACCATGCACATGCACATGCACATGCACATGCACATGCACATACACTTGGATGTGCATTATTATTTATTATTTATTATCATTCACATGCACATGCACATACACATGTAATTCACAAGCGTTTTTTTATAATTTATTATTTATTATCATTCACATGAAAATGCGCAGACATATAGACATGCATGTACATTATGATTTATATTTTAAACCATGCACATGCATATACACATGCACGTGCGTTATTATTTATTACCAGACACACACACATTCAATACTTGTGCGTTATTCTATTATCACATGCGCTATTATTATTAATATTACTATTATTGTTATTATTGTCATCACGAGGGCTATGAGTTATTATTTATTATCATGCATTTCACATGCAATGCATGTGAGTTATTCTATTATCACATGCATTGTTGTTGTTGTTATTATTATTATTATTATTACTGTTATTATTATTATTATTATTGTCATCTCATGCACATGCACGTGCATTATTATTTATTTGTTATTACCATGCATGTGCACATGCCAGGCACACACGTTATTTTATTATCTCATACGTTGTTATTCTTCTTGTTATTATTATTATTGTGGTTTTTGTTGTTGTTGTTGTTGTTCTTATCACATGAAAATGCACATGCAAATGCACATGCAAATGCATAAACACACACATTCAAGGCACGTGCGTTATTCTATTATCACATGCGTTGTTATTAATATTAATAATAATAATAATAATATTATTATTATTATTGTCATCATCATCACTTGCAAATGTAATGCACGCCCGTTATTATTTATTACCAGGCACGTGTACACATAATGCACATGCAATATTCTATTATCCCATGCATTGGTACTACTACTATTATCACTACTACTACTGCTGTTGTTATTATTATTATCATCACATAGAAATGCATATGCACATGCATTATTATTTATTATTTATTACCATGCACGTGCATATACAATGCACTTGAATTATTCTTCTGTTATTAATATTATTATTATCACAGTTTTTATTATCTTTATTATTATTATTACCATTATCATTATTATTATCATTATCACATGCAAATCTATATACATGGGCATTGTTATTTATTATTTATTACCATGCACGTGCATGTGTTATTGTTATTATTATTATAAAAATTAGTGTTATTAATATTATTATCAAATGTAAAAGCACATGCACATGCATGTACATTCATATTTACTATTATTTATTTATTATTTACTACTATGCACGTGCACATGCAATGCACTTGCGTTATTCTATTATTATTGTTATTATTATTATTATAGTTTGTATCATCAAATACAAAGGCACATGCATGTGCATTGTTATTTATTATTTATTACCATGCTCGTGCATGTGTCATTATCATTATCATTACATGTAAATGCACATCCACATGCGTTATTATATATTATTTTTTACCATGCAAATGAAAATTCAATGAACTTGCGTTCTTCTATTATCACATGTGTTATTATTTATTATTTTCATGCACGTGCACACGCAATGCACTTGCGTTATTCTATTATCACATGTGTTGTTATTTATTATTTGTTATCACTCACATGCAAATGCATATTCATGTGGACTTTGTTATTATTTATTGTTTATTACCATACACATGCACATGCACATGCACATGCACTTGGATGTGCATTATTATTTATTATTTATTATCATTCAGATGCACATGCACATACACATGCGTTATTATTTATAATTAATTATTTATTATAATTCAAATGCAAATGCACATGCATATGCACAAGCGCGTGCTTTATGATTTATTATTTAAACCATCCACATGTATATTCACATGCACGTGCATTATTACTAAAATTATTATTAGAGGTATTGTTAGTGTTTAATATCATTTTTTAGGATTTTTAAGTGTTATTAACATTTATTATGGTTTGTTAGTGTTTTAGGGTTTTTAATGGTATATTAGCGTTTTTTAGGGTTTCGTGGGGGTTGTTAGGATTTTATTAGGGTTTATTATGGTGTGTCAAGGTTTATAAGGGTTTATTAGGTATTTTTAGGGTTTTATTAGGATTGAGTTGGGTTTATTAAGGTATATTATGGAATATTATGCTATATTTGAGTATGTTTAGGATTTATTAGGGTTTATTATATTTTATTAATTTTTAAGAGTGTATATTAGGGTTTTTTAGTGTTTAGTAGTGTTTATTCGGGTTTATTAGTGATTTTAAGCTTTGTTAGGTTTTATTAGCATTTATTAGGGGTTTTAGGGCTTTTTAAGGGTATTTTTGAATTTTTTAGGGTTTAGTGGGGTTTATTATGGTTTATTATGGTTTGTTAAGGTTTATTAGGGTTGAGTAGGTATTTGGGGGTTTTAATAAGGTTGAGTCAGTATCTTTATGGTTTTATTAGGGTTTATTAGGGTTGAGTACAGTTTATTAGGGTTTTTTAGGGATTTTTAGGGCTTACTAGGGTTTGTTAGTGTTTTTATTAGGGTATATGAGTGTTTTTTTAGTTTTTGTTAATATATATGAGGGGTTGTTATGACTTTTTAGGTTCTATTAGAATGTTTTTAGTGTTTGTGGGCATTTTTAATGGTTTATTAGCATTTATTTGAATTTATTATGGTTTATTAGGGTTTATAGGGCTTTTTAATGGTTTGTTTGAATTTTTTTATTGGCATTTAGTTTTGTTTATTAGGTTTTGTTATAGTCTGTCAACGTTTATTAGGGTTGAGAAGGTATTTTTAGGGTTTTATTGGGGTTTATTCGTTTTTATTAGGGTTTATTAGTGATTTTTAGGGTTTATTAGGGTTTGTTTGGGGTTTATTAGTTTTTTTTTGGTTTATTAAGTTATATTAGTGTTTGTTAGGTCTTTTTAGATAATATAGCATGTTTTTATTGTTTGGGGACGTTTTTGTGTGTGTGAGCGTTTTAGGTGTTTCTTTCGTTATATTAGAGTTTATTATGGTTTATGAGGGTTTCAAGGGATTTTTATGGAATATTAGCATTTTTTGTATTTATTAAGATAAATTAGTGTTTTTAGGACTTTTTTGGTAATATAGCACGTTTTTATTGTTTTTGATCATTTTTTTATTGTTTGTGAGTGTTTTTAGGGTTTATTAGGTTATATTAGAGTTTATTAGGGTTTCTAGGGTTTTTTATGGTATACCAGCATTTTTTCTATATTAGGGTTTTGTAGTGTTTTATTAGGGGTTATTATGGTGTGTTGAGGTTTGTTAGGGTTGAGTAGGGTTTATTTGGCTTTATTTATGGTTGATTCGGGCTTTTTAAGGTTTGTTTGGGGTTTATTAGTGTTTATTAGTGTTTATTTGTGTCTATTAGGAGTGGTTAGGGTTTTCTAGGTTTTCTTAACATGTTTTTAGTGTTTATTAGGTTTTATTATCATTTATTAGGGTTTATTAGGTATTTTTGGGGTTTTATTAGGTTTTATTAGAGTTTCATAGGATTTTAGGGATTATAAGGTGTTTTTAGTTATTATTAGAGTTTATTAGGGGTTTATTAGCGATTAATTTTTTATATTATGGTAAATTAGGGTTTAATATTTTTGTGGGGTTTAAGGCGTCTTTAGGGTTTTGTATAATTTTTTAGGGGTTGTGTAGCGTTCTTAGAGTTTATGTAGCATTTTTAGTGTTTATGTAGCGTTTTTAGGGTTCAGTTTTCGGTTTTAGATTTTATGTATCATTTTTAAGGTTTATTTAACGTTTTTAGGGTTTATGTATCATGTTTTGTGTTTAGGTTTTATGTAGCATTTTTTAGGGTTTATGTTACATTTTCTGGGCTTATGAAGCGTTTTATGGATGATGTTGCGTTTACGTTGTATTTTTAGGGTTTATTTAACATTTTTAGTGATCATGGAGTTTTTTTAGGGATTATATTGTGTTTCTAGGTTTTATATTGCGTTTTTTAATTTTTTATGTTGCGTTTTTAGGGTTTATGTTTTGTTTTTTAGGGTTTATGTTACACTTCTAGGGTTTATGTAGTGCTTTTAGAGTTTATGTAGCGTTTTATGGGTTTATGTTGCATTTTTTGGGTTTTTGTTGCATTTTTTCGGGTTTATGTAATGTTTTTAGGGTTTATGTATCTATTTGAAGCCTTTTTTTGGGTTTTAATGGTTGTTTATGGTTTGTAGTGTTTTTTAGGGTTGTTTGTAACGGCCCGAGATTTTATGAAAAATATTCTTTTTTATTTCACTAATGTCTTGTGTTGTACGCTACACCAAAAGGAGCTTGCACAACACGCATCCTTGACTTGCCTTGCATTACACGCAATCGCAACCTTCCTCCATAGCGTGTGTAGTACGTAATACTGAGTTTCACGAAACAATGATATGCTATTAAAATATTATTAAAACTAGCCGTTATGAATAGTAATAACCACTTTTTAAATTTTAGAAATTTTAGCTCTCAAAATAGACTTCATTTTTGGATTCGGAGTATCGAATTTAGCCTAAGGTGAAATTTTGGTACTTTTCGGATAACTTTCATATTCTGATGAATAGTGAAAATTACTAAATTATAATTAAAAACAACTTTTTTAATCGAAATAATTAATAGTGATAAATCATTAATTTGAGTGGTTTTAAAGTATATTTAGATTATATTTTTACAATTTAATACAATGTTGGTCATTGGATGTAATTTCACATTTAAACCAGACATAATCAAGTGTCAATCTTTTGATAGATTTTGTTTCTTAAAAACACGCTATTTGTTTTAACAGCAGGATTTAATTATAAAATTAATTAATGCAACTTTTATGTTATGAATTTGGTAAAATAGACTTCATTTTTGAATTCGGAATATGAAATATAGCTTAGGATGAAATTTTGGCATTGTTCTGAAAAACATCAATTTTTGATGAATAGTGAAACTACTAAGTGGTAGTTAAAAAATAGAATTTTTCATAAAACTTAATTTTACCGCTTCTGTGAATGGAATTTCGAAAATCCGACAGACACGGTTAATATCAAGGACTAAAATGTGGTTCAATGAGATAAAAATAATTTTTGGTGAATAGTAACTTTTTACTTTTTTTTACCGCGGTTAATAGTAAATAGGGTAACTAAGGGTAAATATGATATTAATATTACCCTAACACATGTCCTAATTCTATTGGACAAGTGTAATTAGACCAAAAACAAACTTAGGAATACAATATGACCATTTAGGCCCACTTGGATTAGATTAAGACATTTATTATTAATTTATTTAAAGAAGGGTTAAAATAGTTAAAATCAATGTTTACTAAGTAAATCATTTTTAATATGGGGTTATACATAAGATAAATTCGATTTTAAATATTCATTAGAAAGCTAAAAAGATTTACTACATGATGGTATTTTATTTGTAATTTTTAGACATCAAAT
Source organism: Viscum album (assembly GCA_963277665.1). NCBI lineage: Eukaryota > Viridiplantae > Streptophyta > Magnoliopsida > Santalales > Viscaceae > Viscum > Viscum album. Next base: position 879,013,732 of record OY728167.1, read on the forward strand.
AATTTAATTTATTTATGACACAATGATGATGCAGTAATTATCTTATTAATGAAATATTGACATAATTGATGTTATAAACACCAAAATAAATATAATTTGAGACTTTTTATGAATTCCACTAATTTTCTAGGTTACTATGATATATTAGTGTTGATTTAATCAACTTGGTTTGAACATATAATTCTGTTATGACTTTCACAAAAATCATATATCAAATAGTGTCAAAATTGACACAAAATAGTTTTTAAATAATATATTATATTATTAATTGTTATTTTATTCCTAAAAATCTAAGGTTCGGCCAAATGACTTAGATAAGGATATATATTTTGATAATAAACAATTTGGGGTTCGTTTGGCATTTTATAGTAAGTGTATTAACCATATAGTGAAAGAAAACAAAAAGACACGGTAAAAGTTAAATTATTTAACTTAGAGTTAAATCTAATTGATAAGGTTAAAATAATACCCTAAACTTGTCTAAATCTTATTGGTTGATAGGATTTAGACCTTTACCCACTTTATCTTCGAAATAAGATCCTTTGGAACCATTATAAACCGATTTTGACTTTAATATAAAATAATATTTTGAGATATTCCTAAGGTGCCCCTCTCCTCCCTTATAAAAGGACACCTCGTCCCCCTCCTCCTCACACCAATTTGAGCACTCAAGCTCGGCCAACCCCTGCCAAAATCTCTTCTCCACTTCCATAGAAACATCCTAGAGGTTCTGGTCTTACTAAAAGACCAATTTTAGTTCCCTAAGAGGAGGTCTCCAAAAGGCGCTTCAAAGAAGAGGTAATTACCGTTACCAATTCTTTCATCTTTATTTCTTCTTCCACTTCTTCTTCTTAGGTTGTTTCATTATGAAGTAATAACATCAGTATCACTCATATACTGATATGTTATTATAAGTATGAAACAACCCTATTTCACCATCTATCCATCCTACGGAAAAAGAAATCACTGCGCGTGCGTACGTACGGAATACCGTCTCCACGCCGTGGTGTAATCTATTTTCCACCACCACCTTACATGGATGGGTATAATGGTGTAAAGAATAACTATACAATGTTATTACAACATCATATTGATTCTGATATATTGTATAATCCAATCCAATTCAATTCAATATTTATGGAAATGATATCATCGCTCGTGCGTACGTACGGACTACCGTCTCCACGACGCGATGAGATTCATTCTCCATGTTAACCATTTAAGAATGATTATAAAGTATATATAAGAAATAATAATGAAATATATGACATTATAAAGCTACTGAATTTATGTATATATATACATATATATGTCATCTACTTACTTCCATTTCAAGACAATAAGGAAAGGAAAACAGCGTTCATGCGTACGTACGGACAACCGTCTCCATGAACGGTGTTTTTCATTTTATTTATCTACCTATTATATATATATATAATGAATATATATGATATATAAATCACATTTTATATTCTGGAAGTAAGTGAATCATGATATATGTAATAATGATGTCAAGAACAACAAGTCAAAACACCTACGATAAATGAAACGATTTTACCCAAAACGCTTCTTTAACATGGAATTTACAAAATAACGGGTAATATAATGTCATAAGTAAACCATATATGATATCATAACAATGAATATGATTCTTTAATAAGTCAATGACATTATTTAAACCATTATACAGGAGTTTCGGACACTTACAAAGCAAGTCGGACCTAAGGTAAGGGAAATATCACAATCTCATTTTTATCCGAGATTGTTTATTCGTAAGTATTTACTGGGGTGTATTTTATCATCCACATCCATGTTCCCTCAATATGTAATATTGTTTTAATCCACTTGAAATAGTTTAAATCCAATTTTACCCTTAGGTGAGTTTTTAGTAAAGAATATGAAAGGAATCTTTTGTCGTTTTTCCGTACGAGGTACTTTTTGACTTTTCTGACAAAAGTACGAAGAATGTTTTTTTTAACTTATACGGCATGAATGGATTTTTAAAACATTATTTCCAAGAAGCTTACTTTACAAGTTTTCAAGTCAACTTCTTTTATTTTAAAGTCGTATGACATGTTATGAAAGGAAAAATGTTTTTGAAGTGGAAAGGATATTTTCCTCAGGAATGGAGTTCATGTATTTTATCAAAATTATTTTCCATCTAAGATAATAAAAGGGTTCTGTTTTTATCCCTATTATTACATTGGTTTGATTATGTTGTGATGGAAATATTTTTATGAATTCCTTTATCTTATATGAATTGATTTATGATGTCATGATGTTTCAAGAATCCCATTTTTATTACATGGGTTATGCGATGATGTATGATTTATGATTATGTGGCACACATAAGAAAGGATTCATTATAAGATGGGTGGGACCTATATCTCCCTCCAATGCATTGGGTAAAGATTTTATATCTCATGAGATAGACATGGCTGAAATGGTAGGTTATACCGGTTCAGTGAAACAGGACTGAAACGAGGGTTACTCGATTCAGAAAGGGACTTTGTCCACTAAGATAGTCTTGGCAATGAGTCATGACTAACAAGAAATGATTTTCTATGATTATGTGTGCATGCCACAAAGTTTCAAGTTTCATGTTATGATTATGGGGATCTCATTTTTACTTCTATGATTTATCCCATGTTATGATATTATGAGCTCTTTTGCAGGTTAAGATTTCCAAAAGCTATGTTCTTATGTATATGATGTGATTGATATTTATTTTTTTTACCCTTACTGAGCATTTGAGCTCACCCTTTTATGTTTTCTTTTCCCCAGGATATAAAGAAAGGTTGTTAGGTAAAAAAAAGGAAGATCTTTATGGGAGATATTGAAGATCTTTCACCACGATTAGAAGATTACGTTCCGAGTTTCCAAAGACACTAAACTATTACGATCCTTGTGTGTGTGTTTTTGTTATGTACTAAGTATTCCGCAAAAGTAATGTAATGTCCATGTACGATAAGCTTCGGGTCTCTACAGTTGGTATCAGAGGAAAGGTTTAGTAAACCTTTGGAAACTAGGATGCGAAAACGTTAGTGAGATCCCTAGAGATATTTCTAAGGTATGTCTAGGGATACCCCTAAGGATAAGTATACGTATAGGATATAGTCCTAGAACTATGGTAACGATATTAGATTAAACCAAAGATGATAGATATTTAAGTTACTCCCCCTTTATTATGATTTTTTCATCTAACACTATTCTGTTTGGGTTTTAGAAAATGGCTGGAAACAAGATGATTCACAATAATGGAGGATATGATGGACAATGGAATGATATTATTCATGAGCAACCAAATGAAATGGGATTTGGATGTCCAAACATCATTATTTTGCCGAATCAGCAATCTCACAACATGATCAATAAAGTAAAATTTGGTAAGTTTCCTGACTCGACTAATAAGAGAAAGATGGAGTTCCATGATGATCATAGAGGAAAGAAAGTTCAATTTCCCCTATGTAAATCATGTGGGAAGAGGCATCAAGTAGAATGTTTCAAGGGAACTGGAAGATGCTTTGGGTGTGGAAAAGAAGGACACAAAGCAAGTAAGTGCAAAGGAAAAGGGTCGGTTAACACCATGGATGAGGATAATGGTATTGCTACGACATCAAAAATGGTTAAGTGTTTTAAATGTGGAATGTATGGGCATTATGCAAACAAATGCCCTAAGGGAAAGACTCATGAAGAGAATCAGTATGGTCATATGGGTAGTATTTATGTGGATGATTATGAAGAGACTACAAATGATATGTGAGATGAAAGAATTTTTGAAGCTCGGTCAATGGTTTGAGAATGTAGTGGAATGATTACATGTTTATCATGTGTAATTTTGGAATAAAGAGACATCTATGGATTGTTACACTGTTTTCCTTGTCTTTTGAAAGTGTATGATTAATGTTACCAGTATCCATGAAAGGTTATTCAGATATTTTTGGAATGTAGATGATATGCGCATAATGAAGGGATAAGGAGAAAATTAAATGTTTGATAGTATTCATGAGCTCATGATTGATATAAGGACTAAGTGATATCATGGTTTGAGTATATAGAATTTTGAGGATTTTGGTATGTGGAAAGTGTTAACTTTTAACTGCACTCATGTTTTCACTAAGGTATTCAAGAGAATACACGATTAAGGACTTTGAATGTTTGGAATGTGACCAACAAGACATATCTTATGATATGTGGGGATCAACGACAGTATTAAATCTCTGGTAATCGTTGTCACTATATTATGAGAGTGGACTGAAGTATTATGTATAAGCCTAAAGATTAGAATGGATTATGTTGGACATAAGTTAGTATTGTTTAAGGATAGAAGTTTTTTCGATATTATTAATGGGATGTTATAGTAATATAGTTTTATAAAAAGGACAACCTGCAGGACGGGCGACAGCCCATCGCTTCGGACAAGGCTGTGGGAATCGAACCCACAACCGAAGTGCGACTGGCCTTTATCGCCTACCACTGACCTACAGGAAGTCCCTGTTTAGTAGAAACTAGTTTTATTATATTAAGCAGTATGATATATGAAGTATAAGTCCATTTTAGAAACCATATGTGATTAATCTCACTATAGATCGACTTATGTATATAATTTTTGCTAACCTTTTGTTTGAGACAGATGGAATGACCCGTCATTCTATCACATGATCTGCTAACACTTCACGAATAACAAATTCAACTTCATTTATTTAAGAGATGAAGTGGAAATTGTTAAAGGCACGAACAACAGTGAGATTGTACCAAAATAAAGTAAGTATTTATTCTAATTCAAATTCTTTAACTTTAGGGAAATGATCTTGAAAACCAAAAATGTTGTCCTAGTTCTCTTATACCTGATGAATCAGATGGTACCTTAGATCGTCACAAATTTATGGATTTGTGATTACTGGCTTTTCCATAGCCATGTTCTCTACCACTCTCCATCAGAACATGATGGTTAGACTTCTCTTCCATATCCATATTTTCACCTATGTGGAAACCCAGTGATTAGTTTATTTGGGTAATCGTTACATTTCATACTTTAGTTTTTAAAGCCAAGTTTTGGTATTCCCTTTTATGATGTGGGTTTCTATTAAAGAAACTTTCGAATAGTAAACCATTTATAACCCCGACGAATTTCGAGGGCGAAATTCATTTTAAGGGGGGTAGAATGTAACGGCCCGAGATTTTATGAAAAATATTCTTTTTTATTTCACTAATGTCTTGTGTTGTACGCTACACCAAAAGGAGCTTGCACAACACGCATCCTTGACTTGCCTTGCATTACACGCAATCGCAACCTTCCTCGATAGCGTGTGTAGTACGTAATACTGAGTTTCACGAAACAATGATATGCTATTAAAATATTATTAAAACTAGCCGTTATGAATAGTAATAACCACTTTTTAAATTTTAGAAATTTTAGCTCTTAAAATAGACTTCATTTTTGGATTCGGAGTATCGAATTTAGCCTAAGGTGAAATTTTGGTACTTTTCGGATAACTTTCATATTCTGATGAATAGTGAAAATTACTAAATTATAATTAAAAACAACTTTTTTAATCGAAATAATTAATAGTGATAAATAATTAATTTGAGTGGTTTTAAAGTATATTTAGAATATATTTTTACAATTTAATACAATGTTGGTCATTGGATGTAATTTCACATTTAAACCAGACATAATCAAGTGTCAATCTTTTGATAGATTTTGTTTCTTAAAAACACGCTATTTGTTTTAACAGCGGGATTTAATTATAAAATTAATTAATGCAACTTTTATGTTATGAATTTGGTAAAATAGACTTCATTTTTGAATTCGGAATATGAAATATAGCTTAGGATGAAATTTTGGCATTGTTCTGAAAAACATCAATTTTTGATGAATAGTGAAACTACTAAGTGGTAGTTAAAAAATAGAATTTTTCATAAAACTTAATTTTACCGCTTCTGTGAATGGAATTTCAAAAATCCGACAGACACGGTTAATATCAAGGACTAAAATGTGGTTCAATGAGATAAAAATAATTTTTGGTGAATAGTAACTTTTTACTTTTTTTTACCGCGGTTAATAGTAAATAGGGTAACTAAGGGTAAATATGATATTAATATTACCCTAACACATGTCATAATTCTATTGGACAAGTGTAATTCGACCAAAAACAAACTTAGGAATAAAATATGACCATTTAGGCCCACTTGGATTAGATTAAGACATTTATTATTAATTTATTTAAAGAAGGGTTAAAATAGTTAAAATCAAAGTTTAATAAGTAAATCATTTTTAATATGGGGTTATACATAAGATAAATTCGATTGAAAATATTCATTAGAAAGCTAAAAAGATTAGCTACATGATGGTATTTTATTTGTAATTTTTAGACATCATATAATTTAATTTATTTATGACACAATGATGATGCAGTAATTATCTTATTAATGAAATATTGACATAATTGATGTTATAAACACCAAAATAAATATAATTTGAGACTTTTTATTAATTACACTAATTTTCTAGGTTACTATGATATATTAGTGTTGATTTAATCAACTTGGTTCGAACATATAATTCTGTTATGACTTTCACAAAAATCATATATCAAATAGTGTCAAAATTGACACAAAATAGTTTTTAAATCAAATATTATATTATTAATTGTTATTTTATTCCTAAAAATCTAAGGTTCGGCCAAATGACTTAGATAAGGATATATATTTTGATAATAAACAATTTGGGGTTCGTTTGGCATTTTATAGTAAGTGTATTAACCATATAGTGAAAGAAAACAAAAAGACACGGTAAAAGTTAAATTATTTAACATAGAGTTAAATCTAATTGATAAGGTTAAAATAATATCCTAAACTTGTCTAAATATTATTGGATGATAGTATTTCGACCCTTCCCCACTTTATCTTCGAAATAAGACCCTTTGGAACCATTATAAACCGATTTTGACTTTAATATAAAATAATATTTTGAGATATTCCTAAGGTGCCCCTCTCCTCCCTTATAAAAGGACACCTCCTCCCCCTCCTCCTCACACCAATTTGAGCACTCAAGCTCGGCCAACCCCTGCCAAAATATCTTCTCCACTTCCCTACCAACATCCTAGAGGTTCTGGTCTTACTCAAAGACCAATTTTAGTTCCCTAAGAGGAGGTCTCCAAAAGGCGCTTCAAAGAAGAGGTAATTACCGTTACCAATTCTTTCATCTTTATTTCTTCTTCCACTTCTTCTTCTTAGGTTGTTTCATTATGAAGTAATAACATCAGTATCACTCATATACTGATATGTTATTATAAGTATGAAACAACCCTATTTCACCATCTATCCATCCTACGGAAAAAGAAATCACTGCGCGTGCGTACGTACGGAATACCGTCTCCACGCCGTGGTGTAATCTATTTTCCACCACCACCTTACATGGATGGGTATAATGGTGTAAAGAATAACTATACATAGTTATTACAACATCATATTGATTCTGATATATTGTATAATCCACTCCAATTCAATTCAATATTTATGGAAATGATATCATCGCTCGTGCGTACGTACGGACTACCGTCTCCACGACGCGATGAGATTCATTCTCCATGTTAACCATTTAAGAATGATTATAAAGTATATATAAGAAATAATAATGAAATATATGACATTATAAAGCTACTGGATTTATGTATATATATACATATGTATGTCATATACTTACTTCCATTTCAAGACAATAAGGAAAGGAAAACATCGTTCATGTGTACGTACGGACTACCGTCTCCATGAACGGTGTTTTTCATTTTATTTATCTACCTATTATATATATATATATACTGAATATATATGATATATAAATCACATTTTATATTCTGTAAGTAAGTGAATCATGATATAAGTAATAATGATGTCAAGAACAACAAGTCAAAACACCTACGATAAATGAAACGATTTTACCCAAAACGCTTCTTTAACATGGAATTTACAAAATAACGGGTAATATAATGTCATAAGTAAACCATATATGATATAATAACAATGAATATGATTCTTTAATAAGTCAATGACATTATTTAAACCATTATACAGGAGTTTCGGACACTTACAAAGCAAGTCGGACCTAAGGTAAGGGAAATATCACAATCTCATTTTTATCCGAGATTGTTTATTCGTAAGTATTTACTGGGGTGTATTTTATCATCCACATCCATGTTCCCTCAATATGTAATATTGTTTTAATCCACTTGCAATAGTTTAAATCCAATTTTACCCTTAGGTGAGTTTTTAGTAAAGAATATGAAAGGAATCTTTTGTCGTTTTTCCGTACGAGGTACTTTTTGACTTTTTCGACAAAATTACGAAGAATGTTTTTTTTAACTTATACGGCATGAATGGATTTTTAAAACATTATTTCCAAGAATCTTCCTTTACAAGTTTTCAAGTCAACTTCTTTTATTTTAAAGTAGTATGACATGTTATGAAAGGAAAAATGTTTTTGAAGTGGAAAGGATATTTTCCTCAGGAATGGAGTTCAAGTATTTTATCAAAATTATTTTCCATATAAGATAATAAAAGGGTTCTGTTTTTATCCCTATTATTACATTGGTTTGATTATTTTGTGATGGAAATATTTTTATGAATTCCTTTATCTTATATGAATTGATTTATGATGTCATGATGTTTCAAGAATCCCATTTTTATTACATGGGTTATGCGATGATGTATGATTTATGATTATGTGGCACACATAAGAAAGGATTCATTATAAGATGGGTGGGACCTATATCTCCCTCCAATGCATTGGGTAAAGATTTTATATCTCATGAGATAGACATGGCTGAAATGGTAGGTTATACCGGTTCAGTGAAACAGGACTGAAACGAGGGTTACTCGATTCAGAAAGGGACTTTGTCCACTAAGATAGTCTTGGCAATGAGTCATGACTAACAAGAAATGATTTTCTATGATTATGTGTGCATGCCACAAAGTTTCAAGTTTCATGTTATGATTATGGGGATCTCATTTTCACTTCTATGATTTATCCCATGTTATGATATTATGATCTCTTTTGCAGGTTAAGATTTCCAAAAGCTATGTTCTTATGTATATGATGTGATTGATATTTCTTTTGTTTACCCTTACTGAGCATTTGAGCTCACCCTTTTATGTTTTCTTTTCCCCAGGATATAAAGAAAGTTTTTTAGGTAAAAAAAGGAAGATCTTTATGGGAGATATTGAAGATCTTTCACCACGATTAGAAGATTACGTTCCGAGTTTCCAAAGACACTAAACTATTACGATCCTTGTGTGTGTGTTTTTGTTATGTACTAAGTATTCCGCAAAAGTAATGTAATGTCCAGGTACAATAAGCTTCGGGTCTCTACATTGTTAACGGGTGTTTATGGTTTTTTATGGTATATGATTGATTTTTAATGGTTTTTTTTGGGGGTTTTATGTGTTTATTTTTTTGGGATTGATAGGGGTTATTAGGATTTTTTTAGTGCGTTTTAGGGTTTGTTTGGGTATTGTAGCGGTTTTTAGGGTTTATTTAATGTGTTTTAGCATTTTTTGGGTTCTTTAGGGGTTTTTAGTGTTCTTTAGAGTTTAATATGGTTATTTAGGGTTTATTAGGGTTTTTAGGGTTTATTATTGTTCATTAGGATTTCATACAGTTTATTAGCATTTTTTATTGTATATTAGGGTTTTATTGGGCTTTTGTAGGAATTAATAGCTTTTTCTAGGTTTTATCAAACTTTTTTAGGGTTATTTAGGATTTATTAGGGTTTATTTTTTAATTAGGGTTTAGTAACGTGTATTTGGGTTTATTATGATTTATTAGGGTTTATTATGATTTGTTAGGGTTTATTGCGGTTTATTAGGGGTTTGTTATGGTTTGTTTCAGTTTGTTACGATTTATTTGGCATCATTAGGATTTGTTACAATTTATTTGGGGTTGTTAGGGTTTGTTACGATTTATTTTGGGGTTATTAGGGTTTGTTAGGGTTTAATAATTGGTTGTAGGGTTTTGTAGGCTATAATTTGGAGGTTTTTGTAGCGTTTTGTTAGGTTTGTTATGGTTTTTAGTGATTATTAGGTTTTTTTTTGGTTTAATAGTGTTTTTATTATATATTAGGGGTTTTAGGGATTTTGTAGAATTTATTAGGGTCTAATAGAGTTTGTTAGTGTTTATTACAGGTTATTACGATTTATTAGTGTTTATTGATGTTTTTTGGGTTTAATAGTGTGTTTAAGGGTTTATTAGGGTTTATTGGTGGTTCTTAGGGGTTATTAGTGGTTGTTAGGGTTTGTTAGGTTTTGTTAGGGTTTTTGGAGTTTGTTACAGTTTGTCTGAGTTGTATGGGGTTTTATGGGTGTGTTTGGATTTTTTTATGCTTTGTTAGGGTTATTTCAACATTTTTTGGGTTTTTTTTTTCATTTTTTGGATTTTGAAGCATTTTTCTGTTTTTTGTAGCAATTGTTAGGGTTTATGTAGCGTTGTTACTAGCTTTAGCAGTTCTTTAGGGGTTTATTAGGGGTTTATTGGGGTTTAATTTTTTATATTATGGTATATTGGGGTTTAATTTTTTTAGGGGTTTGAAGCTTCTTTAGGGTTTTTGTAGCATTTTCTAGGGTTTGTGTAGCGTTGTTAGAGTTTATGTAGCATTTTTAGTGTTTATGTAGCATGTTTAGTGTTTAGTTAGCGGTTTTAGGTTTTATGTTTCATTTTTAGGGTTTATGTAACATTTTTAGGGTTTTTGTAGCATGTTTGTTGTTTATATAGCATTTTTCAGGGTTAATGTTGCATTTTCTGGGTTTATGTAGCATTTTTAGGGGTGATGTAGCGTTTATGTTGCATTTTTTAGGGTTTAGGTAACATTTTTAGGGTTCATGTAGTGTTTTAAGGGTTTATATTGCGTTTTTTGGTTTTATGCAGCATTTTTTAAATATTATGTTGCGTTTTTATGGGTTATGTTGTGTTTTTAGGGTTTATGTTACAATTATAGGGTTTTGTATCACTTTGAGGGTTTATGTGGCGTTTTTTGGGTTTATGTGGCGTTTTTTGTTTTACATTGTGTTTTTTGGGTTTTTGTTTCATTTTTTAGGGTTCAGGTAACATTTTTAGAGTTTATGTATCTATTCGAAGCATTTTTTAGGGTTTTAATGGTTGATTATGGTTTGTAGTGTTTTTTTGGGTTTTTAATGGTTCTTAACGTGTGTTTTAAGTTTTGTATGGAATCTAATGGCTTTTTAATGGGTTTTTTTGGGGGGGGGGGTTTATGGGTTTATTTGTTTTTTTAGGTTTGATAGGGGTTGTTTGGGGTTTTTAGTGTGTTTTAGGGTTTGTTTGGGTACTGTAGTGGTTTTTAGGGTTTATATATTATGTTTTAGCAATTTTATGGGTTCTTTAGGGTTTTTAGTGTTCTTTAGAGTTTAATTTGGTTCTTTAGGGTTTATTGGGGTTCTTCAGGGTTTATTAGTGTTCTTTTGGATTAGTTACAGTTTATTAAAATTTTTATTGTATATTAGGGTTTTATGGGGCTTTTGTAGGCATTAATATCTTTTTATAGGGTTTATCATTCTTTTTAGGGTTATTTATTATTTATTAGGGTTTATTTTATTTATTAGGGTTTAGTAATGTGTACTTGGGTATATTACGATTTATTAGGGTTTATTATACTTTGTTATGGTTTATTGGGGTTTATTAGGGGTTTGTTTCAGTTTCTTAAGATTTATTTGGCATTGTTAGGATTTGTTACCATTAATTTGTGGTTGTTAGGGTTTTTTATGATTTATTTTCGGGTTATTAGGGTTTTTAGGGTATATTAGTGGGTTATAGGCTTTTTAGGCTATTATTTGAAGTTTTTGTAGCGTTTTGTCGGGTTTGTTAGTGTTTTTAGTGATTATTAGGGTTTATTATGGTCTAATAGTATTTTTTATTGTATATTAGGGGTTTTAGGGCTTTGTGGCATTTATTAGGGTCTAATAGAGTTTGTTAGGTTTTATTACAGGTTATTAAGATTTATTAGTGTTTATTTGGGTTTTTAGGGTTTAATAGTGGGTTTTAGGGTTTATTAGGGTTTATTAGTGGTTCTTAGGGGTTATTAGTGGTTGTTAGGGTTTGTTAGGTTTTGTTAGGGTTTTTAGGGTTTGTTACAGTTTGTTTGAGTTTTTTGGGGTTTTATGCGTTTTTTGGGTTTTAGTGGTGTGTTTGGATTTTTATGCTTCGTTAGGGTTATTTTCGCATTTTTTGGGGTTTTGTTGCGTTTTGTTGGTTTTGAAGCATTTTTCTGTTTTTTAGCAATTGTTAGGATTTATGTAGCCTTGTTAGTGGCTTTAGTGGTTCTTTTGGGGTTTATTAGTGGTTTAATAGGATTTAATTTTTAATATTATGGTATATTGTGGTTTAATATTTTTGAGGGTTTTGAAGCGTCTTTAGGGTTTTTGTAGCATTATTTAGGGTTTGTGTAGTGTTGTTAGAGTTTATGTAGCATTTTTAGTGTTTATGTATCATTTTTAGTGTTTAGTTAGCGGTGTTAGGTTTTATGTATCATTTTTAGGGTTTATGTAATGTTTTTAGTGTTTATTTAGCATTTTTAGGGATTGGGTTTTATGTAGCATTTTTTTGGGTTTATGTTTATCTTTCTGGGTTTATGTAGCATTTATGTTGCATTTTTTTGGGTTTATGTAATGTTTTTAGGGTTCATGTAGTGTTTTTAGGGTTTATATTGTGTTTATTGATTTTATGTAGCATTTTTAATGTTTATGTTGCGTCTTTTAGGGTTTGTGTTGTGTTTTTTAGGGTTTATGTTATAGTTCAATGGATAATGTTGTGATTTTAGGGTTTATGTAGCATTTTTTGGGTTTATGTTGCGTTTTTTGGTTTATGTTGTGTTTTTTGGGTTTTTGTTGCATTTTTTTAGGGTTTATGTAACGTTTTTAAGGTTTATGTATCTATTTGATGCCTTTTTTAGGGTTTTAATGGGTTTTTATGGTTTGTAGTGTTTTCTAGGGTTTTTAAGGGTTGTTAATGGGTGTTTATGGTTTTTTATGGCATCTGATGCAATGTTAATGGTTTTGGGGGGTTTTATGGGTTTATTTGCTTTTTTAGTATTGATAGAGGTTGTTAGGGTTTTTAGTGTGTTTTAGGGTTTTTTTGGGTATTGTAGCAGTTTTTATGGTTTATATAATGTGTTTTAGCATTTTTTGGGTTCTTTAGGGGTTTTTAGTGTTCTTTAGAGTTTAATATCGTTCTTTAGGGTTTATTTGGGTTCTTTAGGGTTTATTAGTGTTCTTTAGGATTTGTTACAATTTATTGTCGTTTTTTATTGTGTATTAAGGTTTTATTGAGCTTATGTAGGCATTAATAGCTTTTTCTAGAGTTTATCAACCTTTTTAGTGTTATTTAGGATTTATTAGGGTTTATTAGGGTTTATTTTATTTAATAGGGTTTAGTAACATGTATTTGGGTTTATTATAATTTATTAGGGTTTAATATGATTTGTTAGGGTTTATTAGGGTTTATTAGGGGTTTGTTATGGTGTGTTTTAGTTTCTTATGATTTATTTGGAATTTTTGGGATTTGTTACGATTTATTTGGGGTTGTTAGGGTTTGTTACGATTTATATTGAGGTTATTAGTGTTTTAGGGTTTATTAGTGGGTTGTAGGGTATTACAGGCTATTATTTGGAGATTTTTGTAGCATTTTGTCTGGTTTGTTAGAGTTTTTAGTGATTATTAGGGTTTATTATCGTTTAATAGTGTTTTTTATTGTATATTAGGGGTTTTAGGGATTTTTTTTGAATTCATTAGGGTCTAATAGAGTTTGTTAGGTTTTATTACAGGTTATTACGATTTATTAGTGTTTATTAGGATTTAATAGTGAGTTTCATGGGTTATTAGGGTTTATTTATGGTTCTTAGGGGTTATTAGTGGTTGTTAGGGTTTGTTAGGTTTTGTTTGCGTTTTTAGGGTTTGTTACGATTTGTTTGAGTTGTTTGGGGTTTTATGCATTTTTTGGGTTTCATGGGTGTGTTTGGATTTTTATGCTTTGTTTGGGTTATTTTAGTGTTTTTTGGGGTTTTGTTGCGTTTTGTGGGTTTTGAGGCATTTTTTGGGTTTTTTTGGAAATTGATACGGTTTATGTAGAGTTGTTAGTGGCTTTAGTAGTTCTTTAGGGTTCTTTAGGGTTTTTAGGGGTTTTAGGGTTCATTAGGGGGTATTATGGTTTCTATTGTGGTTTTTAGGGTTTTATAGGGGTTTTAAGGGGTTTTAAGGGTTTCATATGGTTGGTTAGGGTTTTGTTAGGCATTTTTAGGATTTTTATGGTTTTTAGCGTTTTTAGTGGTTTTTAGGTTTTTAGGGTTTTTTGAGGTTTGTTGAGGTTATTTTACAGTTTTTAGGTTTGTTTTCAGGTTTTTTTAGGTTGTTTTGTTTCTTTAGAGGTTTTAGGGTTTTTTAGGGTTTTTAAATATTTTTTAGGGTTTTTAGGGTTTTTTAGGGTTTTATAGGGTTTTAGGGTTTTTTAGGGTTTTTTTGGGGTTTTGTTAGGTTTTGATAGGTTTTTAGGGTTTTTTGTCAATATTAGCATTTTGAATGGTTTAATAGAATTTTTGTTTTATGTTTGTGTTTTTAGGTATTTTGTAGCTTATATTGGGGTCTAATAGGGTTTTTATGGTTTATTACGGTTTATTAGTGTTTATTAGGGTTTTGTAGTGGGCTTTAGGGTTTATTAAGGTTTATTATGGTTTATTATTGGTTGGTAGGGTTTGTTAGGATTTATTAGTTCTTATTAGAGTGATTTAGGGTGTCTAAGGGTTTGTTAGGGTTTCTAAGGGTGTGTTAGGGTTTCTAAGAGTGGGTTAGCATTTTTATGGGCGGGTTAGGGTTTCTAAGGGTGTGTTGTGGCTTCCAAGGGTTTCTAAGGTTGTATTAGGGTTTCTATGGGTGTGTTGGGGTTTCTAAAGGTGTGCTAGGGTGTCTAAGGGTGGGTTATAGTTTCTAAAGATGTGTTAGGGTTTCTATGGGTGTGTTAGTGTTTCTTAGTTTTTCATAGGGTTTTGTTAGGGTTTTTAGTGTTTTTAGGGTTATGTTAGGGTTTCTTATGGTTTCTTAGGGGTTTTTAGGGTTTCTTCGGGTATTTTGTGTTTATTGGGGTTTATTGGTGCTTCTTGGGGTTTGTTTGGGCTTTTTAGTGTTTTTTAGGGTTTTTTAGGGTTTGTTATGTTTTTCAGGGGTTTGGGGGTTTGTTATGGATTGTTAGGGTTTCTTAGGGTTTGTTAGGGTTTGTTAGTGTTTGTTAGGTTTTGTTAGGTTTTGTTAGGGTTTGTTAGGGTTTTTCCAGGTTTTTAATGTTTTTTAGTGTTTATGGGGTTATTCCTGGTTTGTTAGGCATTTTTAGCTATTCATGGTTGTCACAGATGTGTAAATCTAGTCGCAAGCTTCAATTCGATATGTGGTAGAGATGAAACGGACACCCAGAGCAAAAGTTATGGTCATTTGGTGGACTTAAGGACCTTTTGGTATTTAAGAACGTGATAAGCTGTTCCTACTGGTCACAGATGTGTAGATCTAGTCGAAAGCTTCGATTTGATATATAGTAGAGGCAAAAAGGACTCTCGGAGTAGAAGTTATGGTCTTATAGAGGGTTTATGTACATTTTTAGGCCATCAAGGATGTGAGAATTTGAATCTGTGGTTATAGGAGTGTACATTTACTCTCAAGATTCAATTTGATTTGTGGTAGAGGCAAAACAGACACCCAAAGAATTTATTGCAAAACGGACACCAGAAGCCAATCTTTTGACCATCCCAAGGGATTTTGGGTCTTTTGGGGGGTTGAAGAATGTCAGAAATGGTTCTCGTAGTTACCAAACTGTGTATCTTTTCACAATCATTGATTTGATATGTGGTAGATCCAAAATGAACACATGCAGTAGAAGTTATTGTCTTTTTAAATTGAGCAACTCTCCTAGTGCCTAAAAACCTAAGAAACCCGCAACTCACTAAAATAGGCATAACTTCTCGTTTGGTTGTCCGTTTGAGCGTTGTAACGAGTAAATCGAAGCTCGTGAGATGTGTGAGGACCAAGTCTAATAGAAAATGTGAGAAGATCAATGAAACAGAAGATATATTAGTTATACCACTCCAAAAAAAGTCCAACTTCAAACGGCCATAACTTTCACTCCGGTTGTTCGTTTGAACTCTACCACATATCAAATCGAAGGCAACGAAGAGATCTATGCAGAAGGATAAATTGAACATTTTTCAAGTCATTTTTGGGACCCTAAAATCTTAAAATCTGATCAGAAGTCCTCTAATACTCCATTTTCGTTTCTGGATCCCTATCAACGTTTTCTTAAAACGGTCATAACTTCTGATCTGTGTGATTGTTCGGCCTCCAACACCTGTTTTTATCGTAGTTCATTCCATGAGATTTAGATTGTCTATTAAATGAATGGAAATGGACACCTGGAGAAGATGTTATGCCATTTTTAATGACTCTTTAATTTTTTAGATTTTTCGAGACACAATTTCTAGCACTTTTGTCCTGTCAGCTGTTTTTCCAAACAACTATAACTTATTACTACTGTTATTATTATTATTATTATCATCATCTCATGCAAATTTACACGCACATGCATGTGTGTTATTATTTTATTTTTATTACCATCCACGTGCACATGAAATGCACACACGTTATTTTATTATCACATGTTTTGTTGTTATTACTGTTATTATTATTATTATTGTGGTTGTTGTTGTTGTTGTTATTGTTATTATCATCACATAAAAATGCACATACACACACATTCAATGAACGTGCGTTATTCTATTATCACATGAATTGTTATTATTAATATTATTAATATTATTATTAATATTATTATCATCATTATCATCACTTACAAATTCAATGCATGGAAGTTAATATTTATTACCATACACATGCACACTTAATGAAAATGAAATATTCTATTGTCATGTGCATTAGTACTACTACTATTATCACCACTAATACTACTATTATTACTACCGCTGTTATTATTATTATCATCACATGCAAATGTAGATGCATGTGCCTTATCATTTATTATTTATTACCATGTACGTGCATATGAAATGCACTTTTATTATTGTTTTAATATTATTTTATTATTATTATTATTATTATCACAGTTATTATTATTATTATTATTAATATTATTATTATTATTTTCATTATCATTATTATTTTCATTATCACTTGAAAATGGACTTGCATGTGCATTGTTATATATTATTTATTACCATGCACGTGCAAGCGTTATTATTATTATTTTTATTATTACAATTAATATTATTAATATTATCATCAAATGTAAATGCATATGCACATGCATGTGCGTTCTTATTTATTATTATTTTTATATTATTTACTACTATGAACGTGCACATGAAATGCACTTGTGTTATTCTATTATTATTATTATTATTACATTATTATTATTCTTGTTGTTGTTGTGGTTTGTATCATCAAATACAAATGCACACGCACGTTCGTTGTTATTTATTATTTATTACCATGCACATGCATGCATCATTATCATTATAATTACATGTAAATTCACATGTGCATGTATATTATTTATTATTTATTATCATGCACATGCAAATGCAATGCACTTGTGTTATTCTATTATCACATGTGTTATTATTATTTATTCTAATGCATGTGCACATGCAATGTACGTGCATTATTCTATTATCACATGTGTTATTATTTATTATTTATTATATTTCACAAGAAAATTCACATTCAAGTGGACTTGGTTATTATGTATTGTTTATTACCATGCACATGCACATTCTCATGCACATGTACATGCACTTGTATGTGCATAATTATTTATTATTTATTATCATTCCCATGCACATGCACATACACATGCAATTCACATGCTTTATTATTTATAATTTATTATTTATTATCATTCACTTGCAAATGCGCAGGCATATGCACATGCACGTGCATTATGATTTATTATTTAAACCATGCACATGCATATGCACATGCCTGTGCGTTATTACTACTACTATTATTAGAAGTTTTTTTAGGGTTTACTATCATTTTTTAGGATTTTTAGGTGTTATTAACCTTTATTATGGTTTGTTAGGGTTTTAGGGTTTTTAATGGAATATTAGCATTTTTTAGGGTTTGGTGGGGGTTATTATGATTTTATCAGGGTTTATTATGTTGTGTCAAGCATTATTAGGGTTTATTAGGTATTCTTAGGGTTTTATTAGGATTGAGATGAGTTTATTAGGGTATATTATGATATATTATGGTATATTTGGGTATGTTTAGGATTTATTAGGGTTTATTATGGTTCATTATGGTTTATTAATTTTTAAGAGGTTGTATTAGGGTTTTTTAGTGGTTAGTAGTGTTTATTAGGGTTTATTAGTGCTTTTAAGCTTTGTTATGTTTTATTAGCATTTATTAAGGGTTTTAGGGATTTTTAATGGTATATTTGAGTTTTTTAGGGTATAGTGGGATTTATTATGGTTTATTATGGTGTGTTAAGGTTTATTTGGGTTGAGTAGGTATTTTTAGGGTTTTATTAGGTTAGATTCGGTATCTTTAAGGTTTTATTAGGGTTTATTAGGGTTTGTTAGGGATTTTTATGGTTTACTTGGGTTTGTTAGTGTTTTTATCAGCATATATGAGTGTTTTTTAGTTTTTGTTAATATATAGGAGGGGTTGTTATGACTTTATAGTTTTTATTAGCGTGTTTTTAGTTTTTGTGAGAACTTTCAATGGTTTATTAGCTTTTATTTGAATTTATTATGATTTATTTGGGTTTATAGGACTTTTTAATGGTTTGTTTGCGTTTTTTTTATTGGGGTTTAGTTGGGTTTTATTAGGTGTTTTTATAGTGTGTGAAGGTTTATTAGTGTTGAGACGGTATTTTTAGGGTTTTATTATCGTTTTATTAGGG
The DNA here is from genome assembly GCA_963277665.1 of Viscum album. Classification (NCBI taxonomy): domain Eukaryota; kingdom Viridiplantae; phylum Streptophyta; class Magnoliopsida; order Santalales; family Viscaceae; genus Viscum; species Viscum album. Next base: position 879,032,696 of record OY728167.1, read on the forward strand.
TTTATTTGTTTTTAATAGGGCTTATCGGAGATTTTTAGGGTTCATTAGGGTTTGTTAGGGGTCTATTAGTTTTTTTGTTTTATTATGTTATATTAGTGTTTGTTAGGTATTTTTAGATAATATAGCGTGTTTTATTTTTTTTTTTGAGCGGTTTGCTTTTGTTTGAGAGAGTTTTTACGATTTCTTAGGATATATTAGAGTTTATTATGGTTTATTAGGGTTTCTAGGGATTTTTAAGGTATATTACTATTTTTTGTCTTTATTATGTTATATTAGTGTTTTTAGGTCTTTTTAGGTAATAGAGCATGTTTTTATTGTTTGTGATCACTTTTTATTGTTTGTGATCATTTTTAGGGTTTATTAGGTTATATTAGAGTTTATCAGGGTTTCTAGGGATTTTTTAAGGTAGACTAGCATTTTTTCATTATTAGGGTTTATTAGGTATTTTTGGGGTTTTATTAGGGTTGAGTAGAGTTTCTTAGGGTTTTACGGATTATAAGGTGTTTTTAGGGATTATTAGAGTTTATTAGGGGTTTAAAAGGTTTAATTTTTTATATAATGGTATATTAGGGTTTAATATTTTTGATGGTTTTAAAGCATCTTTAGGGTTTTTGTAGCATTTTTAGGGTTTGTGTAGCATTGTTATAGTTTATGTAGCATTTTTTGTGTTTATGTAGAGTTTTTAGGGTTTAGTTAGCAGTTTTAGTTTTCATGTATCATTTTTAGGGTTCATGTAACGTTTTTAGGGTTTATGTAGCTTATTTAGGGTTTAGGTTTTATGTAGCATATTTTAGGGTTTATGTTGCGTTTATGTTGCATTTTTTAGGGTTTATGTAACTTTTTTAGGGTTCATGTAGTGTTTTTAGGGTTTATATTGTGTTTTTAGGTTTTATGTAGCATTTTTAATGTTTATGTTGCTTCTTTTTTGGTTTATGTTGTGTTTTTTAGGGTTTATGTAACAGTTCTAGTGTTTATGTGCACATGCACATGCACATGCACTTGTATGTGTGTAATTATTTATTATTTATTATCATTCACATGCACATGCACATACACATGAAAATCACATGCGTTATTATTTATTATTTATTATTTATTATCATTCACATGCAAATGCGCATGCATATGCACATGCACGTGCGTTATGATTTATTATTTAAACCATGCACATGCATATGCACATTCCCGTGCGTTATTACTACTAATATTATTAGAAGTATTTTTATGGTTTACTATCATTTTTTAGGAATTTTAGGTGTTATTAACATTTTTTATGGTTTGTTAGGGTTTTAGGGGTTTTAATGGTATATTCGCATTTTTTAGGGTTTGGTGGGGGTTATTTGGTTTTATTAGGGTTCATTATGCTGTGTCAAGGTTTATTAGGGTTTATTAGGTATTTTTAGGGTTTTATTAGGATTGAGTTGGGTTTATTAGGGTATATTATGGTATATTATGGTATATTTGGGTATGTTTAGGATTTATTAGGGTTTGTTATGGTTTATTATGGTTTATTAAATTTTAAGAGGGCATGTTAGGGTTTTTAGTGTTTACTAGAGTTTATTTGGGTATATTAGTGATTTTAAGCTTTGTTATGTTTTATTAGCATTTATTTGGGGTTTTAGGGCTTTTTAATGGTATTTTTGCATTTTTAGCATTTAGTGGGGTTTATTATGGTTTATTATGGTGTGTTAAGGTTTATTAGGGTTGAGTAGGTATGTTTAGGGTTTTATTAGGGTTGATTTGGTATCTTTAAGGTTTTATTAGGGTTTATTAGGGTTGAGTATGGTTTATTAGGTTTTGTTAGGTATTTTTAGGGTATACCAGGGTTTGTTAGTGTTTTTATTAGGGTATATGAGTGTTTTTTAGTTTTTGTTAATATATATGAGTGGTTGTTATGACTTTTTAGGTTTTATTAGCATGTTTTTAGTGTCTGTGAGCATTTTTTATGGTTTATTAGTTTTTATTTGAATTTATTATGGTTTATTAGGGTTTGTAGGGATTTTTAATGATTTTTTTTGCGTTTTGTTTTATTTATTGTGTTTTAGTTGGGTTTTATTAGGTGTTGTTATGGTGTGTCATGGTTTATTAGTGTTGAGAATGTATTTTTAGGGTTTTATTATGGTTTTATTAGGGTTTGTTAGTTTTTAATAGGGCTTATCAAGGATTTTTAGGGTTCATTAGGGTTTGTTAGGGGTCTATTAGCTTTTTTGTTTTATTAGGTTATATTAGTGTTTGTTAGGTCTTTTTAGATAATAGTGCGTGTTTTATTGTTTGTGAAAAGTTTGTTTTTGTTTGTGAGAGTTATTGTGGTTTCGTAGGATATATTAGACTTTATTATGGTTTATTAGTGTTTCTAGGTATTTTTAAGGTATATTAGTATATTTTTTGTCTTTATTATGTTATATTTGTGTTTTTATGTCTTTTTTGGTAATATATCATGTTTTTATTGTTTGTGATCGTTTTTTATTGTTTTTGGTCATTTTTAGGGTTTATTAGGTTAGATTAGAGTTTATCAGGGTTTCTAGGGATTTTTTAAGGTAGACTAGCATTTTTTGTTAGGGTTTATTAGGTATTTTTGTTGTTTTATTTGGGTTGAGTAGAGTTTATTAGGGTTTTAGGGATTATAAGGTGTTTTTAGGGATTATTAGAGTTTATTAAGGGTTTATTAGTGTTTAATTTTTTATATTATGGTATATTAGTGTTTAATATTTTTGATGGTTTTAAAGCATCTTTAGGGTTTTTGTAGAATTTTTTAGGGTTTGTGTAGCATTTTTAGTGTTTATGTAGCATTTTTAGTGTTTATGTAGAGTTTTTAGGGTTTAGTTAGTAGTTTTATTTTTCATGTATCATTTTTAGGGTTCATGTAACCTTTTTAGGGTTTATGTTGCTTGTTTAGGGTTTAGGTTTTATGTAGCATTTTTTAGGGTTTATATTGTGTTTTCTGGGTTTATGTAGCATTTTTAGGGGTGATGTAGCATTTATGTTTCATTTTTTAGGGTTTATGAAATTTTTTTATGGTTCATGTAGTTTTTTAGGCTTTATATTGTGTTTTTAGGTTTTATGTAGCATTTTTATGGTTTATGTTGCGTCGTTTTGGGTTTATGTTGTGTTTTTAGGGTTTATGTTACTGTTCTAGTGTTTATGTAGTGATTTTAGGGTTTATGTCACGTTTTTTGTGTTTATGTATCGTTTTTTGGTTTATGTTGCATTTTTAGGGTTTTTGTTGCATTTTTTTGGGTTTATGTAATGTTTTTAGGGTTTATGTATCTATTTGAAGCCTTTTTTAGTGTTTTAATGGTTGTTTATGGTTTATAGTGTTTTTTAGGGTTTTTATGGGTTGTTAACGGGTGTTTATGGTTTTTTATGGTATCTAATGGATTTTTAATGGTTTTATGGGGGGTTTTATGGGTTTATTTGTTTTTTTAGGATTGATAGGGGGTTTTAGGGGTTTTTTAGTGGGTTTAAGGGTTTTTTTGGTTATTGTAGCGGGTTTTAGGTTTTATATAACGTGTTTTAGCATTTTTTTTGGTTATTTAGGGTGTTTTAGTGTTCTTTAGAGTTTAATATCATTCTTTAGAGTTTATTAGGGTTCTTTAGGGTTTATTAGTATTCTTTAGGATTTGTTACAGTTTATTAGCATTTTATACTGTGTATTAAGGCTTTATTGAGCTTTTGTAGGCATTAATAACTTTTTCTTGGGTTTATCAACCATTATTAGGGTTATTTATGATTTATTAGGTTTTATTATGGTTGATTTTATTTATTAGGGTTTAGTAGCGTGTATTTGGTTTTATTACAATTTATTAGGGTTTATTATGATTTGATAGGGTTTATTGGCGTTTATTAGGTGTTTGTTATGATTTGTTTCAGTTTTTTACGATTTATTTGGAATTTTTAGGAGTTGTTACGATTTATTTGGGGTTGTTAATGTTTGTTACTATTTATTTTGGTGTTATTAGTGTTTTTAGGGTTTATTTGTGGGTTGTAGGGTTTTTTAGGAAATTATTTGAAGATTTTTGTAGCGTTTTTTTGGGATTGTTAGGATTTTTAGTGATTATTTTGGTTTATTTTGGTTTAATAGTGTTTTTATTGTATATTAGGGGTTTTAGGGATTTTGTAGCATCTATTAGGGTCCAATAGAGTTTGTTAGGGTTTATTATAGTTTATTACAATTTATCAGTGTTTATTAGGGTTTTTAGGGTTTAATAGTGGGTTTTATGGTTATTAGGGTTTAATAGTGGTTCTTAGGGGTTATTAGTGTTTTTTAGGGTTTTTAAGGTTTTTTAGGTTTTTTAGGGTTTGTTGCGATGTATTTGAGTTGTTTGGGGTTTTATGCATTTTTTTGGGACTTATGGGTGTGTTTGATTTTTTATGCATTGTTAGGGTTATTTTAGTGTTGTTTGGGTATTGTTGCATTTGGTGGGTTTTGAAGAATTTTTTGGGTTTTTTAACAATTGATAGTGTTTATGTAGCGTTGTTAGTGGCTTTAGTGGTTCTTTAGGGTTTTTAGGGTTTTTAGGGTTTTTAGGGTTCTTTAGGGTGTATTAGGGTTTCTTTTGATGTTTTTAGGGTTTTCTAGGGGTTTTAGGGTTTTTAAGTGTTTCATAGGGTTGATTAGGGTTTTGTTAGGAATTTTTAGGCTTTTAGGGGTTTTTTGCATTTTTATTGGTTTTTATGTTTTTTAGGGTTTTTTGAGGTTTTTTTATGTATTTAGGGTTTTTAGGTTTGTTTTCGAGTTTTTTTTTTGGTTTTTTGGTTTTTTAGGGGTTTTAGGGTTTTTAGGGGTTTTAAGGATTTTTTAGGGTTTTTAGGGTTTTTAGGGTTTTTAGGGATTTTAGGGATTTTTTTGGGGTTTTATGGTTTTTTATGGTTTTGTCGGGTTTTACCGGGTTTTTAAGGTTTTTTGGGAATATTAGCATTTTGAATGGTTTAATAGCGTTTTTTTATATATTTGGGTTTTTAGGTATTATGTAGATTTTATTGGGGTCTTATAGGGTTTTTATGGTTTATTACAAATTATTAGTGTTTATTGGGGTTTAGTAGTGGGATTTAGGGTTTATCAAGGTTTATTATGGTTTATTATTGATTGGTAGGGTTTGTTAGGATTTATTAGTTCTTATTTGAGTGATTTAGGGTGTCTAAGGGTTTTTTAGGGTTTCTAAGGGTGTGTTAGGGTTTCTAAGGATGGGTTAGGGTTTTTATGGGGGTGTTAGGGTTTATAATGGTGTGATGTGGTTTCTAAGGGTTTGTAAGGTTGTGTTAGGGTTTCTATAGGTGTGTTGGGGTTTCTAAGGGTGTGCTAGAGTTTCTAAGGGTGTGTTAGAATTTATAAGGGTGTGTTAGGGTTTCAAAAGGTGTGTTAGTGTTTCTTATGTTTTCTTAGAGTTTTGTTAGTGTTTTTATGGTTTTTAGGGTTATGTTAGGTTTTTTATGGTTTCTTTGTGGTTTTTTGGGTTTCTTCGGGTTTTTTGGGTTTATTGGGGTTTCTTAGTGCTTCTTGGGGTTTGTTAGGGCTTGTTAGGGTTTTTAGGGTTATTAGGGTTTGTTATGTTTTATTAGGGGGTTTTGGAGTTTATTACGGTTTGTTAGGATTTGTTAGGTTTTTTTAGGGTTTGTTAGTGTTTGTTAAGGTTTGTTAGGTTTTGTTATTGTTTTGTGTGGGTTTTAATGGTTTTAGTGTTTATGGAGCTATTAATGGTTTGTTAGGGTTATTTAGTTGTTCATGGTTGTCACAAATGTGTAGAGCTAGTCGCAAGCTTCAATTTGATATGTGGTAGAGGTGAAACAGACACCCAGAGTAGATGTTATGGTCATTTGGAGGACTTAAGGATCTTTGGGGTATTTAGTAACATGATAATGTGTTTTTATTGGTCACAGATGTGTAGATCTAATCGAAAGCTTCGATTTGATATATGGTAGAGGAAAAACGGTCTCCCGGAGTAGAAGCTATGGTCTTTTAGAGAGTTTAAGTACCCTTTTAGGCCTTTAAGGATGTGAGTAGGTGCTTCAGTGGTTATAGAAGAGTAGTTCTTGTCTCAAGTTTCAAGTTTATATGTGGTAGAGGCAAAACGGACACCCAAAGAAGAAGTTATTGCAAAATGGACACCAGAAGCCAATATTTTGAACATCCAAAGGGATTTTGGGTCGTTTTGGGGGTTGAAGAATGTTAGAGTGGGTTACAGTGGTTACCAAAGTGTGTATAGTTTCACAATATTCGATTTGATATGTGGTAGAGCCAAAATGAACACACATAGCAGATGTTATTGTAATTTTAAATTGAGAAACTCTCCTAGCGCCTTAAAACCTAAGAAATCCACAACTCACTAAAATATTCATAACTTCTCGTTCAGATGTCTGTTTGAGCACTGTGACTAGTAAAATCGAAGCTTGTGAGATGGGTGAGGACCAAGTATAATAGAAATTGTGATAAGATCAAAGAAACAGTAGATATATTAGCTATACCACTCCAAAAAATGTCCATCTTCAAACGGCCATAACTTTCACTCCGATTGTCCGTTTCAAATCTACCACATATCATATCGAAGGAAGCGAAGAGATATATGCATAAGGAAAACTTGAAAAGTGTTCAAGTCATGTTTGGGACCCTAAAATCCTAAAAACCCATCAAAAGGCTTCCAAAACTCCATTTCCTTGTGTGGATACCTATCAATTTTATCTTAAAATGGTCATAACTTCTGATCTGTGTGTCTGTTCGGCCTCTGACACCTATTTTTACCATAGTTCGTTCCATGAGATTTAGTTTGACTATTCACAGAGTGAAAATGACACCTGAAGAAGAATTTATGCCTTTTTTTAATTACTCTATGATTTGATAGGTTTTTCGAGAAACCATTTCTAGCACTTTTGTCCTGTCTGCAATTTTTTCGAACAACTATAACATATTATTACTATTATTATTATTATTATCATCATCTCATGAAAATGCACATGCACATGCACCTATGTTATTATTATATTTTTATTACCATGAACGTGAACATGAAATGCACACACATTATTTTAATGTCACATTTGTTGTTATTATAATTGTTATTATTATTATTGTGGTTGTTGTTGTTGTTGTTATTACTATTATCATCACATACAAATGCACATCCAAATTCACATACACGCACATTCAATGAACGTGTGTTATTCTATTATCACATGCGTTGTTATTATTAATATTATTAATATTATCATCATCATCATCATCATCATCATCATCACATGAAAATGAAATGCATGGGAGTTAATTTATTACCATACACATGCACACGCAATGCACATGAAATATTTAATAAGGGGTTATTATGGTGTGTTAAGGTTTTTTAGGGTTGAGTAGGGTTTATTTGTCTTTATTTATGGTTTATTAGGGCTTCTTAGGGTTTGTTTGGTGTTTATTAGGGTTTATTATGTTATTAGTGTCTATTAGGGTTGGTTAGGGTTGTTTATGTTTTCTTAACGTGTTTTTAGTGTTTATTGGGTTTTATTATCATTTATTAGGGTTTATTAGGTATTTTTGGCGTTTTATTAGGGTTCAGTAGAGTTTCTTAGGGTTTTAGGGATTATATGGTGTTTTTAGGGATTATTAGAGTTTATTAGGGGTTTATTAGGGTTTAATTTTATTATATTATGTTATATTAGGGTTTAATATTTTTGAGGGTTTTAAAGCGTCTTTATGGTTTTTGTAGGAATTTTTAGGGTTTTTGTAGCGTTTTTAGATTTTATGTCGCATTTTTAGTGTTTATGTAGCGTTTTTAGGGTTTAGTTAGAAGTTTTATATTTTATGTATCATTTTTAGGGTTTATGTAACGTTTTTAGGGTTTATGTAGTGTGTTTTGGGTTTAGGTTTTATGTAGAATTTTTTAAGGTTTATGTTGGGTTTTCTGGGTTTGTGTACCGTTTTTAGGGGTGATGTAGCATTTATGTTTCATTTTTTAGGGTTTATGAAATGTTTTTAGGGTTCATGTAGTGTTTTAGGGTTTATATTGTGTTTTTACGTTTTATGTAGCGTTTCTTAATGTTTATGTTGCATTATTTAGGGTTTATGTTGTGTTTTTTAGGGTTTATGTTACAGTTCTAGGGTTTATGTATTGCTTTTAGGGTTTATGTAGCGTTTTTTGGGTTTATGTTGCGTTTATAGGTTTATGATCCATTTTGACGGTTTTTGTTGCATGTTTAAGGGTTTATGTAATGTTTTTAGGGTTTATGTATCGATTTGAATACTTTTTTAGGGTTTTAATTGTTTTTATGGCTTGTAGTTTTTAAGGGGTTTTAAGGGTTGTTAACAGGTGTTTATGGTTTTTATGGTATCTGATGGTTTTTTAATGATTTTTTCGGGTGGGGGTTATGGGTTTGTTTTTTTGGGATTGATAGGGGTTGTTAGAGTTTTTTAGTGTGTTTTAAGGTTTTTTTGGGTATTGTAGCGGTTTTTAGGGTTTATATAATGTGTTTTAGTGTTTTTTGGGTTCTTTAGGGGTTTGTAGTGTTCTTTAGAGTTTAATACGGTTCTTTAGGGCTTACTAGGGTTCTTTATGTTTTATTAGTGTTCTTTAGGATTTGATACAGTTTATTAGCATTTTTTATTGTATATTAGGGTTTTATTGGGCTTTTGAAGGCATTAATAGTTTTTTCTAGGGTTTATCAACCTTTTAGGGTTATTTTTAATTTATTAGGTTTTATTAAAGTTTATTTTATTTCTTAGGGTTTAGTAACGTGTATTTGGGTTTATTACGATTTATTAGGGATTGTTATGATTTGTTAGGGTTTATTGCGGTTTATTGGTGGTTTGATATGGTTTGTTTAAGTTTTTTAATATTTAGAGGCGTGGTTAGGATTTCTTACGATTTATTTTGGGTTGTTAGGGATTGTTACGATTTATTTTGGGGTTGTTAGGGTTTGTTAGAGTCTATTAGTGGGTTGTAGGGTTTTGTAGGCTCTTATTTGGTGGTTTTTGTAGCATTTTATTGGGTTTGTTAGGGTTTTTAGTGATTATTAGGGTTTATTATGGTATAATTGTGTTTTTATTGTATATTAGGGGTTTTAGGTCTTTTGTAATGCTTATTATGGTCTAATATAGTTTTTAGGGGTTATTATAGGTTATTTCGATTTATTAGTGTTTATTAGGGTTTTAGGGTTTAATTGTGGGTTTTAGGGGTTATTAGGGTTTATTAGGGGTTCTTAGGGTTTATTAGTGGTTGTTACGGTTTTTTAGGTTTTGTTAGGGTTTTTTGGGTTTGTTACGGTTTGTTTTAGTTGTTTGAGGTTTTATGTATTTTCTTGGATTTTATTGGTGTGTTTGGATTTTTTAGGCTTTGTTAGGGTTATTTTAGTGTTTTTTCGGTTTCTTTTGAGTTTTGTGGGTTTTGAAGCATTTTTCTGTTTTGTAGCAATTTTTAGGGTTTATGTAGCATTGTTAGTGCCTTTAGTGGTTCTTTACAGTTTTTTGGGTTCTTTATGATGTATTAGGGTTTCTTTTGAGGTTTTTAGGGTTTTCTAGGGTGTGTTTAGGGGTTTTAAGGGTTTCATAGAGTTGGTTAGTGTTTTTTAAGTATTTTTAGGCTTTTTAGGGGTTTTTAGCATTTTTAGGTGTTTTTTGGGTTTGTAGCTTTTTTTGACGTTTTTTTTGGAGATTTTTTAGGGTTTTTAGGTTTGTTTTTCGGTTTTTTTTTGTTTTTTTGGTTTTTTCGTGTTTTTAGGGGTTTTAGGGTTTTTAGGATTTTTAGGGTTTTTAGGGTTTTTATGATTTTTAGGGTTTCTTTGGGTTTTTGGGTTTTTAGGGTTTTTTAGGGCTTTGTCAGGTTTTGCCCGGTTTGTTAAGGTTTTTCTGTGAATATTAGCATTTTGAATGGTTTAAAAGCATTTTTGTTGTATATTTGAGTTTTTAGGTATTTTGTAGCATTTATTGGGGTCTAATAGGGTTTCTAGGGTTTATTACAATTTATTAGTTTTTATTAGCGTTTAGTAGTGGGATTTAGGGTTTATTAGGGTTTATTATGGTTTATTATTGGTTGGTAGGGTTTGTTAGGATTTATTAGTGGTTATTAGAGTGATTTAGGATTTCTAAGGGTTTGTTTGGGTTTCAAAGGGGCTGTTAGGGTTTCTAAATGTTGGTTAGGATTTTTATGGTAGTGTTAGGGTTGCCAAGGTTGTGCTATGGTTTCTAAGGGTTTCTAAGGTTGTGTTAGGGTTTCTATGGCTGTGTTGGGGTTTTTAAGGGTGTGCTAGGGTTTCTAAGGGTGTGTTAGGGTTTCTAAGGGTGTGTTAGTGTTTCTTAGGTTTTCTTAGAGTTTTGTTAGGGTTTTACGGTTTTGTTAGGGTTTCTTATAGTTTCTTAGGGGTTTTTAATGGTTTTGTCGGGTTTTTTGGGTTTATTGGGGTTTCTTAGTGCTTGATGGGGTTTTCTAGGGCTTGTTAGGGCTTGTTAGGATTTTTTATGAATTGTTAGGGTTTCTTATTTTTTTTACGGTTTTTGGGTTTTTTAGGATTTGTTAGGGTTTATTGGGGTTTTTTAGGGTTTGTTAGTGTTTGTTAGGTTTTTTTAGGGTTTGTTAAGGTTTTGCATGGTTTTAAATGGTTTTTAGTGTTTATGTGGGTATTCAGGGTCTGTTAGGGTTACTTAGTTGTTCATGGTTGTCACATATGTGTAGAGCTAGTCGCAAGCTTCAATTTGATATGTTGTAGAGGTGAAACGGACACCCAGTGCAGAAGTTATGGTCATTTGGAGGACTTAAGGACCTTTTGGGACATTAAGAACGCGATAAGGTGTCCGTATTGGTCACATGTGTGTAGATCTAGTCGAAAGCTTCGATTTGGTATATGGTAGGGAAAAAACGGACTCCCGGAGTAGATGTTATGGTCTTTTTTGGGTTAAGTACCTTTTGGGACTTCAGGATGTGAGAAGCTGCTTCAGTGGTTATAGGAGTGTAGTTCTAGTCACAATCTTTTATTTGATATGTGTTACAGGCAAAACAGACATCCATAGACGAATTTATTGCAAAACGAACACCAGAAGGAAATCTTTTGACCATATAAGAGATCTTGGGTCTTTTTGGGTGTTGAAGAATATCAAAAAGGGTTCATGTTGTTACCAGAGTGTGTATATTTTCACAATATTCGATTTGATATGTGGTAGAGCCAAAATGAACACAGGTAGTAGAAGTTATTGTCGTTTTAAATTGAGAAACTCTCATAGCGCCTAAAAACCTACGAAATCCACAACTCACTAAAATATGCATAACTTCTCCTTCGGGTGTCCATTTGAGCGTTGTGACCAGTAAAATAGAATCTCGTGAGATGAGTGAGGAACAAGTTTAGTAGATACCATGAGAAGATCAACGAAATATAAGATATATTAGTTATTCCACTCCAAAAAAAGTCCATCTTCAAACGGACATAACTTTCACTTTGGTTGTCCGTTAGAGCTCTACCACATATCAAATTGAAATTAGTGAAGAGATATACGCATAAGGATGACTTGATCATAGTTCAAGTAATGTTTTATACCCTAAAATCATAGAAACCCATCAGAAGGCCTCCAAAACTCCATTTCCATGTACGGATCCCTGTCAAATTTTTCTTAAAATGGTCCTAACTTCTAATCTGTGTGTCTTTTCGGCCTCCAGCACCTATTTTTATCATACGTCGATACATGAGATTCAGTTTGACTATTCATGGAGCGGAAATGGACACTCGAAGAAGATGTTATGCCCTTTTCAATGACTCCGTGATTTGTTAGGGTATAATATGGTATATTATGATATATTTGGGTGTGTTTAGGATATATTAGGGTTTATTATCATTCATTATGGTTTATTAATTTTTAAGAGAGTATATTATGGGTTTTTAGGGTTTAGATGTGTTTATTAAGTTTTATTAGTGCTTTTAAGCTTTGTTAGGTTTTATTAGCATTTATTAGGGGTTTTAGGGCTCTTTAATGGTATATTTTCGGTTTTAGGGTTTAGTGGGGTTTATTATGGTTTATTATAGTGTGATAAGGTTTATTAGGATTGAGTAGGTATTTTTAGGGTTTTACTAGGGTTGATTACGTATCTTTAGGGTTTTATTAGGGTTTATTAGGGTTGAGTAGGGTTTATTAGGGTTTGTTAGGGATTTTTAGGGTTTACTAGGGTTTTTTAGTGTTTTTATTAGTGTATATGAGTGTTTTTTAGTTTTTGTTAATATATATGAGGGGTTAATAGGACTTTTTAGGTTTTATTAGCATGTTTTTAGTGTTTGTGAGCATTTTTTAATGGTTTATTAGGTTTTATTATAATTTAGTATGGTTTATTAGGGTTTCTAGGGATTTTTAATGGTTTGTTTGTGTTTTTTTTTGTTTATTTGGGTTTAGTTGGGTTTTATTAGATTTTATTATGGTGTGTCAAGGTTTTTTAGGGTTGAGAGGGTATTTTTTGGGTTTTATTATGGTTTTATTAGGGTTTATTAGTTTTTGTTAGGGTTTATTAATGATTTTTAGGGATAATTAGGGTTTGTTTGGGGTTTATTAGTTTTTTTCTTTTATTAGGTTATATTAGTGTTTGTTAAGTATTTTTAGATAATATAGTGTTTTTTATTGTTTGTGAGAATTTTGTTTTTGTTTGTGGGTGTTTTTAGGGTTTCTTAGGTTATATTAGATTTTATTATGGTTTATTATGGTTTCTATGGATTTTTAAGGTATATTAGTGTTTTTTGTGTTTATTAGGTTATATTAGTGTTATTAGGTCTTATTAGGTAATATGTAGTTTTTATATTGTTTGTGGTCATTTTTTTATTGTTTGTGAGCATTTTTAGAGTTTATTAGATTATATTAGAGTTTATCAGGGTTTCTAGCAATTTTGTAAGGTATACTTGCATTTTTTTGATATTAGGGTCTTGTAGGGTTTTATTAGGGGTCATTATGGTGTGTTAATGTTTGTTAGGGTCGAGTAGGGTTTATTTGGATTTATTTATGGTTTATTAGAGATTCATAGGGTTTTTTGGGGGTTTATTATGGTTTATTAGTGTCTATTAGTTCTTATTAGGGTTAGTTAGGGTTGTTTAGGTTTTCATTACAAGTTTATAGAGTTTATTAGGTTTTATTATCATTTATTAGGGTTTATTAGGTGTTTTGGGGTTTTATTTGGGTTGATTAGAGTCTATTAGGGTTTTTAGAGATCATAAGTCATTTTTAGGGATAATTTGAGTTTATTAGGTGTTTATTAGGGATTAATGTTTCATATTATAGTATATTAGGGTTTAATATTTTTGAGGGTTTTGAAGCATCTTTAGGGTTTTTGTAGCATTTTTTAGAGTTTGTGTAGCGTTATTTTAGTTTATGTAGCATTTTTATTGTTTATTTAGTGATTTTAGGGTTTAGTTAGTGGTTTTAGGTTTTATGTAGCATTTTTTAGGGTTTATGAAACTTTTTTAGGGTTTATGTAGCGTGTTTAGGGTTTAGGTTTTATGTAGCAATTTTTAGGGTTTATGTTGCGTTTTCGGGGTTTATGTAGCATTCTTAGGGGTGATGTAGTGTTTATGTTGCATTTTTTAGGGTTTATGTAACGGTTTTAGGGTTAAAGTAGTGTTTTTAGGGTTTATGTTGTGTTTTTAGGTTTTATGTAGCGTTTTTTAATTTTTATGTTGCATTGTTTAGGGTTGATGTTATGGTTATAGTGGTTTTTAGGGTTTTTAAGGGTTGTTTACGGGTGTTTATTATTTTTATGGTATTTGATGGAATTTCAATGGTTTTTTGGGGGTTTTTTAGGGTTTATTTTTTTTGGGATTTATAGGGGTTGTTAGGGTTTTTTGTGTGCTTTAGGGTTTGTTTATGTATTGTAGAGGTTTTTAGGGTTTATGTAATGTGTTTTAGCGGTTTTTGGGTTCATGAGGGTTTTTAGTGTTCTTTAGAGTTTATTATGGTTCTTTAGGGGTTTTTAGGGTTTTTTGAGGTTTTTTTATGTATTTAGGGTTTTTAGGTTTGTTTTCGAGTTTTTTTCCGGTTTTTTTCTTTTTAGGGGTTTTAGGGTTTTTAGGGGTTTTAAGGATTTTTTAGGGTTTTTAGGGTTTTTAGGGTTTTTTAGGGTTTTATGGATTTTTTGGGGTTTTATGGTTTTTTATGGTTTTGTCGGGTTTTACCGGGTTTTTAAGGTTTTTTGGGAATATTAGCATTTTGAATGGTTTAATAGCGTTTTTTTATATATTTGGGTTTTTAGGTATTATGTAGATTTTATTGGGGTCATATAGGGTTTTTATGGTTTATTACAAATTATTAGTGTTTATTGGGGTTTAGTAGTGTGATTTAGGGTTTATCAAGGTTTATTATGGTTTATTATTGGTTGGTAGGGTTTATTAGGATTTATTAGTTCTTATTTGAGTGATTTAGGGTGTCTTAGGGTTTTTTAGGGTTTTTAAGGGTGTGTTAGGGTTTCTAAGGATGGGTTAGGGTTTTATGGGGGTGTTAGGGTTTATAATGGTGTGATGTGGTTTCTAAGGGTTTCTAAGGTTGTGTTAGGGTTTCTATAGGTGTGTTGGGGTTTCGAAGGGTGTGCTAGAGTTTCTAAGGGTGTGTTAGAGTTTCTAAGGGTGTGTTAGGGTTTCAAATGGTGTGTTAGTGTTTCTTATGTTTTCTTAGTGTTTTGTTCGTGTTTTTAGGGTTTTTAGGGTTATGTTAGGTTTTTTATGGTTTCTTTGTGGTTTTTAGGGTTTCTTCGGGTTTTTTGGGTTTTTTGGGGTTTCTTAGTGCTTCTTGGGGTTTGTTAGGGCTTGTTAGGGTTTTTTAGGGTTATTAGGGTTTGTTATGTTTTATTAGGGGGGTTTGGGGTTTATTATGGTTTGTTAGGATTTGTTAGGTTTTGTTAGGGTTTGTTAGTGTTTGTTAAGGTTTGTTAGGGTTTGTTATTGTTTTGTGTGGGTTTTAATGGTTTTAGTGTTTATGGAGCTATTCATGGTTTGTTAGGGTTATTTAGTTGTTCATGGTTGTCACAAATGTGTAGAGCTAGTCGCAAGCTTCAATTTGATATGTGGTAGAGGTGAAACGGACACCCAGAGCAGATGTTATGGTCATTTGGAGGACTTAAGGACCTTTGGGGTATTTAGGAACATGATAATGTGTTTTTATTTGTCACAGATGTGTAGATATAATCGAAAGCTTCGATTTGATATATGGTAGAGGAAAAACGGACTCCCGGAGTAGAAGCTATGGTCTTTTAGAGAGTTTAAGTACCCTTTTAGGCCTTTAAGGATGTGAGTAGGTGCTTCAGTGGTTATAGAAGAGTAGTTATTGTCTCAAGCTTCAAGTTTATATGTGGTAGAGGCAAAACGGACACCCAAAGAAGAAGTTATTGCAAAATGGACACCAGAAGCCAATATTTTGAACATCCAAAAGGATTTTGGGTCGTTTTGGGGGTTGAAGAATGTCAGAGTGGGTTATAGTGGTTACCAAAGTGTGTATAGTTTCACAATATTCGATTTGATATGTGGTAGAGCCAAAATGAACACACATAGAAGATGTTATTGTCATTTTAAATTGAGAAACTCTCCTAGCGCCTTAAAACCTAAGAAATCCACAACTCACTAAAATATTCATAACTTCTCGTTCAGATGTCTATTTGAGCACTGTGACTAGTAAAATCGAAGCTTGTGAGATGGGTGAGGACCAAGTATAATAGAAATTGTGATAAGATCAAAGAAACAGTAGATATATTAGCTATACCACTCCAAAAAATGTCCATCTTCAAACGTCCATAATTTTCACTCCGGTTGTCCGTTTCAAATCTACCACATATCATATCAAAGGAAGCGAAGAGATATACGCATAAGGCGAACTTGAATAGTGTTCAAGTCATGTTTGGGACCCTAAAATCCTAAAAACCCATCAAAAGGCTTCCAAAACTCCATTTCCTTGTCTGGATACCTATCAATTTTATCTTAAAATGGTCATAACTTCTGATCTGTGTGTCTGTTCGGCCTCCGACACCTATTTTTACCATAGTTCGTTCCATGAGATTTAGTTTGACTATTCAAAGAGTGAAAATGACACCTGAAGAACAATTTATGCCTTTTTTTAATTAATCTGTGATTTGTTAGGTTTTTCGAGAAACCATTTCTAGCACTTTTGTCCTGTCTGCAATTTTTTCGAACAACTATAACATATTATTACTATTATTATTATTATTATTATCATCATCTGATGAAAATGCACATGCACATGAACCTATGTTATTATTATATTTTTATTACCATGAACGTGAACATGAAATGCACACACATTATTTTAATGTCACATTTTTTGTTATTATAATTGTTATTATTATTATTATGGTTGTTGTTGTTGTTGTTATTGCTATTATCATCACATACAAATGCACATCCAAATTCACATACACGCACATTCAATGAACGTGTGTTATTCTATTATCACATGCGTTGTTATTATTAATATTATTAATATTATCATCATCATCATCATCATCATCATCATCATCATCATCATCACATGAAAATGCAATGCATGGGAGTTAATTTATAACCATACACATGCACACGCAATGCACATGAAATATTTAATAAGGGGTTATTATGGTGTGTTATGGTTTTTTAGGGTTGAGTAGGGTTTATTTAGCTTTATTTATGGTTTATTAGGGATTCTTAGGGTTTGTTTGTTGTTTATTAGGATTTATTATGTTTATTAGTGTCTATTAGGGTTGGTTAGGGTTGTTTATGTTTTCTTAACATGTTTTTAGGGTTTATTAGGTTTTATTATCATTTATTAGGGTTTATTAGGTATTTTTGGCGTTTTATTAGGGTTCAGTAGAGTTTCTTAGGGTTTTAGGGATTATATGGTGTTTTTAGGGATTATTAGAGTTTATTAGGGGTTTATTAGGGTTTAATTTTTTTATATTATGTTATATTAGGGTTTAATATTTTTGAGGGTTTTAAAGCGTCTTTATGGTTTTTGAAGGAATTTTTAGGGTTTTTGTAGCGTTTTTAGAGTTTATGTAGCATTTTTAGTGTTTATGTAGCGTTTTTAGGGTTTAGTTAGAAGTTTTATATTTTATGTATCATTTTTAGGGTTTATGTAACGTTTTTAGGGTTTATGTAGTGTGTTTAGGGTTTAGGTTTTATGTAGCATTTTTTAAGGTTTATGTTGTGTTTTTTGGGTTTATGTACCGTTTTTAGGGGTGATGTAGCATTTATGTTGCATTTTTTAGGGTTTATGAAATGTTTTTAGGGTTCATGTAGTGTTTTAGGGTTTATATTGTGTTTTTACGTTTTATGTAGCGTTTCTTAATGTTTATGTTGCATTATTTAGGGTTTATGTTGTGTTTTTTAGGGTTTATGTTACAGTTCTAGGGTTTATGTATTGCTTTTAGGGTTTATGTAGAGTTTTTTGGGTTTATATTGCGTTTATAGGTTTATGATGCATTTTTACGGTTTTTGTTGCATTTTTAAGGGTTTATGTAATGTTTTTAGGGTTTATGTATCGATTTGAATACTTTTTTAGGGTTTTAATTGTTTTTATGGCTTGTAGTGTTTAAGGGGTTTTAAGGGTTGTTAACAGGTGTTTATGGTTTTTATGGTATCTGATGGCTTTTTAATGATTTTTTCGGGGGGGGGGGGGTTATGGGTTTGTTTTTTTGGGATTGATAGGGGTTGTTAGAGTTTTTTAGTGTGTTTTAAGGTTTTTTTGGGTATTGTAGTGGTTTTTAGGGTTTATATAATGTGTTTTAGTGTTTTTCGGGTTCTTTAGGGGTTTGTAGTGTTCTTTAGAGTTTAATACGGTTCTTTTGGGCTTATTAGGGTTCTTTATGTTTTATTAGTGTTCTTTAGGATTTGATACAGTTTATTAGCATTTTTTATTGTATATTAGGGTTTTATTGGGCTTTTGAAGGCATTAATAGTTTTTTCTAGGGTTTATCAACCTTTTAGGGTTATTTTGAATTTATTAGGGTTTATTGAAGTTTATTTTATTTCTTAGGGTTTAGTAATGTGTATTTGGGTTTATTACAATTTATTAGGGATTTATATGATTTGTTAGGGTTTATTGCGGTTTATTGGTGGTTTGATATGGTTTGTTTCAGTTTTTTAAGATTTAGAGGCGTGGTTAGGATTTCTTACGATTTATTTTGGGTTGTTAGGGATTGTTACGATTTATTTTGGGGTTGTTAGGGTTTGTTAGAGTCTATTAGTGGGTTTTAGGGTTTTGTAGGCTCTTCTTTGGTGGTTTTTGTAGCATTTTATTGGGTTTGTTAGGGTTTTTAGTGATTAGTAGGGTTTATTATGGTTTAATTGTGTTTTTATTGTATATTAGGGGTTTTAGGTCTTTTGTAATGTTTATTATGGTCTAATATAGTTTTTAGGGGTTATTACAGGTTATTTCGATTTATTAGTGTTTATTAGGGTTTTAGGGTTTAATTTTGGGTTTTAGGGGTTATTAGGGTTTATTAGGGGTTCTTAGGGTTTATTAGTGGTTGTTACGGTTTTTTAGGTTTTGTTAGGGTTTTTAGGGTTTGTTACGGTTTGTTTTAGTTTTTTGAGGTTTTATGTATTTTCTAGGATTTTATTGGTGTGTTTGGATTTTTTAGGCTTTGTTAGGGTTATTTTAGTGTTTTTTCGGTTTCTTTTGAGTTTTGTGGGTTTTGAAGCATTTTTCTGTTTTGTAGCAATTTTTAGGGTTTATGTAGCATTGTTAGTGCCTTTAGTGGTTCTTTACAGTTTTTAGGGTTCTTTATGATGTATTAGGGTTTCTTTTGAGGTTTTTAGGGTTTTCTAGGGGGTGTTTAGGTGTTTTAAGGGTTTCATAGAGTTGGTTAGTGTTTTTAAGTATTTTTAGGCCTTTTAGGGGTTTTTAGCATTTTTAGGTGTTTTTTGGGTTTGTAGCATTTTTTGAGGTTTTTTTTGGAGATTTTTTAGGGTTTTTAGGTTTGTTTTTCGTTTTTTTTGGTTTTTTCGTGGTTTTAGGGGTTTTAGGGTTTTTAGGATTTTTAGTGTTTTTAGGGATTTTATGATTTTTTAGGGTTTCTTTGGGTTTTTTGGGTTTTTAGGGCTTTTTAGGGCATTTTCAGGTTTTGCCCGGTTTGTTAAGGTTTTTCTGTGAATATTAGCGTTTTGAATGGTTTAAAAGCATTTTTGTTGTATATTTGAGTTTTTAGGTATTTTGTAGCATTTATTGGGGTCTAATAGGGTTTCTAGGGGTTATTACAATTTATTAGTTTTTATTAGGGTTTAGTAGTGGGCTTTAGGGTTTATTAGGGTTTATTATGGTTTATTATTGGTTGGTAGGGTTTGTTAGGATTTATTAGTGGTTATTAGAGTGATTTAGGATTTCTAAGGGTTTGTTTGGGTTTCAAAGGGGCTGTTAGGGTTTCTAAATGTTGGTTAGGATTTTTATGGTAGTGTTAGGGTTGCCAAGGGTGTGTTATGGTTTCTAAGGGTTTCTAAGGTTGTGTTAGGGTTTCTATGGCTGTGTTGGGGTTTTTAAGGGTGTGCTTGTGTTTCTAAGGGTGTGTTAGGGTTTCTAAGGGTGTGTTAGTGATTCTTAGGTTTTCTTAGAGTTTTGTTAGGGTTTTACGGTTTTGTTAGGGTTTCTTATAGTTTCTTAGGGGTTTTTAATGGTTTTGTCGGGTTTATTGGGTTTATTGGGGTTTCTTAGTGCTTGATGGGGTTTTCTAGGGCTTGTTAGGGCTTGTTATGATTTTTTATGATTTGTTAGGGTTTCTTATGTTTTTTACGGTTTTTGGGTTTTTTAGGGTTTGTTAGGGTTTGTTGGGGTTTTTTAGGGTTTGTTAGTGTTTGTTAGGGTTTGTTAGGGTTTGTTAAGGTTTTGCATGGTTTTTAATGGTTTTTAGTGTTTATGGGGGTATTCAGGGTTTGTCAGGGTTATTTAGTTGTTCATGGTTGTCACATATGTGTAGAGCTAGTCTCAAGCTTCAATTTGATATGTTGTAGAGGTGAAACGGACACCCAGTGCAGAAGTTATGGTCATTTGGAGGACTTAAGGACCTTTTGGGACATTAAGAACGCGATAAGGTGTCTGTATTGGTCACATGTGTGTAGATCTAGTCGAAAGTTTCGATTTGGTATATGGTAGGGAAAAAATGGACTCCCGGAGTAGAAGTTATGGTCTTTTGTGGGTTAAGTGCCTTTTTGGGCCTTCAGGATGTGAGAAGCTGCTTCAGTGGTTATAGGAGTGTAGTTCTAGTCACAATCTTTTATTTGATATGTGTTAGAGGCAAAACAGACATCCATAGACGAAGTTATTGCAAAACGAACACCAGAAGGCAATCTTTTGACCATCTAAGAGATCTTGGGTCTTTTTGGGTGTTGAAGAATATCAGAAAGGGTTCATGTTGTTACTAGTGTGTGTATATTTTCACAATATTCGATTTGATATGTGGTAGAGCCAAAATGAACACACGTAGTAGAAGTTATTGTCGTTTTAAATTGAGAAACTCTCATAGCGCCTAAAAAACTACGAAATCCACAACTCACTAAAATATGCATAACTTCTCCTTCGGGTGTCCATTTGAGCATTGTGACCAGTAAAATAGAAGCTCGTGAGATGAGTGAGGAACAAGTTTAGTAGATACCATGAGAAGATCAACGAAATATACGATATATTAATTATTCCACTCCAAAAAAAAGTCCATCTTCAAGCAGACATAACTTTCACTTTGGTTGTCCGTTAGAGCGCTACCACATATCAAATTGAAATTAGTGAAGAGATATACGCATAAGGATGACTTGATCATAGTTCAAGTAATGTTTTATACCCTAAAATCATAGAAACCCATCAGAAGGCCTCCAAAACTCCATTTCCATGTACGGATCCCTGTCAAATTTTTCTTAAAATGGTCCTAACTTCTGATCTGTGTGTCTTTTCGGCCTCAAGCACCTATTTTTATCATACGTCGATACATGAGATTCAGTTTGACTATTCACAGAGCGGAAATGGACACCCGAAGAATATGTTATGCCTTTTTCAATGACTCTGTGATTTGTTAGGGTATAATGTGGTATATTATGATATATTTGGGTGTGTTTAGGATATATTAGGGTTTATTAACGTTCATTATGGTTTATTAATTTTTAAGAGAGTATATTATGGGTTTTTATGGTTTAGATGTGTTTATTAGGTTTTATTAGTGCTTTTAAGCTTTGTTAGGTTTTATTAGCATTTATTAGGGGTTTTAGGGCTTTTTAATGGTATATTTTCGTTTTTAGGGTTTAGTGGGGTTTATTATGGTTTATTATAGTGTGATAAGGTTTATTAGGGTTGAGTAGGTATTTTTAGGGTTTTACTAGGGTTGATTACATATCTTTAGGGTTTTATTAGGTTTTATTAGGGTTGAGTAGGGTTTATTAGGGTTTGTTAGGGATTTTTAGGGTTTACTAGGGTTTTTTAGTGTTTTTATTAGGGTATATGAGTGTTTTTTAGTTTTTGTTAATATATATGAGGGGTTAATAGGACGTTTTAGGTTTTATTAGCATGTTTTTAGTGTTTGTGATCATTTTTAATGGTTTATTAGGTTTTATTATAATTTAGTATGGTTTATTAGGGTTTCTAGGGATTTTTAATGGTTTGTTTGTGTTTTTTTTGTTTATTTGGGTTTAGTTGGGTTTTATTAGATTTTATTATGGTGTGTCAAGGTTTTTTAGGGTTGAGAGGGTATTTTTAGGGTTTTATTATGGTTTTATTAGGGTTTATTAGTTTTTGTTAGGGTTTATTAATGATTTTTAGGGACAATTAGGGTTTGTTTGGGGTTTATTAGTTTTTTTCTTTTATTAGGTTATATTAGTGTTTGTTAAGTATTTTTAGATAATATAGTGTTTTTTATTGTTTGTGGGATTTTTTTTTGTTTGTGGGTGTTTTTAGGGTTTCTTAGGTTATATTAGATTTTATTATGGTTTATTATGGTTTCTAGGGATTTTTAAGGTATATTAGTGTTTTTGTGTTTATTAGGTTATATTAGTGTTATTAGGTCTTATTAGGTAATATGTAGTGTTTATATTGTTTGTGGTCATTTTTTTATTGTTTGTGAGAATTTTTAGAGTTTATTAGATTATATTAGAGTTTATCAGGGTTTCTAGCAATTTTGTAAGGTATACTTGCATTTTTTCAATATTAGGGTCTTGTAGGGTTTTATTAGGGGTCATTATGGTGTGTTAAGGTTTGTTAGGGTCGAGTAGGGTTTATTTGGATTTATTTATGGTTTATTAGAGATTCTTAGGGTTTTTTGGGGGTTTATTATGGTTTATTAGTGTCTATTAGTTCTTATTAGGGTTAGTTAGAGTTGTTTAGGTTTTCATTACATGTTTTTAGAGTTTATTAGGTTTTATTATCATTTATTAGGGTTTATTAGGTGTTTTGGGGTTTTTTTGGGTTGATTAGAGTCTCTTAGGGTTTTTAGAGATCATAAGTCATTTTTAGGGATAATTTGAGTTTATTAAGAGTTTATTAGGGATTAATGTTTTATATTATAGTATATTAGGGTTTAATATTTTTGAGGGGTTTGAAGCATCTTTAGGGTTTTTGTAGCATTTTTTAGAGTTTGTGTAGCATTATTTTAGTTTATGTAGCATTTTTATTGTTTATTTAGTGATTTTAGGGTTTAGTTAGTGGTTTTAGGTTTTATGTAGCATTTTTTAGGGTTTATGAAACGTTTTTAGGGTTTATGTAGCGTGTTTAGGGTTTAGGTTTTATGTAGCAATTTTTAGGGTTTATGTTGCATTTTCTGGGTTTATGTAGCATTCTTAGGGGTGATGTAGTGTTTATGTTTCATTTTTTAGGGTTTATGTAACGTTTTTAGGGTTAAAGTAGTGTTTTTAGGGTTTATGTTGTGTTTTTAGGTTTTATGTAGCATTTTTTAGTTTTTATGTTGCATTGTTTAGGGTTGATGTTATGGTTCTAGTGGGTTTTAGGGTTTTTAAGGGTTGTTTACGGGTGTTTATTATTTTTATGGTATTTGATGGAATTTCAATGGTTTTTTGGGGGTTTTTAAGGGTTTATTTTTGGGATTTATAGGGGTTGTTAGGGTTTTTAGTGTGTTTTAGGGTTTGTTTATGTATTGTAGTGGTTTTTAGGGTTTATGTAATGTGTTTTAGCGTTTTTTGGGTTCATGAGGGTTTTTAGTGTTCTTTAGAGTTTATTATGGTTCTTTAGGGGTTTTTAGGGTTTTTTTTGGGTTTATTAGTGTTCTTTTTGATTTTTTATAGTTTATTAGTGCTTTTTATTGTATATTAGGATTTTATTGGGCTATTGTAGGCATTAATAGCTTTTTCTTGGGTTAGTGAACCTTTTTTAGGGTTATTTATGATTTATTTGGGTTTCTTAAGGATTATTTTATTTGTTAGGGTTTATTAACATGTATTTGGGTTTATTACGATTTATTAGGGTTTATTATGATTTTTTAGGGTTTATTGCAATTTATTAGTGGTTTGTTATGGTTTGTTTTAGTTTGTTACGATTTATTTGGCGTTGTTAGGATTTGTTATGATTTTTTGGGGTTGTTAGGGTTTGTTACGATTTATTATGGGGGTTTTTGGGTTTATTATCTGATTGTAGGGTTTTGTAGGCTATTATTTGGCATGTTTTGTAGTGTTTTCTCTGTTTTGTTAGGGTTTTTAGTGATTATTAGGATTTATTATTGTTCAATAGTGTCTTTTATTGTATATTAGGTGTTTAAGGAAATTTTTAGCATTTATTAGAGTCTAGTTGGGTTTTTTAGTGTTTATTACAGGTTATTATGATTTATTAGTGTTTAATAGGGTTTTAGGGGTTAATAGTGGGGTTCAGGTGTTATTTGGGTTTATTAGTGGTTCTTTGGGGTTATTAGTGGTTGTTAGGGCATGTTAGGTTTTGTTAGGGTTAGTTAGGACATGTGTTATTCTATTATCACACACGTTATTATTATCATTATTATCATTATCATTATTAACAATGTCATTATTATTATTATCATTATTGTTATTATTATTATTATTATTATTATTATTATTATTATCATCACATGCAAATGTAGATGCACATGAATTATTATTTATTATTTATTATATATTATTTATTTCCATGCACGTGCATATGTTGTTGTTGTTGTTCTTCTTATTATTATTATTATTTTTATTATTATGATGATTTTCATCATCACATGAAAATGCACATGCACATCCCTTATTATTTATTACCATGCACGCGCACAGGCAATGCACCTATATTATTATATTATCACATGCATTTTTATTGTTATTGTTATTATTACTATTATTTTTATTATTGTTATTATCATCAAATGCAAATGTGAATTCGTGTGCATTATTATTTATTACCATAAATGTGCACTTTCAATACATTTGCGGTATTCCATTATCATATGCACTATTATTATTAATATTGCTATTATTGTTATTATTATCATCACGGGCGCTATGAGTTATTATTTATTATCATGCACTGCACATGCAATGCACGTTCATTAATCTATTATCACATGCGTTATTATTATTATTATTATCATCTCATGCGCATGAACATTCACATGCACGTGCATTATTCTTTATTTTTTATTACTACGCACTTGTACATGCAATGCACACATGTAATTTTCTTATCACATACGTTGTTATTATTATTATTATTATTTTGGTTGTTATTGTTGTTGTTGTTGTTGTTATAATCACATGAAAATGCACATGTAAATGCACATCAAAATACATAATCATGCACATTCAATGAACGTACATTGTTCTATTATCAAATGAATTGTTATTATTAATAATATTATTATTATTATTATAATTATCATCAGCATCATCATCATCACATGAAAATGAAATGCACACACATTATTATTTATTACCATGCACATCCACACGTAATGCACATGCAATATTCTATTATCACATGCATTAGTACTACAACTATTATCACTGCTACTACTGCTGCTGCTGTTATTACTATTATCATCACATGCAAATGCAGATGCATGTCTGTTATTAAATATTATTTATTACCATGCACGTGCATATGCAATGCACTTGTATTATTCCTTTATTATTATTATTATCATAGTTATTATTATTATTATTATTATCATTATTATCATTATCATTATTATTATCATTATCACATGCAAATGCACATGCATCTGCGTTGTTATTTATTATTTATTACCATTCAAGTGCATTCATTATTATTATTATTATTATTACAATTAGTATTATTAATATTATTATCAAATGTAAACGCACATGCACAAGCATGTGCATTCTTATTTACTATTATTTATTTATTATTTACTACTATGCACGTGCACATGAAATGAAATTGCGTTATTCTATTATTATTATTACTACTACTATTATTATTATTATTATTTGATTGTATCATCAAATACAAATGCACAAGCACGTGTGTTGTTGTTTATTATTTATTACCATGCACATGCATGCGTCGTTATTATTATCATTACATGAAAATGCACATACACGGGCGTTATTCTATATTATTTAGTACCATGCACATGAAAATGCAATTCACTTGCGTTATTCTATTCTCACATGTGTTATTATTATTTATTCTCATGCACGTGCACACGCAATTCACTTGTGTTATTCTATTATCACATGTGTTATTATTTATTATTTATTATCATTCACATGAAAATGCACATTCAATTGGACTTTGTTATTATTTATTGTTTATTACCATGCACATGCACATGCACATATATGCACTTGGATGTGCGTTATTATTTATTATTTATTATCATTCACATGCAAATACACATACACATGCAATTCACATGCGTTATTATTTATAATTTATTATTTATTATCATTCACATGCAAATGTGTATGCATATGCACATGCACGTGCGTTATGATTTAATATTTAAACCATGCACATGCATATTCACATGCACGTGCATTATTACTACTTTTATTATTAGAGGTATTTTTAGGGTTTACTATCATTTTTTAGTATTTTTAGGTGTTATAAAAATTAATTATGGTTTTTTTCGGTTTTAGGGGTTTTTAATGTTATATTAGAGTTTTTTAGGATTTGGTGGGGGTTATTAGGATTTTATTAGGGTTTATTTGGTATTTTTGGTGTTTTTTTAGGATTGAGATGGGTTTATTAGGGTATATTATGGCATATTATGGTATATTTTGGTATGTTTAGGATTTATTAGGGTTTATTATGGTTCATTATGGTTTATTAATTTTTAAGATGTTATTTTAGGAGTTTTTTAGTGTTTAGTAGTGTTTATTTGGGTTTATTTGTCCTTTTAATCTTTGTTAGGTTTTATTAGCAATTATTAGGGGTTTTAGGTCATTTTAATGGCATATTCGCGTTTTTTAGAGTTTAGTGGGGTTTATTATGATTTAGTATGGTGTGTTAAGGTTTATTACGGTTGAGTATGTATTTTTAGGGTTTTATTAGGGTTTAGACGGTATCTTTAAGGTTTTATTAGGGTTTATTAGGGTTGAGTATGGTTTATTAGGGCAAGGAAGATGCGAGGGTCGGGCGATTCCCAGCCCCCCCAAATTTATTAGAAAGAAAAAAGAGACACAGCAGACAAGGGAGGGGAGGAGTCAAACGACCCACACCCAAAAACCCCTTACAACCCAAGACGCAAAAAAAAAACCAAAAAAAATTCAAAAGAAAAAAAGTAAAAACACGCAAAGCCACGCGACCACCACCATCATCCAGCATCAACCAGTATATGAGTGTTTTTTAGTTTTTGTTAATATTTATGAGGGGTTTTTATGACTTTTTAGGTTTTATTAGCATGTTTTTAGTGCCTGTGAGCATTTTTAATGGTTTATTAGCTTTTATTTGAATTTATTATGGTATATTAGGGTTTTTAGATTTTTTTAATGGTTTGTTTGTGTTATTTTTGTTTATTGGGGTTTAGTTGGGTTTTATTAGGTTGTGATATGGTGTGTCAAGGTTTATTAGTGTTGAGAAGGTATTTTTAGGGTTTTAATAGGTTTATATTTGGGTTTATTCATTTTTATTAGGGTTTATTAGGGATTTTTAGGGTTTATTAGGTTTTGTTAGGGATTTTTTTGTTTTTTTGTCTTATTAGGTTATATTAGTGTTTGTTAGGTCTTTTTAGAAAATATAGTGTGTTTTTATTGTTTGGGAGAATTTTTTTTGTTTGTGATTGTTTGAGTGTTTCTTTGGTTATATTAGAGTTTATTATGGTTTATTAGGTTTTTCAGGGACTTTTATGGTATATTAGAATTTTTTTCTTTATTAGGTTATATTAGTGTTTTAGGTATATTTAGGTAATATATCGCATTTTTATTGTTAGTGATCATTTTTTTATTGTTTGTGAGCGTTTTTAGGGTTTATTAGGTTATATTAGAGTTTATCAGGGTTTCTAGGGATTTTTTTAAGATATACTAGCATTTTTTTTCATTATTATGGTTTTGTAGGGTTTTATTAGGGGTTATTATGGTGTGTTAAGGTTTGTTACGGTTGAGTAGGGTTTTTTTGGATTTATATGGCTTTATTTATGGATTATTAGTGCTTTTAGCATTTTTGGGGGTTTTTTAGGGTTTATTAGTGTTTATTAGTGCCTATTAGTTTTTGGTTAGGGTTTTTTAGGTTTTCTTAACGTGTTTTTCAGGTTTATTAGATTTTATTATCATTTATTAGGGTTTATTAGGTATTTTTAGGGTTTATTATCATTTTTTAGGGTTTATTAGTGTTCTTTAGGAGTTGTTACAGTTTATAGCGTTTGTTATTGTATATTAGGGTATTATTGTGCTTTGTAGGCATTAATAGATTTTTTAGGGTTTGTCAACCTTTTTTAGGGTTATTTAGGATTTATTAGCGTTTTTAGGGTTTATTTTATTTATTAGGGTTTAGTAACGTGTATTTGGGTTTATTACAATTTATTAGGGTTTATTATGCTTTGTTAGGGTTTATTTCGGTTTATTAGGGGTTTGTTATGGTTTGTTTCAGTTTTTTATTATTTATTTGGTGTTTTTAGGATTTATTACAATTTTTTTGGGGTTGTTAGGGTTTGTTACGATTTATTTGGGGGTTATTAGGGTTTAATAGGGTTTATAATTGGGTTTTAGGGTATTATATGCTATTATGTGGAGGTTCTTGTGGTGTTTTTTCGGGTTTTTAGGGTTTTTAGTGATTATTAGGGTTTATTATTGTTTAATAGTGTTTTTATTGTATATTAGGGATTGTAGTGGTTTGGTAGCATTAATTAGGTTCTAATAGAGTTTTTTAGGGTTTATTACAGGCTATTACGATTTATTAGTGTTTATTAGGGTTTTTAGGGTTTAATAGTGGGTTTTAGGGGTTATTAGGGTTTATTAGTGGTTATTAGGGGTTATTAGTGGTTATTAGGGGTTATTAGTGGTTCTTAGGTTTTGTTAGGGTTGGATAGGGTTTTTAGGGTTTGTTACGGTTTATTTGAGTTGTTTGGGATTTTATACATTTTTTTTGGGTTTTATGGGTGTGTTTGGATTTTTTATGCTTTGTTAGGGTTATTTTAGCATTTATTGGGGTTTTGTTGTGTTTTGTGGGGTTTGAAGCATTTTTCGGGTTTATGTAGCAATTGATTGGGTTTATGTAGCGTTGTTAGTGGCTTTAGTCGGGATACCCCGATTTGTTAACATTCAAACAAATATAACTTCTGATCCGGATGTCTGTTAAGCCTATACCACATATCATATCGAAGATTGTTTTATTTTTTTCGAATAGAATGGTTGTGGAGTTGAAACAGGCTTCTAGATTATAAGTTATTGTAATTTTAACATTCTATGGCTTTTCAAATACACATATATATGTATTTATTCATAAATATATGTGTGTGTGTGTGTGTGTGTCTGTGTGTGTGTGTGTCTCTCTATTTGTTTGTGTTGTATATATGTATTTATTTATTTATTTATAAATACACATTAAAAAAATATTTTATAAATGTATTTATAACTAATCTTATAAATATATATTAATATAAAAATAAATATATAGATAAAAGACATATTAATATAAATATATATTAATATAAGAATGAATATATATATATACTAATATATGAATAAATATATATGTATTAATATAACTAAATATATTTATATTTATATGAATATATATTAATATACGAATAAATATAACTATATATATATATATATCATTAAATAGAGAAAAAAATGAAATGGCTTAGTGGTAAAGGTGCATGCACACAAGGGGGAGGTCACGGGTTCGAGTTCGGGTGAAAGCAAGGAGGTGCACGCAAATGGGGGACGTGTGGGGAGGGCAGCACACATGAGAGATTTAGGGGGGGTCCTCCTAGCACTTATAGGGGGGTCAAGCGCTGTTAATGCACTTTTCTAGCACTGATAAAGGCCATTTCTTTAGTAGTGTGCACACACAATGCACGTGTGTTATTCTATTATCACATGTGTTATTATATATTATTTAGTATCATTCACATTCAAATGCACATTCATGTAGACTGGGTTATTATTTATTGTTTATTACCATGCACATGCACATGCACTTGTATGTGTGTAATTATTTATTATTTATTACCATTCAAATGCACATGCACATATACATGTAATTCACATGAGTTATTATTTATTATCATTCACATGCAAATGCGCAGGCATATGAACATGCATGTGCATTATTATTTGTTATTTAAACCACGCACATGAATATGCACATGCATGTGCATTATTACAATTATTATTATTAGAGGTATTGTTAGAGTTTACTAGCATTATTTAGGATTTTTAGGTGATATTAACATTTATTATGGTTTGGGTTTTAGGGTTTTTAAGGATATTTTAGCATTTTTAAGGGTTTGGTGGGGGATATTAAGATTTTATTAGGATTTATTATGGCATGTCAAGGTTTATTAGGGTTTATTAGGTATTTTTAGGGATTTATTAGGATTGAGTTTGTTTTATTAGGGTCTATTATGGTTCATTATGTTTTAATAAATTTTAAGAGGGTATATTAGGGGGTTTTAGGGTTTAGTAGGGTTTGTTAGGGTTTATTAGCGCTTTTAAGCTTTGTTAGGTTATATTAGCATTTATTAGGTGTTTTAGGGATTTTTAATGGCATATTTGCGTTTTTAGGGTTTAGTGGAGTTTATTATGGTTTATTATGGTGTGTAAAGGTTTATTTGGGTTGACTAGGTATTTTTAGGGTTTTATTTGGGTTGAGTAGGTATCTTTAGGGTATTATTAGGGTTTATTAGAGTTGAGTAGGGTTTATTAGGGTTTGTTGGGTATTTTTAGGGTTTACTAGGGTTTGTTAATGTCTTTATTACGGTATATGAGTGTTTTTTAGTTTTTGTTAATATATATGAGCCGGTGTGAGGACTTTTTATGTTTTATTAGCATGTTTCTAGTGTTTGTGAGCATTTTTTATGGTTTATTAGGTTTCATTAGAATTTATAATGGTTTATTAGGTTTTCTATGGCTTTTTAATGATTTGTTTGGGTTTGTTTTTGTTTATTTGGGTTTAGATGGGTTTTATTAGGTTTTGTAATGGTGTGTTAAGGTTTATTAAGGATGAGAAGGTATTTTTAGGGTTTTATAATGGTTTTTTAGGGTTTATTAGTTTTTATTAGGGTTTATTAGGGATGTTTAGGGATTATAAGGGTTTGTTAGGGATTTATTAGTATTCTTGTTTTATTAGATTATATTAGTGTTTGTTTGGTCTTTTTAGATAATATAGCATGTTTTTATTGTCTGTGAGCATTTTGTTTTTATTTGTGAGCATTTTTAGGGTTTCTAAGGTTATATTAGAGTTTATTATGGGTTATTTGGGTTTCTAGAGATTTTTAAGGTATACTAGTGTTTTTGTCTTTATTAGGTTATATTAGTGTTTTTAGGTCTTTTTGTGTAATATAGCGCATTTTAATTGTTTGTGATCGTTTTTTATTGTTTGTGAGAATTTTTAGGGTTTATTAGGTTATATTATAGTTTATCAGGGTTTCTATGGATTTTTTAAGGTATACTAGCATTTTTTTCTTTATTAGGGTTTTGTAGGATTTTATTAGGGGTTATTATGGTGTGTTAAGATTTGTTAGGGTTGAGTAGGGTTTATTTGGCTTTGTATATGGTTTATTAAGTCTTTTTAGGGTTTGTTTGGGGTTTATTAGTGTTTATTAGTGTTTATTAGTGTCTATTAGGGTTTATTAGTGTCTATTAGGGTTTTTTAGGTTTTCTTAATTTGTTTTTAGGGTTTATTAGGTTTTTGTTATCATTTATTACGGTTTATTAGGTATTTTTGGGGTTTTATTAGGATTGAGTAGAGTTTCATAGGATTTTTAGAGATTATAAGGTGTTTTTTGGGATTATTAGAGTTTATTAGGGGTTTATTAGGTTTTTATTATGGGTTTTTTAGGGTTTAATTTTTTATATTATGGTATATTAGGGTTTAATAATTTTCAGGGGTTTGAAGCGTTTTAGGGTTTTTGTAGAATTTGTTAGGGTTTGTGTAGCATTGTTAGACTTTAAGTAGAATTTTTAGTGTTTATGTAGCATTTTTAGTGTTTAGTTAGCGGTTTTAGGTTGTATGTATCATTTTTAGTGTTTATGTAACTTTTTTAGGGTTTATATTGTGTGTTTAGGGTTTAGGTTTTATGTAGCATTTTTTAGGGTTTATGTTGCATTTTCTGGGTTTATGTAGCGTTTTTAGCGGTGATGTAGCATTTATGTTGCTTTTTTAGGGTTATGTAACGTTTTTAAGGTTCATGTAGGGTTTTTAGGGTTTATATTGTGTTTTTTGGTTTTATGTGGCGTGTTTTAATGATTATGTTGAATTTTTTATTGTTTATTTTGTGTTTTTTATGGTTTATGCTATAGTTCTAGGGTTTATCTAGTGCTTTTAGGGTTTATTTAGCATTTTTTGCATTTATGTTGCGTTTTTTCATTTATGTTGCGTTTTTAGGGTTTTTGTTGCATTTTTTAGGTTTTATGTAACGTTTCTAGTGTTTTAGTATTTATTTGAAGCCTTTTTAGGGTTTTAATGGTTGTCTATGGTTTGTAGTGTTTTTTAGGGTTTTTAAGGGTTGTTAAGTGGTGTTTATGGTTTTTTATGGTATCTGATGGATTTTTAATGGTTTTGGGGGGGGTTTTATGGGTTTAGTTGTTTTTTGGGATTGATAGGGGTTGTTAGAGTTTTTTAGTGTGTTTTAGGGTTTGTTTGGGTATTGTAGCGGTTTTAGGGCTTAAATAATTTGTTTTAGCATTTTTTGGGTTCTTTAGGGGTTTTTAGTGTTTTTTATAGTTTAATGTGGTTCTTTAGGGTTTATTAGTGTTCCTTAGGGGTTATTAGTGTTCTTTAGGATTTGTTATAGTTTATTAGTGTTTTTTATTGTATATTTGGGTTTTATTGGGCTTTTGTTGGCATTAATAGATTTTTCTTGGGTTTATCAACCTTTTTAAGGTTATTTAGGATTTATTAGGGTTTACATTATTTATTAGGGTTTAAAAACTTGTATTTGGGTTTATTACGATTTATTAGGGTTTATTATGATTTTTTTGGGTTTATTGGGGTTTATTAGGTGTTTGTTATGGTTTTTTAAGTTTGTTATGATTTATTTAGCATTGTTAGGATTTGTTATGATTTATTTGGGGCTGTTAGGGTTTTTTAAGATTTATTTTGGGGTTTTTAGGGTTTATTAGTGTGTTGTAGGGTTTTGTAGGCTATTATTTGGAGATTTTTGTAGCGTTTTGTTGGGTTTGTTAGGATTTTTTGTTATTATTTGGGTTTATTATGGTTTAACAGTGTTTTTTATTCTATATTATGGGTTTTAGGGCTTTTGTAGCATTTATTACGGTCTAATAGAGTTTTTTAGGGTTTATTATATGTTATTACTATTTATTAGTGTTTATTAGTGTTTTAGGGTCTAATAGTGGGTTTTATGGGTTATTAGGGTTTATTAGTGGTTCTTAGGGGTTATTAGTGTTTGTTAGGGTTTTTTAGTTTTTGTTAGAGTTTTCAGGGTTTGTTACAGTTTGTTTGAGTTGTTTGGAGTTTTATACATTTTTTGGGTTTTATGGGTGTTTGGATTTTTTATGCTTTGTTAGGGTTTTTTTAGAATTTATTGGGGTTTTGTTGTGTTTTGTGGGGTTTGAAGCATTTTTTGGGTTTCTGTGTCAATTGATAGGGTTTAGGTATCATTGTTAGTGGCTTTAGTGGTTCTATAGGGTTCTTTAAGGTTTTTAGGTTTTTTAGGGTTCTTTAGGGTGTATTAGGGTTTCTTTTGTGGTTTTTACGGTTTGCCAAGGTTTTTTAGTGTTTTAAGGGTTTTATAGGGTTGGTTAGGGTTTTTAGGCATTTTTAAGCTTTTAGGGGTATTTTAGAATTTTAGTGGTTTTTAGGTTTATTAGGGTTTTTTTAGGGTTTTTTTTAGGGTTTTTAGGGTTTTTTTGGTTTATTTTCGGGTTTTTTCAATTTTTTCTGTTTTTAGGGGTTTAGGTTTTTTAGGGTTTTTATATTTTTTATGATTTTTAGGGGTTTTAGGTTTTTTAGGGGTTTTTTGGGTTTTTTTAGGGTTTTGTTAGGTTTTTCTAGGTATGTTAGGGTTTTTTGTGAATATTAGCATTTTGAATGGTTTAATAGTGTTTTTGTTGTATATTTGGGGTTTTAGGTATTTTGTAGCATTTATTGGGCTCTAATAGGGTTTTTAGGGTTTATTGTGATTTATTAGTGTTTATTAGTGTTTAGTAGCGAGATTTAGGATTTATTAGGGTTTATTATGGTTTATTATTGGTTGGTAGGGTTTGTTAGATTTATTAGTTCATATTAGAGTGATTTAGGGTGTATAAGGGTTCGTTAGGGTTTCAAAGGGTGTGTTAGGGGTTCTAAGGGTGGGATAGGGTTTTTATGCATGGGTTAGGGTTTCTATGGGTGTGATATGGTTTCTAAGGGTTTCTAAGGTTGTGTTAGGGGTTCTATGGGTGTGTTGCGGTTTCTAAGGGTGTGCTAGGGTTTCTAAGGGTGTGTTTGGGTTTCTAAGGGTGTGTTAGTGTTTCTTAGGTTTTCGTAGGGTTTTGTTCGGGTTTTTAGGGTTTTGTAACGGTTTTGTTAGAGTTTTTTAGGGTTTGTTATGTTTTTTCAGGTTTTTTGGGGTTTGTTAGGGTTTGTTATCATTTTTTAGTGTTTGTTAGGGTTTTTTAGGGTTCGTTAGGGTTTTGCGTGGGTTTTAATGGTTTTTATTTTTTGTGTGGTTATTTATGGTTTGTTAGGGTTATTTAGTTGTACATGGTTGTCACATATGTGTTGAGCTAGTCGCAAGCTTCAATTTGATATGTGGTAGAGGTGAAACGGACACCCAGTGCATAAGTTATCATTATTTGGGAGAATTATGGACCTTTTGGGTATTTAAGAACGTGATAAGGTGTTCCTATTGGTCACAGATGTGTAGATCTAGTCAAAATCTTCGATTTGATATATGGTAGAGGAAAAACGGTCTCCCGGAGTAGAAGTTATGGTCTTTGGGAGGGATTAAGCACCTTTTTGGGTCTTCAAAGATGTGAGAGGGTGATTTAGTGGTTATAGGAGTGTAGGTACTATCTCATGATTCGATTTGATATGTGGTAGAGGCAAAATGGACACCCATATAAGAAGTTATTGCAAGACGAAAACGAGAAGCCAATCTTTTGACCATACAAATGGGTTTTGGGTCTTTTTGGGGTTGAAGAATGTCAGAAAGGGTTCTAGTGGTTACCAGAGTGTGTATGATTTCACAATATTTGATTTTATATGTGGTAGGGACAAAATGAAAACACGTAGTAGAAGTTATGTCGTTTTCAATTGAGCAACCCTCCTAGAGCCTAAAAACCTACAAAACCTACAACTCACTAAAATAGTCATAACTTCTCCTTCGGGTGTCCGTTTGAGAGCTGTGACTAGTAAAATCGAAGCTCGTGAGTTGAGTGAGGACCAAGTCAAATCAAAACAGTGAGAAGATCAATGAAACAGAAGATATATTAGTTATACCCCTCCCAAGAAAGTACATCTTCAAGTGGCCATAACTTTTACTCCGGTTGTCCTTCTGAGCTCTACCACATATCAAATCGAAGGAAGCGACGAGATCTACGTAGAAGGTTAACTTGAAAAAAGTTAATGTCATGGTTGGTACCCTAAAATCCAAAAAACCCATCATAATTCCTCCAAAAATCTATTTCTGTGTCTAGATCCCTGTCAAATTTTTCTTAAAATGGGCATAACTTATGATCTGTTTGTATGTATAGCCTCCGACTCCTTTTATTTCGTAGTTCATTCCATGAGATTTAGTTTGACTTTTCATGGAGCGGAAATGGACACCTAAATGAGATGTTATTCCTTTTGTAATGACTCTGTGATTTGTTAGGTTTTTCGAGACACAATTTCTAGCACTTTTGTCCTGTCTACAGTTTTTTCAAACAACTATAACTTATTATTACTGTTATTATTATTATTATCATCATCATCTCATGCAAATTCACATGCACATGCACATGCGTTACTAATATATTTTTATTACCCAGCACGTGAACATGCAATGCACACACGTTATTTTATTATCACATGCATTGTTATTATTATTATTATTATTATTATGGTGGTTGTTGTTGTTGTTGTTGTTGTTATCATCGCATGCAAATGCACATACAAATTCACATACACGAATATTCAATGAATGTGTGTTATTCTATTATCACTTGCAGTGTTATTATTATTATTATTATTATTATATCATCATCATCATAACTTGAAAATTCCATGCACGGGAGTTATTATTTATTACCATACACATGCACACGTAATGCACATGCAATATTCTATTGTCATATTCATTAGTACTACTACTATTATCACCACCATTTCTACTATTATTACTACTGCTGTTATTATTACTATCATCACATGAAAATGTAGGTGCACGTGTGTAATTATTTATTATTTATTACCATTTACGTGTATATGCAATGCACTTGTATTATTCATTTATTATTATTATTATTATTATTATTATTATTACTACTATAAGAGTTTTTGTTATTATCATTATTATTATTATTATCATTATCATTATTCTTATCATTATCACATGCTAATTCACATGATTGTGCATTCTTATTTATTATTATTTATTTATTATTTACTATTATGAATGTGCACATGAAATGCACTTGCGATACTCTGTTATAATAATAATAATAATAATTATTATTATTATTCTTTTTGTTGTTGTTGTTTGTATCATCAAATACAAATGCACATGCACGTGCGTTGTTATTTATTATTTATTACCATGCACGTGCATGTGTCATTATCATTATCATTACATGTAAATGCACATGCACATGCGTTATTATATATTAGTTATTATCATGCACATGCAAATGAAATGAACTTACATTATTCTATTATCACATGTGTTATTATTATTGATTCTAATGCATGTGTGTAATTCTATTGTCACATGTGTTATTCTTTATTATTTATTATCATTCACATGAAAATGCATATTCACGTGGACTTGGTTATTATTTATTGATTATTACCATGCACATGCACATGCACGTGCACATACGCATGAAATTCACATGTGTTATTACTTATAATTTATTATTTATTATCATTCACATGCAAATGCGCATGCATATGCACTTGCACGTGCGTTATGATTTATTATTTAAACTATGAACATACATATGCACATGCACATGCGTTTTTACTACTATTATTATCAAAGTTATTTTTAGGGTTTACTATCATTTTTTAGGATTTTTAGGTGTTATTAACATTTATTATGGTTTGTTAGGGTTTTTGGGGTTTTTAATGGTATATTAGCATTTTTGGGTTTGGTGGGGGGTATTAAGATTTTATAAGGGTTTATTATGGTGTGTCAAGGTTCATTATAGTTCATTGTGGTTTATTAATTTTTAAGAGCATATATTAGGGTTTTTAGAGTTTAGTAGTGTTTATTTGGGTTTATTAGTGCTTTTAAGCTTTGTTAGGTCTTATTAGCATTTATTAGGGGTTTTAGTGCTTTTTAATGGTATATTTGCATTTTTAGGGTTTAGTGGGGTTTATTATGATTTATTATGGTGTGTTAAGGTTTATTATGGTTGAGTATGTATTTTGAGGGTTTTATTAGGGTTGAGTCGGCATATTTAAGGTTTTATTAGGGTTTATTAGGGTTGAGTACGGTTTATTAGGGTTTGTTATGGATTTTTTGGGGTTACTAAGTTTGTTAGTGTTTTTATTAGGGTATATGAGTGTTTTTAGTTTTTTTAATATATATGAGGGTTGTTATGAATTTTTAGGTTTTATTAGTGTGTTTGTAGTGTTTGTGATCATTTTTAATGGTTTATTAGCTTTTATTTGAATTTATTATGGTTTATTAGGGTTTCTAGGGCTTTTTAGTGGTTTTTTCCGTTTTTTTGTTTATTGGGGTTTAGTTGGGTTTTATTAGGTTTTTTTATGGTGTGTCAGGGTTTATTATGGTTGAGAAGGTATTTTAGGGTTTTATTTGGGTTTATTAGTTTTTATAAGTGTTTATTTGGGTTTGTTACAGATTTATTAGTTTTTTTTTGTTTTATTAGGTTATATTAGTGTTTGTTAGGTCTTTTTAGATAATATACCGTGTTTTTATTATTTTTGAGATTTTTTTAGTTTGTGAGCGTTTTAGGGTTTCATAGGATATATTAGAGTTTATTTTGGTTTATTAGGGTTTCAAGGTATTTTTAAGGTATATTAGCATTTTTTGTCTTTATTAGGTTATAATAGTGTTTTTTGGTCTTTTTAGGTAATATAGCGCATTTTTATTGTTTTTAATCATTTTTTTTATTATTTGTGAGTTTTTTAGTGTTTATTAGGTTATATTAGAGTTTATGAGGGTTTTTAGGGATTTTTATAGTATACTAGCATTTTTTTCATTATTAGAGTTTTGTAGGGTTTTATTAGGGGTTATTATGGTGTGTTAAGGTTTTCAGGGTTGATTAGGGTTTATTTGTATTTATTTATGGTTTATTAGGGATTTTTTAGAGTTTTTTGGGGTTTATTAGGGTTTATTAGTGTTTATTAGTGTATATTAGGGTTGGTTAGGGTGGTTTAGGTTTTCATAAACTATTTTTAGGGTTTATTAGGTTTTATTATCATTTATTAGGGTTTATTAGGTATTTTTGGGGTTTTATTAGTGTTGAGTAGAGTTTATTAGGGGTTTTAGGGATTATATGGTGTTTTTAGGGATTATTAGAGTTTATTAGGGGCTTATTAGGGTTTAATTTTTTCTATTATGGTATATTAGGGATTAATATTTTTGAGGGTTTTAAAGCGTCTTTTTGGTTTTTGTAGCATTTTTTAGGGTTTTTATAGCATAATTAGAGTTTATGTAGCATTTTTAGTGTTTATGTTGCGTTTTTATGGTTTAGTTAGCATTTTTAGATTTTATGTATCATTTTTAGGTTTTATGTAACGTTTTTAGGGTTTATGTAGTGTGTTTTCGGTTTAGGTTTTGTGTAGCATTTTTTAGGGTTTATGTTGTGTTTTCTAGGTTTATATAGCATTTGTAGGGGTGATGTAGCCTTTATGTTTCATTTTTCGGGTTTATGTAACGTTTTTTGGGTTCATGTAGTGTTTTTAGTGTTTATATTGTGTTTTTAGGTTTTATGTAGCATTGTTTAATGTTTAGGTTGCATTTTTTAAGGTTTATGTTGTGTTTTTTTGGGTTTATGTTACATTTCTATGGTTTATATAGATCTTTTTTGGTTTATGTAGCGTTATTGGGTTTATGTTCCATTTTTTGGTTTATGTTGCGTTTTTAGGGTTTTTGTTGCATTTTTAAGCATTTATGTAACATTTTTGGGATTTATGTAGCTATTTGAAGTCTTTTTTAGTGTTTTAATGGTTGTGTATGGTTTGTAGTTTTTTGAGGGTTTTTAAGGGTTGTTAATGGGTGTTTATGGTTTTTTAGGCTTTCTAATGGCTTTTTAATTATTGGGGGGGTATGGGTTTATTTATTTATTTGGATTGGTAGTGGTTGTTAGGGTTTTTTAGCGTGTTTTAGGGTTTTTTGGGTATTATAGCAGTTTTTCGGGTTTATATAACGTGTTTTAGCATTTTTGGGTTCTTTAGGGTTTTTTAATGTTCTTTATTGTTTAATATGGTTCTTTAGGGTTCATTAGGGTTCTTTAGGGATTATTTGTGTTCTTTAGGATTTGTTACAGTTTATAAGCGTTTTATTGTATATTAGGGTTTTATTGTGCTTTTGAAGGAATTAATAGCTTTTTCTAGAGTTTACCAACCTTTTTAGGGTTATTTAGGATTTATTAGGGGTTATTTGGGGTTATTTTATTTATTAGGAATTAGTCATGTGTATTAGGGTTTATTACGATTTATTAGGTTTTATTATGATTTTTTAGGGATTATTATGGTTTCTTAGGGGTTTGTGATGGTTTGTTTCAGTTTATTATGATTTATTTGGCATTGTTAGGATTTGTTACGATTTATTTAGGGTTTTTAGGGTTTGTTACGATTTATATTGGGGTTATTAGGGTTTGTTAGGGTTTATTAGTGGGTTGTATGGTTTTGTAGGCTATTATTTGGAGGTTTTGTAGCATTTTGTAAGGATTGTTAGGGTTTTAGTTATTATTAGGGTTTATTATGGTTTAATAGTGGTTTTAATTGTATATTACGGGTTTTAGGGCTTTTGTAGCATTTATTAGGGTCTAATAGGGTTTGTTACGGTTTATTACAGGTTATTACGATTTGTTAGTGTTTATTATGGTTTTTAGGGTTTAATAATAGGTTTTAGGGGTTATGAGGGTTCATTAGTGGTTCTTAGGGGTTATTAGTGGTTTTTAGGGTTTGTTAGGTTTCGTTAGGATTTTTAGGGGTTGTTACGGTTTTTTTTGAGTTGTTTGGGGTTTTATGTGTTTTTTGGGTTTTATGGGTGTAACACCCCGAGATTTTATGAAAAATATTCTTTTTAATTTCATTAATGTCTTGTGTTATACGCTACACCAAAAGGAGCTTTCACAACACACATCTCTGACCTGGCTTGAATTACACGCAATCGCGACCTTCCACGATAGCGTGTGTTGTACGCAACACCAAGTTTCGCTAAACAACGATATGCTATTAAAATATTATTAAAACTAGCCGTTATGAATAGTAATAACCACTTTTTGAAATTTTTTAACTTTTATTTTTCAAAATGGAATTCATTTTTGGATTCGTAATATCGAAATTATCTTAGGGTGAAATTTTGGTGATTTTCGGATAACTTTCATATTTTGATGAATAGTGAAAATTACTAAATTTTAATTAAAAACAACTTTTTCAATCGAAATAATTAATAGTGATAAATTATTAATTTGAGTGGTTTTAAAGTATATTTAGAATATATTTTTACAATTTAATACAATTTTGGTCATTGGATGTAATTTCACATTTAAACCCGACATAAACAAGTGTCAATCTTTTGATAGTTATTATCTCTTAAAAACACGCTATTTGTTGTGATAGCGGAAATTAATGATAAAATTAATTAATGCAACTTATATGTTGGGAATTTTGTAAAATAGAAATCATTTTTGAATTCGGAATATCAATTATAGCTTAGGGTGAAATTTTGGCATTTTTCTGAAAAACTTCAATTTTTGATGAATAGTGAAACCACTAAGTGGTAGGTTAAAAACTGAATTTTGCATAAAAATTAATTTTACCGCTTCTGTGAATGGAATTTCGAAAATCCGACAGACACGGTTGATATCAGTAAGTAAAATGTGGTTCAATGAGATAAAAATAATTTTTTGGTGAATAGTAACTTTTTACTTTTTTTTACCGCGGTTAATAGTAAATAGGGTAACTAAGGGTAAATATGATATTACTATTACCCTAACACATGTCCTAATTCTATTGGATAAGTGTAATTCGACCAAAAACAACCTTATGAATATAATATGACCATTTAGGTCCACTTGGATTAGATTATGACATTTAATATTATTTTATTTAATGAATAGTTAAAATAGTTAAAATCAAAGTTTAATAAGTAAATCATTTTTAATATGGGGTTATACATAAGATAAATTCTACTATAAATATTCATTAGAAAGATAAAAAGATTTCCTATATAATGGTATTTTATTTGTAATTTTTAGACATTAAATAATTTAATTTATTTATGACACAATGATGATGCAGTAATTATCTTATTAATGAAATATTGGCATAATTGATGTTATAAACACCGAAATAAATGTAATTTGAGACTTTTTATGAATTAAAAGAATTTTCTAGGTTACTATGATATATTAGTGTTGATTTAATCAACTTTTTTAGAACATATAATTCTGTTATGACTTTCACAAAAATCATATATCAAATAGTGTCAAAATTGACACAAAATAGTTTTTAAATCAAATATTATATTATTAATTGTTATTTTATTCCTAAAAATCTAAGGTTCGGCCAAATGACATAGATAAGGATATATATATTAATAATAAACAATTTTGGGTTCGTTTGGCATGTTATAGTTAGTGTATTAACCATATAGTATAAGAACACAAGAAGACACGGTAAAAGTAAAATTATTTAACTTAAAGTTAAATCTAATTGATAAGGTTAAAATAATAACCTAAACTTGTCTAAATCCTATTGGTTGATAGGAGTTAGACCCATACCTACTTTAGCTTTGAAATAAGACCCTTTGGAACCATTATAA
This sequence comes from Viscum album, assembly GCA_963277665.1. Taxonomy (NCBI): domain Eukaryota; kingdom Viridiplantae; phylum Streptophyta; class Magnoliopsida; order Santalales; family Viscaceae; genus Viscum; species Viscum album. The sequence goes on from OY728167.1 coordinate 879,074,389, forward strand.
ACCGATTTTGACTTTAATATAAAATAATATTTTGAGATATTCCTAAGGTGCCCCTCTCCTCCCTTATAAAAGGACACCTCCTCCCCCTCCTCCTCACACCAATTTGAGCACTAAATCTCGGCCAACCCCTGCCAAAATCCCTTATCCACTTCCCTAGAATAATCCTAGAGGTCCTGGTCTTCTTCAAAGACCAATCTTAGTTCCCTAAGTGGAGGATTCAAAGAGGCGTTTCAAAGAAGAGGAAATATCCATTACCGATCTTTTCAATTTCTTTCTTCTTCGACTTCTTCTTCTTTAGTTGTTTCATGATAAAGTAATAACATCAGTATTACTTACATAATGATATGTTATTATAAATATGAAACAACCCTAATTCACCTTCTATCCATCCTACGGAAAATGAAATCACCGCACGTGCGTACGTAAGGAATACCGTCTCCACGCCGTGGTGTAATCTATTTTCCACCCTCACCTTACAAGGATGGGTATAATAGTGTAATGAGTAACTATATATGATTATTATAAAGTGATATTGATACTGAAATAGTATAAATACACTTAAATACAATTCCACGATCATGAGAACAATATCATCGCTCGTGCGTACGTACGGAATATCGTCTCCATGATGTGATGCGACTCGTTCTACATGATCATCATTACATAGTAATTATATAAATGTATTGAATGAATAAATATGATATATGTTACACTAATACCATTCTGGATATAAGTTATCTATAACCTTAAAAGAAGAATAATAATTTATTCGGAAAAACTCGCATAAGAACAAAAGGCAATAAAGACCCGAGTAACAAGTAACAATGAAATATTACTAATAAGAAGCTAAGAATATGACCATATATGATATCATAAAAATAATTATGATTCTGGAATAAGTCAATAACATTATTTAAATCATTATACAGGAGGTTCGGACACTTACGAATCATATCGGACCTAAGGTAAGGGAAATATCACAATCTCATTTTTATCCGAGATTGTTTATACTTTGGTATTTATTTGGGTGTATTTTATCATCCACATCCATGTTTCCTCAATATGTAATATTATTTCCATCCACCTACAACTTTTTAAATCCAATTTTACCCTTCGGTGAGTTTTTAGTAAAATATATGAAAGGAATCTTTTGTCGTTTTTCGTACGAGGTACTTTTTGACTTTTCCGACAAAAGTACGAGAAGAATGTTTTTTAACTTATACGGCATGAATGGATTTTTAAAACAATATTTCCAAGAAGCTTCTTTTACAAGTTTTAAAGTTTACTTTTAATCAACTTCTTTTAGTTTAAAATTGTATGACATGTTATGAAAGGATAAATGCTTTGGAAGTAGAAAGGATATTTTCCTCAAGAATGGAGTTCAAGTGTTTTATCAAAATTATTTTCCATCTAAGATAATAAAGGGTTCTGTTTCTATCCCTATTATTACATTAATTTGATTATGTTGTGATGGAATTATTTTTATGAATTCCTTTATCTTATATGAATTGTTTTATGATGTCATGTTGTTTAAGAATTTCATTTTTATTACATGGCTTATGCAATGATGTATGATTTATGATTTTGTGGCACACATAAGAATGGATTCATTATAAGATGGGTGGGAACTATATCTCCCGCCAATACATTGGGTAAAGATTTTATATCTCATGAGATAGACATGGCTGGAACGGTAGGTTATACCGGTTCAGTGAAATAGGACTGAAACGAGGGTGACTCGGTTCAGAAAGGGACTTTGTCCACTAAGATAGTCTTGGCAATGAGTCTTGACTAACAAGAAACGATTCTCTATGATTATGTGTGTATGCCACAAAGTTTCATGTTTTAAGTTATGATTATTGTGATTACATTTCACTGCCATGATTTATCCCATGTTATGAAATTATGATCTCTTTTGCAGGTTAAGATTTCCAAAAGTTATGTGCTTGTGTATACGATGTGATTGATATTTCTTTTGTTTACCCTTACGGAGCATTTGAGCTCACCCATTTATGTTTACTTTTCCCCAGGATATAAAGAAAGGTTTTAGGTATAAAAAAAGAGGAAGATCTTTATGGGAGATGTTGAAGATCTTTCACCAGGATTAGAAGATTATATTCCGAGTTTCCAAAGACACTAAACTATTACGGTCCTTGTGTGTGTGTTTTTGTTATGTACTAAGTATTCCGCAAAAGTAATGTAATGTCCATGTACGTCAGGATTCGGGTCTCTACAGTTGGTATCAGAGGAAAGGTTTAGTCAACCTTTGGAAACTAGGACGCGAAAACGTTAGTGAGATCCCTAGAGATATTTCTAAGGTATGTCTAGGGATGTCCCTAAGGATAAGTATACATATAGGATATAGTCCTAGCACTACGGTAAATATCTTAGAATTTAACCTAAGATGTTAGATATTGAAGTTACTCCCCCTTTATTATGATTTTTGCCTCTCACACTATACTTTTTGGGTTTTAGAAAATGGCTGGAAACAAGATGATTCACGATAATGGAGGATATGATGGACAATGGAATGATATTCTTCATAAGAAATCAAATGAAATGGGATTTGGAAGTCCAAACATCATTATTATGCCAAATCAGCAATCTCATAATATTATCAATAAAGTAAAATTTGGTAAGTTTCCTGACTCCGCTAATAAGAAAAAGATGGAGTTTCATGATGATCATAGAGGAAAGAAAGTTCAATTTCCCCTATGTAAATCATGTGGGAAGAGGCATCAAGGAGAATGTATCAAAGGAACTGGAAGATGCTTTGGGTGTGGAAAAGAAGGACACAAAGCCAGTAAGAGCAATGGAAAAGTTTCAGTTAACACCATGGATGAGGTTAATGGTATTGCTACGACATCAACAATGGTTAAATTTTTTAAATGTGGAATGTAGGAGCATTATGCAAACCAATGCCCTAAGGTAAAGTCTCATGAAGATAATCAGTATGGTCGTATGGGTAGTATTTATATTGATGATGATGAAGAGACTACAAATGATATGTGAGATGAAAGAATTGTTGAAGCTCGGTCAATGGTTTAAGAATGTAGTGGAATGATGACATGTTTATCATGTGTAATGTTGTATAAGTAATCTAATGCTACTATGGAATAAAGAGACATCTATGGATTGTTACACTGTTGTCTTTCCTTGAGTTTTGAAAGTGTATGATTAATGGTACCAGTATCCATGAAAGGTTATTTAGATATTTTTTGGAAAGCAAATGATATGCGCATAATGAAGGGATAAGAAGATAATGAGATGTTTGATTGTATTCATGAGCTCATGACTGATATAAGGAGAAGGTTATATCATTGTTTGAGTATATAGAATTTTTGGATTTTGGTATGTGGAAAGAGTTAACTTTTAACTTCATTCATGTTTTCTCTAAGGTTCAATGGGTATTCAAGAGAATCCGTGATTAAGGCCTTTGAATGTTTGGAATGTGACCAACAAGACATATCTTATGATATATGGGGATCAACGACAGTATTAAATCTCTGGTAATCGTTTTCACTATACTATGAGAGTGGACTGTAGTATTATGGATAAGCCTAAAGATTAGAATGGATTATGTTGGACATAAGTTTGTAATGTTTAAGGATAGAAGATTTTCGATATTATTGATGGGATGTTATAGTTTTAGAAAAAGGACAACCTGCAGGACGGGCGACAGCCCATCGCATCGGACAAGGATGTGGGAATCGAACCCACAACCGAAGTGCGACTGGACTTTACCGCCTACCACTGGCCTACAGGAAGTCCCTGTTTAGTATAAACTAGTTTTATTATATTAAGAAGTATGATATATGAAGTATAAGTTCATTTTAGGAACCATATATCATTAATCTCACTATAGATGGACTTATGTATTTTTTGATAACTTTTCTAACCTTTTGAGACAGATGGAATGACCCATCATTCTATCACATGATCTGCTAACACATCACGAATGACAAATTCAACTTAATTTCATTAAGAGATGAAGTAGAAATTGTCCAAAGAACGACAAACAGTGAAACTATACCAAAATCACGAAAGTATTTCTTCTAATTCCAATTTCATCAACTTTAGGGAAATGATCTTGAAAACCAAAAATGTTGTCCTAGTGCTCTTATATCTGATTAATCAGATGGTACCTTAGATCGTCACAAATTTATGGATTTGTGATTGCTAGCTTTTCCATAGCCATGTTCTCTACCACTCTCCATCAGAACATGATGGTTAGATTTTTCTTCCATATCCATATTTTCACCTATGTGGAAACCCAGTGATTAGTCTATTTGGGTAACCGTTACGTTTCATACATTTGTTTTTAAAGATTGGTTTTGGTATTCCTTTTTACGATGTGGGTTTCGATTAAAGAAACTTTCGAATAGTAAACCATTTATAACCCCGACGAATTTCAAGGGCGAAATTCATTTTAAGGGGGGTAGAATGTAACACCCCGAGATTTTATGAAAAAATATTCTTTTTAATTTCATTAATGTATTATGTTATACGCTACACCAAAAGGAGCTTTCACAACACACATCTCTGACCTGGCTTGAATTACACGCAATCACGACCTTCCACGATAGCGTGTGTTGTACGCAACACCAATTTTCGCTAAACAACGATATGCTATTAAAATATTATTAAAACTAGCCATTATGAATAGTAATAACCAATTTTTGAAATTTTGTAAATTTTATTTTTCAAAATTGAATTCACTTTTTGATTCGTAATATCGAAATTATCTTAGGGTAAAATTTTGGTGATTTTCGGATAACTTTCATATTTTGATGAATAGTGAAAATTACTAAATTTTAATTAAAAACAAATTTTTCAATCGAAATAATTAATAGTGATAAATTATTAATTTGAGTGTTTTTAAAGTATATTTAGAATATATTTTTACAATTTAATGAAATTTTGGTCATTGGATGTAATTTCACATTTAAACCAGACATAAACAAGTGTCAATCTTTTGATAGTTATTATCTCTTAAAAACACGCTATTTGTTGTGACAGCGGAAATTAATGATAAAATTAATTAATGCAACTTATATGTTGGGAATTTTGTAAAATAGAAATCATTTTTGAATTCAGAATATCAATTATAGCTTAGGGTGAAATTTTGGCATTTTTCTGAAAAACTTCAATTTTTGATAAATAGTGAAACCACTAAGTGGTAGGTTAAAAACTGAATTTTGCATAAAACTTCATTTTACCGCTTCTGTGAATGGAATTTCGAAAATCCGACAGACACGGTTGATATCAGTAAGTAAAATGTGGTTCAATGAGATAAAAATAATTTTTTTGGTGAATAGTAACTTTTTACTTTTTTTTACCGCGGTTAATAGTAAATAGGGTAACTAAGGGTAAATATGATATTACTATTACCCTAACACATGTCCTAATTCTATTGGATAAGTGTAATTCGACCAAAAACAACCTTATGAATATAATATGACCATTTAGGTCCACTTGGATTAGATTATGACATTTAATATTATTTTATTTAATGAATAGTTAAAATAGTTAAAATCAAAGTTTAATAAGTAAATCATTTTTAATATGGGGTTATACATAAGATAAATTCGACTATAAATATTCATTAGAAAGATAAAAATATTTCCTATATAATGGTATTTTATTTTTAAATTTTAGACATTAAATAATTTAATTTATTTATGACACAATGATGATGTAGTAATTATCTTATTAATGAAATATTGACATAATTGATGTTATAAACAAAAAAATAAATGTAATTTGAGACTTTTTATGAATTACACTAATTATCTAGGTTACTATGATATATTAGTGTTGATTTAATCAACTTGGTTCGAACATATAATTCTGTTATGACTTTCACAAAAATCATATATCAAATAGTGTCAAAATTGACACAAAATAGTTTTTAAATCAAATATTATATTATTAATTGTTATTTTATTCCTAAAAATCTAAGGTTCAGCAAAATGACTTATATAATGATATATATATTAATAATAAACAATTTGGGGTTTTTTTGGCATGTTATAGTAAGTTTATTAACCATATAGTATAAGAACACAAGAAGACACGGTAAAAGTAAAATTATTTAACTTAAAGTTAAATCTAATTGATAAGGTTAAAATAAAAACCTAAACTTGTCTAAATCATATTGGTTGATAGTATTTCGACCCATACCCACTTTAGCTTCGAAATAAGACCCTTTGGAACCATTATAAACCGATTTTGACTTTAATATAAAATAATATTTTGAGATATTCCTAAGGTGCCCCTCTCCTCCCTTATAAAAGGACACCACCTCCCCCTCCTCCTCACACCAATTTGAGCACTCAAGCTCGGACAACCCCTACCAAAATCCCTTCTACACTTCCCTAGAATAATCCTTGAGGTCCTGGTCTTCTTCAAAGACCAATCTTAGTTCCCTAAGTGGAGGATTCAAAGATACGTTTCAAAGAAGAGGTAATATCCATTACCGATCTTTTCAATTTCTTTCTTCTTCAACTTCTTATTCTTTAGTTGTTTCATGATAAAGTAATAACATCAGTATTACTTACATACTGATATGTTATTATAAATATTAAACAACCCTAATTCACCTTCTATCCATCCTACGGAAAAATGAAATCACCGCGCGTGCGTACGTACGGAATACCGTCTCCACGCCGTGGTGTAATCTATTTTCCACCATCACCTTACAAGGATGGGTATAATGGTGTAATGAGTAACTACATATGATTATTATAAATTGATATTGATACTGAAATATTATAAATACACTTAAATACAATTCCACGATCATGGGAACAATATCATCGCTCGTGCGTACGTACGGAATACCGTCTTCACGATGTGATGCGACTCGTTCTACATGATCATCATTACATAGTAATTATATAAATGAATTGAATGAATAAATATTATATATGTTACACTAATACCATTATGGATATAAGGTATCTATAACCTTAAAATAAGAATAAGAATTTATTCGGCAAAACTCGCATAATAACAAAAGGCAATAAAGACCCGAGTAACAAGTAACAATGAAATATTACTAATAAGAAGCTAAGAATATGACAATATATGATATCATAAAAATAATTATGATTCTGGAATAAGTCAATAACATTATTTTAATCATTATACAGGAGGTTCGGATACTTACAAAGCATATCAGACCTAAGGTAAGGGAAATATCACAATCTCATTTTTATCTGAGATTGTTTATACTTTGGTATTTACTTGGGTGTATTTTATCATCCACATCCATGTTTCCTCAATATGTAATATTATTTCCATCCACCTACAACTTTTTAAATCCAATTTTACCCTTCGGTGAGTTTTTAGTAAAATATATGAAAGGAATCTTTTGTCGTTTTTCGTACGAGGTACTTTTTGACTTTTCCGACAAAAGTACGAGAAGAATGTTTTTTAACTTATACGGCATGAATGGATTTTTAAAACATTATTTCCAAGAAGCTTCCTTTACAAGTTTTCAAGTTTATTTTTAATCAACTTCTTTTAGTTTAAAATTGTATGACATGTTATGAAAGGACAAATGTTTTTGAAGTAGAAAGGATATTTTCCTCAAGAATGGAGTTCAAGTGTTTTATCAAAATTATTTTCCATCTAAAATAATAAAGGGTTCTTTTTCTATCCGTATTATTACATTGATTTGATTATGTTGTGATGGAATTATTTTTATGAATTCCTTTATCTTATATGAATTTTTTTATGATGTCATGTTGTTTAAGAATTCCATTTTTATTACATGGGTTATGCAATGATGTATGATTTATGATTTTGTGGCACACATAAGAAAGGATTCATTATAAGATGGGTGGGACCTATATCTCCCTCCAATGCATTGGGTAAAGATTTTATATCTCATGAGATAGACTTGGCTGGAATGGTAGGTTATACCGGTTCAGTGAAACAGGACTGAAACGAGGGTGACTCGGTTCAGAAAGGGACTTTGTCCACTAAGATAGTCTTGGCAATGAGTCTTGACTAATAAGAAATGATTCTCTATGATTATGTGTGTATGACACAAATTTTCATGTTTTAAGTTATGATTATTGTGATTACATTTCACTGCCATGATTTATCCCATGTTATGAAATTATGATCTCTTTTGCAGGTTAAGATTTCCAAAAGTTATGTTCTTGTGTATACGATGTGATTGATATTTCTTTTGTTTACCCTTACTGAGCATTTGAGCTCACCCATTTATGTTTACTTTTCCCCAGGATATAAAGAAAGGTTTTAGGTATAAAAAAAAGAGGAATATCTTTATGGGAGATGTTGAAGATCTTTCACCAGGATTAGAAGATTATATTCCGAGTTTCCAAAGACACTAAACTATTACGGTCCTTGTGTGTGTGTTTTTGTTATATACTAAGTATTCCGCAAAAGTAATGTAATGTCCATGTACGTCAGGATTCGGGTCTCTACAATGGGTGTGTTTGAATTTGTTATGATTTTTTAGGGTTATTTTAGCATTTCTTGGGGGTTTGTTGCGTTTTGTGGGTTTTGAAAATTTTTCTGTTTTTTGTACCAATTGTTAGGGTTTATGTAGCGTTGTTAGTGGCTTTAGTGGTTTTTCTGGGTTTTTAGGGTTATTTATGGTGTATTAGGGTTTCTTTTGAGGTTTTCAGGGTTTTCTAGGGGGGTTTAGGGTTATTATGTGTTTCATAGGGTTGGTTAGGGTTTTGTTAGGTATTTTTAGAATTTTTAGGGTTTTTAGTGTTTTTTGGGGGTTTTGGGTTTTTAGCATTTTTTAATGTTTTTTGAGGGTTTTAAGGTTTTTAAGGTTCATTAGGTTTGTTTTTGGGTTTTTTCTATTTTTTCATGTTTTTAGGGGTTTTAGGGGTTTTTAAGGTTTTTTAGGGTTTTTAGAATTTCTAAGGGTTTTTCGGGTTTTTAGGGTTTTTGGATTTTTAAGGTTTTTAGGGTTTTTTAGGGTTTTGTCAGGTTTTGCTGGATTTTTTAGGGTTTTTTGTCAATATTAGCATTTTGAATGGTTTAATATAATTTTTTTTTGTATATTTGGGTTTTTAGGTATTTTGTAGCTTTTATTGGGGTCAAATAGGGTTTTAGGGTTTATTGCGATTTATTAGTGTTTATTAGGGTTTAGTTGTGGGCTTTAGGATTTCTTAGGGTTTATTATGGTTTATTATTGGTTGGTATGGTTTGTTAGGATTTATTATTTCTTATTAGAGTGATTTAGGATGTCTAAGGGTTTGTTAGGGTTCTTAAGGGTGTGTTAGGGTTTCTAAGGCTGAGTTACGGTTTTTATGGGCGGGTTAGGGTTTCTAAGGTTGTGATATGGTTTCTAAGTGTTTGTAAGGTTGTTTTAGGGTTTCTATAGCTGTGTTGGGGTTTCTAAGGGTGTGCTAGGGTTTCTAAGGGTGTGTTCAGGTTTCTAAGGGTGTGTTAGGGTTTCAACGGGTGTGTTAGTGTTTCTTAGGTTTTCTTTTGTTTTGTTAGGCTTTTTAGTGTTTTATTTGGATTTCTTATGGGTTCTTAGGGGGTTTTTAATGTTTACACCGATTTTTTAGGTTTATTGGGGTTTCTTAGTTCTTCTTTGGGTTTTTAGGGCTTGTTAGGGTTTTTTAGGGTTTGTTACGGTTTGTTAGGGTTTATTATGTTTTTAGGGGTTTTTGGTGTTTGTTAGTCTTTGTGAGGGTTTGTTAGGGTTTTTTAGGGTTTGTTTGTATTTGTTAGGGTTTGATAGATTTTTAAGGTTTTTTCTTTGTTTTTAATGGTTTTTAGTCTTTATGGGGTTATTCATGGTTTTTTAAGTTTATTTAGTTGTTCATGGTTGTCACAGATGTGTAGAGCTAGTCGCAAGCTTCAATTTGATATGTGGTAGAGGTGAAACGGACACCCAAATCAGAAGTTATGGTCAGTTGGAGTACTTAAGGACATTTTGGGACATTAAGAACGTGATAAGGTGTTTGTATTGGCCACAGATGTGTAGATCTAGTCAAAAGAATCGATTTGATATATGGTAGAGGAAAAACGGACTCCGGGAGTAAAAGTTATGGTCTTTTGGAGGGTTTAAGTATCTGTTTGGGCCTTCAAGAATGTGATAAGGTGCATCAGTGGTTATAGAAGTGTAGTTCTAGTCAAAGATTTGATTTGATATGTGTTAGATGCAAAACAGACACCCATAGAAGAAGTTATTGCAAAACGGACACCAGAAGCTAATCTTTTGAGCATCCAAAGGGATTTTGGGTCTTTTGGGGGGTTGGAGAATGTCAGAAAGGGTTTATGTGGTTACCAGAGTGTGTATATATTCACAATATTCGATTAGATATGTGGTAGATCCAAAATGAAGACATGTAGCAGAAGTTATTGTCGTTTTAAATTGAGCAACTCTCATAGATCCTAAAAACCTAAGCCACTCGCAACTCACTAAAATAGGCATAACTTCTCATTCGAGTGTCTGTTTGAGCATTGTGACTAGTAAAATAGAAGCTCGTAAGATGAATGAGGACCAATTTTAGTATAAACTATGACAAGATCAAATAAATATATGATATATTAGTTATAACACTCCAAAAAAAGTCCAACTTCAAACGGCCATAACTTTCACCCCGGTTGTCCATTTGAGCTCTACCACATATCAAATCAAAAATAGCGAAGAGATATACATATAAGGATGACTTGAACATATTTAAAGTCATGTTTGAGACCCTAAAAAACCAAAAAACCATCAAAAGGCCTCCAAAATTCCATTTCCGTGTACGGATCCCTATCAAATTTTTCTTAAAATGGTCATAACTTCTGATCTGTGTGACTGTTTGGCCTCCGACACATGTTTTTATTGTAGTTAGTTCCATGAGATTCAGTTTGACTATTAACAGAGCAGAAATGGACACTCGAAGAAGAAGTTATTCCTTTTTCAATGACTCTGTGATTTGTTAGGTTTTTCGAGACCCCATTTCTAGCATTTTTGTCATGTCTGCTATTTTTTCAAACCACTGTTACTTATTATTATTATTATTATTATTATTATTATTATTATTATTATCATCATCTCATCCACATGAACATGTACATTCACGTGTGTTATTATTATATTTTTATTACCATGCACGTGCACATGCAATGCACACATGTTATTTTATTATCACATGCGTTGTTTTTATTATTGTTATCATTATTATTGTGGTAGTGGCTGTTGTTGTTGTTATTGTTATTATCATCACAAGAAAATGCACATGCGAATGAACATACACGCACATTCAATGCATGTGTGTTATTATATTATCACATGCTTTGTTATTATTAATATTAATATTAATAATAATAATATTATCATCATTATCACTTGCAAATGCAATGCGCGTGCGTTATTATATATTACCATACACGTGCACACGTAATGCACATGCAATATTCTATTATCACATGCGTTGGTACTACTACTATTATCACCACTACTACTACTATTATTACTACTGCTTTTATTATTACTATCATCACATGAAAATGTAGATGCACATGTGTTATTGTTTATTATTTATTACCAGGCACGTGCATATACAATGCAGTGGTATTATTTTTTTATTATCATTATTATCAGAATTATTATTATTATTATTATTATTATCATTATTATTATTAACATTATCACATGCAAATGCACGTGCATGTGCATTGTTATTTATTATTTATTACCATGCCCGTGCATGCAGTATTATTATTATTATTATTACAATTAGTGTTATTAATATTATCATCAAATCTAAACGCACATGCACATGCATGTACATTATTTTTTATTATTATTTATTTATTATTTACTACTATTCACATGCACATGAAATGCACTTAAATTATTCTATTATTATTATTATTATTGTTGTTGTTTATATCATCAAATACAAATGCACATGCACGTACGTTGTTATTTATTATTTATTACCATGCACGTGCATGTGTCATTATCATTATCATTACATGTAAATGCACATAAACGTGCGTTATTATTTATTATTTATTATCATGCACATGAAAATGCAATGCACTTCCATTATTCTATTATCACATGTGTTAATATTATTTATTCTCATACACATGCACACGCAATGTACATACATTATTCTATTATCACAAGTGTTATTATTTATAATTTATTATTATTCCCATGCAAATGCATATTCATGTAGACTTGGTTATTATTTATTGTTTATTACCATGAACATGCACATTCACATGCACATACACATGTAATTCACATGCGTTATTATTTATAATTTATTATTTATTATCATTCACATTCAAATTCACAGGAATATGCACATACACGTGCGTTCTGTTTTATTATTTAAACCATGAACTTGCATATGCACCTGCAAGTGTGTTATTACTATTATAATTATTGGAGGTATTTTTAGGGTTTATTAGGATTTTTTATAATTTTTAGGTGTTATTAAAATTTATTATGGTTTGTAAGGGTTTTAGGGGTTTTAATGGTATATTAGGGTTTTTTAGGGTTTGGTGGGCAAGGATGATTCGAGGGTCTGGCTATTCCCGCCCCCCCTAAAATTTATAAATAATAGACACAGTAGACAAGGGAGGGGACGGGTCAAAAGACCCACACCCAAAAACCCTTTTTAATTGTATATTTGCATTTTTTAGGGTTTAGTGGGGTTTATTATGGTTTATTATTGTGTGTTAAGATTTATAAGGTTTGAGTTGGTATTTTTAGGGTTTTATTAGGGTTGAATAGGTATCTTTAGGATTTTATTAGGGTTTATTAGGGTTGAGTAGTGTTTAATAGGGTTTTTTTGGGATTTTTAGGGTTTAGTAGGGTTTGTTAGTGTTTTTATTAGGGTATATGAGTATTTTTTAGTTTTTGTTAATATATATGAGGGGTTTTTAGGAAATTTTAGGTTTTATTACCGTGTTTTTAGTGTTTTGGGAAATTTTTTATTGTTTATTAGGTTTTATTAGAATTTATTATGGTTTATTAGGGTTTCTAGGGTTTTTTAATTATTTGTTTTATTTTTTTGTTTATTAGTGTTTAGTTGGGTTTTATTAGATTTTATTATGGCGTGTCAAGGTTTTTTAGGGTTGAGAAGGTATTTTTAGGGTTTTCTTTTGGTTTTATTTGGGTTTATCAGTTTTTATTAGGGTTTATTCAGGATTTTTAGGGTTTATTAGGGTATGTTTGGGGTTTATTAGTTTTTTTATTATGTTATATTAGTGTTTGTTAAGTCTTTTTAGATAATATAGCGTTTTTACTGTTTGTGAGTATTTTTTGTTTGTTTGTGAGTGTTTTTAGGGTATCTTAGGTTATATTTGAGTTTATTATGGTTTATTATGGTTTCTAGGGATTTATTATGTATATTAGCACTTTTTGTCTTTATTAGGTTATATTAGTGTTTTTTGGTCTTTTTAGGTAATATAGCGTGTTTTTATTGTTTGTGATCATTTTTTTATTGTTTTTTAGCGTTTATAGGGTTTATTAGGTTATATTAGATTTTATCTGGGTTTCTATGGATTTATAAGGTATACTAGCATTTGTTTTTATTATTAGGGTTTTGTAGGGTTTAATTAGGGGTCATTCTGGTGTGTTAAGGTTTTTTAGGGTTGAGTAGGGTTTATTTGGATTTATTTGTGGTTTATTATAGATTTTTAGGGTTTATTTGGGGTTTATTAGAGTTTATTGCTATTTATTAGTGTCCATTAGGGTTGGTTAGGGTTGGTTAGGTTTTCTTAACTTGTTTTTAGGGTTTATAAGGTTTTACTATCATTTATTAGGGTTTATTAGGTATTTTTGGGGGTTTATTAGGGTTGAGTAGAGTCTCATTTGGTTTCTAGGGATTATAAGGTATTTTTAGGGATTATTAGAGTTTATTAGGGGTTTTTAGGGTTTAATTTTTTATATTGTGGTATATTAGGGTTTAATATTTTTGAGGGTTTTGAAGCGTCTTTAGGGTTTCTGTGGCATTTTTTAGTGTTTGTGTACCGTTGTTTGAGTTTATATAGCATTTTTAGTGTTTATGTAGCACTTTTAGGGTTTAGTTAGTAGTTTTAGTTTATATGTATCATTTTTAGGGTTTATTTAACATTTTTAGGGTTTATATAGCGTGGTTAGGGTTTAGGTTTTATGTAGCATTTTTAGGGTTCATGTTCCATTTTCTGGGTTTATGCAGCGTTTTCAGGGGTGATGTAGCATTTATGTTGAATTTTTTAGGGTTTATGTATCATTTTTAGGGATTATGTAGTGTTTATAGGGGTTGTGTTGTGTTTTTAGGTTTTATGTAGCATTTTTAATGTTTATGTTGCATTGTTTTGGGTTTATGTTATGGTTCTTGGGTTTATGTAGTGCTTTTTGGGTTTATGTAGCGTTTTTTCTGTTTATGTTGCATTTTTTGGGTTTTTGTTTCATTTTTAGGGTTTATGTTGCAATTTTAGGGTTTATGTATCGTTTATTGGATTTATGAATATATTTGTTGCCTTTTTTAGGGTTTTAATGGTTGTTTATGGTTTGTAGTGGTTTTTAGGGTTGTTAACGGGTGTTTATGGTTTTTAGGGTATTTGATGGATTTTTAATGGTTTTTTGGGGGGTTTTAAGGGTTTATTTGTTTTTTTGGAATTGGTAGGTGTTTTAGAGGGTTTATGGTTTTTAGTGTGTTTTAGGGTTTGTTGGGGTATTGTAGCAGTTTTTAGGGTTTATGTAAAGCGTTTTAGCAATTTTTGGGTTCTTTAGGGATTTGTAGTGTTCTTTAGGGTGTATTATGGTTTTTAGGGTTTTTTAGGGTTCTTTAGCGTTTATTAGTGTTCTTTAGGATTTGTTATGGTTTATTAGTGTTTTTATAGTATATTAGGGTTTTATTGGGCTTTTGTAGGCATTAATAGCTTTTTCTAGGGTTTATCAACCTTTTTTATGGCTATTTAGGATTTATTAGTGTTTCATAGGGTTTATTTTATTTATTAGGGTTTATTAACGTGTATTTGGGTTTATTGCAATTTATTAGGGTTTATTATCATTTGTTAGGGTTTATTGCGGTTTGTTAGGGGTGTGTTAAGGTTTGTGTCAGTTTGTTACGATTTATTTGGCATTTTTGGATTTTTTACGATTTATTTGGGGTTTTTTGGGTTTTTTAAAATTTATTTTGGGTTTATTAGGGTTTGTTAGGGTTTATTAGCGGGTTGTAGGGTTTTGTAGGCTATTATTTGGCTGGTTTTGTAGTGTTTTGTCGGGTCTGTTAGGGTTTTTATTGATTATTAGGATTTATTATTGTTCAATAGTGTTTTTTATTTTATACTACGTGTTTTAGGGATTTTGTATCATTTATTGGAGTCTAAGATGGTTTTTTAGATTTTATTACAGTTTATTATGATTTATAAGTGTTTATTAGGGTTTTAGGATTAAATAGTGGGTTTCAGAAGTTATTTGGGTTTATTAGTGGTTCTTAGGGGTTATTAGTGGTTCTTAGGGTTTGTTAGGTTTTGTTAGGGTTTGTTAGAACGTGTGTTATTCTATTATCACACATTTTATTATTATCATTATTATCATTATCATTATTATCATTATCATTATTATAATTATCATTATTGGTATTACTATTACTATTATTATTATTATTATTATCATCACATGAAAATGCAGATGCAAATGTGTTATTATTTATTATTTATTATATATTATTTATTTCCATGCACGTACATATCTTGTTGTTGTTGTTATTACTATTACTACTACTACTACTACTATTATTATTATCATCACATGCAAATGCACATGCACATCTGTTAGTATATATTACCATGCACGCGCACACGCAATGCACCTACATTATTCAATTAACACGTGCATTTTTGTTGTTATTGTTGTTATTACTATTATTGTTATTATTTTTATTATCATCAAATGCAAATGAAAATGCACGTGTGTTATTATTTATTACAATACACGCGCACATTCAATACATCTGCGTTATTCTATTATCACATGTGCTATTATTATTAATATTACTATTATTTTTATTATTATCTTCACGTACACTATGAGTTTTTATTTATTATCATGCACTGCACATGCAATGCACGTGCATGATTATTTATAATTATTTTCATCACATGAAAATGCAGATGTACGTGCGTTATTATTTATTATTTATTACCATGAATGTGCATATGCAATGCACTTGTATTATTCTTTTATTATTATTATTATTATTATCACAGTTTTTATTATTATTATCATTATCATTATCATTATTATTATCATTATCACATGAAAATCCACAGGCATGTGCATTGTTATTTATTATTTATTACCAAGCACGTGCATGCGTCATTATTATTATTATTATTACAATTAGTATTATTTATATTATTATCAAATTTAATGCATATGCACATGCATGTGTGTTCTTATTTACTATTATTTATTTATTATTTACTACTATATACATGCACATGCAATGCACTTGCGTTATTCTATTATTATTATTATTATTATTATTATTATTATTATTATTTGTATCATCAAATACAAATGGACATGCACATGTGTTGTTATTTATTATTTATTACCATGCATGTACATGCATCATTATCATTATCATTACATGTAAATTCACATACACGTGCGTTATTATATATTATTTATTACCATGCACATGAAAATGCAATGCACTTGCATTATTCTATTATCACATGTGTTATTATTATTTATTCTCATGCACGTGCACATGCAAAGTACTTGCGTTATTCTATTATCACACATGTTATTATTTATTATTTATTATCATTCACATGAAAATGCACATTCATGTGGACTTTGTTATTATTTATTGTTTATTACCATGCAAATTCACATGCACATGCACATGCATTTGGATGTGCATTATTATTTATTATTTATTATCATTCACATGAACATGCACATACACATGCAATTCACATGCGTTATTATTTATAATTTATAATTTATTATAATTCACATGCAAATACACATGCATATGAAAATGCACGTGCATTATTATTTATTATTTAAACCTTGTGCATGCATATGCACATGCACGTATGTTATTACTACTATTATTTTTAGAGGTATTTTTAAGGTTTACTATCATTTTTTAGGATTTTTAGGTGTTATTAACATTTATTATGGTTTGTTAGGGTTTTTGGGTTTTTGGGTTTTTAACGGTATATTAGCATTTTTAGGGTTTTGTGGGGGTTATTATATTTTTGTTTGTGAGCGTTTTAGTGTTTCTATGGTTATATTAGAGTTTATTATGGTTTATTAGGGTTTTTAGGGATTTTTAAGGTATATTAGCGTTTTTTTATTTATTAGGTTATATTAGTGTTTTAGGTATTTTTAGTTAATATATCGCATTTTTATTGTTTGTGATCATTTTTTATTGTTTGTGAGTGTTTTTAGGGTTTATTAGGTTATATTAGAGTTTATCAGGGTTTCTAGGGATTTTTTAAGATATACTAGCATTTTTTTCATTATTACGGTTTTGTAGGGTTTTATTAGGGGTTATTATGGTGTGTTAAGGTTTGTTATGGTTGAGTAGGGTTTATTTTGATTTATATGGCTTTATTTATGGTTTATTAGCGCTTTTAGGGTTTGTTTGGGGTTTATTAGGGTTTATTAGTGATTATTAGTGCCTGTTAATTTTGGTTAGGGTTCATTTGGTTTTCTTAACGTGTTTTTCAGGTTTATTAGGTTTTATTATCATTTATTAGGGTTTATTAGGTATTTTTAGGGTTTATTATCATTTTTTAGGTTGTATTAGTGTTCTTTAGGATTTGATATAGTTTATAGAATTTTTTATTGTATATTAAGGTATTATTGTGCTTTGTAGGCATTAATAGATTTTTCTAGGGTTTATCAACCTTTTTTAGGGTTATATAGGATTTATTAGTGTTTTTTAGGGTTTATTTTATTTATTAGGGTTTAGTAATGTGTATTTGGGTTTATTACAATTTATTAGGGTTTATTATACTTTGTTAGGTTATATTTCAGTTTATTAGGGGTTTGTTATGATTTGTTTCAGTTTTTTATTATTTATTTGGTGTTTTTAGGATTTATTACGATTTTTTGTGGTTGTTAGGGTTTGTTACGATTTATTTTGGGGTTATTAGGGTTTGGTAGGGTTTATTATTGGGTTTTCAGGTATTGTATGCTATTATGTGGAAGTTCTTGTGGTGTTTTTTCGGTTTTTTAGGGTTTTTAGTGATTATTTGGGTTTATTATGGTTTAATAGTGTTTTTATTGTATATTAGGGGTTGTAGTGCTTTGGTAGCGTTAATTAGGTTCTAATAGAGTTTTTAGGGTTTATCACATGCTATTACAATTTATTAGTGTTTATTAGGATTTTTAGGGTTTAATAGTGGGTTTTAGGGGTTATTAGGGTTTATTAGTGGTTATTAGGGGTTATTAGTGGTTGTTAGGTTTTGTTAGGGTTTGTTAGGGTTTTTAGGGTTTGTTACGTGTTGTTTGGGTTGTTTGGGGTTTAATGCGTTTTTTTGGGTTTTATGGGTGTGTTTGGATTTTTTATGCTTTGTTTGGGTTATTTTAGCATTTTTTGGGGTTTTGTTGTGTTTTGTGGGTTTTGAAGCATTTTTCGGGTTTATGTAGCAATTGATTGGGTTTATGTAGCGTCGTTAGTGGCTTTAGTCGGGATACCCCGACTTGTTAACATTCAAACAAGTATAACTTCTGATTTGGATGTTTGTTAAGCCTATACCACATATCATATCGAAGATTGTTTTATTTTTTTCGAATGGACTGGTTGTGGAGTTGAAACAGGCTTCTAGATTATAAGTTATGGTCGTTTTAACATTCTATGGCTTTTCAAATACACATATATATGTATTTATTCATAAATATGTGTGTGTGTGTGTGTGTGTCTGTTTGTCTATGTTGTATATATGTATGTATTTATTTATTTATAAATACACACTAAAAACATATTTTATAAATGTATTTATAACTAATATTATAAATATATATTAATATAGAAATAAATATACAGATAAAAAACATATTAATATGAATATATATTAATATAAATATATATTAATATAAGAATGAATATATTTATACTAATATATGAATAAATATATTTGTATTAATATAACTAAATATATTATATTAATATGAATTTATATTAATATATGAATAAATATAACTATATTTATAATTTTATATATATATATATCATTAAATAGAGAAAAAATGAAATGGCTTAGTGGTAAAGGTGGAGGCACGCAAGGGGGGAGGTCACGGGTTCGAGTTCGGGTGGAAGCAAGGAGGTGCACACAAATGGGGGATGTGCGGGAAGGGCAGCACGTTGGAGAGATTTTGGGGGGTCTTCCTAGCACTGATAGGGGGGTCAAGCGCAGTTATTAGGGTTTCTAGGGATTTTTTATGGTTTTTTTGCATTTTTTATTGGGGTTTAGTTGGGTTTTATTAGGTTTTCTTATGGTGTGTCAAGGTTTATTAGGGTTAAGAAGGTATTTTTAGGGTTTTACTAGGTATTTATTAGGGTTTATTCATTTTTATTAGGGTTTAATAGGGATTCTTAGGGTTTATTAGGGTTTTTTAGGGGTTTATTAGTTTTTTTGTTTTATTATGTTATATTAGTGTTTGTTAGGTCCTTTTAGATAATATAGCGTGTTTTTATTGTTTTTGGGCGTTTTGTTTTGGCTTGTGAGAGTTTTAGGGGTTTTTTGTTATATTAGAGTTTATTATGGTTTATTAGGGCTTTAAGGGATTTTTATGGTATATTAGCATTTTTTGTCTTTATTAGGTTATATTAGTGTTTTTAGATCTTTTTAGGTAATATAGCATGTTTTTATTGTTTTTTAATGTTTTTTTATTGTTTGTGAGCGTTTTAGGGATTATTAGGTTATATTAAAGTTTATTAGGGTTTCATGGAATTTTTTATGGTATAGTAGCATTTTTTTTCTTTTTTAGGGTTTTGTAGGGTTTTATTAGGGGTTATTAAGGTGTGTTAAGGTTTTTTAGGGTTGAGTAGGGTTTATTTGGCTTTATTTATGGTTTATTAGGGCTTTTTAGGGGTTTTTTGAGGTTTATTAGGGTTTATTATTGTTTATTAGTGTCTATTAGGGTTGGTTAGGGGTTTTTAGGTTTTCTTTACGTGTTTTTAGGGTTTATTAGGTGTTATTATCATTTATTAGGGTTTACTAGGTATTTTTGGGGTTTTATATGGTTAATTAGAGTTTCTTATGATTTTAGGGGTTATAGGGTTTTTTAGGGACTATCAGGGTTTATTAGGGTTGTAATTTTTTAAATTATAGTATATTAAGGTTTAACATTTTTGAGGGTATTAAAGCATCTTTAGGGTTTTTTGTAGCATTTTTAGGGTTTGTGTAGCGTTGTTAGAGTTTATGTAACTTTTTTAGTGTTTATGTGGTGTTTTTATGGTTTAGTTATCTTTTTTAGATTTTATGTATCATTTTTAGGGTTTATGTAACGTTTTTAGGGTTTACGAAGTGTGTTTAGGGTTTCAGTTTTATGTAGCATTTTTAGGGTTTATGTTGCATTTTCTGGGTTTATGTTGCATTTTTAGTGGTGATTTAGCGTTATGTTGCATTTTTAGGGTTTATGTAACGTTTTTAGGGTTCATGGAGTGTTTTTAGGGTTTATATTGTGTTTTCAGGTTTTGTGTACTATTTTTTAATGTTTATGTTGCGTTTTTTTGGGTTTCTGTTGTGTTTTTTAGGGTTTATGTTACAGTTCTAGGTTTTATGTAATGGTTTTAGTGTTTATGTAGTGTTTTTTGAGTTTATGTTTCATTTTTTGGTTTATGTTTTGTTTTTAGGGTTTTTGTTGCATTTTTTAGGGTTTATGTAATGTTTTCAGGGTTTATGTATCTATTTGAATCAATTTTTAGGGTTTTAATGGTTGTTAATGGTTTGTAGTATTTTTTAGGGGTTTTAAGGGTTGTTAAAGTGTGTTTATGGTTTTTTATGGTATCTGATGGATTTTTAATGGTTTGTTGGGGGTTTTATGGGATTCGTTTCTTTTTTGGGATTGATAGGGGTTGTTAGGGTTTTTAGTGTGTTTTAGGGTTTGTTTGGGTATTGTAGCTATTTTTAGGGTCTATTTGATGTGTTTTTGCATTTTTTGGGTTCATTAGGGTTTCTTATTGTTCTTTAGATTTTGAAATGGTTCATTAGGGTTTATTAGTGTTCTTTAGGGTTTAATAGTGTTATTTAGGATTAGTAACAGCTTATTAGCATTTTTTATTGTATATTTGGGTTTTATTGGGATTTTGTAGGCAATAATTACTTTTTCTAGTGTTTATCAAACTTTTTTAGGGTTATTTTGGATTTATAAGGGTTTGTTATGGTTTATTTTATTTATTAGGGTTGAGTAACGTGTATTTGGGTTTATTACGATTTATTAGGGATTATTATGCTTTGTTATGGTTTTTAACAATTTATTTTGGGGTTATTTGGGTTTTTCAGGGTTATTAGTGGGTTGTAGGGTTTCGTTGGCTATTATTTGGAGTTTTTTGTAGCGTTTTGTGGGGTTTGTTTGGGTTTTTAGTGATTATTAGGGTTTATTGTGGTTTAAAAATATTTTTTATTGTATATTAGGGGTTTTAGGGCTTTTGTAGTATTTATTAGGGTCTAATAGAGTTTGTTAGGGTTTG
The DNA here is from genome assembly GCA_963277665.1 of Viscum album. NCBI lineage: Eukaryota > Viridiplantae > Streptophyta > Magnoliopsida > Santalales > Viscaceae > Viscum > Viscum album. The sequence continues at coordinate 879,096,057 of OY728167.1, forward strand.
TTATAAGTTATTACGATTTATTAGTGTTTATGTAACGTCCCGACCCCAGTTACCCAGATTCGGTGCATTATTACATAACATTGGAATGATCACAAGAAAGATCAAATCTCGAAAGACCGATTGGTTTAGTAGCCTTGGAAACACTAGATATATTCATAAGTTTTACATTACATCATAAAATGAAAAACTACTACAACAACATAATGTTTCCACAATCCACACTATTAACCCCTCATAAAATCCCTGCAGGTCATTCATAACTTACTTCTTCACATCCTGGGAAAAATAAAACATAGAAAATGGGTGAGCTCAAATGCCCAGTAAGGATAACAATATAGCAGAAACTTTCATAAATAAGAATAAACATTTAAGGCAATGTATAACTAAAACAAAAGCCTTTTAAATATGAACTTTCAACATGGTATGGCATAAATAAAATGAAATAATTCCATTTACTTATTCACATGGATATTCTACTAATCGAATAATCACATGCAAAAATCAATAACCACTTTCATAATGTTGGAATGCATAATGCCAGACTATCATAACCACATAGCCAAGGCCTCGTGCCAAGACTACAAATAAGATTTTGTCAAGGCCTTGTGCCAAGACACTAGTTTGTCTCATGAGACCTACCGATGCATCGAGGAGCTATAGCGGGCTCCACCCGTCACATATTAAGTCCAATGCATTCCCATATGAAAAGGTTTAAACATAACATAAACATTCATATTAAAACTAGCATATGAAATGTCAATACTTTCACCATAAACTATGAATGGTATAAAAATAGCACATCCACAGTCAATCATATCACAAAACCTTTAATACAATATAGAAGTTTTGTATCATAATAAATCAACTTCAAATAATCTTAAAATCCATCAAAGGATGTTGACATAGATGAAATCAAAATTCTTTTTAAAGAAATATCTCCTTTTATTTTGAAATAATTTAAGATCCATATAAAATAAAACATTTTCTTTGAAAATATTCTTATAAGCTTGTAAGGTAAGCTTTGAAGATTTTATAACGGCGGAAAATAGCCGCACCCGCCGTATAAGTTAAAAAAAACATTCTTACCTTAATTCTGTCGAAAAGGTTAAAAAGGACCTTGTTTTGAAAACGACCAAAATATTCCTTTATAAACCACTTATAAAAGTCAAAAAGGGTATAAATGACTTTAACTCATATTCTAGTAAATAGTAAAAATGTTTTGAAATGCATTTTTAAGAAACATGGATGTGGATGATAAAGAGATCCCAGTAGATTATTACGTATAAACAACCTTGGATAATGAAGAGGTTGCAAAGTAAACCCTTACCTTGTACTTTTCCTTGGTTGGGGTAGGTTAACCTCCTGTATAATGGTGAAATAGTTGTTATTAAATTATACAAGAATCATATATAATAATATGATATCATATATGATCTTTTAACATTGATTTGTTAATAATATCTTAGAATTATCGTCGTTTCGGGAGTTAACTTACTCATTTTCTTTTATATGTTTTGTTACATAAGCCATGGTTGTTGTATCGTATTCATATCCAGAATGATATCTAGTCCTTAAACATCATTTTTAAATCATAAAATGATAATTATACTTGAATGGATACGATGGAGAATGAATCTCATTGCGTTCGTGGAGACGGTAGTCCGTACGTACGCACGAGCGACAATATCATTCTTTTGATATTAAAATAATATATAAATGGATGGTATATCATATATAAAGAATCATTAACATGTTATATTTATTATTTACATGAGTTACACATTATTATTATACCCATCCAAATAATATTATATTGAATAACAATTACACCACGACGTGGAGACGGTTGTCCGTACGTACGCACGTATGGTGACATGTTATTCAAAGGGTGGATAGAATACTGAATATGGTTGTAACATAATTATAATAACATCACAGTATATGTGAGATACTGGAGTTATTATTTTAGAATGGTAAGAACAAAGGAAGAATAAGTGGAAGAAGAAATGAACTTGGAGAAGGGTGGTGAAATCATTACCTCTTCTTCGGGTTCTTCCTTTTGATTTGATCAAAAGGGCTTCTTAGATTGGCTTTATGATCAAACTAAGGCCTCTAGGTTGTAGTGAGGGATGTTGGGAGAGTATTTGGGCAGAGTTTGGCCGAACCAAAAGGCTTTGAAGGTGTGAAGAAATGAGAAGGAGGAGTGCCCTTTTATAAGAGGGGTGAGGGGCACCTTTGGAAAAGCTAGAAATATTAATTTATAATAAATTCATATTTGGTTTATAATGGCTCCAAAGCTTATTATTAAAAGTTCAAGGTGGGGATAGGTCGAAAACCACTCAACCAATATAATTTAGACAGGTTTGGGTACTTATATTAACCTTATCTTTAAGTATTAACTCTAAGTTAATTAGTTTCACTTTTACAATGTCTCTTTGTATTTTTATATAATATGGTTAATAAACTTACTATATAGATCCAAGCGGCCCCCAAGTGGTACATTAATGATGAACCTATCATGATATAAGTCTCTTGTCCGATCCTTAGATTTTTAGGAATTTAATATCAATTAATAATATAATATTTTTTTTAAGAACTCTTTTATGTCAATTTTGACACTATTCAATAGTTGATTTTTGTGAAACTCATAACAGATTGATTACTTCGAAAAAAGTCAATTAAATCAATCCTAATATATCATATTATCCTAGAAAATTAGTTTAATTCATTAAAAGTTTCATATTATATTTATTTGGGTATTTATAATATCAATTATTTTAATTTTTCACTATTATAGTAATTACTGCATCATCATTGTGTCATAAATAAAATACATTATTTAATGTCTAAAAATTATAAATAAAATATAATTATGTAGGAAAGCATTTTATCTTTCTAATGAATATTTATAATCTAAAATCCAACATATATAACCCTATGTAAAAATTGTTTTGCTAAAAGATATATGCTTGTGTCATTTTTGTATTCATTTTGACTTAATTAAAATAAAGTGTCATTATCACTTACAAGTGGATCCATGGGGTCCCAAAATTTACACAAAGATGCCCATGGTCGACCATGTATCAACCAATAGGGTTAAGACACGTTTTAGGGTAATTTATTATTATTATAATATTATTTTTTAACCCTTATTTACCGGATTTACCCTTAACCATGGTAAATAAAATATTTACCGCAGTAATTATTCAAAATGTCTAAAAATAAAAGTTACCTATTTACACAATTTGAACATCCTGATTCAAAATATGGAATCCATTTTTCTAAATTCAAAACACAGAAGTGGCAGAAATTAATTTAAAATTAATTCCCGCTGTCAAAACAAAAAGCGTGTTTTTAAGAGATAATAACTATCAAAAGATTGACACTTGTTTATGTTCGGTTTAATTGTAAAATTATGTCCAATGACCAACATTATATTAAATGGTAAAAATATATTCTAAATATACTTTAAAACCTCTCAAATTCATAATTTATCACTATTAATTATTTTGATTAAAAAAGTTGTTTTTAATTAAAATTTAGTAATTTTCACTATTCATCAAAATATGAAAGTTATCCGAAATGTACCAAAATTTCACCTTAGGCTAAATTCGATATTCTGAATCCAAAAATTAATTCCATTTTGAAATATAAAATATATATAATTTCAAAAATTAGGTATTACTATTCATAACGGCTAGTTTGATCGATTGTGGTGTGTGTTAAAACTCGAAGTTGCGTACAACACACACTACTGTATTATTCAAAGGAAAGCGTACCGTGGAAGCTTGGGATGTTTCATTTTAAATTTTTGATGTCCCTATTTAGTCAAAAAGTTTAAAATATTGTATTTAAAAAGGGTTCACTATTAAAAGTTGATAAAAGTGCAATACTGAAAATGAATTTGTTCTTGCATTATATCTAAGAAACTCATAATATGGATTCTAAAATTATAAGGATTATATAAAGTTTAAAATTTAGATAATACTATTCATAACCTCTTTTGAATGGCTTTTTTTTTTGTAAGTCATGGTGTGATTGAACTCAGTGTTGCGTGTAGTGCAAGTTATTGAATTATTTTGAAGAAATAACACACTATGAAATCTTGGGGTGTTACATTCTCCCCTCCTTCAATAAATTGTGTCCTCGCAATTTTAAATTGTTCTTCGAAAATAAAAGGTTGAAAATAGAAAATATATTTGTGGGAAAACCCACATCAGTAATTGGGTTACTAAAATTTAGTCTTAATATGAGGAAAAGAGAAATGAAAGGGTCACCACCAAATTATGATCTCGATTAGGAGAACATTGGTGGCAATTTGAGACATATAATTGGAGGAAAAATGTAAATATTTATAGGTAGTGATTGAGGTCATCAATCAAAAACAAGTATAAAATTGAGGTCCTTAAATTCATCAATCTATGATGATTTGAAATACCATCGGTTCAACAAAACATAGGGTATTAGGATAACACATTTTTGAAGTTTCAAAATATCTTAGTTGAAATCCCACATCGAAAAATGAATTAATGAGGCCTCTATTTAAAATAAAGAGTCGAAAGTATGAAGATTACCGAAAATAACACATACTAGGGTTCCATGTAGGAAAATATGGATATGGAAGAAAAATCTAACCATCAATTATCTGATGGAGAGTGGTAGAGAACATGGCTATGAAAAGGCCAACAATCCCAAAGCCATAAATTTGTGATGATTTAAGGTACCATCTAGGACAACATTTTTGTTCTAAGTTTCTTTTATTAATGTTGAGAAATTTATTTATGAGATTGGATATGATCATAAGGAGATATACTTACTTTATAATTAGAGTTTTATCCATTAAAAAATTTCTATCACAAACTCATCTTTCTCTCTAAAAGATAATCGGATGTAAAAAAATTCTATTTACACTATTCGTATAGGGTTCCAAAATAAACGAATTTATAATTCATCAACAAGATATTTTAATAAAAACTACATTATTTAATCCAGGACATCTCGTGGGCCAGTGGTAGGTGATACACCCTTGTCGCCCTTTGGTTGCGGGTTCAAGTCTTGCAGCCTTGCCGGACGCGACGGGTTGTCGCCCGACCTCCGGGTTGTCCTTTTATGGCAATCCAAAATAATCCAAACTAGAACTATCCAATATACTTAGGTCCAAACTCATAGTCCAACATTTATAAGTTAGGTAAACATAATGTAGAACCTTTTTACCCCGTAATAGCATATGAATACCTTCATCATGTACTACCATATTCCTTATTGATTACATTCATGTTCCCTTATTCCATATAGAATGCTGGATATACTTCATTAATCCAAAAATGTTTTAAACCCCAACAGTGATGGAATATACAAATCATTAATCATCTTCAAGGTAGTCAATAATATCCAATATAATTTATCCAAATCAATCATGTATTATTCTAAAATCACCACCTCGGTATCTGAACCATATTACGGTTTATCTTTCTCTCAACCATATATTTTCCAAACATTTAACCTGCTACTGAGTCACTTTTCTTTGTTCCACACCATCTCAAGTCCTAAATGAAATAGTACTGCAGTACAATCCTTATATACTCCATAATTATTATAACAAGTACATTGTTGATACAACACTCAATTGATATAATCAACATAATAACTCTAATCATTCCTCTTAATCTGTGGTAGTATCATAACTTGATTATTATCCAATAGCATCATTTGCGGCATAGTCTGATGACTGGTACATAGGTTCGCGTAGTGTCCAAACTCCTTGCAAACGAAGCATTGTACTTTTAAAACCATTTTCTTACCCTTGCAGTCACGTACTTTGTGCCCTTTTCCTCCACACTTATAACAAACTCCCATTCCTTTCAGGCAAGTTCCAGGGTGTTTCTTTCCACAGTTACCACATATGGGAAAATTCTTCTTTTCCCTCTTCCCTTTATCCATCTTTCTCTCTTCCATCATTTTCTTCTCTTGATTCCCTTCAAAGCCATAGGACTCAGTAAACTCTTTACTTATCTTATCAACACATGATATTATTTCTTCATATGATGATAATACAAGGGAGACTATTTCTCTTATAAATTCTAGCTTAAGACCATGAAAGATATGATCCTTCCTTCTCTTTGGTTCATGTGCATTTCTGGAGTTCTCATTCCTTCTACTGGGCGCCATTTCTAAACAATGGCATACACTAGATCAGTTTATGAATCAAAATACATAATCCCATACTTATAAAACACTTAACATAAATTGAACTATTTATGGATATAATCCATAATAATAAAAATATCTCCTTTGAGGACGTATATACTCATAAACCCTTAATAATGATTTGTAAAGAAAATGAGAGTTATCCTAAGCATATCCCCCGGGAGTGTCGTAACCAAGAGTGCAGCAAGGCCCGTTGTCGTGCACCAGTTCCCGTTCGAGTCTAGCTCAAAGCGGTGTTTTCGGGTTTTACCCCTAGGTACATCTGTGCCAGAGCTGCCTCTACCTGCTCGTATCCAGACAGGGATGTATTGCTCGGAAAACTCACAAAATCTCAACAATACCAAAATTCTAGGAAGTTCTTCTACACTAACCCTCAAAGTTCATCTTAGGTCTACATGCTCTAATCAGAGTTTATCTAAATCTAGCTTCCAAGGTTTGTACTAAACTTCCTCTGATACCAACTGTAACGCCCCGACCCTAGTTACCCAGAGTCGGTGCATTATTACATAACATTGGCATGATCACAAGAAAGATCAAATCTCGAAAGACCGATTGGTTTAGTAGCCTTGGAAACACTAGATATATTCATAAGTTTTACATTACATCATAAAATGAAAAACTACTACAACAACATAATGTTTCCACAATCCACACTATTAACCCCTCATAAAATACCTGCAGGTCATTCATAACTTACTTCTTCACATCCTGGGAAAAATAAAACATAGAAAAGGGGTGAGCTCAAATGCCCAGTAAGGATAACAATATAGCGGAAACTTTCATAAATAAGAATAAACATTTATGGCAATGTATAACTAAAACAAAAGCCTTTTAATTATGAACTTTCAACATGGTATGGCATAAAAAATGAAATAATGCCATTTACTTATTCACATGGATATTCTACTAATCGAATAATCACATGCAAAAATCAATAACCACTTTCATAATATTGGAATGCATAATGCTAGACTATCATAACCACATAGCCAAGGCCTCGTGCCAAGACTACAAATAAGATTTTGTCAAGGCCTTGTGCCAAGACACTAGTTTGTCTCATGAGACCTACCGATGCATCTAGGAGCTATAGCGGGCACCACCCGTCACATATTAAGTCCAATGCATTCCCATATGAAAAGGTTTAAACATAACATAAACATTCATATTAAAACTAGCATATGAAATGTCAATAATTTCACCATAAACTATGAATGGTATAAAAATAGCACATCCACAGTCAAACATATCACAAAACCTTCAATACAATATAGAAGTTTTGTATCATAATAAATCAACTTCAAATAATCTTAAAATCCATCAAAGGATGTTGACATAGATGAAATCAAAATTCTTTTTAAAGAAATATCTCCTTTTATTTTGAAATAATTTAAGATCCATATAAAATAAAACATTTTCTTTGAAAATATTCTTATAAGATTGTAAGGGAAGCTTTGAAGATTTTATAACGGCGGAAAATAGCCGCACCCGCCGTATAAGTTAAAAAAAACATTCTTACCTTAATTCTGTCGAAAAGGTTAAAAAGGACCTTGTTTTGAAAACAACCAAAAGATTCCTTTATAAACCACTTATAAAAGTCAAAAAGGGTATAAATTACTTTAACTCATATTCTAGTAAATAGTAAAAATGTTTTGAAATGCATTTTTAAGAAACATGGATGTGGATGATAAAGAGATCCCAGTAGATTATTACGTATAAACAACCTTGGATAATGAAGAGGTTGTAAAGTAAACCCTTACCTTGTACTTTTCCTTGGTTGGGGTAGGTTAACCTCCTGTATAATGGTGAAATAGTTGTTATTAAATTATACAAGAATCATATATAATAATATGATATCATATATGATCTTTTAACATTGATTTGTTAATAATATCTTAGAATTATCGTCGTTTCGGGAGTTAACTTACTCATTTTCTTTTATATGTTTTGTTACATAAGCCATGGTTGTTGTATCTTATTCATATCCAGAATGATATCTAGTCCTTAAAAATCATTTTTAAATCATCAAATGATAATTATACTTGAATGGATACGATGGAGAATGAATCTCATCGCGTTCGTGGAGACGGTAGTCCGTACGTACGCACGAGCGACAATATCATTATTTTGATATTAAAATAATATATAAATGGATGGTATATCATATATACAGAATCATTAACATGTTATATTTATTATTTACATGAGTTACACATCATTATTATACCCATCCAAATAATATTATATTGAATAACAATTACACCACGACGTGGAGACGGTAGTCCGTACGTACGCACGTATGGTGACATGTTATTCAAAGGGTGGATAGAATACTGAATATGGTTGTACCATATTTATAATAACATCACAGTATATGTGAGATACTAGAGTTATTATTTTAGAATGGTAAGAACAAAGGATGAAGAAGTGGAAGAAGAAATGAACTTGGAGAAGGGTGGTGAAATCATTACCTCTTCTTCGGGTTCTTCCTTTTGATTTGATCAAAAGGGATCCTTAGGTTGGATTTATGATCAAACTAAGGCCTCTAGGTTGTATTGAGGGATGTTGGGAGAGTATTTGGGCAGAGTTTGGCCGAACAAAAAGGCTTTGAAGGTGTGAAGAAATGAGAAGGAGGAGTGCCCTTTTATAAGAGGGGTGAGGGGCACCTTTGGAAAAGCTAGAAATATTAATTTATAATAAATTCATATTCGGTTTATAATGGCTCTAAAGCCTATTATTCAAAGGTTAAGGTGGGTATAGGTCGAAAACCACTCAACCAATAGAATTGGGTACTTATATTAACCTTATCTTTAAGTATTAACTCTAAGTTAATTAGTTTCACTTTTACAATGTCTCTTTGTAGTTTTATATAATATGGTTAATAAACTTACTATATACATCCAAGAGGCCCCCAAGTGGTACATTAATGATGAAACTATCATGATATAAGTCTCTTGGCCGAACCTTAGATTTTTAGGAATTTAATATCAATTAATAATATAATATTTGTTTTAAGAACTCTTTTATGTCAATTTTGACACTATTCAATAGTTGATTTTTGTGAAACTCATAACAGATTGATTACTTCAAAAAAAGTCAATTAAATCAATCCTAATATATCATATTATCCTAGAAAATTAGTCTAATTCATTAAAAGTTTCATATTATATTTATTTGGGTATTTATAATATCAATTATTTTAATTTTTCACTATTATAGTAATTACTGCATCATCATTGTGTCATAAATAAAATAAATTATTTAATGTCTAAAAATTATAAATAAAATATCATTATGTAGGAAATCTTTTTCTCTTTCTAATGAATATTTATAATCTAAAATCAAACATATATAACCCTATGTAAAAATTGTTTTTCTAAAAGATATATGCTTGTGTCATTTTTGTATTCATTTTGACTTAATTAAAATAAAGTGTCATTATCACTTACAAGTGGATCCATGGGGTCCCAAAATTGACACAAAGATGCCCATGGTAGACCATGTATCAACCAATAGGGTTAAGACACGTTTTAGGGTAATTTATTATTATTATAATATTATTTTTTAACCCTTATTTACCGGATTTACCCTTAACCATGGTAAATAAAATATTTACCGCAGTAATTATTCAAAATGTCTAAAAATAAAAGTTACCTATTTACACAATTTGAAAATCCTGATTCAAAATATGGAATCCATTTTTCTAAATTCAAAACACAGAAGTGGCAGAAATTAATTTAAAATTAATTCCCGCTGTCAAAACAAAAAGCGTGTTTTTAAGAGATAATAACTATCAAAAGATTGACACTTGTTTATGTTCGGTTTAATTGTAAAATTATGTCCAATGACCAACATTATATTAAATGGTAAAAATATATTCTAAATATACTTTAAAACCTCTCAAATTCATAATTTATCACTATTAATTATTTTGATTAAAAAAGCTGTTTTTAATTTAAATTTAGTAATTTTCACTATTCATCAAAATATGAAAGTTATCCGAAATGTACCAAAATTTCACCTTAGGCTAAATTCGATATTCTGAATCCAAAAATGAATTCCATTTTGAAATATAGAATATATATAATTTCAAAAATTAGGTATTACTATTCATAACGGCTAGTTTGATCGATTGTGGTGTGTGTTAAAACTCGAAGTTGCGTACAACACACACTACTGTATTATTCAAAGGAAAGCATACCGTGGAAGCTTGGGATGTTTCATTTTAAATTTTTGATGTCCCTATTTAGTCAAAAAGTTTAAAATATTGTATTTAAAAAGGGTTCACTATTAAAAGTTGATAAAAGTGCAATACTGAAAATGAATTTGTTCTTGCATTATATCTAAGAAACTCATAATATGGATTCTAAAATTATAAGGATTATATAAAGTTTAAAATTTAGATAATACTATTCATAACCTCTTTTGAATGGCTTTTTTTTTGTAAGTCATGGTGTGATTGAACTCGGTGTTGCGTGTAGTGCAAGTTATTGAATTATTTTGAAGAAATAACACACTATGAAATCTTGGGGTGTTAAAGTTTATTAGGGTTTTTAGGGTTCAATAGTGGGTTTTAGGGGTTATTAGGGTTTATTAGTTTTTCCTATTGGTTATTAGTGGTTTTTAGGGTTTTGGGAGGTTTTGTTAGGGTTTTTAGGGTTTGGTACGGTTTGTTTGAGTTATTTTGGGGTTTTATGCGTTTTTTGGGTTTTATGGGTGTGTTTGGATTTTTTATGTTTTGTTAGGGTTATTTTAGCATTTTATGGGGTTTTGTTGCGTTTTTTGGGTTTTGAAGAATTTTTTGGGTTTTTATAGCAATTTATATGGTTTATTTATCATTTTTAGTGTCTTTAGTTAGGATACCCCGATTTGTTAACATTCAAACAAGTACAACTTCTTATCCGAATGTCTGTTAGGCCTGTACCACATATCATATCGAAGATTGTTTCATTTTCATCGATTGGACTGGTTGTGGAGTTGAAACAGGCTTCTATATTAGAAGTTATGGTCATTTTTACATTCTATGGCTTTTCAAATACAGATATATATATATATATATATGTATTTATTCGTAAATATGTGTGTGTGTGTCTGTGTGTGTTGTATATATGTAGGTATTTATTTATTTATAAACACACATAAAAAAACATATTTTATAAATGTATTTAAAACTAATCTTATAAATATATATTAATATACAAACAAATTTATGGATAAAAACATATTAATAAAAATATATATTAATATAATAATGAATATATATATAATAATATATGAATAAATATATATGTATTAATATAACTAAATATATTTATATTAATTTGAATCTATATTAATATAAGAATAAATATAACTATATATATAAATAAATAAATATATCATTAAATAGAGAAAAAAAACGAAATGGCTTAGTGGTAATGGTGCTAGCATGCAAGGGGGGAGGTCACGGGTTCGAGTTCGGGTGGAAGCAAGGAGGTGCGCGCGTGTGGGGGATGTACGGGAAGGGAAACGCATGGGAGAGATTGAGGGGGGTCTGCCTAGCGCTGATAGGGGGGTCAAGTGCTGTTAAAAGATCCCCCCCACTGCATTATATAAATATTTTTTATATTTTTTATATTTTTGACTTTTATCAGCGTTTCATAGAAGCGCTGCTAATAGTACCCTTTTATCAGCACTATAAAAAGCACTCATAAAGGGGTCTTTTATCAGTGCTTTATTTAACACTGATAAAAGGTGCCTTTATGAGCACTTTTCTAAGCGCTGATAAAAGGGACCCCCCTATATCCTCGCCTCGATTAACAGTGCATTTTTTAGTGTTGTTAATGCACTTTTCTAGTGCTGATAAAGGCAGTTTTTGTAATAGTGTGTACATGAAATGCATGTGAGTTATTCTATTATCACATGTGTTATTATTTATTATTTATTATCATTCACATTCAAATGCATATTCATGTGGACATGGTTATTATTTATTGTTTATTACCATGCACATGCACAAGCACATGCACATTCACTTGTATGTGCATTATTATTATTTATTTATTATCATTTAAATGCACATGCACATACACATGTAATTCATATGCGTTATTATTAATCATTTATTATTTATTATCATTCACAATAAAATTCGTAGGCATATGCACATGCACGTGCGTTATTATTTTTTATTTAAACCATGAACATGCATATGCACATGCACGTGCATTATTACTATTATTATTATTAGAGGTATTTTTAGGGTTTACCAGCATTTTCTATGATTTTTAGATGATATTAACATTTAATATGGTTTGTTAGGGTTTTAGGGTTTTTAATGGTATATTAATGTTTTTAAGGTTTGGTGGTGGTTATTAGGTTTTTTATGGTTTATTATAATGTGTCAAGGTTTATTAGGGTTTATTAGGTATTTTTAGGGTTTTATTAGGATTGAGTGAGGTTTATTAGGGTATATTATGGTATATTATGGTATATTTGGGTATGTTTAGGATTTATTAGGGTTTATTAGGGTTCATTATGGTTTATTAATTTTTAAGAGGGTATATTAGGGATTTTTAGGGTTTAGTAGTGTTTATTAGGGTTTATTATTGCTTTTAAGCTTTGTTAGTTTTTATTAGCATTTATTTGGTGTTTTAGGGTTTTTTAATGGTATATTTTCATTTTTAGGGTTTATTGGGGTTTATTAGGGTTTATTATGGTGTGTTAAGGTTTATTAGGGTTGACTAGGTGTTTTTAGGGTTTTATTAGGGTTTAGAAGGTATATTTAGAGTTTTATTAGGATTTATTAGGGTTGAGTAGGGATGGATTCAGACGGAGCACAACCCGAGCAGGCGCGAGGACGATGACCTAGCTTCGGCAATGTAGGTCCTTCCTCCCCCCTCCCCAACTGAGGGGGGAGATCTTTCTCGATCATTGTCTCGGTTGCTCCCTCCCACGTTCGTCCCCTTTTCAAATCCCGAATTCCTGCCCTCGTTCCCACGCATCCCGCTTTGCCCTAAAGTTCCAGATTTGTTCCATGGCGCACCACAACTCTCTCTGGCGCCTTCAGAACTCAACTCTTCCATATATCTTTTTAAGCTGACTCTAGTGGCCCGGTTCCTCCAGAAATGTCCCTCAGTTGACGCTTTTGACCGTTTTGTATTTGAAGCCTAGAATCTTTAGGATCGGGCGGTGATTGGTCTCCTTGATCGAAGGAATATCATGATCCGATTTGGGTCTCTGGATGATCTCATTGTTGTATGGGCTAATGCTCCTCGACGGTGTGGAGGTATGCCTTTCTTTCTTCTTCGATGGAATTTTGAATTTCTTATGCATCAGGATAATCCGACTACGACGATTTGGGTACGACTCCCGAGCCTCCCTCTCTCATTTCAGAATCCTTCCATTTTGGCTATGCTTGGGAACATGGTCGGAAGGTACTTGTGTTCTGATACCAAAACTGATGTCGTGTGTCACCATGTCTGCCCCCGAATTTGTGTGGAGATTGACATCTCCAAGCCTCCAGGGAATTGGATATTGATTACCGATGGGAAAGAATTCTGGTGGAAGCAGGATGTTAAGTTTGAGTCATGGACTGACTACTGCAGTTTGTGCCATCGACTGGGTCATGGTGTCTCGGCTTGCAGAAATGGGTCTGTGAACAGGAGGGTATGCCGTCAAGTAAGGGATGGATTGGTTTCTCATGATGGTGCTGATGTGGGGAGTTTGCAGATGCAGGGGAAGGATCAGCTGGAGGGGGGTTGCATCATCGCCATGAGGCCATGAATTTAGTAGACAGTGGGGTTACTGGTATGGTGAATGAGTTTTAGAGACCAGGAGTGGATCCTCTTGGACCGAAGGTCAGTGAGACCTTCATCAGGATGAAGCAGGACTTAGGGTCGGTCGGGTCCATGATGGTTATTGGTGACCAGCCTACTTCTATCAAGGATGCAAGCGGTACTTGTGGAACTTCAAAGTCCTCTTTGATGGAAACTCCCCGAATGGGAGTGGGTAACATTTTTGAGGAGGATGAATCTTTAGAAAATGCAGTGGAGAAGGCTGCAGACCTTGATGGACAAAATGGTGGTGTGGCCCCACTTGGCCTGGGCCCTGTGAGTGCACCTGCAGCGAATGATGCAGTCCAGGTTGAACAACCTCAACACCTGGAGAATGGGTTTGTGAAGGGGGATTAGAAGCACATTACACTTGTGAAGGAAATTTCATATGGGAGTGATGCTTCGATGAGGAGTCCGGATGGGATGCAAGAAATTTCTGGGAGGCAGGTGGCCAGTGTTGAGCTTGGTAATCGTTTTGCAAGCCTGGTGACTACTGACATGGTTCTGGATTATGACTGGGATACTTCCAGGACTCAGGTGGAGAATATCTCTACATCTGTAGGTGCTGGTATTGCGTCAAGGGCTGCTTCTCATGGTAACTGCGAACATGAGATGGAGTCTGGGAAGCCCTCTAATGCCGAGGAGGGACCTGTACTAAATGTAGAAAGTTGTTCACTATTGGGTAATATTGGTGGAGATTGTATTGGGATGAAGGGCCTGCAGAATGGATGTGTTTTGGTGGACCCTTCCCCCTGTCCGGTTATGGATGCTAATGATCAGTCTCAACAGGAACAGGGAGTGAGAGAAGAGTATCAGGTGGTGTACATTTCTGGTAAATAGGGGGATTGTGCTGATAGTGAGACAGAAAATGATGGTGGTATGGTTCAGCCTTCCTATATTGATATGGTTTAGGATTGCAGAAGAAAAGTATCGGTGAATGAGAAAGTGAAGTCTGACCCACCATGAAGAAGGCCGCGGAAAGATTATTCTCACTTACCAATGCATATGGCTACCAGATCTTCTAGAGGGAAGGCGGGGTGGACTGCACAATCTTCCAAGGAGCTCCTTTCTTTGGATAAGATCAATCTTAGAAGGAATTATTCCAATATTCTGTAACACTATGAAAGTTCGGAATGGGAATCGGCTACTGCGGAGGAGGCAGTTTGTCAGGGATGTGGTGATGGGTCTGATTTTAATGATATGTAACTGTTTTCTCACCATGTTGTGCCTGTCTGTTGTACTTTTCATTTATTTTCAATAAATGTCCAGAGGTCTACCTCTGACTCAGCTTTCTTGGTATTAGGGTTGAGTAGGGTTTATTAGGGTTTCTTAGGGATTTTTAGGGTTTACTAGGATTTTTCAATGTTTTTATTAGGGTATATGAGTGTTTTTTAGTTTTTGTTAATATATATGAGCAGTTTTTAGGATGTTTTATGTATTATTAGCATTTTTTTGTGTTTGTGAGCATTTTTCATGGTTTATTAGGTTTTATTAGAATTTATTATGGTTTACTAGTTTTTCTAGGGATTTTTAATGTTTTGTTTGCATTTTTTGTTTATTGGGGTTTAGTTGGGTTTTATTAGGTTTTATTATGGTGTGTCAAGGTTTATAAGGGTTAAGAATGTATTTTTAGGGTTTTATTATAGTTTTATTAGGGTTTATTAGTTTTTGTTAGGGTTTATTAGGGATATTTAGGGTTTATTAGGGTTTGTTAGAGTTTTATTAGTTTTTTATTAGGTTATATTAGTGTTTGTTAGGACTTTTTGGATAATATAGCATTTTTTTATTATTTGGGAGCATTTTGTTTTTGTTTTTGAGGGATTTTAGGGTTTCTTAGGTTATATTAGAGTTTATTATGGTTTATTAGGGTTTCTAGGTATTTTTAATGCATATTAGTGTTTTTCTTTATTAGGTTATATTAGTGTTTTTTAGATTTTTTAGGTAATATACTGTGTTTTTATTGATTTTGATCATTTTTTTATTATTTGTGAGCATTTTTAGGGTTTATTAGGTTATATTAGAGTTTATCAGGGTTTCTAGGGATTTATTAATGTATACTACAATTCTTTCTTTATTAGGGTTTTGTAGGGTTTTATTAGGGGTTATTATGGTGGGTTAAGGTTTTTTAGGGTTGAGTAGGGTTTATTTGGCTTTATTTATGGTTTATTAGGGATTTTAGGGTTTGTTTGGGGTTTATTAGGGTTTATTATTGTTTATTAGTGTCTATTAGGGTTGGTTAGGGTTGTTTAGGATTTCTTAATGTGTTTTCTGTGTTAATTAGGTTTTATTATCATTTATTATAGTTCATTAATTATTTTTTGGTTTTATTAGAGTTGAGTATAGTTTCATAGGGTTTTTAGGGATTATAAGGTGTTTTTAGGGATTATTAGATATTTTTAGGGGTTTATTGGGCGTTTATTAAGGTTTAATTTATTATATTATGGTATATTAGTGTTTAATATTTTTTAGGGTTTTGAAGTGTCTTTACGGTTTTTGTAGTATTTTTTAGTGTTTGTGTAGCGTTGTTAGATTTTATGTAGCATTTTTAGTGTTTATGTAGCATTTTTAGGGTTTAGATAGTGATTTTAGGTTTTATGTATCATTTTTAGGGTTTATGTAACGTTTTTAGGGTTTATATAGTGTGTTTATGGTTTAGGTTTTATGTAGCATTTTTTAGGGTTTATGTTGCGTTTTCTGGGTTTATGTATCATTTCAAGGGGTGATGTAGCATTTATGTTTCATTTTTAGGGTTTATGTATCATTTTTAGGGTTCATGTAGTGTTTTTAGGGTTTATATTGTGTTTTTAGGTTATATGTAGCATTTTTTGATGTTTATGTTGCGTTTTTAGTGTTTATGTTGGGTTTTTAGGGGGTATGTTACAATTCTAGGGTTTATGTAGTGCTTTTAGGGTTTATGCCTCATTTTTGGGTTTATGTTTCATTTTTGTTCTATGTTGCGTATTTAGGATTTTTGTTTCATTTTTAGTGTTTATATAACTTTTTTGGGTTTATGTATCTATTTGAAGCCTTTTTTTGGGTTTTAGTGGTTGTTTATTGTTTGTAGTGTTTTTAGGGTTATTAAGGGTTGTTCAAGGGTGTTTATGGGTTTTTATGGTATATGATGGATTTTTAATGGTTGGGGGGGTTATCAGTTTATTTGTTTTTTTGTGATTAATAGGGGTTGTTAGTGTTTTTTAGCGTGTTTTAGGGTTTGTTTGGGTATTGTAGTGGTTTTTAGGAGTTATATAATGTGTTTTAGCATTTTTTTGGGGGGATTTTATGGTTTTTTAGTGTTCTTTAGCATTTAATATGGTTCTTTAGGGTTTATTAGGTTTCTTTACGGTTTATTAGTGTCCTTTAGGATTTGTTACAATTTATTAGCGTTTTTTATTATATATTAGGGTTTTATTGGGCTTTTGTAGGCATTAATAGCTTTTTCTAGTGTTTATCAGCCTTTTTAGGGTTATTTAGGATTTATTAGGGTTTATTAGGGTTTATTTTATTTATTAGGGTTTAGTAACTTGTATTTGGGTTTATTATGATTTATTAGGGTTTATAATGATTTGTTAGGGTTTATTTGGGTTTATTTGAGGTTTGTTATGGTTTGTTTCAGTTTGATATGATTTATTTGGCGTTTTTAGGATTTGTTACAATTTATTTGGGGTTGTTAGGGTTTGTTACGATTTATTTTGGGTATATTATGGTTTTTTGGGTTTATTAGTGGGTTGTAGGTTTTTGTAGGCTATTATTTGGAGATTTTTGTAGCATTTTGTCGAGTTTTTAGGGTTTTTTGTGATTATTAGGGTTTATTATTGTTTAATAGTGTTTTTATCTTATATTAGGGGTTTTAGGGATTTTGTAGCATTTATTATGGTCTAATAGAGTTTTTTAGGGTTTATTACAGGTTACTACTATTTATTAGTGTTTATTAGGGTTTTTAGGGTTTAATAGTGGGTTTTATGGGTCATTAGGGTTTATTAGGGGTTCTTAGGGGTTATTAGTGGTTATTAGGAGTTTTTAGGGGATTTTTAGGGGTTTTAAGTGTTTCATAGGGTTGGTTTGGGTTTTTTTAGGTATTTTGGGCTTTTTAGGGTTTTTAAGCGTTTTTAGTGGTTTTTAGGTTTTTTGGGTTTTTTGTGGTTTTTTGATGTTTTTTAGGGTTTTTTAGTTTTTTTTCTGGTTTTTTTAGTTTTTTCAATTTTTAGGGGTTTTAGGGTTTTTTGGGTTTTTTAGGATTTTTTAAGATTTTTTAGGGTTTTTTGGGTTTTTAGGGTTGTTAGGGTTTTTATGGTTTTGGGGGGTTTTTATGGTTTTTTAGGGTTTTATCAGGTTTTGCTAGGTTTTTTAGGGTTTTTTATGAATATTAGTATTTTGAATGGTTTAATAAAGCTTTTGTTGTATTTTTTAGGTATTTTGTAGCTTTTATTGGGGTATAATATGGTTTTTAGGGTTTATTATGATTTATTAGTGTTTATTAGGGTTTAGTAGTGGGTTTTAGGGTTTATTAGGGTTTATTATTTTTTATTATTGGTTGGTAGGGTTTTTTTGGATATATTAGTTCTTATTAGAGTGATTTAGGGTGTCTAATGGTTTTTAGGGTTTTTAAGGGTGTGTTAGGGTTTCTAATGGT
This sequence comes from Viscum album, assembly GCA_963277665.1. Classification (NCBI taxonomy): domain Eukaryota; kingdom Viridiplantae; phylum Streptophyta; class Magnoliopsida; order Santalales; family Viscaceae; genus Viscum; species Viscum album. The sequence goes on from OY728167.1 coordinate 879,114,705, forward strand.
GGGTTAGGATTTTTATGGGTGAGTTAGGGTTTCTAAGGGTGTGCTATAGTTTATAAGGGTTTCTAAGGTTGTGTTACGGTTTCTGTGGGTGTGTTGGGGTTTCTAATGGTGTGCTAGGCGTTTTAAGGGTGTGTTAGTGTTTCTAAGGATGTGTTAGGGTTTCTAAGGGCGTGTTAGTGTTTCTTAGGTTTTCTTAGGGTTTTGTTTGGGTTTTTTGGGTTTTTTGGGTTATGTTAGTGTTACTTAGGGTTTCTTAGGGGTTTTTAGGGGTTCTTCGAGTTTTTTGTGTCTATTGGGGTTTATTAGTGCTTCTTGGGTTTTGTTAGGGCTTGTTAGGGTTTTTTAGGGTTTTTTAGGTTTTGTTATGTTTTTTTTGGGTTTTTTGGGGTTTGTTAGTGTTTGTTAGGATATGTTAGGGTTTGTTAGGGTTTGTTAGTGTTTGTTAGGGTTTGTTAGTGTTTGTTAGGGTTTGTTAGAGTATTTTAGGGTTTTTCATGGTTTTTAGGGTTTTTAGTGTTTATGGGGTTATTCCTGGTTTTTTAGGGTTATTTAGTTTTTCATGGTTGTCACAGATGTGTAGAGCTAGTCGCAAGCTTCAATTTGATATGTGGTAGAGGTGAAATGGACACCCAGATCAGAAGTTATGGTCATTTGGAGGAAATAAGGACCATTTGGGTATTTAAGAATGTGATAAGGTGTTCCTATTGGTCAATGATATGTAGATCTAGTTGAAAGCTTTAATTTTATATATGGTAGAGGCAAAACGGACTCCCGAAGTATAAGTTATGGTCTTTAGGATGGTTTAAGTACCTTTTTGGGCATTCAAGGAAGTGAGAAGGTGCTTCAGTGATTATAGGAGTGTAGGTATAGTCTCAAGCATCGATTTGATATGTGGTTGAGGCAAAACAGACACCCATAAAAGAAGTTATTTCAAAACGGATACCAGAAGCCAAAATTTTGAACATCCAAAGTGATTTTGGGTCTTTTGGGGGGTTGATGAATGTCAGAAAGAGTTATAGTGGTTACCAGAGTGTGTATCTTTTCAAAATCTTCAATTTGATATGTGGTAGATCCAAAATGAACACACATAGAAGAAGTTATTATCGCTTCAAATTTTGCAACCCTCCTAGCGCCTAAAAACCAAAGAAACTCGCAACTCACTAAAATAGGCATAACTTCTACTTTAGGTTTCTGTTTGAGAGTTGTGACTAGTAAAATCGAAGATCATGAAATGAGTGAGCATGATGTCTAATAGAAACTATGAGAAGATCAATGAAACAGAATATATGTTAGTTATACCACTCCAAAAAAAGTCCAACTTCAAACGACCATAACTTTCACCCCGGTTGTCCGTTTGAGCTCTACAACATTTCAAATCTAAGGAAGCAAAGAGATCTATGCAGAAGGATAACTCGAACAAAGTTAATGTCTTGTTTGGGACCCTAAATTCCCAAAAACCCATCAGAAGGCCTCTAGAGATCCATTTTCATGTCCGAATCCCTATAAAAGTTATCTTAAAATGGTCATAACTTCTGATCTGTGTGTCTGTTCGGCCTCCGACACCTGTTTTTATCGTAGTTAGTTCCATGAGATTTAGTTTGACTATTCAAGGAGCAGAAATGGATACCTAAAGAAGATGTTATGCCTTTTTTAATGACTCTGTGATTTGTTAGGTTTTTCGTGACACCATTTCTAGCACTTTTGTCATGTCTTCTCTTTTTCCAAACAACTATAACTTATTATTACTGTTATTATTATTATTATCATCATCTCATGAAAATGAACAAGCACATACACGTGAATTATTATTATATTTCTATTACCATTCACGTGCACATGCAATGCACACGCGTTATTCTATTGTCACATGCGTTGTTGTTATTATTGTTATTATTATTATTGCGGTTGTTGTTGTTGTTATTGTTGTTGTTGTTGTTATCACATGCAAATGAACATCCAAATGTACATACATATACATTAAATGAATGTTCATTATTCTATTATCACATGCGTTGTTATTATTATTATTATCATCATCATCATTATCACATGCAAATGCAATGTAAGGGAGTTATTATTTATTACCCTACACATGCACACATAATGCACATGGAATATTATACTATCATATGCATTAGTACTACTACTATTATCACCACTACTACTACTATTATTACTATTGATGTTATTATTACTATCATCACATGAAAATGTAGATGCACCGACGTTATTATTTATTATTTATTACCATGTACGTGCATATGCAATGAACTTGTATTATTCTTTTCGTATTATTATTATTATTATTGTTGGTGTTAACGCTCCTTTCTATCACATAATCTAAATTAATGAAAATGGAAATACCTTGAACCCAAAGTGATTCATCCTTTGAAGAAACATCAAAAATTGACAAAGGCATGAACAAAGATTCATTTTCACTTAGGTCGCGCAAGTTCCACAAAGGTCGTGCAAGTATAATTGCGCACTGCCCAATGGTCGCGCAGGTGACTTGCGCGCCCTCTTTGAAATTTCGCCCAGGGTCTTCTCTAGCATATAAATACCCCCTGTGGGCCCCCCATTTATAGGGGGAAAAATTCCAAAAACTCATATTTGAGCTCCCAACGCCCTAGTCTCTTCTCGAAGCTTCCGAACACTTCTAATGTAATTTATTACTTAGAACGGAAGATCTAAACGGGGGGAGTAAGGCCTAAGTGTTCAAACTCATCAACACTTGCGCGCCTAAGTGGCCAGCCCTTAAGGGAAATGGCCACACTTGTGTGCCGCCTTAACCCTTTAACAAAACATGTGCACCTCTCTTATGGAAGCCTCTAGGGATAGTACTAAGGGATTTAGCCAAACCTCACCCTAGTTTTACCCTAAGGGGTGACCGTCGCGCTAGTACACATGTGTCGCGCAGGTATACCTGCGCGACCAGGACTTGCACGCCCATGCAGGACTTGCGTGTCCCTCTCTTTTTGGGTACCCTTCCTTCCCATTTCACCTCTCCTATGCCTATCCACATCTCATATTCAAGATTCATCCTTAAAACCCCTCTTCAAAGCCATTTATGTCATGTTTCCTTTGTTGGATTTCTTAGCTGAGCGGAATTCTTTAGAAAATTTCTCAAAACCTAGTGATTTACATATCTTTATGTCACTAGTGTTTGAGATTTCATTCATTCAACATCATCCTTTAAGATGAGTGAATCATTAACCTGAGTCTCCTTTTCAGGAGTAAGTCCCAGTCCAAATTCTCATTAATTTGGGCATCCTCCTTAGGAAAATTCCCCAAGTCCCCTAACCTGGTCATCCTCTTTAGGAGTAAGCCCCATTCATAATTTCCTATGTCTGGGATTCCTTTTCAGGAGTAAGCCTCAGTCTCAAAGATCAAAAATCTTGGCATCCTCCTTAGGAGTAAGCCCCAACCATAGTTCCCTTATCCTGGGCTTCCTTTTCAAGAGTAATCCCCAGTCTCAAAATCTAAAAATGTGGGCATCCTCTTTAGGAGTAAGCCCCAAGTCCCTTAATTCTAAAAAACCCTTAACCTAGGCCTCCTTCTTAGGATTAAGCCCCAATCTTCAAATCCCTTTAACCTGGGCCTCCTCCTTTGGAGTAAGCCCAAGTCATAATTTCTCTTAACCAGTCTTAATCCACTTTTTGATCTGGGCTTCCTTCTCCGGAATAAAACCCAATCATAAGTCCCTACTAATTAGGGCTTCTTCCTTAGGAGTAAGCCCCATGTTAGAGTATCCAAATCTCCATAAAGTACATATACCTTTATGGAACTTGTTCCCAAACTTCTTCTTTGAAATAAGTCCCAATATCTATCTATTGGGGAAGTCATACATACATAAGCCCCGCATCATTTTCTAGGATTGCATCTTTCGTGGCACAATTTTATGGTTTTACCAATACCTCTTATTTCTCACACCGAGCATGACTCACGTGAGCTTAGAGTGTAAAGTAATTATGACATATTTCATTGATCCATCAATCAAACATAAACATACACTCCCTTACTCGAACTATGTGGGTTATAATTCCTTTTCTAAATAAAGGATACGTAGGTAGCCTATCTATGGGTACGATCCCAACTCTAAAATAATCCATGTCTTTCTGAATGACAATAAACTTCAAGTGCCCCACTGAGTGGATTTAAAACCAGTATGGTCATCATAATGACCAATAGAATTTTATGTAATGTATTAAAGGATACCATTGACTAAGAATCTTTAACAAATACAGATGATTCTCTATCGATGAAGAACCTTGAATACATATAAAAGATTCTCTAAATTTCCTACAAATCAATCATTGATTATCAGATCTAAAGGAAAGCTCATTTTATACTTGGTAATTTAATAAGGATTCACGAACATAATGTAAATCTATAAAGAGAGTCCCAGAGTAGACAATAATTCCCCTAAAAAGGTGTGATGAGTTCGACCTCCCATCCTCTCAACCAATGCAGATTCTTAAGTCTTGTCAGTCCATAAAAATGAGCACCTACCTTTGGAAAGTAGGTCCAAATGGATATAGAATCATTGGATGGTTCCGATTCTATGAACAAACCTGTTAGAACCCTCTTGGAATGTTTGAACCTTAAACAAGCGAGGTCATTCCCAATTCCATAGGAAACAAAAAATAGTGAACCCGATGTGAATCCTTAACCAAGTTAAAATGGTGTTTTACTTATTTGTTAGGCCCCTATTTAAACTCAGTGAGAGGGCCAACAAGACAATCAATAACATATGTTCTTATCCAATAGATGTAGTGTCCAGAATTATCTTGATTACGTATGTTATATCAAATAGGCACTCTTTTCCAAGATCTTCTGCGTTGCAGAAATGGCTTCTCTTAAGTTCACACCCGTGAATACTTCTACTATGAAGGCCCTTACTACTACTCCTGTTGGATCGTCGTCCTCTCTGAGGATAGCATCACCTACTCAGCATCTTCAACGCTGGGTATCAAATGCGCCTGTTAAGGAGTACCATCAAAACGGTACTATTCCGACTCTAGAGGCTGCTTGACAAGCCATCCAAGTCAATAATTCACCCTGGTCATCTGGACAGTGACGACCAGTGGTCAAGAAGTAGGTGGTACCAACCACCGTCTATAATCGTTTCGGGTCATTATCCCTAGAATGAAATCACCATTTACCCCCATATTTTTGATAGGTGAATGAGAAGGTCCCTTAGGGACTTAATTCAAGGAGACATGAGTCCTTCCCGAGGGCTCCCATCAACAATCGCCGCCAAACTCGTGTGGCAGTGCACCCTCAATATGATGAGGGTATCGTCTCCAAGAATTCAGCTCAGGTTCCTCGAACCCGAGTAGGCAAGACGAACCGCCAAAGTCGAAATCCAGTCAACCGTGAATAGGTTAACATCTCTTCCATCTCTGGAGAAATCCACCAACCTAACTTTGTGGGAAGAAACGAGCGGGCACACACACCCATCCGTTTTAATTCTGTTGTCCAGCAGACTCAAATAGCAGCAACATGCCATTCTCGCCAGGCAATTCTGGTGGAGTACTATAGATAGGAACATACACCTGTTTATAAATCATCAGCTAGTCAGCAGGCTCGTCTAACTACATATTATGGTGTCCTCCAACACAATGTGTTGACAACTGGTAAACAGGAACATACACCTGCTTACACTCATCAATCCTACTAGCAGCCTCGTTTGTCAGTGTTGAAGGATGTTCATCGATCAAATTCAACGGAGTGCAATCAGCAGACTCAACTCTCTGTCCCCACACTTGAGTACTTTCAGGATTCACTGGTAGGAAAAGGAGGACAGGAGCAGAAACACAGACCTACTCCAAGCACAGAATGGATGTATATCCCCGTTCCGGTAGCTGAAGTCACCAAGCACATTCTGTCAATGGTGAAAGAGCATAAGCAAATCCCTGCTCGTATTCTGGATGCCTGCCAAGATATTATAATAGCTTCAACAGCATCTCAGGGAAAGACACATAAATTTATCCCTACCAGTGGAGTGACACATCAACAGTTCACTCCGGAACAGACACACACATCTGTTCCAGTCCAAGAGGGTTGTGGGGCGTACTCCCCCATATCATACGGACAGCCAAGTCAGGCACATACACCTGATTTGAGTGGAGATAATCAGCCTAACCTGATCATTTCTCCTAATCAGGCACATACAATTGCCCATAATGACCACTTTCATTAAAAAGTGGTTCCTAAATTGAGTAAGAAGGCGTCTTGGAAGAAAATCGGCCCATCACAGTCAAGAAATCAAGAGCCAATCTGTAATAAGGCCTTGCTCGACGCTGGAGTTCTTGAATCCCTCAGACAATTATCTGTTGGAATTAAAGATTCTACTCCCTCATTTCCCAATAGTGGGAACATTAATTCCGAAGTTCTTCAATAGATACATCCTCATGAAGGCTTGCTTCATAACAATTCGGTTTATCTCGAAGTTTTATCTTTAGATGAGAGCCACAAGAACCCTCTGTGTGTCCAGAAGATGAAGGAGGAAAATGTTTCATCTTTTGCTGTAACCCATCATGGTGGTCCTCCCCATGATGATGAATTTAGATGCGAAAGTACTCTCCATAGTAGTGATTCACATTGCCTGTAAAATACTCCAGTGGACAATGTAGTGATGAGAAAGCCCTCTTATCTTGAGTCACTTGCAAATGTGAGGCCAGTCATGTTTGATGCTTTACCACTATCAGGTGAAATACTTTCTCAATCAGAAGATAACCCAGGGTATAGGTCATTCTCCGAACCACCCCTAGGTCATTCATCTTCTAGCATGATCAATGAACTATCTACCAATCTTGTTGAATCTGATGAAACAACAAGGAAGCGCCAGCTCTGGTCTAATCAGGTAGAAGAATCTTCATCAATTGATAAATATGAGGTACTGAATATGAGAAAACAATTGGAAAAAGGTGAATTTCCAATCATGTTTTGGCCTTGGGATGACTCTCAGTATGACATTCTAGAGATGTTGACAAAAGATGGAATTCATGATATTCGTCTCAAAATATGGAAAACTCTTTGTCAGTTGATAAAGAAAATATTATCTTATGATGAATATGAAAACCAGGTTAAGATAATAGAAGGGCTACAATGCCATATTGACTTGGCATCTCTCTCAGTTTCTCAATATATGAAGGCTGAAAAGCAGCAGAGATCCCTTCAGCGTTCATGCCTTGGCGCACTAAGAATATTGCGCCAGTTAATTGTCATTACCCTATCTGGTATTCATATCATAGGATGGGGTGTTCATTGAGCACTACATTTCACGGTTCTCTCCAGTCAGCAAAGCCTGCCAAAAATGGTCTCATGAAATATTATTTCCCATAGTCGGCCATAATCAATTGGCTTTGTTTGTAATCAAAGGCTTTCCCAAGAACATGCCTCAACTAGTTCTTCTCAAAATCAAGAATATGGAGAACAATTTGTTGAATTACTCGGGCATCAAGCAAACAAGAATATTGAACATGCTGCTCATTTGAAGCAACCACATCATCAAGTGATAGAAGTGTCAGAAATCATTCAACTGTCTTTTGAGCCGGGTGATAAAAGTGGATGCATGTTGATGCATCCAGCCAATTTCTAGACTAAAGTTTGCAAGATCCTGAGAGATTACAAGAAATTCTCAGATATAGCATGTCAAGAACAACCCCATCTTTCGAAATTGGGGACACTATAACCCAATCCTCGGAATCAACAAATAGGATTCGAGGAGTTGAGAAGGAACAGCAGAAACAACCCCAGTCCACCGGACTGGGGAATTTTTCAAATCCTCAATCTATTCCTCAGAGAAAGTCCGTCTTCTCTCGATTAGGGAAGATGCTCCAAGAGGAACGAAGATCCAAATTATCAGGAGATTCCCTCCAAATTACGGTTTTTCAAGAAGTTCCTGAGGGATCAAATTGGCAAAAGGCAATGTCTCCTCAGATACATGGAAGAAGAAAATATCACAGAAATGTCGATAGAAGGGATGCAATGCATTATGCATCAATTACTATCATCAATGCTATTGTTTCTAACCCACCAGATGAGGCTCATTCAGAGGGATCAGATGAAGAGGTTCCTGCTCAAAAAGTTGTATGCACAGACACAAATAAAGAAGGTGTGTGTACACAAAATCAAAGGCTTACCCAGAATCTGGGTGTTCCTTCAAGTAACCCATTTCCCCCTCTCCAAAAGGGATCCAACAAGGGGAAAGGAAATAATCAGGTTACATATCATTCCTCTGGAGAAGGCCAATTTCTCTCACTAGAGAAAATATTTGCACAACAGGAGGAAGAAATGAAGGAATTGAGGAGGTTGAATGCAGAACTACTTTAGGGTAGTCTTCCTCCTAAGCGTGCTGGAGTCAGTCAACCAAGGGAATTTTTTGCAGCTACTGATATGGATCATGAATATCCTCCTCTATCAGTACACCCTCACATGTCTAATCCAATGGGTTAGGTGCAACAACAATCGGCAGTGCTGCCATCAGTTGCAGTACCAACCCCCACATTTGTCCAAGCACCAGTCATTGCACCTGTTCAGGTCCAAAACTCAACCGGATGTTTCTCAAAATTAAATAACTAATATTGAGTCATTAAAATCTTGGTTGTAATCTATAAAGGGAAAGAGAGCTCAAATTCAACCAAAAAAGAGATCTTACCCTGAATGGGTTGATGCAATTCCTCCCCCATCAAAATTTTCAAGCACTAAATTCCCAATCATTAATGGTTCATGACACCCAGAGCAATACATAACACATTTTTTTCTCGATGTGATCCAATGATGGGAACCCTTCAGAAACACGAAGTAGTTAAGCTCAGGTGTTTTGTACAGTCATTACAAGGGCCTGCCTTTTTCTGGTACACAAGCTTGAAATCCCGGTCAATTACTGGATGGGAGGATCTTCGCCAAAAATTCATTCTTCAGATCAGCTCAACGTTGCCAAAGACAACAGTTTTTTATATTAAAAAGTGTAAGCAAAGGGAGAATGAAAGGGTTTCATATTTCATTGCTCGTTGGAATGGATTAACATATTACCTGAGCTTAGCACTCCCTAAAGAGGAATTGTTTCCAATCTATGTAGCAAATCTGCATGATGAGTTACGCACACCGTTGATCCTTGTGAAATACACATGAGGGTTTCGAGACCTTACTTCAATAGCTCAACAGATTGAAGATTCTCTTATGAAGACTAAGGATAAAACTCGTGTAATTCCATCAGATCCAGGATAGAGAATGGGTAAAGGAGAGACTGCTATAGTTATGCTTAAACAAGCACATGTACCTGCTTTTGACTTCAAAACCTTCATCTTCTATACGGGCTCCGCCTCTTGGGCATCAAGAACAGAGGCCGTTTCGTCAAGTTGATCAAAGAGATCAAAGACGAAAACAATTTGAGGATTTGAAAAGAAAATTTTACTCTTTCCGAAATGAACAAGTTCCTGGCTACTTCATTTCAGCTCAGGAAAATAATTTGGTTCAATTGCCAAGGCCCAAAAATCCAAACGAGGAAAGAGATAAAGACTGTCCAAACTATTTCCCCTTTCATCAGATATTGTGGAATCCCATTCAGGAGTGTTTTGTCTTCAAGGAACTCCTTCAAAAAATGGTTGACTCAGGACAAGTCAAGTTGAAAGGTTCTTCAGCTCAGGTAGCATGTGTTACTGCTACAAATCCAGAGGAAGAAGGTGAGTGGCAGGAAGTCAAAAGCAAAAATGCACAAGAATATGATGATTGGATGGTCAGAAAAACAATCAATCAAGCTCATGCCATTTTGAGAACGCAATTGAAGAAACCAATTGTGTCTTCTACTATAAATTCTATAGCGAAACCCTCTTCATCAGTGGGAAAATCCTCAACGAAATGGCATAATTCAATGAAAGAAGAATAATAAGAAGAAGATGAGTATGTTTCAAAGCCCAAGATGTCTTTGACTCTGGCAGATTTTATGCCATCTACTTTGAAGCCACGGGCACCGTCCCACCAAATGGCACAGCCTATATTGGCCAGTCAGGCAGAGTCTTCATTGGATGAAGACATGATCTTCGGTTCTATTAATATGATTCACTTAACAGATTTTTATTCTAGTTGCAGTTTTAATTTCGATGAGCCTGGGTTCCCTGTATCAAACAGAGGAATCAGAGGGAGTTCCCGAGGCTTAGGGTATAGGGGAAGACGTGGATCTTTCAGAGGCCACTATTCCAATTCTACCCCTGCTAGAACTGTGTATGTGGTAGAAAATCATGGAAGAACTCTTCAATGAGCTCAACAAGAACAAGAAAGTTCTTCCACACAAGGCAGATTCAGTCCTGGCATATTTATTCTGGAAGATCGGTTGGAAGATACACCTTCTTTCTCTCATTAAGAAAATAGACCTATTCAGTATAATCTTCCAAATCCAGGAGTATTATCAACTCCTATCCCAATACAAGATGCATCAACTTCCAAAGCATCAACTACCAAGGCCCCTGCTAAGCCACATGTTCCTGTTGGGAAACGCAGACCTTTGGATCAAAATTATGAGGTATTGAAACACGTGTCCCAACTACCGACCAAGTTATCAATTTTGGATAATTTGAATTTATCAAAGGATCTTCAGGAGGAACTCATTGGGGCTTTGTCAAGTCCCCAGTAGTTTGAAACTGAAATTGTTGCAGCTGAAGCCTACCATGTAGAGAATAATCCTACAGAATTCCATGCAGTGATATCTTTCATAGATGAAGATGAAGATGATGTCGTGCATGGACATATTAGACCTTTGTATTTATCTGGATAGGTCAATGGTGTAGACATCCGAAGAGCTTTCATTGATAATGGTTCTGGAGTCAACCTCATCCCCATTCGTACACTTCGTCGATTGGGCCTCACAGAATCTAATTTATCTCCTTCTACTATGATGTTACAAGGATACGATAAAAATTAACAAGAACCACTAGGAGAGATTTCACTCAGAACTCAGTTTGGAGATCTTGTATCCAATTCAGATTTCGTGGTTGTTGATCAAGACTCAGCCTTCAACATCTTGCTTGGAAGACACTGGCTACATAAACATGCGGCTATCCCTTCATCATACCATCAATGTATCAAATATTGTTTCGAAGGTCATGTTGGTACATTGTATGGTGATAAGGCCCCGTTCAAGACATGTGAATCTCAATACATTGAGGCATAATTCTATCACATGAAGGGAAAAGAGAAATCCACAACAAAGGCGATTACAAAAGTTAATGCTCCATATGGTTTGGAAAATATTACAGTAAATCCATTTACACATGTGAGTACAGATTATGTGTTGCCTATCTGTCAAATTGATAGGATAGACCCAAATCCAAATACTCTTTTGGAAACTTCCATAATGTCAATCACGGAAATCAAGCGAGACAACATGAGAGAAATTGGTGATTCACCAGGCAATGATGAAAGCTCAAATGGGGATGTCTTCATTTTATCTATTCAAATCCATCAAGTCTATACTTCGCCAACTAGGCCAGAAGAAGTTATAGAAATTCCTGAGGTAAATGATGATGTCAATTCTCAATCCATCATCTCCTCTTTAATACCCAAGAAAACCCCTTCATCATCAATCGGTTTAGAAATGGAAGCTTCCTCTTCAAGATGTTCAATTTTTAACATCTCTTCTGATCAGGGAAATTCTACTTCATCATCTACTATGCAAGTAGAAACAGAAGAAATAACACATGTTGAAGAAGAAGAGGAAGATCTCAGGGATTCTCCTCCAGCATTTGAATAGGGTATCTCTACTACCGTGGATGAACTCAGAGAAATAAATCTAGGTACAAAAGAAGATCCACGCCCCACTTTAATTAGTGTGGCCAATACTCTGGAAGAGCAAGAGATGTATGTTTCATTTTTAAAGAAAAATCAAGATATATTTGCTTAGAACTATACAGAGATTCCTGGGCTTGATCTTGATGTCGCTACTCATCGTTTGGGCTAGCTAGAAGAACATCAAGGATTTAAGTAAGCTGGATGAAGAACACACCCAACTTATGCTTCCAAAATTGAAGCTGAAATGGATAAGCTTATCAAAGCTAACTTCATCAGAGAATTTGAATATCCCAAATGGTTCGATAATATCGTCCTTGTGAAGAAGAAGAATGAAAAAATTAGAGTTTTCATTGATTTCATAGATCTTAATCGACATTTTCCTAAGGATGATTTTCCATTTCTGATCACAGAACTCTTAATTGATGCAACAAATGGATATGAAGAACTTTCCTTCATGGATGGATATTCTGGGTATAATCAAATCTGAATGGCTCCAGAAGATGAAGAATCTACAGCCTTCAGAGCCCCTCAGGTTGTGTTCTGCTATCGGGTAATGCCCCTTGGCCTAAAGAATGCAGGCACAACATATCAGTGTGCCATGCATCGTATCTTCAAACCCTTTTTTAGGGATGTTTTTTGAATGATATGTGGATGATTTGGTGGATAAAACCAAACAACGTTCTAATCACATGGATTATTTGGAAATTATATTCCACAAACTTTGGCAACATAATTTGAAGATGAACCCCTTAAAATGTGCTTTTGGGGTAACCTCAGGAAAATTTCTCGCCTTCGTAGTACGCCATCATGGTATTGAAGTGAATACTGAGAAGAAAAAGTCAATCCTTGGTATTTCACCTCCTCAAAATTTGAAATAATTGTGAGGGATTCAAGGACACCTGGCCAATATTCGGTGTTTAATCGCCAATTTGGCAGGGAAAAGTTTACCCTTCACCAAATTGATGAAGAAGGGATTAACATACCAGTGGAACAAAGAATGTCAAGAAGCATTCGATATTATCAAGAAGTATCTCTTGTGTCCACCGGTATTAAGGCCACCTATTGAAAGAAGACCACTTATCCTCTATGTGATAAATTTAGAGCGATCATTGGGTGCCTTTATTGCTCAGAAGAATGATATTGGGAATGAAAACAGCCTCTACTATCTTTGTTGGACTATTATTAAAGCAGAAACCTGATACTTAAGTATTGAGAAATGCTGCCTAGCATTAATCTTCATAGTTCAGAAGTTGAGATACTACCTGAAACATCATGAGGTCCTATTGGTATCTCGCAATAACCCGCTCAAATTCATCCTTAGTCGTCCAATGCTTACAGGACGTCTGGTAAGGTGGGCAATTATTTTGCAGTAATTTGATATCCAATATGTGTCTCAAAAGGAAATAAAGGGCCATGCTCTAGCTGATTTCCTTGTTGAACACCCTTCAGTAGATGATACGTCTTTAGATATTGAACTTCATGGTGAAGAAGCCTTCTTTATTCAAGACAGTCTTTAAAAATGGGAAATGTATATTGATGGTGCTTCTAGAAGTCCAACTGGGAGGAAAATGGAAAATCCTAAATTCAATAAAGTTGGGTTAGGAATTGTGCTCATTTCTACAAAAAAGGAAGTGTTACCCTATTCCTTCTCATTGTTGGGAGGTGGTACAAATAATGAAGCGGAATACCAAGATCTCATCACATGCTTGGAGTTAGTGCTTCAAGCACAAGTGTATCACTTAAAGGTGAAAGTTGATTCAGACCGGGTAATTAAACAATTCAATGGGGATTATGCCATCAGAAAAGAAAAACTATTCCCTTTGAATGATTAAGTCAGAGAGTTAATGGCGGAATTTCCTATGGAACAAACATTTTCTATGTCTCGCGATCACAAAATGCCCAAGCTGATGCACTAGCTAATATAGCCATAGCTCTGGAAGATCCATATCGGGACAAGAAAAGCATCAGTATTTCCCATTGTCATACAATTTCACCTTATGTTCAAACCAGAACAGAGGAAATCAATGAAATTAGTCCCATTCCTGAACCATATGGTTATACTATAGGATGGATGACACCTATTAGGGAATACCTTCAAAATGGAACACTTCCACCTGATAGAGTCAGAAAAGAACAAGTCCAGAGATGTGTGGTCAATTTTACTCTTTATGATAGCCCAGGTCACCTAGAGAAAATTGTTTACAAGCATGGTTTTTATGGAGTTCTCTTCAGAAGCATTTATGGTGAAGAGACAATGGCTGTCATGAAAGAAGTGCATGCAGGAGTCTGTGGTGCCCACCAGTCTAGACATAGACTGTCTGATCAAATTAGAAGGCTTGGATACTTTTGGCCTTCAATGATACAAGATTGTGTTGATTTCACAAAGAAGTGTCATCCATGCCAAGTACATGCCAACTTCATTCATCAGCCCCCAGAGTTTCTTCATACAGCTAAATACTCATAGCCATTTTCCACATGAGGAATGGATGTGTTGGGACCTTACCCTTCACTACAGCCAAGTAGTTTAAGTATATTCTTACTACTACTAACTTCTTTTCCAAATGGGCATAGGAAATACCTCTCAAAGAATTTAGTTATAAAATCATTTTTAGCTTCATCATGTCTAACATCATTACTAGATTTGGTGTCCCTCATACCATATTTATGAACAATGGCACCAACTTCTGTTCATCCGAGGTGAGGAAGTGGTATCAAGAATAAAACATCAAATACAATCATTCATCTCGGTATCATGCAGCGGCCAATGGTCAGATAGAAGCCTTCAACAAGACTCTTTCAAACATACTGCAAAAGATGGTGGATAAAGATATGAAGTCATGGCCTGCTATACTCATTCATGCTTTATCGGCTTATTGGACCACCACCCACACTACAACGCGGTCAACTCTATATTTACTAGTATATGGAGTAGAAGCAGTATTTCCCATTAAAGTTAAATTACCTTTGCTCAGATTATCCATTTGTGACCAGTCATCTATAGATGAACAATATCAAAAGTTATTGGATGAATTGGAATGGTTAGATAAGAAAATATTGTGCACCCTACACCACTTGGAAGTCTATCAGAATCGAATTGCATGAGCTTTCAACAAAAAAGTTTGCCTCCGTTCATTCATTCAGGGAGAATTGGTGTTGGTTATCAGAACTCCAATGATACCAGGAAAGAAACCTCCCAAAATTGAACCAAAATGTGAAGGACCTTACTCAATACATAAGGTCTATTCCAAGGAGCATATTCATTAATCTCAATGGATAGAGAACTCATCACTACTCCAACCAATTCCAGATTTCTGAAGAAGTATTTTGTATAATCCTAAAATATATCAATTACAATCCATGCATATGACCTTAAACTATTCTCACTTTCTTCCAACATGACGTTAAACTGTGTCCCCTATAATGGTCCATGCATATGACCTTAAACTATTTTCACGCCTCATATCCAGCAAGACATTAAACTGCACCATTACGATCCATGCATATGACCTTAAACTATTCACAAATTCATCCAACATTATGTTAAACTGTATCGTCCCTTTTCCATCGTCCAATATGATGTTAAATTGTGAAAACAATCCCTTATACGTCCAACATAACGTTAAATTGTGTCCTCTTTTGTCCCTACTGCATGATATTAAACTACATAGTCCCCCCTTTGTCCAACATGACATTAAACTGTATTTTCCCCATCATCCTAACTACACGACGCAAAATTGTATAGAAATCCCTTAATACGTCCTACATTACGTTAACCTGTATTTTGTCCCTGTTACATGACACTAAATTGTGCAGCACCAATAGTCCTCACTATAAGACTTTAAACTTCATAGTCCCTTATATGTCCTACAAGACATTAAACTGTGCATCGTTGGAGTTGTTGTTATCTCTTGTTTCTTACACCGAGTACGACTCATGTGAGCTTAGAGAAAACTTCAACCATAACACCCTCTCTGGGCCTCTAACCATGCGTAAGTCCCAACACCATGTTTTAGGTCATTGTCCCCAAGAACAACTTGATCACTAATTCATTTTTTTTATTTGAACTACACAGACTTTGATCCTTGCCTTCTAGGCTGGGTATGCAGGCAACCTTCCAAGGTTCAAGCCCAAAACCAATATCTTCACATCGGTTCACCTCTATCTAATACGATGTTGATTCGTGAAGCCGCCACCAGAACCAATATTTTTTACGTTAGTTCACCATCATCCTTGTTAAAGGATGTTAAATTGCACAACACCTTTGTCCTATATGACAATAAACTACAACATTATTTGATACCCTCACCTGAGAGGGAATCATTATTTACATTGATCTCCAATCATGTTATATTCCAAAGACTATGTGCATACATGGAAATTCCTGAACCTTTTATCTTGGGTCAAACCATCATTGCACTAAAGTCCCCTTTCACCCTTCACATGTACGAACCAAATCTGTACAGAGGGTATTTCTAGAACTACGTTGGCTCGATTCCCATCTTTATGGGATACGTAGGAATGTTTGAGTGTCCCTAGAATATAGCCCCAATTCTTTTGGGCCTAACCCCAAATTCCACTTTCAGTCCCCTTGCTGAAAAGTCCCTATGAAAACACACATTGTGTATTCATTATTATGGTCCGAGCTCTATGACCCTAAACTAAGATCTCCCATACTTTTGTCCCAAACGACGTTAAACTGTATTTCAAGAACTACATATAGCTTGATTACCATCCTTATGGGATACGTAGTGAAGTACAATATTTCAATTCAGGACCCAACAACAATATGATTATGGTTAGCATTGATATTTGTATCTCTACATGCATTGAACAAATTCGCATTTTTATGTGTCTTAATCCGAACCTTAAATATTTTCAGATCTCCATACCCTTTTTCTCGACTTTTGGTCACAAAATGTCTGAAACATGAGAGATCTTTTGCTTGAGTATGTAGCATGTTCCCTTAGGCAGCCTTGCATAGGTAGTCTATATAACAGACCTGTCAGCAAAAAGATACCATTTTATGACTATGCAGCCAATTCCCTTAGGTGGACCTACATAATTCAACCCCCTAATAGGTTTGTTAAATAATGGTAACTCCATTCATGGGAAAAAACCTCTTTAGTCTTTAGTTTTCTTAACAACAATATGTAGGGATCCGATAAAATAGTCATCCTTAACATATTTGTCCCATAATCTTTTTCCTGATCTGAATGTATTCAAGTCTATGGTTTATATTTCCCTTCCCTACGTTTGGGTCAGACCTTCGTAGGAGTGACATTCATCTAGTTCATAGACAATCTGGTTTGGATATATCTTCTCCATATTCAAGTACCTCTCTTTATACAGCAAAGTCTATGATTGGGAAAATTTTAATCCCCATAAACATTCATTGGCTTTTTAGTAGTAGAAAAGTAAATTTCAGAGAGTTCTTTTCCCTGACTATGCAGCACGTGCCCTTAGGTGGCCTTGCATAAGTAGTCTACATAATATACCTGTCAACCAAAAGATGCTATTATTTGACTATGTAGCCAATTCCCTTAGGTGGCCCTACATAATTCAACCCCCTAACGGGTTTCTTAAATAATGGTAACTTCATTCTTGGGAACTACTTCGTCTAATGCCTTTTAGCCCTATTTCATATCATTCCTCAGATTCAAAATTTCTCAAGTCATAATTTACATATTTTCCCCCATACTTGAGTGTGGTAATATTTTTTCAGATAAATTGTCAAATAATTGAGTCAATTTTCATCCATTCGGACAAAGATATTTCGACCTTAAACATTAGCCTTTTTATGTCCGATGTGCATGACGTTAGACTGCCCACAAAAGACAAAGGAACTCCGAATAAAATTCAATTTCAAACTCACTAAACATTTAATTGAATGATTTTAGGTAATATTGAGCAATTAAAAGATTCAAAGTTTATAGAGTTATTTATTATAATCCTATAAAAATCAAATTATGTTTACTAGGCTCAGTGGCTTAGGTAAAAATTAAGCAGGAAGCAAAAGAAAAGTATGCGCAAATGACTAATGATGAAAGTGTTTTTCATTGATGCACAAGAGTTAGAAGGACATCCACAGACTACAGTCTCTTCTCTTTTTTAGGAATTACAAAAGACATTCAACATAACGCTTTATTTGATTTACGAAATCCCGAGCTTCATCAGCAGCCTCCTGGAATTCATTCATCCAACTTGATACAATAATAGATGCAGTAATACCAACTCTTCTTGGAACAATTGTAAAAGAATGTTCTTGAGTGCGGTTTTAGAAAATTTTTGACTGATCAAACAGTGACTATGTTTTTGTCCAAGAGACTTGGAAGATGGATACATGGATTTGATAATGAAGCATTGGAAGTAAAGAGCCATTTTGAGAGAGTACTCTTTTCAGATATTGTTCTAATGCCATTTTTGCCTTCTCTCCACCAACAGGGAATGGAAAACATTTCAGCCCATGGGTTTTCCATTTTCATATCTGCAAGGAAATGGCATGGTGGAAAATTTTGAAAGTTCACACCATTTTTGTTTCTCTTAATTCACAACATAACCGAAATAGAGGAGTTTCAGTGCAGCTGCATCTCAGGCATATAGTTCTTTGAATATGGAACATTGACTCCTTGCAGATGACCATGACCATACAGAGGCAGGTAGATGCTCTGTGGGAAATTAAGATGATATTTCTTCAAGTACTTAGCCAAATCTGGGAGAGTGTTGTCGTAGATATCATAGTAATCATGGTCAACAATGTTTATCATGTCATCAATCCGCTTGCTAGCCAGTTCATCATCTGTTCCGATTCTCTTGGGAGCCATTGAATCTGCACAAAAGTTGAATAAATTAACTCTTAAATAGTTTTATTTTTCATAATATTTGTGAAGAAATTTGAAAAAAATGGCTAAGTCATTAAGGCGCGTAAGTATCAGTGTGTCACGCAAGTGTTGGTGTGAAGGTATCACCGCCCAAGTCCAAATACCTCTACAGCAGCGCGATAGCAAAGAAACAACGGAAAAAAGAGCAACTTGCATGGCGAAGGAAACTTGTGCGGTGAGAGCTCGAAAGTATGAAATCCGGATGCTTTGTACCGAAATGGGGCCGCATATTTATAGGCCAAATCCATACCCTGCGTGCCGAAGTCTGCCCTGGTAGAAGTTGTGCGCCACTACCTGCGCGGCATACCTTGCGCGTCGCATGTTCCTTGGTTTTCTTCTTTTCCTCAGAGTCACATCCTCATTTCTTTCAGATCCAACTCTGAGGGGGGACTTTTGTTGATGCTCCTTTCCGTCACAGAGTCTAAACAAATGAAAAGGGAAATACCTTTAACCCAAAGTGATTCATCCTTTAAAGAAACATCAAAAATTGACAAAGGCATGAACAAAGATTCATTTGCACTTGGGTCGCACAAGTTCCACCAAGGTCACACAAGTATACTTGCACGCCACCCAATGGTCACGTAGGTGACTTGTACGCCCTCTTTGAAATTTCACCCAGGGTCTTATCCAGCCTATAAATACCCCATGTGGCCCCCCCATTAAATGGGGGAAAAATTCCAGAAATGCAGATTTGAGCACTCGTTTCCCTAGTCTTTTCTCGAAGCTTTCGAACACTTATAAGGTAATTTCATACTTATAACGGAAGATCTAAAGATGGGGAGTAAGGCCTAAGTGTTTAAACCCATCAACACTTGCGCGCCTAAGTGGCCAACCCTTAAGGGAAATGGCCACACTTGTACGCCGCCTTACCCCTTCAACAAAACTTGCGCGCCTCTCTTCTGGATGCCTCTAGGGATAATACTAAGGGCTTGAGCCAAACCTTGCCCAAGTTTTACCCTAATGGTTGACCACCGCGCAAGTACACATGTGTCGTGCAGGAATACCTACGCGACCAGGACTTGTGCGCCCACGCAGGACTTATTCGCCCCTCTCTTTTTGGGTGCCCTTCCTGCCCATTTCACCTCTCCTATGCCTATCCACCTCTCCTATTCAAGATTCAGCCTTCAAACCCCTCTTCAAAGCCATTTATGGCATGTTTCCTTTGTTGGCTTTCGTATCTGAAAGGAATTATGTGGAACATTTCTCAAAACCTAGTGATTTACACATATTTATTTCACTAAGGTTAGAAATTTCATTCATTCAACCTCATCCTTTATGATGAGAGAATCATTAACCTGGACCTCCTTTTTAGGAGTAAGTCCTAGTACAAATTCTCATTAATTTGGACATCCTCCTTAGGAGTAAGCCCCAAGTCCCCTAACCTCATCCTCCTCATTAGGAGTAAGCCCTAGTCATAATTTCCTATGTTTGGGATTCCTTTTCAGGAGTAAGCCTCACTCTCAAAGTTCCCAAATCTGGGAATCCTCCTCAGGAGTAAGCCCCAACAATAATTCCCTTAACCTGGGCTTCCTTTTCAGGAGTAAGCCCCAGTCTCAAAATCTACAAATGTGGGCATCCTCCATAGGAGTAAGCCCCTAGTTCCTTAATTCTAAAAATACCTTAACCTGGGCCTCCTCCTTAGGAGTAAGCCCCAGTCTTAAAATCCCTTTAACTTGGGCCTCCTCCTTAGGAGTAAGCCCCAGTCTTAATTTCTTTTTACCAGTCTTAACATACTTTTTGATCTGGGCTTCCTTCTTAGGAATAAAACCCAATCATAAGTCCCTCATAATTTGGGCATCATCCTCAGGAGTAAGCCACAAGTTAGAGTATCCAAATCTCCATAAAGTATATATACCTTTATGGACCATGTTCCCAAACTTCTTCTTTGAAATAAGTCCCAATATCTATCTATTTGGGCAGTCATAGATACATAATCCCCACATCATTTTCAATGATTGCATCTTTCGTGGCACAATTGTCTAGTTTTACCAATACCTCTTGTTTCTCACACCGAGCATGACTCACGTGATCTTATAGTGTAAAAGTAATTATGACATATTTCTTTGAGCCGTCAATCATACATAAACATCATACTCCCTTACTTGAACTACCTGGGTTCTGATTCCTTTTCTAAATAAAGGATATGTAGGTAGCCCATCTGCGGGTAAGATCCCAACTTCAAAATAATCCATGTCCTTCTGAATGAAAATAAACATCAAGTTCCCCACTGAGTGGCTTTAAAACAAGTATGGTCATCATAATGACCAAGAGAATTTTATGTAATGTATTAATGGATACCATTGACTAAGAATATCTAACAAATACAGAAGATTATCTTTCAATGAAGAACCTCGAATACATATAAAAGATTCTCAAAATTTCCTACATATCAATCATTGATTGTCGGATCTAAAGGAAAGATCATTTTATACTTGGTAATTTAATAAGGATTCATGAACATAAGTTAAATCTATAAAGAGAGTCCCGGAGTTGACAATAATTCCCCTAAAAAAGGAGTGATGAGTCCGACCTCCCGTCCTCTCGACCAATACAAATTATTAAGTCTCATCGGTCCATAACTAATGAGCACCTAACTTTGGAATGTAGGTCCAAATGGATATAGAATCATTGGATGTTTCCAGTTCTACGAAGAAACCCATTAGAAACCACTTGGAATGTTTGAACCTTAAACAAACGAGTCCATTCCCAATTCCAGAGGAAACAATTATTATCACAGTTTTATTATTATTATTATTATCATTATTATCATTATTATTATCATTATCACATGCAAATTCACATGCATGTGTGTTGTTATTTATTATTTATTACCATGCACGTGCATGCGTTATTATTATTATTACTACAATTAGTATTATTAATATTATCATCAAATGTAAATGTACATGCACATGCATGTAAGTTCTTATTTATTATTATTTATTTATTATGTACTACTATGCACATGCACATGAAATGAACTTGCATTATTCTATTATTATTATTATTATTATTATTATTATTTTATTTGTTGATTGTATCTTCAAATAAAAATGCAAATGAACGTGCATTGTGATTTATTATTAATTACCATGCACGTGCATGCGTCATTATCATTATCATTACATGTAAATGCAGATGCACGTGTGTTATTATATTTTATTTATTATCATGCACATGCAAATGCAATGCACTTGCATTATTATAGTATCACATGTGTTACTATTATTTATTCTAATGCACGTGCACACGCAATGCACATGCGTTATTCTATTATCTCATAAGTTATTGTTTATTATTTATTATCATTCATATGGAAATGCAAATTCATGTAGAGTTGGTTATTATTTATTGTTTATTACCATGCACATGCACATGCACATGCACATGCACATGAACTTGTATGTGCATAATTATTTATTATTTATTATCATTCACATGCACATGCACATACACATGCAATTCACATGCATTATTATTTATTATCATTCACATGCAAATGTGCAGGCATATGCACATGCACGTGCATTATGATTTATTATTTAAACCATGCACATGAATATTCACATGCACGTGTGTTATTACTACTATTATTATTAGAGGTTTTTTAGGGTTTCCTAGCATTTTTTGGTTTTTTAGGTGTTATTAAAATTTATTATGGTTTGTTAGGGTTTTGGGGGGGTTTTAATGGTATATTAGAGTTTTTAGGGTTTGGTAGGGGTTATTAGGATTTTATTAGGATTTATTATGGTGTGTCAAGGTTTATTAGGGTTTATTAGGTATTTTTAGTGTTTTATTTGGATCGAGTTGGCTTTATTATGGTATATTATGGTATATTATGGTATATTTTTGTATGTTTAGGATTTATTAGGGTTTATTAAGGTTCATTATGGTTTATTAATTTTTTAGAGGGTATATTAGGGGTTTTTAGTGTCTAGTAGTTTTTATTCGGGTTTATTAGTGCTTTTAAGCTTTGTTATGTTTTATTAGCATTTATTAGGGGTTTTAGGGCCTTTTAAGGGTATATTTGTGTTTTTTATGGTTTAGTGGGGTTTATTATTGTTTATTATGGTGGGTTAAGTTTTATTGGGGTTGAGTAGGTTTTTTTAGGTTTTTTTTAGCGTTGAGTTGGTATCATTAAGGATTTATAAGGGTTTATTAGGGTTGAGTATGGTTTATTAGGGTTTGTTAGGGAATTTTCGGGTTTACTAGGGTTTGTTAGTGTTTTATTCGGGTATATGAGTGTTTTTTAGATTTTTTAATATATATGAGGGGTTGTTATGACATTTTAGGTTTTATTAGCATGTTTTTATTATTTGTGAGCATTTTTAATGGTTTATTAGATTTTATTTGAATTTATTATGGTTTATTTGGGTTTCTAGGGATTTTTAATGGTTTTTTTGCATTTTTTTTATTGGGGTTTAGTTGGGTTTTATTAGGTTTTGTTATGTTGTGACAATGTTTATTAGGTTTAAGAAGGTATTTTTAGGGTTTTATTATGGTTTAATTTGGGTTTATTAGTTTTTATTATGGGTTATTAGGGTTTTTTAGGGTTTATTATGGTTTGTTAAGGGTTTATTAGTTTTTTTTGTTTTTTAGGTTATATTAGAGTTTGTTTGGTCTTTTTAGATAATGTAGCGTGTTTTTATTATTTGTGAGCATTTTTTTGTTTGTGAGCGTTTTTAGGGTTTCTTAGGTAATGTTAGAGTATATTATGGTTTATTAGGGTCTCTAAGATTTTTAAGGTACATTACTATTTTTGTCTTTATTAGGTTATATTAGTGTTTTTAGGTCTTTTTATGTAATATAGCACGTTTTTATTGTTTCTGATAATTTTTTTATTGTTTGTGCACATTTTTAATGTTTATTAGGTTATATTAGAGTTTATCAGGGTTTCTATGGATTTTTTAAGGTATACTAGTATTTTTTTCTTTATTAGGCTTTTTAGGGTTTTATTAGGGGTTATTATGGTGTGTTAAGGTTTGTTAGGGTTGAGTGGGGTTTATTTGGCTATATTTATGGTTTATTTGTGCTTTTTAGGGTTTTTTTGGGGTTTATTAGGGTTTATTAGTGTATATTAGTGTCTATTAGGGTTGTTTAGGGTTGTTTAGGTTTTCTTAACGTGTTTTTAGGGTTTATTAGGTTTTATTATCATTTATTAGGGTTTATTAGGTATTTTTGGTGTTTTATTAGGGTTGAGTAGAGTTTCTTAGGGTTTTTAGGGATTATAAGGTGTTTTTAGGGATTATTAGAGTTTATTAGGTGTTTATTATTGTTTAATTTTTTATATTATGGTATATTATAGTTTAATATTTTTGAGGGTTTTAAAGCGTCATTAGGGTTTTGTAGCATTTTTTAGGGTTTGAGTAGCGTTGTTAGAGTTTATGTAGCATTTTTAGTGTTTATGTAGCATTTTTAGGGTTTAGATAGCAGTTTTAAGTTTTATGTATCATTTTTAGGGTTTATGTAACGTTTTTAGGGTTTATGTAGTTTGTTTAAGGTTTTAGTTTTATGTAGCATTTTTTAGGGTTTATATTGCGTTTTCTGCGTTTCTGTATCATTTTTAGGGGTGATGTAGCATTTATGTTGCATTGTTTGGGGTTTATGTAATTATATTACAGTTAATGTAGTGTTTTTAGGGTTTATATTGTGTTTTTAGGTTTTATGTAGCATTTTTTGATGATTATGTTGTGTTTTTAGGGTTTATGTTGTGTTTTTTAGGGTTTATGTAGTGCTTTTAGGGTTTATGTAGTGTTTTTTGGGTTTATGTTGTGTTTTTTTGTTTATGTTGGTTTTTTAGGGTTTTTATTGCATTTTTAAGGGTTTATGTAATGTTTTTAGGTTTTATGTATCTATTTGAAGCCTTTTTTAGGGATTTAATGGTTGTTTATGGTTTGTTGTTTTTTATGGTTTTTAAGGGTTGTTAATGGGTGTTTATGGTTTTTTATGGTATCTGGTGGATTTTTAATGGGTTTTTAGGTGGGTTTATGGGTTTATTTGTTTTTTTGGGAATGATAGGGTTTGTTGGGGTTTTTAGTGTGTTTTAGGGTTTGATTGAGTATTTTAGTGGATTTTAGGTTTTATATAATGTGTTTTAGCATTTTTTTTGTGTTCTTTAGGGTTTTTAGTGTTCTTGAGAGTTTAATATTGTTATTTAGGGTGTATTAGGGTTCTTTAAGGGTTATTACTGTTCTTTAGGATTTGATATAGTTTATTAGCACTTTTTATTGTATATTAGGGTTTTATTTGGCTTTTGTAGGCATTAATAGCATTTTATTGGGTTTATCAACCATTTTTTGGGTTATTTAGGATTATTTAGTTTTTATTAGGTTTTTTTATTTATTATGGTTTAGTAACGTGTATTTGGGTTTATTACAATTTATTAGGGTTTATTATGTTATGTTAGGGTTTATTGCGGTTTATTATGGGTTTGTTATGGTTTGTTTTAGTTTGTTAAGATTTATTTGGCGTTGTTAGGATTTGATACGATTTATTTGGGGTTTCTAGTGTTTGTTACGGTTTATTTTGTGGTTATTAGGGTATGTTAGGGTTTATTTGTGGGTTGTAGGGTTTTGTAGGCTATTATATGGAGGTTTTTGTAGCTTTTAGTTGGGCTTGTTAGGGTTTTTAGTTATTATTATGGTTTATTATGGTTTAATAGTGTTTTTTATTGTATATTATGGGTTTTAGATATTTTTTAGTGTTTATTAGGGTCTAATAAGGATTGTTAGGGTTTATAACAGGTTACTTCAATTTATTGGTGTTTTTTGGAGTTTTTAGGGTTTAATAGTGGGTTTTAGGGGTTATTAGGGTTTAATGGTGGTTTTTAGGGTTTATTAGTGGTTGTTAGGGTTTGTTAGGATTTGTTAGGGTTTGTAGGGTTTGTTACGGTTTGTTTGAGTTGTTTGGGGTTTTATGTGTTTTTTTTGGAATTTATGGGTGTGTTTGGATTTTTTATGCATTGTTAGGGTTATTTTAGCATTTTTTGGGTTTTTTTTCATTTTGTGGGTTTTGATTCATTTTTTTGTTTTCTGTAGCAATTGTTAGGTTTTATGTTGCGTTGTTAGTGGCTTTAGTGATTCTTTAGGGTTTTTAGGGTTCTTTAGGGTTCTTTATGGTGTATTAGGGTTTCTTTTGAAGGGTTTTAGGGTGTTCTAGTGGGTTTTTAGGGTTTTTAAGGGTTTCATAATGTCGGTTAAGGTTTTCTTAGGCATTTTTAGGCTTTAAAGTGTTTTTTAATCGTTTTTAGGGGTTTTAGGGTTTTAGTGTTTTTTTGAGGTTTTTTGAGGTTTTTTACGGTTTTTTATATTTGTTTTTAGGTTTTTTTTCAGTTTTTTTGTGTTTTGAGGGGTTTTAGGGTTTTTTTGGGTTTTGGGGGTTTTT
The DNA here is from genome assembly GCA_963277665.1 of Viscum album. NCBI lineage: Eukaryota > Viridiplantae > Streptophyta > Magnoliopsida > Santalales > Viscaceae > Viscum > Viscum album. Next base: position 879,140,756 of record OY728167.1, read on the forward strand.
AGGGGTTTTAGGGTTTTGTCAGGTTTTTCAGGGTTTGTTAAGGGTTTTTTGTGAATATTAGCATTTTGAAGGGTTTAATAGCATTTTTGTAGTATATTTGGGTTTTTATGTATTTTGTATCTTTTATTGGGTTCTAATAGGGTTGTTAGGATTTATTATGATTTATTAGTATTTATTAGGGTTTAGTAGTGGGATTTAGGGTTTATTAGGGTTTATTATGGTTTATTATTGGATGGTAGGGCTTGTTTGGATTTATTAGTGTTTATTACAGTGATTTAGGGTGTCTAAGGGTTTGTTAGGGTTTCTAAGGGTGTGTTAGGGTTTCTATTGGTGGGTGAGGGTTTTTATTGGCGGGTTAGGGTTTCTAAGGGTGTGTTATGGTTTCTAAGGGTGTCTAAGGTTGTGTTAGGGTTTATATGGTTGTGTTGGAATTTCTAAGGGTGTGCTAGGGTTTCTAAGGGTGTGTTACGGTTTCTAAGATTGTTTTAGGGTTTTTAAGGGTGTGTTAGTGTTTCTTATATTTTCTTTGGGTTTTGTTAGGGTTTTAGGGTTTTGTTAGGGTTTCTTATGGTTTCGTAGGGGTTTTTAGGGTTTCTTTGTGATTTTTTTGTTTTATTGGAGTTTCTTAGTTCTTCTTGGGGTTTTTAGGTATTCTTAGGGTTACTTAGGGTTTTTTAGTTTTTGTTATGGTTTTTTAGTCTTTTTTGGGGTTTATTAGGGTTTTTAGGGTTTGTTAGGGTTTGTTTGGGTTTGATAGGGTTTTTTAGTGTTTGTTAGGGTTTTTTATGGTTTGTTATGGTTTTGAATGGTTTTTAATAGTTTTAGTGTTTATGGGGTTATTCATGGTTTGTTAGGGTTATTTAGTTGTTCATGGTTGTCACAAATGTGTAGAGCTAGTCACAAGCTTCAATTTGATATGTGGTAGAGGTGAAAAGGACACCCAGAGCAGAAGCTACAGTCATTTGGAGGAAATAAGGACATTTTGGGACTTTAAGAACATGATTAGGTGTTCCTATTGGTCAAAGATGTGTAGATCTAGTCAAATGTTTCGATTTAATATAAGGTAGAGTCAAAATGGACTCCCGGAGTAGATGTTATGTTCTTTTGGAGAGTTTAAGTACCTTTATGGGCCTTCAAGGATATGAGAAGGTGCTTCAGTGGTTATAGGAGTGTAGGTCTAGTCGCAAGCTTCGATTTGAAATGTGGTAGTGGAAAAACGAACAACCATAGAAGAAGTTATTGCAAAACGGACACCAGAAGCCAATCTTTTGACCATCCAAATGAATTTTGGGTCTTTTGGGGGTTGAAGAATGTCAGAAAGGGTTTTAGTGGTTACCATAGTGTGTATCATTTCACAATAATCGATTTTATATGTGGTAGATCCAAAATGAACACACGTATCAGAAGTTATTGTCATTTTAAATTGAGCAACTCTCCGAAGACCTAAAAACAAAAGAAACTCGCAACTCACTAAAATAGGCATAACTACTCCTCTGGTGTCCGTTTGAGCGTTGTGACCGATCAAATCGATTCTCATGAGATGAGTGAGGACCATGTTTAGTAGAAACTATGAGAAGATCAAAATAATAAAAGACATATTAGTTATACCACTCTAAAAAAGGATGACTTAAAGAATGTTCAAGTTATATTGGAGACCCAAAAATCCTGGAAAACCATCATAATTCCCCCAAAACTCCATTTCCGTGTACGGATCTATGTCAAATTTTTCTAAAAATGGTCATAACTTCTGATTTGTGTGTCTGTTCGGCCTCCGACACCTGTTTTTATCGTAATTCATTCCATCAGATTCAGTTTGACTATTAATGGAGTGGAAATGGACAATCGAAGAAGAAGTTATTCCTTTTTCAATGACTCTATGATTTGTTAGGTTTTTTGAGACCCCATTTCTATCATTTTTGTCCTTTCTTTTGTTTTTTCAAACAACTATAACTTATTATTATGGTTATTATTATTATTATCATCATCTCATCCACATGCACATGCACGCGCATTATTATTATATTTTTATTACCATACATGTGAACATACAAATGCACACATGTTATTTTATTATCACATGCGTTGTTATTATTATTGTTATTATTATTATTGTGGTTGTTGTTGTGGTTGTTCTTGTTGTTTTTGTTATTATCATCACATGAAAATGAACATCCGAATACAAATACACGCACATTAAATGCATGTGCATTATTCTATTATCACATGCATTGTTAATAATAATAATAATAATATTATTATTATTATTATTATCATCATCATCATTATCACATGCAAATGCAATGCACGTGCATTATTATTTATTACCGTGCATGTGCACACATAATGAACATGAAATATTCTATTATCACATGCACCGGTAGTACTACTATTATCACCACTACTACTACTATTATTACTACTGTTGTTATCATTACTATCATCACATGCAAATGTAGATTCACGTGCATATGTAATTCACTTGTATTATTCTTTTATTATTATTATTATCATAACTATTATTATTATTATTATTATTATTATCATCATCATCATTATCATTATTATTATCATTATCACAAGCAAATGCACATGTGTGTGTTGTTATTTATTATTTATTACCATGCACGTGCATGCATTATTATTATTATTATTACAATTAGTATTATTAATATTATCATCAAATGTAAATGCGCATGCACATGCATGTGCATTCTTATTTAGTATTATTTATTTATTATTTACTACTATGCACATGCACATGAAATGCACTTGCATTATTCTATTATAATAATTATTATTATTATTTTTGTTGGTATCATCAAATAGAAATGCACATGCACGTGCGTTGTTATTTATTATTTATTACCATGCACGTGCATGCGTCATTATCATTTTCACTACATGTAAATGCACATGCACATGTGTAATTATATATTATTTATTATCATGCACATGAAAATGAAATGAACTTGCATTATTATATTATCACATGTGTTAATATTATTTATTCCCATGCACGTGCACACGCAATGCATATTCATTATTCTATTACAACATGTGTTATTATTAATTATTTATTATCATTTACATGAAAATGCACATTCATGTGGACTTTGTTATTTTTTGTTGTTTATTACCATGCACATGCACATGCACATGCACAAGCACTTGGATGTGCGTTATTATTTATTATTTATTATCATTCACATGAACATGAACATACACATGTAATTCACATGCGTTATTATTTATAATTTAGTATTTATTTTCATTCACATGAAAATACACAAGCATATGCACATGCACATGAGTTATGATTTATTATTTAAACCATGAACATTCATATGCACATGCACATGCGGTGTTACTATTATTATTATTAGAGGTATTTTTAGGGTTTAATAGCATTTTTTAGAATTTTTAGGCGTTATTAACATTTATTATGGTCAGTTAGGGTTTTAGGGTGTTTAATGGTATATTAGCAATTTTTAGGGTTTGGTGGGGGTTATTAGGATTTTATTAGGGTTTATTATGGTGTGTTAAGGTTTATTAGGATTTATTAGGTATTTTTAGGGTTTTATTAGGATTGAGTTGGGTTTATTAGGGTATATAATGGTATATTATGGTATATTTGGGTATGTTTAGTATTTATTAGGGTTTATTATTGTTCATTATGGTTTATTATATTTTAAGTGGGTATATTAGGGTTTTTAGGGATTAGTAGTGTATATTAGGTTTTATTTGTGCTTTTAAGCTTTGTTAGGTTTTATTAGCATTTATTAGGGGTATTAGGTCTTTTAATTGTATATTTTCATTTTTTAGGGTTTAGTGGGGTTTATTGTGGTTTATTATAGTGTGATAAGGTTTATTAGGGTTGAGTATTGTTGACGCTCCTTTCGTCACAGAATCTAAAAATCGGAAAAGGGGAATATCTGAGCTCAAAGTTATTCAACCTTTGAAGAAAATATCAAAAATCGACAAAGGCATGAACAAAGGATCAACAACAACTGTACCGCGCAAGTTATATCACTATCGTGCAAGTCCACTTGTGCGACGCCCTTGGTCGCGCAAGTGACTTGCGCGACCTAAGTGATAACCGCCCGGTAACCGCCCAGGGTCTTCTCCTGCCTATAAATAGACCCTGTGGGCCCCCCATTCAAGATGATCATTTTTCAGAAACTCGGATTGAAGCTCCCGATGCCCAAGTCTCTTCTCAAAGCTTCCGGAACACTTCTAAGGTAATTTCTTACCTAGAACGGAAGATCTAAAGAGAAGAAGGAAGGCCTAAGTGTTGAAACTCATTAACACTTGCGCGCCGCCTTATTTCCTTCAATAGAACTTGCGCGTCCCTTTTCGGGAAGAACTTCAAGAGGATTCTAAAGGGATTAATAAAGAGTCGCCCAAGTATTCTAATGCTGGTTGAAAATCGCGCAAGTACCCCACATGTCGCGCAGGTATACCTGCGCGACCAATACTTGTGCGCCCACGTAAGACTTGTGCGCCTTTCAAGACTTGCGCGCCCATACCTTTTTGGGTGCCCATCTTGCCCATTTTACCCCTCTTAAACCATTTCACCTTTCCTATTCAAGATTCAGTCTTCAAGATACTCTTCAAAACCATTTATGGCATGATTTCTTGATTTGAATTCCTTATTTGAAAGGAATTCCGTGGAATATCTCTCAAAACATAGTGATTTATACATTTTTATGTCACCAAATATTGAGAGTTCATTCATTCAACCTCATCCTTTAAGATGAGAGAATCTTTAACTTGGGAATCCTTCTTAGGAGTAAGCCCCAAGTCCTCTATCATGGGCATCCTTCTTAGGAGTAAGCCCCAAACCTTAATCCTTAACCTGGGCTTCCTTTTCAGGAATAAGTCCCAGTCATAAATCTTGGGCTTCCTTCTCAGGAGTAAGCCCCAAGTCCCTTAAATTCTCTTTAACCAGTCCAAATTTACCCTTGATTTGGGTTTTCCTTTTTAGGAGTAAAACCCAATCATAAATCCCCTCCTAACTTGGGCATCCTCCTTAGGAGTAATCCCCAAGATTAGAGTATTCAAATCTCCATGAAGCACATATACCTTTATGGACCCTGTTCATGGATTTTCTCCCTAAAAGTGAATCCTAAACCTTCATCTATCTGGGCAGTCATACATACATAAGCCCCAAATCATTTCTTATGATTGCATCTTTTCATGGCACAATTGTCTAATTTTTTACCAATACCTCTTGTTTCTCACACCGAGCATGACTCACGTGAGCTTAGAGTGTAAAAGTAATTATGACATCCCTCTTTGAGCCATCAATCATAAACATCATACTCCCTTACTCGAACTACGTGGGTTCTGATTCCTTTTCCAAAAAAAGGATACGTAGGTAGCCCATTTATGGGTTCGATCCCAACTTTGAAATAATCGATGTCCTTCTGAATGACGATAAACTTCAAGTGCCCCACTAAGTGGCTTTAAAACCAGCCTGGTCATCATAATGACCAAGAGACTTTTATAAATGTTTTTTTTGAAGGATACCATTGACTAAGAATCTCTAAATAGATACAGATGATTCTCTATTTATGAAGAACCTCGAATACATATAAGAGATCCTCTAAATTTCTTACATATTTAATCATTGATTGTTAAACTGAAGGAAAGCTCATTTTATACTTGGTAATGTAATAAGGATTCACGAACATAACTTAAATCTATAAAGAGAGTCCCGGAGTAGACAATAATTCCCCTCAAAAAGGTGTGATGAGTCCGACCTCCCATCCTCTCGACCAATGAAAATTCCTAAGCCTCATTATCCCACAAGCTAATGAGCGCCTACCTTTGGAAAGTAGGTCCAAACGGATGTGGAATCATTGGATGTTTCCGGTTCTACGAACAAACCCGTTAGAAACCGATCGGAACATTTGAATCTCCCATCTAGGAGGTCATCCCCGAATTCCGAGGGAAACAAAAAATGGTGAACCCGACGTGAATCCTTAACCAAGTTAAAGTGATATTCTTCTTATTTGTTAGGCCCCTTGGGCCAACAAAGAAATAATTGACATGTGCTCATCCAAAAGATGCAGTGGCCGGATTCATCTTGATTATGTCTGTTATATGGAACAGGCACTCTTTTCTCAAGATCTTCTGCAAAATGGATTTCCTTAAATTCACCCCTGTGAATACTGCTGCTGTGAACACCTCTACTGTGAGGTCCGCTGCTGTGAAAACCAATGCTGCTACTCCTGCTGGAACGTCGTCCTCTTTGAGGATGACATCACCAACTCAGCTTCTTCAACACTGGGTTTCTAATGCACTGGTTAAGGAGTACCGTCGCAACAGTACTATCCCAACTCCGGAGGCCGCTCATCAAGCCCTCCAGGTTAACAACTCTACATGGTCGTCCGGACAACGGCAACCAGTGATCAAGAAGCAGGCGGTGCTGACTACCGTCTCCAACCGTTTCGGGTCGTTATCCCCGGAACGCAATTTCCATTCACTCCCTTACTCTGAGGAAGTGAATGAGCAGGTCCCTCAGGGCCTTAATTCAAAAAGACAGGAGTCCTTCACGAGGGCTCCCATCAACTATCGCCGCCAGAATCGTGCGGTAGTGCGCCCTCAACATGATGAGGGTACCGACTCCAGGCATTCAGCTCAGGTTCCTCGAACCCGAGCAGGCAAGATGAACCGCCAGAGACGGAATCCGGTTAATAATGGCCAGGTTATCAACCCTGCCATCTCTGGAGAAGTCCACCAAACTAACTTGGTGGCAAACAACGAGCAGGCACACACACCTGTCCATTTTAATTCCGCTGTCCAGCAGACTCGTCTGGCAGCATCAAGCCAATCCCGCCAGGCAATTCCGGCGGAGTACTATAGGCAGGAACATGTACCTGCTTATGTATCATCAATTAGTCAGCAGGCTCGCCTGACTACATATGATGGATTCCACCAACCTAACTTGGTGGCGAATAACGAACAGGCACACACACCTGTCCGTTTTAATTCCGCTGTCCAGCAGACTCGTCTGGCAGCATCAAGCTAATCCCGCCAGGCAATTCCGGCGGAGTACTATAGGCAGGAACATGCACCTGCTTATGCATCACCAGTTAGTCAGCAGGCTCGTCTGAATACATATGATGGATCTCGTCAACCGCGTTTGGCGAAGTGTAATCAGCAGGCACATACACCTGCTAATACTAATCAAGCCTACCAACAGTCTCGCTTGGTAGCTCACGGAGAATTCAGTCGGAAAGCCCCGACGACAAACAGGAGGCAGACTCAACTCTCTGCCTCCACACTTGAATACTGTTAGGATTCACTGACAGGAAAAGGAGGACAGGAGCAGGCACATACACCTACTCCAAAACCAGAATGGACGTATATCCCTGTTCCGGTGGCTGAAGTCACCAAACATATTTTGTCAATGGTGAAAGAGCAGAAGCAAATTCCTGCTCATATTCTGGATGCTTGCCAGGATATCATAACAGCTTCAGCATCATCTCAGGGACAGACACATAAATCTATCCCTAGCAGTGGAGTGACACATCAACAATTCACTCCAGAACAGACACACACATCTGTTCTAGTCCAAGAGGGTCATGGGTCATACTCCCCCATATCATACGGACAACCAAGTCAGGAAAATACACCTGATTTGAGTGGAGATCGTCAGCCTAACCTGACCATATTTCCTGATCAGGCACATACACCTGCTCAGAGTAACCACTTTCATCAACAAGTGGTTTCCAAAGCGAGTAAGAAGGCATCTAAGAAAAAGATACACCCAGCACAGTCAGGAGATCAAAGGCCAATCTGCAACAAGGCTTTGCTCGATGCTGGAGTTCTTGAAGCCCTCAGACATTTATCTGTTGGAATTCAAGATTCTACTCCCTCAGTTCCCAATAACAGGAACATTAATTCTAATGGTCTTCAACAGACACTTCCTCATGAAGGCTTTCTTCATGAAAATTCGGTCAATCTTGAAGTTTCATCTTCAGATGAGAGCCACAGGAACCCTCTGTGTGGTCAGAAGACCAAGGAGCAAGAGATCTCATCTTTTGCTGTAACCCATTATGGTGGTCCTCCCCATGATGATGAATTTTGCTGCGAAAGTCCTCTCCGCAGTAGTGATTCACATTGCCTGGAAAATACTCCAGTGGACAATGTAGTGCTGAGAAAGCCCTCTTATCTTGAGGCACTTGCAAATGCGAAACCGGTCATGTCTGATGCTTTATCGCTAGCAAGTGAAATACTTTCTCAATCAGAAGATATCCCAGGGTGTAGGTCATTCTCCGAACCACCCCTAAGTCATGCATCTTCTAGTTTGATCAATGATGTCTCTACCAATCTTGTTGAATCCGATGAAGCAACAAGGAAACACCAACTCTGGTCAAAACAGGTAGAAGAATCTTCATTTAATGATAAAGAGGAAATACTGAACATGAGGAAGAAACTGGCAAAAGGTGAGGTACCAGTCATGTTTTGGCCTTTGGATGACTCCCAGTACGACATTCCAAAGATGTTGACGGATGATGGAATCCATGATATTCGTCTCAACATATGGAAAACTCTTTGTCAATTAAAGAAGAAGGTATTATCTTATGATGAATATGAACATCATCTTAAGATAATAGAAGGGCTACAACGTCAGATTGATTTGGCATCTCTATCAGTCTCTCGGTATCCGAAGGCTGAAAAGAAACAGAGAACCCTTCAACGTTCATGCCTTGGCGCACTAAGAAAATTGCGTCAGTTAATTGCCAATGATCCATCTGATGTTCATATCAGAGGATGGGGTGTTCACAGAGCACTACATTTCACAGTGCTTTCCAGTCAGCAAAGCCCGCCGAAAATGGTTTCATGAAATGTTATTGCCCATGGCCGGCCACAGTCAATGGGATTTGTTCATAATCAAAAGCTTGTTCAAGAACAGGCTTCAACTATTTCCTCTCAAAATCAAACATATAGAGAACAAGTTGTTGAATTGCTCCTACATCAAGCAGGCGAGAATATTGCACAAGCCTCTCGTATGGAGCAAACAAATAATCAAATGACAGAAGTCTCAGAAATCATCCAACAGTCTATTGAACCAGGTGATAAAAGTGGATACAGGCTAATGCATCCAGCTAATTTCCGAACTAAGATTCGCAAGATCAAGAGATCTTTTAAGAAGATCTCAGACGTAGCATGTCAAGAGCCACCCCAGCTTGTCAGACTGGGGACTCCTTTAACCCAACCCTCAGAGTCGACAAATGGAATTCGAGGAGTTGAGCGGAATCAGCAGGAACATCCCCAGTTGACGAGACTGGGGACTCTTTCAAATCATCAATCCCCTTCTCAGAGAATATCGGTCTTTTCTCGATTGGGGAAGAAGCCCCAAGAGGAACGAAGAGCCAAATTATCAAGAGATTCCCTCCAAATTATAGCTCGTCAAGATGTTCCTAAAGGATTGAATCAACAAAAGGAAATGTATCATCAAAGATATGAAAGAAGACAATATCACAGAAATGTTGATAGAAGGGATGCGATGCATTATGCATCAATCAATGTCATCAATGCCGTTGTTGCTAATCCACCAGAGGAGACTCACTCAGGGGAATCAGATGAAGAGCGTCTTGCTCAAGAAAATGTACGCACCAATACAAATGAAGAAGTTGTACGTACACGAAGTCAAAAGATTACTCAGAACCTAGTTAATCCACTTCCCTCTCTCCCAAAAGTATCCAACAAAGGGAGGGGAAAGAATCAGGTTACATATCCTTCCTCTGGAGAAGGTCAATTGCTCTCATTAGAGCAAAGGTTTTCACAACAGGAGGAAGAAATGAAAGAATTAAGAAGAATGAATGCAGAACTACTTCGGAGTAGTCTTCTTCTTAAGAATGATGAAGTTCGACAGCCGAAGGAATTTGTTGTAGTTACTGAGATGGATCAAGAATATCCTCCTTTATCAGTACACCCTCAGAGGTCTAATCCTGTGGGTCAAGCGCAACCACGGTTGGCAGTGCTACCATCAGTTGCATCACCAACCACCACGTCTGTCCAAGCTCCATTCATTGCACCTACTCAAGACCAGGTTCAACCGGATGTTTCTAAAAAGTTAATAACAACTATTGAGTCATTAACAGCTCGGTTAGAAACTATGGAAGGGAAATGGGCGCAAGTTCAACCAGAAAAGAAAGTTTACCCTGAATGGGTAGATTCAATTTCTCCTCCATCTAGTTTTGGAAACCTTGTTTTCCCTACTTTCAATGGATCAGGCGACCCTGAACAAAATTTGACGCATTACGTGTCTTGTTGTGATCCTATGATGGGAACTCCAGAGCAGCAAAAAGCAGTGAAACTCAGATTCTTCGTGCGAACCTTGCAAGGACCAGCTTTTGTCTGGTATACAAGCTTGCAATCCCAATCATTCATTGGATGGGAGGATCTTCGTCAAAAATTCCTTCTTCAGTTCAGCTCAACTTTTCCAAAAATGACAGTTTTCGATCTTACAAACTGTAAGAAAAGGGAGAATGAAAGAGTCTCTGATTTCATTGCTCGCTGGAAGGGATTAACGTATTCCCTGAGTTTAGCACTCCCTCAGGAAGAGATGTTGCCAATCTGTGTGGAAAATTTGCGTGACGAATTACGCACGCCATTGATTTCTGTGAAATACACAGGAGGATTTCGAGACCTTACTTCAATCGCTCAGTAGATTGAAGATTCCCTTATATAGGCTAAGGTTAAATCTCGTGTAATTCCATCAGCTCCAGGAAGGAGAATGGGTAAAGCAGAAACTGCTATAGTTATGCTTAAACAAGAACCTACACCTATTTCTACTTCAAAACCTTCATCCTCTCGAAGGGCTCCACCTCCTGAATGCCATCAACAAAGGTCGTTTCGTCCAAATGATCAAAGAGATAAACGACGAAAACAATTTGAGGATTTGAATAGTAAAACATACTCTTTCCGAAGTGAGCAAGTTCCTGGTTACTTCATTTCAGCTCTGGAAAATAATTTGGTTCAATTACCAGTGCCCAAGAGGCCAAACAAGGAAGGAGATGAAGACCGTCCCAATTATTGTCCCTTTCATCAAATTTTGGGGCATCCCATCCAGGAGTGTTTTGTCTTTAAAGACCTCCTGCAAAAGATGGTCGACATGGGAAAAGTCAAATTGAAGGGTTCTTCAGCTCATGTAGCGTGTGTTACCGCTACAGATCCAGAGGAAGGAGGCGAATGACAGGAAGTCAAAAGCAAAACTGTGCAAAAATATGATGATTGGACGGTCAGAAAGACAATCAATCAGACCCATGCCATCTTGCGAACACAATTGAAGAAGCCAATTGTGTCTCCTACAAAAGCTGCAGTGAAGCCTCCATCAAAAGACAAATCCTCAAAAGGGCAGCGCAATTCAAAGAAGAAAGAGGAATCAGAAGAAGATGAGTATATATCGAGGCCTAAGTTGTCTTTGACTCTGGAAGATTTCATGCCATCTACTTCAAAGCCACGGGCACCACCCCATCAAACGGCACAGCCTAAACATACTAGTCTGGAAGGGTCTTTATCAGATGAAGAGTTAATCTTCGGTTCTGTTAATATGATTCAATTAACAGATCCATATTCCAGTCTTGATTAGCCTGAATTCCCTGTATCAAATAAGGGAATCCGAGGAAGTTCTAGAGGTTCAGGATATAGGGGAAGATGTGGATCTTTCCGAAGCCACTACTCCAATTCTACCCCTGCTATCACTGTGTAAGCAGCAGAAACTCGTGGTAGAGCCCTTCAGCGAGCTCAAAAAGAGCAATCAAGTTATTCTGCCAATGGCTAACTCAGTTTTGGCACAGTTATTTTGGAAGACCGATTAAAGGTTCCATCTTCTTTATCTTAGAAAGTAAATGGATGTAATCAGTATAATCTTCCAAAACCAAGGATGTTGCCAACTTCTATCCCAATACAAGATGCATCAGATTCCAAAGCATCTGCTTCCAAGGTACCTGCTAAACCACATATTCCTGTTGGGAAACGTAGACCTCTAGATCAAAAGTATGATATATTGAAACACTTTTCCCAAGTACCAGCCAAGTTATCAATTTTAGATGCTTTGAATCTGTCAAAAGATCATCGGGAGTCACTCATCGAAGCTTTGTCAAGTCCTCAGGAGTTTGAAGCTGAAATTGCTGCAGCTGAAGTATATCACATAGAGAATAATCCTGCAGAATGCCATGCAGTGATATCTTTTACTAATAAAGATGAAGATGATGTTGTGCATGGGCACATAAAACCTTTTTACTTATATGGAAAAGTCAATGGTATAGATATCCGAAGAGTTTTCACTGACAATGGTTCAGGAGTCAACCTCATGCCCATTCGTACACTTCGTCGATTGGGCCTCACAGAATCTGATTTATCTCCTTCTACCATGATGTTACAAGGATATGATAAAAATGAACAATAACCACTGGGCGAAGTTACACTCAGAACCCAGTTTGGAGATCTTGTATCCAATTCGGATTTCATGATTGTTGATCAAGACTCAGCTTTCAACGTCTTGCTTGGAAGACCCTGGCTACATCAGCATGCAGATATTCCTTCATCATACCATCAATGTCTCAAATACTATTTCAATGGTCAAGTTGGAACATTATATAGTGATAAGGCCCCGTTCAAGACATGTGAGTCTCAATACATTGAGGCAGAATTTTATCACATGAAGGGAAGAGAAAAATCTACAATGAAGGAAATTACCAAAATTAATGCTCCATATGGTTTGGAGAAAATTCCAATAAATCCATTTACACATGTGAGTACAGATTATGTGTTACCTATCAGTAAAATTGACAAAATAGGACCAAATCAAAATACTCTTATGGAAAGATCCATAATGTCAATTACGGCAATTGAGCCAGACAACATGGGAGAAATTGGTAACCTACCAAACAATGATGAAAGCATAAGTGGTGACGTTTTCATTTCATCTGCTGAAGTCCAACAAGTCTATACTTCGCCAATCAGGCCAGAAGAAGTTATAGCAACACCAGAGGTGAATAATGATGTCGATTCTCAATCCATCATCTCCCCTTTATTCCCCAATGAAGGCCCTTTATCATCAATAGGGTCGGAAATGGAAGCTTCTTCTTCAAAATGTGAAAATTTTGACATCTCTTATGATCATGAGAATTTCGTTTTGTCATCTACTATGCAAGTAGAAACGGAAGAAATAACACATAATGAAGAGGAAGAGGAAGGTCTTAGAGATGCTCCTCGAGCATTTGAAGAGGGTATCTCTACCACTGTGGATGAACTTAGAGAAATAAATCTGGGTACAGAGAAAGATCCACGCCCCACTTTAATTAGTGCGGCCATGACTCTTGAAGAGAAAGAGATGTATATTTCTTTTCTAAAGAAAAATAAAGATATTTTTGCTTGGAACTATACAGAAATGCCTGGGATTGATCTTGATGTTGCTACTCATCATTTGGGTTTACCAAAAGAACATCGAGGATTTAAGCAAGCCGCGAGAAGAACACACCCAACTTATGCTTCCAAAATTGAAGCTGAAGTGGATAAATTGATCAAAGCTAACTTTGTCAGAGAAGTTCAGTATCCCAAGTGGTTGGATAATATTGTCCCTGTAAAGAAAAAGAACGGACAAATTAGGGTTTGCATCGATTTCAGAGATCTTAATCGGTATTGTCCTAAAGATGATTTCCCAGTTCCGATTACAGAACTTTTAATTGATGTGAACGCTGGCTATGAAGTACTTTCCTTCATGGATGGATATTCCGGATATAATCAGATCCGAATGGCCCTAGAAGATGAGGAATCTACAGCTTCCAGAGCTCCTCAAGGTGTGTTTTGTTACCGAGTGATGCCCTTTGGTTTAAAGAATTCAGGTGCAACATATCAACGCGCCATGCATCGTATCTTCAAACCTTTCTTAGGGAAGTTTGTTGAATGCTATATAGATGATTTGATGGTTAAATCCAAACAACATTCTAATCACTTGACTGATTTGGAAGTCATATTCCATGAGCTTCGACAACATAATTTGAAGATGAACCCCTTAAAATGTGCTTTTGGGGTAACCTCAAGAAAATTCCTCGGCTTTGTTGTACGCCATCGTGGTATTGAAGTCGATCCTGAGAGGAACAAATCAATCCTTGGTATGTCACCTCCTCAGAATTTGAATGAATTAAGAGGACTTCAAGGACACTTAGCCTATATTCAGCGTTTCATCGCCAATTTTGCAGGCAAAAGTTTACCCTTTACCAAATTATTGAAAAAAGGAGTCACTTACCAGTGGACTGAAGAATGTCAAGAAGCATTTGATGTTCTCAAGAAATAACTCTTGAGTCCACCAATACTCATGCCACCTGTTGAAGGTACTTATCCTCTATGTGACAGCTCTAGAGCGACCATTGCGTGCCTTTCTCGCTCAAAAGAATGATGCTGGGAATGAAAATAGCCTCTACTATCTCAGTAGAACTATGCTTGAAGCAGAAACCCGGTATTCAAGTATTGAGAAGTTCTGTCTGGCATTAATCTTTGTAGTTCAGAAATTGAGACACTACCTGCAACATCATGAGGTCCAATTGGTATCTCGCAATAATCCGCTCAAATTCATCCTTAGTCGTCTGATGCTTACAGGACGTCTAGAAAGGTGGGCAGTTATTTTCCTGCAGTTCGACATTCAGTATGTATCTCAAAAGGAAATTAAGGGCCAAGCTCTGGCTGATTTCCTAGCTGAACATCCTTCAGTGGAAGACACGTCTTCAGATATTGAACTCCCTGATGAGGAAGTTTTCTCTATTCAAGAGAGTCCTCAAACATGGGAAATGTATTTTGATGGTGCTTCCAGAAGTCCAACAGGGAAGAAAATGGAAAATCCTAAATTCAACAAAGTGGGTTTAGGAATTGTACTCATTTCTCCAGATAAGGCATTGTTACCTTATTACTTTTTATTGTGAGAAGGTGGTACCAATAATGAAGCCGAATACCAAGATCTTATCACAGGCTTGGAGTTTGCGCTTCAAGTACAAGTGAATCACTTAAAGGTGAAAGGTGATTCAGACCTGGTAATCAAACAAGTCAATGGGGATTATGCCATCATAAAAGAAGAATTAATCCCTTTGTATGATTACGTCAGAGAGTTAATGGCGGAATTCCCTTCAGAACCGACATTTTCTAATGTCCCAAGATCACAAAATGCTCAAGCTGATGCACTAGCTAATATAGCCACAGCTCTAGCAGATCCAAATCGGGATGAGACAACCATCAGTATTGCCAACCGTCGTGCAATTTCACCTTATGTTCAAGCCAGAACAGAGGAAATTAATGAAATTAGTCCCATTCCTGAACCCTATGGTCATACTACAGGATGTATGTCACCTATCAGGGAATACCTTCAAAATGGAACACTTCCACCTGATAGATCCGAAAAAGAACAAATCTGGCAACGTGTGGTCAATTTTACTCTTTATGATAGCCCAAACCACCTAGAGAAAATTCTCTACAAACGTGGTTTTGATGGAGTTCTCTTCAGATTCATTGATGGTGAAGAGACAATGGATGTCATGAAAGAAGTGCATGCAGGAGTCTGTGGTGCCCACCAGTCTGGACATAGATTGTCTGATCAAATTCGAAGGCTTGGATACTTTTGGCCTTCAATGATACAAGACTGTGTTGATTTCACAAAGAAGTGTCATTCATGTCAAGTACATGCCAACTTCATTCATCAACCTCCAGAGTTGCTTCATACATCTAAATACTCATGGCCATTTTCCACATGGGGAATGGATGTGGTGGGACCTTACCCTTCAGCTACAGCCAAGCAGTTTAAGTACATTCTTACTGCTACTGATTTCTTTTCCAAATGGGCAGAGGTAGTACCTCTCAAAGAAGTCAGTTCTAAATGTATTTTTAGCTTCATCCAGTCTAACATCATTACTAGATTTGGTGTCCCTCATACCATATTGACGGATAACGGCACCAACTTCTTCTCTTCTGAGGTGAAGAAATTGTATCAAGAATACAACATTAAATCCAACCATTCATCTCGGTATCATGCGGCGGCCAATGTCCAAATAGAAGCCTTTAACAAGACTCTTTCAAATATACTGCAAAAGATGGTGGATAAAGATAAGAGGTCATGGCCTGATAAACTCTTTCATGCTTTATGGGCTTATCGGACTACCACCCGCAATGCAACGCGGTCAACTCCATATTCGTTGGTATATGGAACAGAAGGAGTCTTGCCAATTGAAGTTAAATTGCCCTCACTCAGAGTAGCCATTTGTGATCAGTTATCTACAGATGAGAAATCCCAAAAGTGATTGAATGAATTGGAACAGTTAGATGAGAAAAGATTGTGCAGTTTGCACCACTTGGAAATCTATCAGAATCGAATAGCACGAGCTTTTAACAAAAAAATTCATCTTTGTTCATTCATTCAGGGAGAATTGGTATTGGTTCTCAGAACACCAATGATACTAGGAAAGAAGCCTCCCATGTTTG
Organism: Viscum album; assembly: GCA_963277665.1. Taxonomy (NCBI): domain Eukaryota; kingdom Viridiplantae; phylum Streptophyta; class Magnoliopsida; order Santalales; family Viscaceae; genus Viscum; species Viscum album. Next base: position 879,157,238 of record OY728167.1, read on the forward strand.
AACCAAAATGGGAAGGACCTTATTCAATACATAAGGTCTACTCCAATGGAGCTTATTCATTAATCTCAATGGATGGAGAACTCATCACGACTCCAACCAATGCCAGATTTATGAAGAAATATTTTGTATAAACACAAAATATGGTCCTCAGAACCAAGACTCTTACAATTGGTTTATACAGCAATGGTCCAGTATGACCTTAAACTGCAACTTCGTCCAATATGACATTAAACTGTAGAAAAAAAAAAGAACTTTCCCCCGCAACATGACACTAAATTGTGCAGCACCATTTCATCCTTGCTATATGACGTTAAACTATACAGCAATGGTCCAGTATGACCTTAAACTGCAACTTCATCCAATATTGCGTTAAACTGTAGAAAAAAAGAACTTGTCCCCGCAACATGACACTAAACTGTGCAACACCATTTCGTCCTTGCTATATGACGTTAAACTATACAGTAATGGTCCTGTATGACTTTAAACTGCAACTTCGTCCCACACGACGTTAAACTGTGAAAAAGTTACCTAAATGGTCCAGTATGACCTTAAACATCCATGGTCCATGCATATGACCCTAAACTATTTAAAAGTCCCTTACGTCCAGCAAGACGTTAAACTGTGACATCCTAACTACATGACGCTAAACTGTATAAAAGTACCTTACGTCCAGAAAGACGTTAAACTATATAATCTCAAAAGTCCAGCATGACATTAAACTGCACCATTCACGGTCCATGCATATGACCTTAAACTATTCGCACTTTCGTCCGACATGACGTTAAAATGGTACACTCTTTTGTCCTTACTGCATGACATTAAACTGCACAATCCCCCTTTCATCCAATATGACGTTAAACTGTATTGTCCCGATCGTCCTAACCACATGACGCTAAACTGTACAGAAAATCCTTAATATGTCCTACATGACATTAAACTGTTATTTTGTCCCTGTTACATGACACTAAACTGTGCAGCACCAATAGTCCTAACTGCAAGACTTTAAACTGCATAGTCCCTTGATATGTCCTACATGACATTAAACTGTGCATCGTTAAGGTTGTTGTTACCTCTTGTTTCTCACACCGAGTATGACTCACGTGAGCTTAGAGCAAACCTCAACCATAACACTCTCTTTGGGCCCATAACCATGTGTAAGTCCCAACAACATTTTTTATTAGATCATTGTCCCCAAGAACAACTTGATCATTAATTCATTCTTTAATTGAACTACACGGACTTTGATCCTTGCCCTCCAGGCTGGGTATGTAGGCAACCTCCCAGGGTTCAAGCCTAAAAACAATCTCCTCACATCGGTTCACCACCATCTCATATGATGTTGATTCGTGAAACCGCCCCTGGAATCAATATATTTACATTGATTCACTTTCATCCTTGTTATATGATGTTAAACTATACAACACTTTTGTCCGGTACGACAATAAACTACAATACTCTTTGATTTCGTCATTTGAGAGAGAACTATTATTGACATTTATTCTTCAATCATGTTTCATTTCAAAAGACTACGTGCATACATGGTGATACCTATACTTTTTGTCTTAGGTTAAACCATCATTGCACTAAAGTCCCCTTTCACCCTTCACATGTACGAACCAAATTTGTACAAAGGGTAGTTCTAGAACTACGTGGACTTGATTCCCATCCTTATGGGATACGTAGGAACATTCGAGTGTCCCTCGAATCCAGTCCTAAGTCTCTTGGGCCTAACCCCAAATTTCACTTTCAGTCCCTTGGCTGAAAAGTCCTCATGAAAACACACACTGTGTATTCATTATTATGGTCCGAATTCTATGACCCTAAACTAAGATCTCTCATACTTTCGTCCTGCATGACGTTAAGTTTCATTTCAAGAACTACGTATGGCTTGATTCTCATTCTTATGAGATACGTAGTGAAGTCCAAAATTTCAATTCAGGACCCAGCCACAACATGATTATGGTTATCATTGACCTATATATCTCTATATATATTGGACAATACCAATCTTTATGTGTTATAATCCTAACCTTAAATATTTTCAGATCTTCATAACCCTTTTCATGACTTCTAGTCACAAAAATGTCAAACTTCTGAGAATTCTTTTGCTTGACTATGCAGCACGTGCCCATAGGTGGCCTTGCATAAATAGTCCACATGACAGACTTGTCAGCCAAAAGATGCTATTTATTTGACCATGCAGCCAATGCCCTTAGGTGTCCCTTCATATTTCAACCCCCTAACAGGTTTGTTAAATAATGGTAACTTCATTCTTGGGAAGAATGCCTCTTTTGTCCTTATTTGTCTTAAACGATAGTATGTAGGGATCCACAAAAAATAGCCATCCTTAACATATTTGTCCCATATCCTTTTTCATGATCTGAAAGTATTCAAATATATGGTTTATTCTTCTTCCCTACGTTTGGGTCAGACCTTCGTAGGAGTGATATTCATCCAGTCCTTTGATAATCTTGTCTGAAAATATCTTCTCCATATTCAAGTACCTCTTTCCATACAACAAACTCTATACTTTAGAAAATTTGAATCTCCATAAACTTTCACTGGCTTTTAGCACTAGGAAAGTAAATTTCTGAGAGTTCTTTCGCCTGACTATGCAGCACGTGCCCATAGGTGGCTTTGCATAAACAGTCCACATAACAGACTTGTCAGCCGAAAGATGCTATTTATTTGACCATGCAGCCAATGCCCTTAGGTGGCCCTGTATATTTCAACCCCCTAACGGGTTTTGTTAAATAATAGTAACTTCATTCTTGGAAAATACTTCTTCTAATTCCTTTTAGCTCTCTTTCATATCATTCCTCATATTCAAATATTCTTAAGCCATAGTTTACATATTTTCTCTCATACTTGAGTATGGTAATATGTTTTCAGATAAATTTTCAAGGAATTGAATCAATTTTAATCCATTTTGGTCAAAGGTATTTTGACCTTAAACATTATCCCCTTTATGTCCGGCATGCATGACTTTAAACTGCCCATAAAAGACAAAGGAACTCTGAATAAAAGTCAAGTTCCAGCTCACTAAATATACATTTTCATATGATTTAGGTAATATTGAGCAATTAAAAGATTCAAAGTTTGTAGGGTTATTTGTAATAATCCTAGTAAAAATCAAACTATTCTTACTAGGCCCGTTGGCTTAAGTAAATTTGAAGCAGGTAATGGAAGAATACATGTACAAATGATTGAAGATGAAAGTGTTTTTCATTGATACACAAGAGTTAGAAGGACATCCACAGACTGGAGTCTCTTCTCTTTTTCAAGAATTACAAGAGGCTTTCAACATAACCCTTCATTTGATTTACGGCATCCTGAGCTTCATCAGCAACCACCTGGAATTCATTCATTCAACTGGATACAATAAGAGATGCAGTGATACCAGCTCTTCTTGGAACAATTGTAAAAGGATGTTCTTGAGTACGGTTTGAGAAAATTTTCTGCTGATCAAACAGTGACCCTGTTTTCATCCAAGAGACTTGGAAGATGGATACATGGATTTGAGAACGGAGCATTGGAAGTAAAGACCCATTTGGAGAGAGTACTCTTTTCAGATATTGCTCTAATACCATGTTTGTCTTCTCTCCACCAACCGGTAGTGGAAAACATTTCAGCCCATGGGTTTTCCATTTTCATATCTGCAAGGAAATGACATGGAAGAAGATTTTGAAAGTTCACACCATTTTTGTTGCTCTTAATGCACAGCATAACCGAAATAGAGGAGTAGTAGTGCAGCTGCATCTCAGGTTTATAATTGTTTGAATTTGGAACATTGACTCCTTGTAGATGACCATGACCATAGAGAGGCAGATGGATGCTCTGTGGAAAATTTAAGATGATATTTCTTTAAGTACTTAGCCAAATCTGGGAGAGTGATGTCGCAGATATCATAGTAATCGTGGCCAATGATGTTCATCATATCATCAATCCGCTTGCTAGCCAGTTCATCAGATGTTTTAATTCCCTTAGGAGCCATTGAATCTGCACAAAATTTGAATAAATTAAACTCTTAAATGGGTTTATTTTTCATAAAATTTGTGAAAGAATTTGGAAAAAATGGCTAAGGCATTAAGGCGCGCAAGTATGGAGATGTCGCGCAAGTGTTACACGTGCCGCGCAAGTTTTTGTCGCGCATGTATCACCACGCAAGCCCTATTACCATGAGAGTAGCGCGACAGCGAGGAAACAGTGGAAAAAGAGACTTGCACGGCGAGGAATACTTGTGCGGCGATAGATCGAGAAATTCGGGATCAGATGTTATCCACGGCCCAAAGCGGTGTATTTATAGGCCAGGAAGCCTATCTGTGCGCCGTACCCCGTGCGCTTAAGGCCTGAGCGGAGAAAACTTGTGCGCCTTCTTCTACGCCATGAGGACTTGCGCGCCCCCTTTTCCTTGGGATGGATTCGATTTCCTCAGAGTCAAATCCTTGTTTCTCTCCGGAGCCAACTCTGAGGGGGGACTTTTGTTGACGCTCCTTCCATCACATAATCTAAAAATCGGAAAAGGGGAATATCTGAGCTCAAAGTGATTCAACCTTTGAAGAAAATATCAAAAATCGACAAAGGCATGAACAAAGGATCAACAACAACTGTACCGCACAAGTTATATCACTGTCGCGCAAGTCCACTTGCGCGACGCCCTTGGTCGCGCAAGTGACTTGCGCGACCTAAGTGATAACCGCCCGGTAACCGCCCAGGGTCTTCTCCTGCCTATAAATAGACCTTGTGGGCCCCCATTCGAGATGATCATTTTCCAGAAACTCGGATTGAAGCTCCCGACGCCCAAGTCTCTTCTCAAAGCTTCTGGAACACTTCTAAGGTAATTTCTTACCTAGAACGGAAGATCTAAAGAGAAGAACGAAGGCCTAAGTGTTGAAACTCATCAACACTTGCGCGCCGCCTTATTTCCTTCAATAGAACTTGTGCGTCCCTTTTCTGGAAGAACTTAAAGAGGATTCTAAAGGGATTAATAAAGAGTCTCCCAAGTATTCTAATGCTGGTTGAAAATCACGCAAGTACCCCACATGTCGCGCAGGTATACCTGCACGACCAATACTTGCGCGCCCATGTAAGACTTGCGTGCCTTTCAAGACTTGCGCGCCCATACCTTTTTGGGTGCCCATCTTGCCCATTTTACCCCTCTTAAACCATTTCACCTTTCCTATTCAAGATTCAGTCTTCAAGATACTCTTCAAAACCATTTATGGCATGATTTCTTGATTTGAATTCCTTATTTGAAAGGAATTCTGGGGAATATCTCTCAAAACATAGTGATTTATACATTTTTATGTCACCAAATATTGAGAGTTCATTCATTCAACCTCATCCTTTAAGATGAGAGAATCCTTAACCCGGGCATCCTTCTTAGGAGTAAGCCCCAAGTCCTCTATTATGGGCATCCTTATTAGGAGTAAGCCCCAAACCTTAATCCTTAACCTGGGCTTCCTTTTCAGGAATAAGTCCCAGTCATAAATCTTGGGCTTCCTTCTCAGAAGTATGCCCCAAGTCCCTTAAATTCTCTTTAACCAGTCCAAATTTACCCTTGATTTGGGTTTTCCTTTTCAGGAGTAAAACCCAATCATAAATCCCCTCCTAACTTGGGCATCCTCCTTAGGAGTAAGCCCCAAGATTAGAGTATTCAAATCTCCATGAAGCACATATACCTTTATGGACCCTGTTCATGGATTTTCTCCCTAAAAGTGAATCCTAAACCTTCATCTATCTGGGCAGTCATACATACATAAGCCCCAAAACATTTCTTATGATTGCATCTTTTCATGGCACAATTGTCTAATTTTTTACCAATACCTCTTGTTTCTCACACCGAGCATGACTCACGTGAGCTTAGAGTGTCAAAGTAATTATGACATCCCTCTTTGATCCATCAATCATAAACGTCATACTCCCTTACTCGAACTACGTGGGTTCGGATTCCTTTTCCAAAACAAAGGATATGTAGGTAGCCCATTTATGGGTTCGATCCCAACTTTGAAATAATCCATGTCCTTCTGAATGACGATAAACTTCAAGTGCCCACTGAGTGGCTTTAAAACCAGCCCGGTCATCATAATGACCAAGAGACTTTTATAAATGTTTTTTTTGAAGGATACCATTGACTAAGAATCTCTAAATAGATACAGATGATTCTCTATTGATGAAGAACCTCGAATACATATAAAAGATCCTCTAAATTTCTTATATATTTAATCATTGATTGTTAAACTGAAGGAAAGCTCATTTTATACTTGGTAATGGAATAAGGATTCACGAACATAACTTAAATCTATAAAGAGAGTCCCGGAGTAGACAATAATTCCCCTCAAAAAGGTGTGATGAGTCCGACCTCCCATCCTCTCGACCAATGCAAATTCCTAAGCCTCATTAGCCCACAAGCTAATGAGCGCCTACCTTTGGAAAGTAGGTCCCGATGGATGTGGAATCATTGGATGTTTCCGGTTCTATGAACAAACCCATTAGAAACCGATCGGAACGTTTGAATCTCCCATCCAGGAGGTCATCCCCGAATTCCGAGGGAAACAAGTATGTATTTTTTAGGGCTTTATTAGGGTTGAGTAGGTATCTTTAGGGTTTTATTAGGGTTTATTGGGGTTGAGTAGTATTTATTAGGGTTTGTTAGGTATTTTTAGGGTTCTTTTGTGGTTTATTATTTTTTTGTTTTTTTAGGTTATATTAGTGTTTTTTAAGACTTTTTAGATTGTATAGCATTTTTTATTATTTGTGAGCATTTTGTCTTTATTTGTGATGGTTTTTTGGATTTCCTAGGTTATATTAGAGTTTATTATGGTTTCTAGGGATTTTTAAGATATATTAGCATTTTTTTGTCTTTATTATGTTATATTAGGGTTTTTAAGTCTTTTTAGGTAATATAGCGTTTTTTGATTGTTTGTGATCATTTTTTTGTTGTTTGTGAGCATTTTTAGGGTTTATTAGGTCATATTAGAGTTTATCAGGGTTTCTAGAGATTTTGTAAGGTATACCAGCGTTTGTTTTTATTATTAGGGTTTTTTAGGGTTTTATTTGGGGTCATTATGGTGTGTTAAGGTTTGTTAGGGTTGAGTACGGTTTATTTGGATTTATTTATGGTTTATTAGTGATTTTTAGGGATTTTTTTGGGGTTAATTATGGTTTATTAGTGTTTATTAGTGTCTATTAGGGTTGGTTAGTATTGTTTAGGTTTTCTTACTGTGTTTTTAGGGTTTATTAGTTTTTATTATCATTTATTAGGGTTTATTAGGTATTTATGGGGTTTTATTAGGGTTGATTAGTTTCACTTAGGGTTTTTAGGGATTATAAGGTGTTTTTAGGGATTATTAGAGTTTATTAGGGGTTTATTAGGGTTTAATTTTTTATATTATGGTATATTAGGGTTTAATATTTTTGAGGGTTTTGAAGCGTCTTTAGTGTTTTTGTAGAATTTTTTTTGTGTTTGTGTAGTGTTGTTTGAATTTATATAGCATTTTTAGTATTTATGTAGAACTTTTAGTGTTTAGTAAGCGATTTTACGTTTTATATAGCATTTTTTAGGGATTATGTAACGTTTTTAGGGTTTATGTAGTGTGTTTAGTGTTTAGGTTTTATTTAGCATTTTTTAGGGTTTATGTTGCGTTTTCTGGATTTATGTAGCATTTTTAGGGGTGATGTAGTGTTTATGTGGGTTTTTTTTTGGATTTATGTAACATTTTTAGGGTTCATGTTGTGTTTTTAGGGTTTCTTTTGTGTTTTTAGGTTTTATGTAGCATTTTTTTAATGTTTATGTTGCGTTGTTCAGTGTTTATGTTAACGTTCTAGGGTTTATGTAGTGCGTTTTGGGTTTATGTACCTATTTTTCAGTTTATGTTGCGTTTTTTGGATTATGTTGCGTTTTTAGGGTTTATGTTGAATTTTTAGTGTTTATGTAACGTTTTTTGGGTTTATGTATCTATTTTTTTTCCTTTTTTAGTGTTTTAATGGTTGTTTATGGTTTTTAGTGGTTTTTAGGGTTTGTAAGGGTTGTTAATGGGTGTTTATGGTTTTTATGGTATTTTATGGGTTTTCAATTGTTTTTTGGAGGTTTTTAAGGGGTTATTTGTTTTTTTGGGATTGATAGGGGTTGTTGGGGTTTTTAGTGTGTTTTAGGGTTTGTTTGGGTATTGTAGCAGTTTTTAGGGTTTATGTAATGTGTTTTAGAATTTTTTGGGTTCTTTAGGGTTTTTTAGTGTTCTTTAGAGTTTAGTATGGTTATTTAGGGTTTATTAGGGTTTTTAGGGTTTGTTATTGTTCTTTAGGATTTGTTACGGTTTATTAACATTTTTATTGTATATTAGGGTTTATTGGGATTTTGTAGGCATTAATAGCTTTTTCTAGGGTTTATCAACCCTTTTTAGGGTTACATAGGATTTATTAGGGTGTATTATGGTTTATTTTATTTATTACGGTTTATTAACTTGTATTTGGGTTTATTACGATTTTTTAGGGTTTATTATGATTTGTTAGTGTTTATTGCGGTTGTTATGGTTTTTTCAGTTTGTTACGATTTATTTGGGGTTGTTAGAATTTGTTACAATTTATTTGGGGTTGTTAGGGTTTGTTACGATTTATTATGGGGTTATTAGGGTTTGTTAGGGTTTATTAGAGAGTTGTAGGGTTTTCGTAGGATATTATTTGGCGGGTTTTGTAGTGGTTTGTCGGGTTTGTTAGGGTTTTTAGTGATTATTAGGATTTATTATGGTTCAATAGGGTTTTTATTGTATATTAGGGGGTTTAGGGATTTTTTCACGCTTATTAGAGTCTAATAGGGGTTTTTAGGGTTTATTACAGGTTATTATGATTTATTAGTGTTTATTAGGGTTTTAGGGTTTAATAGTGGGTATCTAGTGTTATTTTGGTTTATTAGTTGTTCTTAGGGGTTATTAGTGGTTGTTAGGGTTTTTTAGGTTCTGTTAGGGCTTGTTAGGACGTGTGTTATTCTATTATCACACATGTTATTATTATCATTATTATCATTATCATTATTGTTATTACTATTATTAATATTACTGTTGTTATCGTCACATGCAAATGTAGATGCACATGCGTTATTATTTATTATTTATTTCCATGCACGTGCATATGTTGTTGTTGTTGTTATTATTATTACTATTATTATTACTATTATTATTGTTATTATTATTATTATTATCATCACATGAAAATTCACAATCACATCCGTTATTATTTATTACCACGCACGCGCACACGCAATGCACCTACATTATTCTATTATCACATGCATTTTTATTGATATTGTTATTATTACTATTATTGTTATTGTTGTTATTATCATCAAATAAAAATGCAAATGCACCTGCATTATTATTTATTACCATGCATGCGCATATTCAATACATGCGCGTTATTCTATTATCACATTCACTATTATTATTAATATTACTATTATTGTTATTTTTATCATCATGTGTGATATGAGTTATTTTGTATTATCATGCACTGCACATGCAATGCACGTGCGTTATTCTATTATCACATACGTTTTTTATTATTATTCTTATTATTACTATTATTATTATTATTATTATCATCTCATGAACATGCACGTGCATTATTATTTGTTTTTTATTACCATGCACGTGCACATGCAATGCACACACGTTATTTTATTATCACATACGTTGTTATTATTATTGTTATTATTATTATTGTAGTGGTTGTTGTTGTTGTTGTTGTTTTTATTATCATCACATGAAAATGTACGTGCAAATGCACATGCCAATACATTAACACGCACATTCAATTCACATGCGTTATTCTATTATCACATGCATTGTTATTATTAATATTATTAATAATAATAGTATTATTATCATAGTCATCATCATCACATGCAAATGCAATGCATGTGCATTATTATTTATTACTATGCACATGCACACATAATGTACATGCAATATTCTATTATCACATGCATTGATGCTACTACTATTATCACTGCTACTACTATGAATTTTATTATTATTATCATCACATGAAAATGCAGATGCACGTGTGTTATTATTTATTATTTATTACCATGCATGTGCATATCCAATGCACTTGTATTATTATTTTATTATTATTATTATTATTATTATCACAGTTATTATTATTATTATTATTATTATTATTATTATTATCATTATCATTATTATTATCATTATCACATGCAAATCCACATGCATGTGCGTTGTTATTTATTATCTATTACAATGCACGTGCATGTGTTATTATTATTATTATTATTATTATTATTACAATTAGTATTATTAATATTATTATCAAATTTAAATTCACTTGCACATGAATGTGCATTCTTATTTACTATTATTTATTAATTAATTACTACTATGGATGTGCGCATTCAATGCACTTGCGTTATTCTATTATTATTATTGTTGTTGTTTTTGTTGTTTGTATCATCAAATACAAATGTACATGCACGTGAGTTGTTATTTATTATTTATTACCATACATGTGCATGTGTCATTATCATTATGATTACATGTAAATGCACATACACGTGAGTTATTATATATAATTTATTACCATGCACATGAAAATGAAATGAACTTGTGTTATTCTATTATCACAAGTGTTATTATTATTTATTCTCATGCACGTGCACATGCAATGCACTTGCGTTATTCTATTATCACATGTTTTATTATTTATTATTTTTTATCATTCACATGCAAATGCACATTCAGGTGGACTTTGTTATTAATTATTTTTTATTACCATGCAAATGCACATGCAGATGCACATGCACTTGGATATGCCTTATTATTTATTTTTTATTATCATTCACATGCACATGAACATACACATGCAATTCACATGCGTTATTATTTATAATTTTTTATTTATTATCATTCACATACAAATGCGCATGAATATGCACATGCACATGCTTTATGATTTATTATTTAAACCATGCCCATGCATATACACATGCACGTGTGTTATTACTACCATTATTATTAGAGGAATTTTTAGGGTTTACAGTAATTTTTTAGGATTTTTAGGTGTTATTAACATTTATTATTTTTTTTAGGGTTTTAGGGTATTTTAATTGTATATTAGTGTTTTTTAGTGTTTGGTGGTGGTTATTAGGATTTTATTAGGGTTTATTAGGGTGTGTTAATGATTATTATGCAAAGAAGATGCGAGGGTCGGGCTATTCCCGACCCCCCCAAATTATTATAAAGAAAAAGAGACTCAGCAGACAAGGGAGGGGAGGGGTCAGTCGACCCACACCCAAAAAACCCTTAATGACCCAAGACAAAAGTGTTGGGTCGGAACAAAGACGGGAAGGATGGAAAGAGGGGGGGGGGTGAATTGCCTTTTAAAAAAAAGATTAACAATTTAAAAACAAAGTGAAATCAAAGTAAGTGCAGTGGAAAGTAAAGAGGCAAGACACACGAAATTGATAACAGAGTTCGGCCAAAAACCCGGCCTACGTCTCCGCTCCCAACTCAACCGTTGAGAGATTCCTACCGCTTGCTTTTCAATGGTTTTAGCAAGAAACCCACTAGGCTTTGAGGTAGCACTAGGACCTATTACAGCTTTCTTTTGATGGTTGAGCAAGAACCCACTTGCTTTTAATGGTTTAGCAAGAACCCACTAGCCTTTTTAACGGGTGAAAGCTAGCTCACCGAAAACTCAAGCCTTTTAAAAGGAAAGGCTTGACTAACCTCTTCACACCTTAATGGTGGTGTGAGAACCCAAAAGAAAGGGGGATGAGAAAGAGTTTGGGGTTTGTAGGCACAAACCCAATTTTAAAGCTCAAAATAAATAAACAAGAAAAACCGTAATTGGAGGAAGTCTTGGGCACCTTTGATTGATTGGAGATGTTGAAGGCCGCTTCCAAGCTTCTTTGAAGGTGCTCTTGGATGTGGAATTGGATTGGAGCACGTTGGGTTCCTTGAGGAAATCAGCCGTAGGTTCGCCAAAATGATCAACAATGTGTCCGGTGGCTTGGGTTACGTTCCGGGGCTTCCTAGGCCTTTATTTATAGGCTAGGAACCTTCAAGTATCCGTTGGAGGGCTTTGGAGCCGTTGGAAAAGGCCTCGGAGCCGTTGGAGGCCAAAAGAGGGTTGACTGGTCAAACCCAATGGCTAGTTTGACTGGGCTACCGGCTGGCCGGTACAGCTCCACCGGCTGGCCGGTGTTTGAGAATTTGGAGACGCTTTGAGTGCAGGCTGCACCGGCTGGCCGGTGGAGGAGCCACCGGTTGGCCGGTGGCTTGGCAGTAGCTGATCTTCTTTTCCAGGCTCCACCGGTCGACCGGTGCCAGAGCCACCGGCTGGCCGGTGGGCAGACAGTAGCTACCACTGTTGTCTGGGTGCCACCGGCTGGCCGGTGGTCAGGCCACCGGCTGACCGGTGGAGCCTGGCAGTGGGCAATGCCTCTGCCAGGTCCACCGGCTGGCCGGTGCTATCACACCGGTTGGCCGGTGGACTGAATTTCAGTCCACTTTGCCAGCTTTCTTGGGCCACAAAGACGGGAAGGATGGCAAGAGGGGGGGGGGGGGGGTGAATTGCCTTTTAAAAAAAAGATTAACAATTTAAAAACAAAGTGAAATCAAAGTAAGTGCAGCGGAAAGTAAAGAGGCAAGACACACAAAATTGATAACGGAGTTCGGCCAAAAACTCGGCCTACGTCTCCGCTCCCAACTCAACCGTTGAGAGATTCCTACCGCTTACTTTTCAATGGTTTTAGCAAGAAACCCACTAGGATTTGAGGTAGCACTAGGACCTATTACATCTTGCTTTTGATGGTTGAGCAAGAACCCACTTGCTTTTAATGGTTTAGAAAGAACCCACTAGCCTTTTTAACGGGTGAAGGCTAGCTCACCGAAAACTCAAGCCTTTTAAAAGGAAAGGCTTGACTAACCTCTTCACACCTTAATGGTGGTGTGAGAACCCAAAAGAAAGGGGGTTGAGAAAGAGTTTGGGGTTTGTAGGCACAAACCCAATTTTAAAGCTCAAAATAAATAAACAAGAAAAACCGTAATTGGAGGAAGTCTTGGGCGCCTTTGATTGATTGGAGATGTTGAAGGCCGCTTCCAAGCTTCTTTGAAGGTGCTCTTGGATGTGGAATTGGATTGGAGCACGTTGGGTTCCTTGAGGAAATCCGCCGGAGGTTCGCCAAAATGATCAACAATGTGTCCGATGGCTTGGGTTACATTCCGGGGCTTCCTAGGCCTTTATTTATAGGCTAGGAACCTTCAGGTATCCGTTGGAGGGCTTTGGAGCCGTTGGAAAAGTCCTCGGAGCCGTTGGAGGCCAAAAGAGGGTTGACTGGTCAAACCCAACGGCTAGTTTGACTAGGCTACCGGCTGGCCGGTACAGCTCCACCGGCTGGCCGGTGTTTGAGAATTTGGAGACGCTTTGAGTGCAGGCTGCACCGGCTGGCCGGTGGAGGAGCCACCGGTTGGCCGGTGGCTTGGCAGTAGCTGATCTTCTTTTCCAGGCTCCACCGGTCGACCGGTGCTAGAGCCACCGGCTGGCCAGTGGGCAGACAGTAGCTACCACTGTTGTCTGGGTGCCACCGGCTGGCCGGTGGTCAGGCCACCGGCTGACCGGTGGAGCCTGGCAGTGGGCAATGCCTCTGCCAGGTCCACCGGCTGGCCGGTGCTATCACACCGGTTGGCCGGTGGACTGAATTTCAGTCCACTTTGCCAGCTTTCTTGGGCCAATCCTTTGGCAATCTTTTGCCTATCATCCACAACACTTAAAAACAATGTTAGACAAATAAGAAAGGTGATTGTGATCATGAAAATCAAACAACGAGGGGAACGAGATGTACAACAATCTCCCCCTATTTTGATGATCACAATCACCAAAACAATTAATGTAAAATACTGAAATTGAAAGGAAATGCTAAGCATGATGAAGAGGATTCTCCCCCAATCAATCAAGAAATTTCTCCCCCTTTGTGATTATCAAAATAGCACGGGGCATAAAACTTGATTGAGGGATTGCGTTGAAAAACAAGATATGAGAATTAAAAAATCAATTGAGATTTCTGAAATTGAAATGAAAATTTGAATAACAGTTTGAATTGAAAGTTTTGAATCAAAATCCAATTGAAATTTTAATTTTGAAACCAAATGAAATTTTTGAATGAATTAATTGAATAACAGTTTGAATTGAAAGTTTTGAATGAAAAATTGAATACCAAGTGTTGAAAAAGAAAGTTTGAATTGAAAGTAAAAAAGACAAAAATGATCCTAACTCCCCCTAAATAAAAACAAAAAGTCACCGGGGAGAGTGATTTTGAAAAGAGACAATTTTAGGCCCGGAGAGACTCGCCAAAAGGGTTTTTTCAATCCACACTTGTCTCATGGCGGGTCTTCTCCTATAGAATTCATCCGAATAAAAAATCGATTTCGGCCTACCATACCAGGCGTTTTTTCAATTACATTCATATATCAAGTGCCCGGGTTTTTTGCAATAGTTACAAAATTTAAATTCGGAGCTCCCCCTTACAAAAATAGTGGGAGGATGGGAGGAGGAAGCTACATTGTTATATCCTAGCCCTTGGGTGGTTCTTGAAATTCGTTGGGAACCAAGCAATTTTGAAAGATTTTGTTCCCCTTGGGTGAATTTGGCTAGGGATTCTTTTAAATCTTTGATGGTTGATTCCATAGAATCAACATTTGGAAAATTTTGGATTTTTAGGGAGAGTTCCTCCTTCTCTTTGAGAAGTTGTTCTTTTTCGGAGGAAAGCTTTTTGAAATTCTTTTTTAAAGAGACAAATTTTGAAGAAAGTTTATGAAAACCATTTTCTAATTGATCTCTAGCAAATTGGAGATCCTCATAAGACAAATGATTTAAAGAATTTGAATTTGAAGAACATGAGGAAGAGGAATCGGAAGAAGTTACCTCATGGAATGCCATTAGGCATTTTGTACCTTGGTTGCTCGAGGAGGAGGAGGAGGTGGATGATGAGGTGTCACTCCATGTCGCCTTGAGGACCTTTTTCTTTCCTTTCTCCTTAGCCCGTTTCTTGTTGAGTGGGCAATCGGGCTTGTAATGGCCCTTTTCGCCGCACCCGTAGCATTTTACCTTGGGCTCGGATCTTTTGTCGGGTTCTTGCTTTCGCGCCTTGTGAGATTTCTTCTTCTTCTTGTGCTTCTTCATAAACTTGTGCATTTGGCGGGAGAGATTCTCCATTTCCGAGTCGCTGCTTGATGATGAGGAAGATGAGGAAAGAGATGAGGAAGAAGATGAGGAGGAGCTTACTTCCTTTTGTACCTTGAGGGCGATGTTCTTTGGTGTCTTCATTGGTGTGCCCTCCTTTTGAGCTTGCCTCCTCATCGTGATCTCGTACGTCATTAGGGATCCGATGAGCTCTTCGACCGGCATGTTCTTTACATCCTTAGCTTCTTGGATAGCCGTCACCTTAGGTGCCCATGAGCTTGGAAGGATCCATAGGATCTTCTTGACCATCGTCTCGGCTGAAACATCATCACCAAGAGATTTCCTTCCATTGCACACGTCAGTAAAGCGAGTAAACATATCGGAAATAGACTCATTTGGTTGCATTGAAAATGACTCAAAATCTTGCCTATACATATCCAATCTAGTGTCTTTGACTTTGTTAGTGCCCTCATGAGTTACTTCTAAAAGTTTCCAAATTTCATGTGAGGAGGTGCAAGTAGACACTCGATTGAATTCATTTCGGTCTAGGCCGCAATGGAGAGCGTTCATGGCTTTTCCATCAAGCTCAAAATTCTTAATATCGGCGGGGGTCCATTTGGATTCGTCGGGGGAAGACAAAGAATAACCTTGCATGACAATTTTGTAAATCGGATAACCTATGCTTCTTAAAAAAGTGGTCATGCGGGTTTTCCAATAATTATAGTCGGTCCCATCAAAAAATGGAGCCCGACCCAATGAGTAGCCCTCGGGGGCGAAAGAGGTTGATGCCATCTAAATGGATCTTAAATTTGAAACCGGGTTAGGGTATTACTCAAATTTCCCTCTGATACCAATTGTTGGGTCAGAACAAACGAGGAAAAGATGGCAAGAGGGGGGGGGGGTGAATTGCCTTTAAAAAAAAGATTAACAATTTAAAAAAAAAGTGAAATCAAAGTAAGTGCAGCGGAAAGTAAAGAGGCAAGACACACGAAATTGATAACGGAGTTCGGCCAAAAACCCGGCCTACGTCTCCGCTCCCAACTCAACCGTTGAGAGATTCCTACCGCTTGCTTTTCAATGGTTTTATCAAGAAACCCACTAGGATTTGAGGTAGCACTAGGACCTATTACAGCTTGCTTTTGATGGTTGAGCAAGAACCCACTTGCTTTTAATGGTTTAGCAAGAACCCACTAGCCTTTTTAACGGGTGAAGGCTAGCTCACCGAAAACTCAAGCCTTTTAAAAGGAAAGGCTTGACTAACCTCTTCACACCTTAATGGTGGTGTGAGAACCCAAAAGAAAGGGGGATGAGAAAGAGTTTGGGGTTTGTAGGCACAAACCCAATTTTAAAGCTCAAAATAAATAAACAAGAAAAACCGTAATTGGAGGAAGTCTTGGGCGCCTTTGATTGATTGGAGATGTTGAAGGCCGCTTCCAAGCTTCTTTGAAGGTGCTCTTGGATGTGGAATTGGATTGGAGCACGTTGGGTTCCTTGAGGAAATCCGCCGGAGGTTCTCCAAAATGATCAACAATGTGTCCGGTGGCTTGGGTTACGTTCCGGGGCTTCCTGGGCCTTTATTTATAGGCTAGGAACCTTCAAGTATCCGTTGGAGGGCTTTGGAGCCGTTGGAAAAGGCCTCGGAGCCGTTGGAGGCCAAAAGAGGGTTGACTGGTCAAACCCAACGGCTAGTTTGACTGGGCTACCGGCTGGCCGGTACAGCTCCACCGGCTGGCCGGTGTTTGAGAATTTGGAGACGCTTTGAGTGCAGGCTGCACCGGCTGGCCGGTGGAGGAGCCACCGGTTGGCCGGTGGCTTGTCAGTAGCTGATCTTCTTTTCCAGGCTCCACCGGTCGACCGGTGCCAGAGCCACCGGCTGGCCGGTGGGCAGACAGTAGCTACCACTGTTTTCTGGGTGCCACCGGCTGGCCGGTGGTCAGGCCACCGGCTGACCGGTGGAGCCTGGCAGTGGGCAATGCCTCTGCCAGGTCCACCGGCTGGCCGGTGCTATCACACCGGTTGGCCGGTGGACTGAATTTCAGTCCACTTCGCCAGCTTTCTTGGGCCAATCCTTTGGCAATCTTTTGCCTATCATCCACAACACTTAAAAACAATGTTAGACAAATAAGAAAGGTGATTGTGATCATGAAAATCAAACAACGAGGGGAACGAGATGTACAACAAAAAGACCCAAAAAAAAAAGAAAATTCAAGAACGAAAAAGAAAACACACAAGGGAAAGCAGCCACCACCATCATCCAGCATTCCAGCATCCAGCACCCCGCATCATCCAAACTACGAAAACCAGCATCAAGCACCTCCCAGCCAAACAACAACCAGTGCAACAAATATCTATCAGCACCAACATCACCATTTCAAACCACCACAACCATTCACCACTAGAAAAATAGACCACAATACCATCCAGCCAACCAGCACCAGAACAGCATCCAGCACCAACACTAAAACATCACAGCCATGCAGCATAACCATCCCATCCGATCAAGCTCTCCCCAGACAACCATTCCATCAAACCAACTCGCCATCACCCACATCAAATCAAATCCACCATTGCATGTCAAAAACCAGTGCATAGAACCACAACCAAAGACCATAAGTAGAAGCAAGAGAAAGAGAATCAGAAGAAACCAAATCCTCCCTCCTCCAAGCAACAGGACCCGAACCTGAGCACACCAATCCATACCTACAGCTGACATCGAACCAAGAAGACATTTGAGGGTCCGGAAGCATGCCGGGGATGACACCGCGCCCTCCAGATCTGGCGCAAGGCAAACGAAATGGAGGAGCCCTGCAGACAAGCCGACGTCGGTACCACCAGATCTGCAACTGATCAGGAGCAGGAAGGGGGGGCAGCAACCGAAGCCGGGTCTCGAACCAGGCATGCTAGAAGCCAACTAGTGACCTTGAGCCGGGAGGGGAACCTTCGCAGCAACAAAACCGGGTCCCGAAACAAGGCACACTAGAAGTTTGGAACGAACCTGAAGAACGAGAGGGGAACCTTCGCAGCATTTTGGAACCCGAAACCAGGCACCAAGAAGCAAGATCAGGAGGTGGGACGCGCATCGGGCAAGCCGGGAAAGATCCCCCCATCCGAAGACCCAACGCATTAGATCTGGAGCAATATGGACGCGACCAAGCCACCACCGCACCGACCAGAACACGCAAAGCCAACACCAGCAGTTGCCGAGCCGAAGCAGGACAGAAAGCACCGAGGTCAGACCTCGCCGAGGAGGAAGGAGGAAGAAAGCAGAGGAAAACCTAGGCGGCGCGAGGAGGAGAAGAGAGCCGCCGCTCAGAGGCCCTTCTTTTACCATGAATTGTCTCCTTAATGATTATTAGGGTTTATTAGGTATTTTTAGGGTTTTATTAGGATTGAGTTGGGTTTATTAGGGTATATAATGGTATATCATGATATATTTGGGTATTTTTAGGATTTATTAGGGTTTATTATGGTTTGATATGGTTTATTAAATTTTAAGTTGGTATATTAGGTTTTTTTAGAGTTTAGTAGTGTTTATTCGATTTTATTAGCACTTTTAAGCTTTGTTAAGTTTTATTAGAATTTATTAGGGGTTTTAGGGATTTTTAATGGTATATTTTTGTTTTTTAGGGTTTAGTGGAATTTATTATGGTTTATTATGGTGTGTTAAGGTTTATTAGGGTTGAGTATGTATTTTTAGGTTTTTATTAGTGTTGATTCAATATCTTTAAGGTTTCATCACATGTGTTATTATTATTTATTCTCATGCACGTGCAAACGCAATGCACTTGCATTATTCGGTTATCACATTTGTTATTATTTATTATTTATTATCATTCACATGAAAATGCACATTCATGTGGACTTTGTTGTTATTTATTGTTTATTACCATGCACATGCAAAAGGCACATGCACATACACATGCATTTCACATGTGTTATTATTTATTATTTATTATTTATTATCATTCACATGCAAATGCGCATGCATATGCACATGCACATGTGTTATGATTTTTTTTAAACCATGAACATGCATATGCACATGCACATGCATTATTACTACTACTATTATTAGAGGTATTTTTAGGGTTTACTATCATTTTTTTGGATTTTTAGGAGTTATTAACATTTATTATGGTATTTTAGGGTTTTCTAGTTTTTTAATGGTATATTAGCATTTTTAGGGTTTGGTGGGGGTTATTAAGATTTTATTAGGGTTTATTATGGTTTGTTAAGGTTTATTGGGGTTTATTAGGTATTTTTAGGGTTTTATTAGGATTGAGTTGGGTTTATTAGGGTATATTATGGTATATTTGGGTATGTTTAGGATTTTTAGGGTTTATTATGGTTTATTAAATTTTAAGAGGGGAGTAATTTAGGGATTTTTAGTGTTTATTAGTGTTTATTCTGGTTTATTGGTACTTTTAAGCTTTTTTTTGATTTTATTAGCATTTATTAGGGCTTTTAGGGATTTTAATGGTATATTTTCTATTTTTAGGATTTAATGGGGTTTATTATGGTTTATTATGGTGTGTTAAGGTTTATTAGGGTTGAGTAGGTATTTTTAGGGTTTTATTAGTGTTGAGTCGGTATCTTTAAGGTTTTATTAGGGTTTATTAGGGTAGAGTACGGTTTATTAGGGTTTGTTAGGAATTTTTAGGGTTTACTAGGGTTTGTTAGTGTTTTTATTAGGATATATGAGTGTTTTTTAGTTTTTGTTAATATATATGAGGGGTTGTTACGACTTTTAGGTTTTATTAGCATGTGTTTAGTGTTTGTGAGCATTTTTATGGTTTATTAGCTTTTATTGATATTTATTATGGTTTATTAGGGTTTATAGGGCTTTTAAATGGCTTGTTTGAGTTTTTCTTTGTTTATTGGGGTTTAGTTGGGTTTTATTTGGTTTTTTTATGGTGTGTCAAGGTCTATTATGGTTGAGAAGGTATTTTTAGGTTTTTATTAGGGTTTATTTGCTTTTTATTAGGGTTTATTAGAGATTTTTAGGGTTTTATTAGGGTTTAGTGTTTGTGAGCATTTTTATGGTTTAGTAGCGTGTTTTTATTTCTTGTGAGGGTTTTGTTTTTGTTTGTGAGCATTTTAGGGTTTCTTTGGTTATATTAGAGTTTATTATGGTTTATTAGGGTTTCATGGGATTTTTGAGGTATATTAGCATTTTTTGTCTTTATTAGGTTATATTAGTGTTTTTAGGTCTTTTTATGTAATATAGCACGTTTTTATTGTTTGTGATCGTTTTTTAATATTTGTGAGCATTTTTAGGGTTTATTAGGTTATATTAGAGTTTATCAGGTCTTCTTAGGATTTATTAAGGTATAGTAGCATTTTTTTTTCTTTATTAGGGTTTTATAGGGTTTTATAAGGGTTTATTATGGTGTGTTATGGTTTGTTAGTGTTGAGTAGGGTTTATTTGTCTTTATTTATGGTTTTTAGGGATTTTTAGGGTTTGTTTGGGGTTTATTAGAGTTTATTAGTGTTTATTAGTGTCTATTAGGGTTGGTTTGGATTTTTTAGGTTTTCTTAAAATGTTGTTAGGGTTTATTAGGTTTTATTGTCATTTATTTGGGTTTATTAGGTATTTTTGGGGTTTTATTATGGTTGATTAGAGTTTCTTAGGATTTTAGGGATTAGAAGGTGTTTTTAGGGATTAATAGAGTTTATTAGGGGTTTATTAGGGTTTAAAATTTTATATTATGTTACATTAGGTATTAATATTTTTGAGGGTTTTAAATCATCTTTTGGGTTTTTGTAGCATTTTTTTGGGTTTGTGTAGCGTAGTTAGAGTTTATGTCACATTTTTAGTGTTTATGTAGCACTTTTAGGGTTTAGTTTGCGGTTTTAGGTTTTATTAAGAATTTTTAGGGATTATCTAATGTTTTTAGGGTTTATGTAGTGTGTTTCAGTTTTAGGATTTATGTAGCATTTTTTAGGGTTTATGTTGTGTTTTCTGGGTTTATGTAGCATTTTTAGGGGTGATGTACAATTTATGTTGCATTTTTTAGGGTTTATGTAACGTTTTTAGGGTTTATGAAGTGTTTTTAGGGTTTATATTGTGTTTTTAGGTTTTATGTAGTGTTTTTTATTGTTTATGTTGCATTTTTGGGGTTTAAGTTGTGTTTTTTAGGGTTTATGTTACAGTTCTATGGTTTATGTAGTGCTTTTAGGGTTTATGTAGTGTTTTTTGGGTTTATGTTGCGTTTTTCAGTTTATGTTGCATTTTTAGGGTTTTTGTTGCATTTTTTAGGGTTTATGTAACATTTTTAGGGTTGATGTGTCTGTTTGAAGCCTTTTCAGGGTTTTAATGCTGTTTATGGTATGTAGTATTTTTAGGGTTTTAAGGGTTGTTAACTGGTGTTTGTGGATTTTATGGTATAAGACGGATTTTTAATGGTTTTCTGGGGTTTTTATGGGTTTATTTATTTTTTTGGGATTGATAGGGGTTGTTAGGGTTTTTGTTGTGTTTTAGGGTTTGTTTGGGAATTGTAGTGGTTTTAAGGGATTACATAATGTGTTTTAGCATTTTTTGGGATCTTTAAGGTTTTTTGTCTTCATTAGAGTTTAATATGGTTCTTTAGGGTTTTTTAGGGTTTATTAGTGTTGTTTAGGATTTGTTACAATTTATTAGCGTTTTTTATTTTATATTAGTTTTTTATTGGGATTTTGTAGGCATAAATAGATTTTTCTAGGGTTTATCAACCTTTTTTAGGGATATTTTTGATTTATTACGGTTTATTAGGGTTTATTTTATTTTTTAGGGTTTAGTAACCTGTATTTGGGTTTATTACGATTTATTAGGGTTTATTATGCTTTGTTAGTGTATATTTCGGTTTATTAGAGGTTTGTTATGGTTTTTTTCTGTTTGTTACGATTTATTTGGAATTGTTAGGATTTGTTACAATTTATATGGGGTAGTTAGGTTTTTTTACAATATATTTTGGGTTTATTAGGGTTTGTTAGGGTTTATTAGTGGGTTCTAGGGTTTTGTAGGCTATTATTTATAGGTTTTTGT
Source organism: Viscum album (assembly GCA_963277665.1). Lineage (NCBI taxonomy): Eukaryota > Viridiplantae > Streptophyta > Magnoliopsida > Santalales > Viscaceae > Viscum > Viscum album. Next base: position 879,179,460 of record OY728167.1, read on the forward strand.
AGCGTTTTGTCGGGTTTGTTAGGGTTTTTAGTGATTATTTGGGTTTATTATGGTTTATTGTTGTTTTTATTGCATATTAGGGGTTTTAGGGCTTTTTTAGATTTTATTAGGGTCTAATAGAGTTTGTTAGGGTTTATTACAGGTTATTAAAATTTATTAGTGTTTATTAGGGTTTTTTAGGTTTTAATAGTGGGTTTTACGGGTTATTAGGGTTTATTAGTGCTTCTAAGTGGTTATTAGTGGTTGTTAGGGTTTGATAGGTATTGTTAGGGTTTTTAGGGTTTGTTACGGTTTGTTTGAGTTGTTTGGGGTTTTATGCGTTTTTTTGGGTTTAATGGGTGTGTTTGGATTTTTTATGCTTTGTTAGGGTTATTTTAGCGTTTTTGGGGTTTTGTTGTGTTTTTTGGGTTTTGAAGCATTTTTTGTTTTTTTTTTGTTGCAATTGATAGTGTTTATGTAGAGTTTTTAGTGGCTTTAGTGGTTCTTTAGGGGTTTATTAGGGATTTATTAGGGTTTAATTTTTTATATTATGGTATATTATGGTTTAATATTATTGAGGGTTTTGAAGCGTCTATAGGGTTTTTGTAGTATTTTTTATGGTTTGTGTAGCATTTTTAGAGTTGATGTAGCATTATAAGTGTTTATGTAGAATTTTTTATGGTTTATTATGATTCACATGAAAATGAAAATTAATGTGTACTTGGTTATTATTTATTGTTTATTACCATGCACATGCACATGCACATGCACTTGGATGTGCATTATTATTTATTATTTATTATCATTCACATGCACATGCACATACACATGTAATTCACAAGCGTTTTTATTTATAATTTATTATTTATTATCATTCACATGCAAATGCGCAGTCATATAGACATGCACGTACATTATGATTTATATTTTAAACCATGCACATGCATATACAGATGCACGGGCGTTATTATTTATTACCAGACACACACACATTCAATACTTGTGTGTTATTCTATTATCACATGCGCTATTATTATTAATATTACTATTATTGTTATTATTGTCATCATGAGGGATATGAGTTATTATTTAGTGTCATGCATTTCACATGCAATGCACGTGAGTTATTCTATTATCACATGCATTGTTGTTGTTATTATTATTATTATTACTGTTATTATTATTATTATTATTATTGTCATCTCATGCACATGCACGTGCATTATTATTTATTTTTTATTACCATGCATGTGCACATTCCAGGCACACACGTTATTTTATTATCACATATGTTGTTATTCTTCTTGTTATTATTATTATTGTGGTTGTTGTTGTTGTTGTTGTTGTTCTTATCACATGAAAATGCACATGCAAATGCACATGCAAATGCATAAACACACACATTCAAGGCACGTGCGTTATTCTATTATCACATGCGTTGTTATTAATATTAATAATAATAATATTATTATTATTATTATTATCATCGTCATCATCATCACTTGCAAATGTAATGCACGCCCGTTATTATTTATTACCATGCACGTGTACACGTAATGCACATGCAATATTCTATTATCCCATGCATTGGTACTACTACTATTATCACTACTACTGATGTTGTTGTTATTATTATTATCATCACATGGAAATGCATATGCACATTAATTATTATTTATTATTTATTACCATGCACGTGCATATACAATGCACTTGAATTATTCTTCTGTTATTAATATTATTATTATCACATTTTTTATTATCTTTATTATTATTAATACCATTATCATTATTATTATCATTATCACATGCAAATCCACATGCATGGACGTTGTTATTTATTATTTATTACCATGCACGTGCATGCGTTATTGTTATTATTATTATAAAAATTAGTATTATTAATATTATTATCAAATGTAAAAGCACATGCACATGCATGTACGTTCATATTTACTATTATTTATTTATTATTTACTACTATGCATGTGAACATGCAATGCACTTGCGTTATTCTATTATTATTTTTATTATTATTATTATTGTTTGTATCATCAAATACAAAGGCACATGCACGTGCATTGTTATTTATTATTTATTACCATGCTCGTGCATGCGTCATTATCATTATCATTACATGTAAATGCACATCCACATGCGTTATTATATATTATTTTTTACCATGCACATGAAAATACAATGCACTTGCATTCTTCTATTATCACATGTGTTATTATTTTTTATTCTCATGCACGTGCACACGTAATGAACTTGCGTTATTCTATTATCACGTGTGTTGTTATTTATTATTTGTTATCATTCACATGCAAATGCATATTCATGTGGACTTTGTTATTATTTATTGTTTATTACCATACACATGCACATGCACATGCACATGCACTTGGATCTGCGTTATTATTTATTATTTATTATCATTCACATGCACATGCACATACACATGTGTTATTATTTATAATTTATTATTTATTATAATTCAAATGCAAATGCACATGAATATGCACAAGCGCGTGCTTTATGATTTATTATTTAAACCATCCACATGTATATGCACATGCACGTGCGTTATTACTTAAATTATTATTAGAGGTATTTTTAGGGTTTAATATCATTTTTTAGGATTTTTAAGTGTTATTAACATTTAATATGGTTTGTTAGTGTTTTAGGGGTTTTAATGGTATATTAGCATTTTTTAGGGTTTTGTGGGGGTTATTAGGATTTTATTAGGGTTTATTATGGTGTGTCAAGGTTTATAAGGGTTTATTAGGTATTTTTAGGGTTTTATTAGGATTGAGTTGGGTTTATTAAGGTATATTATGGAATATTATGGTATATTTGGATATGTTTAGGATTTATTAGGGTTTATTATAGTTTATTAATTTTTAAGAGTGTATATTAGGGGTTTTTAGTGTTTAGTAGGGTTTATTCGGGTTTATTAGTAATTTTAATCTTTGTTAGGTTTTATTAGCATTTATTAGGGGTTTTAGGGCTTTTAAGGGTATTTTTGAATTTTTAGGGTTTAATGGGGTTTATTATGATTTATTATGGTTTGTGAAGGTTTATTAGGGTTGAGTAGGTATTTTTGGGGTTTTATTAAGGTTGAGTCAGTATATTTAATGTTTTATTAGGGTTTATTAGGGTTGAGTACAGTTTATTAGGGTTTGTTAGGGATTTTTAGGGCTTACTAGGGTTTGTTAGTGGTTTTATTAGGGTATATGAGTGTTTTTTAGTTTTTGTTAATATATATGAGGGGTTGTTATGATTTTTTAGGTTCTATTAGCTTGTTTTTAGTGTTTGTGAGCATTTTTAATGGTTTACTAGCATTTATTTGAATTTATTATGGTTTATTAGGGTTTGTAGGGATTTTTAATGGTTTTTTTGCATTTTTTTATTGGCATTTAGTTTTTTTATTAGGTTTTGTTATAGTGTGTCAAGGTTTATTAGGGTTGAGAAGGTATTTTTAGGGTTTTATTGGGGTTTATTCGTTTTTAATAGGGTTTATTAGTGATTTTTAGGGTTTCTTAGGGTTTGTTTGGGGTTTATTAGTTTTTTTTGGTTTATTAGGTTATATTATTGTTTGTTAGGTATTTTTAGATAATATAGCATGTTTTTATTGTTTGGGGGCGTTTTTTTTGTGTGTGAGCGTTTTAGGTGTTTCTTTGGTTATATTAGAGTTTATTATGGTTTATGAGGGTTTCAAGGGATTTTTATGGAATATTAGCATTTTTTGTCTTTATTAAGACAAATTAGTGTTTTTAGGTCTTTTTAGGTAATATAGCATGTTTTTATTGTTTTTGATTATTTTTTTATTGTATGTGAGCGTTTTTAGGGTTTATTAGGTTATATTAGAGTTTATTAGGGTTTCTATGGTTTTTTTATGGTATACCAGAATTTTTTCTATATTAGGGTTTTGCAGTGTTTAATTAGGGGTTATTATAGTGTGTTGAGGTTTTTTAGGGTTGAGTAGGGTTTATTTGGCTTTATTTATGGTTGATTCGGGCTTTTTAGGGTTTGTTTGGGGTTTATTAGTGTTTATTAGTGTTTATTAGTGTCTATTAGGATTGGTTAGGGTTGTTTAGGTTTTATTAACATGATTTTAATGTTTATTAGGTTTTATTATCATTTATTAGGGTTTATTAGGTATTTTTGGGGTTTTATTAGGTTTTATTAGAGTTTCATAGGATTTTAGGGATTATAAGGTGTTTTTAGTTATTATTAGAGTTTATTAGGGGTTTATGAGCGATTAATTTTTTATATTATGGTAAATTAGGGTTTAATATTTTTGAGGGGTTTAAGGAGTCTTTATGGTTTTGTAGCATTTTTTAGGGTTTGTGTAGCGTTCTTAGAGTTTATGTAGCATTTTTAGTGTTTATGTAGGGTTTTTGAGGTTCAGTTTTTGGTTTTAGATTTTATGCATCATTTTTAAGGTTTATTTAACGTTTTTCGGGTTTATGTATCATGTTTTGGATTTAGGTTTTATGTAGATTTTTTAGGTTTTAAGTTACATTTTCTGGGCTTATGAAGCGTTTTATGGATGATGTTGTATTTACGTTGTATTTTTAGGGTTTATTTAACATTTTTAGGGATCATGGAGTGTTTTTAGGGATTATATTGTGTTTTTAGGTTTTATATTGCGTTTTTTAATTTTTTATGTTGCGTTTTTAGGGTTTATGTTGTGTTTTTTAGGGTTTATGTTACACTTCTAGGGTTTATGTAGTGCTTTTAGAGTTTATATAGCGTTTTATGGGTTTATGTTGCATTTTTTGGGTTTTTGTCGCATTTTTTCGGGTTTATGTAACGTTTTTAGGGTTTATGTATCTATTTGAAGCCTTTTTAGGGTTTTAATGGTTGTTTATGATTTATAGTGTTTGTTTGGGTTATTAAGGGTTGTTAACGAGTGTTTATGGTTTTTTATGGTATATGATTGATTTTTAATGGTTTTTTGGTGGTTTTATGTGTATTTTTTTTTGGGATTGATAGGGGCTATTAGAATTTTTTAGTGGGTTTTTGGGTTTGTTTGGGTATTGTAGCAGTTTTTAGGGTTTATTTAACGTGTTTTACCATTTTTTGGGTTCTTTAGGGATTTTTAGTGTTCTTTAGAGTTTAATATGGTTATTTAGGGTTTATTAGGGTTTTTAGGGATTATTATTGTTCATTAGGATTTCATACAGTTTATTAGCATTTTTTATTGTGTATTGGGGTTTTATTGGGCTTTTGTAGGCATTAATAGCTTTTTATAGGTTTTATCAAACTTTTTTAGGGTTATTTAGGATTTATTAGGGCTTATTTTTTTAATTAGGGTTTAGTAACGTGTATTTGGGTTTATTATGATTTATTAGGGTTTATTATGATTTTTTAGGGGTTATTGCGGTTTATTAGGGGTTTGTTATGGTTTGTTTCAGTTTGTTACGATTTATTTGGCTTCGTTAGGATTTGTTACGATTTATTTGGGGTTGTTAGGGTTTGTTACGATTTATTTTGAGGTTATTAGGGTTTGTTAGGGTTTAATAATTGTTTGTAGGGCTTTCTAGGCTATAATTTGGAGGTTTTTGTAGCATTTTGTCACGTTTGTTATGGTTTTTAGTGATTATTAGGGTTTATTTTGGTTTAATAGTGTTTTTATTGTATATTAGGGGTTTTAGTGATTTTGTAGCATTTATTAGGGTCTAATAGAGTTTTTTAGGGTTTATTACAGGTTATTACGATTTATTAGTGTTTATTAATGTTTTTTGGGTTTAATAGTGTGTTTAAGAGTTTATTAGGGTTTATTAGTGGTTCTTAAGGGTTATTAGTGGTTGTTAGAGTTTGTTAGGTTTTGTTAGGGTTTTTAGAGTTTGTTACTGTTTGTTTGAGTTGTTTGGGGTTTTATGGGTGTGTTTGGATTTTTTTTATGCTTTGTTAGGATTATTTCAACATTTTTTGGGTTTTTTTCCATTTTGTGGATTTTGAAGCATTTTTCTGTTTTTTGTAGCAATTGTCTGGGTTTATGTAGTGTTGTTTCTAGCTATAGCAGTTCTTTAGGGGTTTATTAGGGGTTTATTGGTGTTTAATTTTTTATATTATGGTATATTGGGGTTTAATATTTTTTGGGGGTTTGAAGCTTCTTTAGGGTTTTTGTAGCATTTTCTAGGGTTTTTGTAGCGTTGTTATAGTTTATGTAGCATTTTTAGTGTTTATGTAGCATGTTTAGGGTTTAGTTAGAGGTTTTAGGTTTTATGTTTCATTTTTACGGTTTATGTAACATTTTTAGGGTTTTTGTAGCGTGTTTATTGTTTATATTGCATTTTTCAGGGTTAATGTTGCATTTTTTGGGTTTATGTAGCGTTTTTAGGGGTGATGTAGTGTTTATGTTGCATTTTTTAGGGTTTAGGTAACATTTTTAGGGTTCATGTAGTGTTTTAAGGGTTTATATTGCGTTTTTTGGTTTTATGTAGCATTTTTTAATTATTATGTTGTGTTTTTATGGGTAATGTTGTGTTTTTTAGGGTTTATGTTACAATTCTAGGGTTTTTGTAGCGCTTTTAGGGTTTATGTGGCATTTTTTGGGTTTATGTGGTGTTTTTTGTTTTATATTGTGTTTTTTGGGTTTTTGTTGCATTTTTTAGGGTTCATGTAACATTTTTAGAGTTTATGTGTCTATTCGAAGCCTTTTTTAGGGTTTTAATGGTTGATTATGGTTTGTAGTGTTTTTTTGGGTTTTTAATGGTTGTTAACATGTCCTTACAGTTTTTTATGGAATCTGATGGCTTTTTAATGGGTTTGGGGGGGGGTTATGGGTTTATTTGTTTTTTTGGGTTCGATAGGGGTTGTTAGGGGTTTTTAGTGTGTTTTAGGGTTTGTTTGGGTACTGTAGCGGTTTTTAGGGTTTATATATTGTGTTTTAGCATTTTTATGGGTTCTTTAGTATTTTTAGTGTTCTTTAGAGTTTAATTTGGTTCTTTAGGGGTTATTAGGGTTCTTTAGGGTTTATTAGTGTTCTTTTGGATTTGTTATAGTTTATTAGCATTTTTTATTGTATATTAGGGTTTTATGGGGCTTTTGTAGGCATTAATAGCTTTTTATAAGGTTTATCATCCTTTTTAGGGTTATTTAGTATTTATTAGGGTATTTTTATTTATTAGGGTTTAGTAATGTGTACTTGGGTATATTACGATTTATTAGGGTTTATTATGCGTTGTTAGGGTTTATTGGGGTTTATTAGGGGTTTGTTATGGTTTGTTTCAGTTTCTTAAGATTTATTTGGCATTTTTAGGATTTGTTACGATTAGTTTGTGGTTGTTAGAGTTTTTGATGATTTATTTTGGGGTTATTAGGGTTTTTTAGGGTATATTAGTGGGTTATAGGGTTTTTTAGGCTATTATTTGGAGGTTTTTGTAGCGTTTTGTCGGGTTTGTTAGTGTTTTTAGTGATTATTAGGGTTTATTATGGTCTAATAGTGTTTTTTATTGTATATTAGGGGTTTTAGGGCTTTTGTGGCATTTATTAGGGTCTAATAGAGTTTGTTAGGGTTTATTACAGGTTATTAAGATTTATTAGTGTTTATTAGGGTTTTTAGGGTTTAATAGTGGGTTTTAGGGGTTATTAGGGTTTATTAGTGGTTCTTAGGGGTTATTAGTGGTTGTTAGGGTTTTCTAGGTTTTGTTAGATTTTTTAGGGTTTGTTACGGTTTGTTTGAGTTGTTTGGGGTTTTATGCGTTTTTTGGGTTTTAGTGGTGTGTTTGGATTTTTATGCTTTGTTAGGGTTATTTTATCATTTTTTTGGGATTTTATTGCGTTTTGTTGGTTTTGAAGCATTTTTCTGTTTTTAGAAATTTTTAGGATTTATGTAGTGTTGTTAGTGGCTTTAGTGGTTCTTTTAGGGTTTATTAGTGGTTTAATAGGGTTTAATTTTTAATATTATGGTATATTAGGGTTTAATATTTTTGAGGGTTTTGAAGCATCTTCAGGGTTTTTGTAGCATTTTTTAGGGTTTGTGTAGCGTTGTTATAGTTTATGTAGCATTTTTAGTGTTTATGTATCATTTTTAGTGTTTAGTTAGCGGTGTTAGGTTTTATGTATCATTTTTATGGTTTATGTAATGTTTTTAGTGTTTATGTAGCGTTTTTAGGGATTGGGTTTTTTGTAGCATTTTTTTGGGTTTATGTTGCTCTTTCTGGGTTTATGTAGCGTTTATGTTGCATTTTTTGGGTTTATGTAATGTTTTTAGTGTTCATGTAGTGTTTTTAGGGTTTATATTGTGTTTATTGATTTTATGTAGCGTTTTTAATGTTTATGTTGCGTCTTTTAAGGTTTGTGTTGTGTTTTTTAGGGTTTATGTTATAGTTCAATGGCTTATATTGTGCTTTTAGGGTTTATGTGGCATTTTTTGGGTTTATGTTGCGTTTTTTGGTTTATGTTGCGTTTTTTGGGTTTTTGTTTTATTTTTTAGTGTTTATGTAACGTTTTTAAGGTTTATGTATCTATTTGAAGCCTTTTTTAGGGTTTTAATAGTTGTTTATGGTTTGTAGTGTTTTTAGGGGTTTTAAGGGTTGTTAATGGGTGTTTATGGGTTTTATGGCATCTGATGGAATGTTAATGGTTTTGGGGGGTTTTATGGGTTTATTTGCTTTTTTAGTACTGATAGAGGTTGATAGGGTTTTTAGTGTGTTTTAGGGTTTTTTGGGTATTGTAGCCATTTTTAGGGTTTATATAATGTGATTTAGCATTTTTTGGGTTCTTTAGGGTTTTTAGTGTTCTTTAGAGTTTAATATCGTTCTTTAGGGTTTATTAGTGTTTTTTAGGATTTGTTACAGTTTATTATCGTTTTTTATTGTGTATTAAGGTTTTATTGAGCTTATGTAGGCATTAATAGCTTTTTCTAGAGTTTATCAACTTTTTAGTGTTATTTAGGATTTATTAGGGTTTATTAGGGTTTATTTTATTTAATAGGGTTTAGTAACATGTATTTGGGTTTATTATAGTTTATTAGGGTTTAATATGATTTGTTAGGGTTTATTGGGGTTTATTAGGGGTTTGTTATGGTTTGTTTCAGTTTCTTATGATTTATTTGGAATTTTTGGGATTTGTTACGATTTATTTGGGGTTATTAGGGTTTGTTACGATTTATATTGAGGTTATTAGTGTTTTAGAGTTTATTAGTGGGTTGTAGGGTACTGCAGGCTATTATTTGAAGATTTTTGTAGCGTTTTTTCTGGTTTGTTAGAGTTTTTAGTCATTATTAGGGTTTATTATGGTTTAATATTTTTTTATTGTATATTAGGGGTTTTAGGGCTTTTTCAGAATTCATTAGGGTCTAATAGAGTTTGTTAGGGTTTATTACAGGTTATTACGATTTATTAGTGTTTATTAGGGGTTTTAGGGATTAATAGTGGGTTTTATGGATTATTTGGGTTTATTAATGGTTCTTAGGGGTTATTAGTGGTTGTTAGGGTTTGTTAGGTTTTGTTTGCCTTTTTAGGGTTTGTTACGGTTTGTTTGAGTTGTTTGGGGTTTTATGCATTTTTTGGGTTTTATGGGTGTGTTTGGATTTTTATGCTTTGTTTGGGTTATTTTAGTGTTTTTGGGTATTTGTTGCGTTTTGTGGGTTTTGAGGCATTTTTTGTGTTTTTTTGGCAATTGATAGGGTTTATCTAGCATTGTTAGTGGCTTTAGTGGTTCTTTAGTGTTCTTTAGGGTTTTTAGGGTTTTTAGGGTTCATTAGGGGGTATTATGGTTTATATTGTGGTTTTTAGGGTTTTCTAGGGGTTTTAAGGGGATTTAAGGGTTTCATAGGGTTGGTTAGGTTTTTGTTATGCATTTTTAGGATTTTTATGGTTTTTAGCGTTTTTTGTGGTTTTTAGGTTTTTAGGATTTTTTGAGGTTTTTTTACGGTTTTTAGGTTTGTTGTCGGGTTTTTTTCGGTTGTTTTGGTTCTTTAGAGGTTTTAGGGTTTTTTAGGGTTTTTAAATATTTTTTTGGGTTTTTTGGGGGGGTTTTCAGGTTTTGCCAGGTTTTTAGGGTTTTTTGTGAATATTAGCATTTTGAATGGTTTAATAGAATTTTTGTTTTATGTTTGTGTTTTTAGGTATTTTATAGCTTTTATTGGGGTCTAATAGGGTTTTTTATGGTTTATTAAGATTTATTAGTGTTTATTAGGGTTTTGTAGTGGGCATTAGGGTTTATTAAGGTTTATTATGGTTTATTATTGGTTGGTAGGGTTTGTAAGGATTTATTAGTTCTTATTAGAGTGATTTAGGGAGTCTAAGGGTTTGTTAGGGTTTCTAAGGGTGTGTTAGGGTTTCTAAGGGTGGGTTAGGATTTTTATGGGCGGGTTAGGGTTTCTAAGGGTGTGTTGTGGCTTCCAAGGGTTTCTAAGGTTGTGTTAGGGTTTCTATGGATGTGTTGGGGTTTCTAAAGGTGTGATAGGGTTTCAAAGGGTGGGTTAGTGTTTCTAAGGGTGTGTTAGGGTTTCTATGGGTGTGTTAGTGTTTCTTAGTTTTTCATAGGGTTTTGTTAGGGTTTTTAGGGTTATGTTAGGGTTTTTTTATGGTTTCTTAGGGGTTTTTAGGGTTGCTTCGGGTTTTTTGTGTTTATTGGGGTTTCTCGGTGCTTCTTGGGGTTTGTTTGGGATTTTTAGTGTTTGTTAGGGTTTTTTAGGGTTTGTTATGTTTTTCAGGGGTTTTGGGGTTTGTTAGGGATTGTTAGGGTTTGTTAGGGTTTGTTAGTGTTTGTTAGGTTTTGTTAGGTTTTGTTAGGGTTTGTTAGGGTTTTTCCAGGTTTTTAATTTTTTTTAGTGTTTATGGGGTTATTCCTGGTTTGTTAGGCGTTTTTAGTTATTCATGGTTGTCACAGATGTGTAAATCTAGTCGCAAGCTTCAATTTGATATGTGGTAGAGGTAAAACGGACACCCAAAGCAGAGGATACGGTCATTTGGTGGACTTAAGGACCTTTGGGGTATTTAAGAATGTGATAAGGTGTTCCTATTGGTCACATATGTGTAGATCTAGTCGAAAGCTTCGATTTGATATATAGTAGAGGCAAAACGGACTCTCGTAGTAGAAGTTATGGTCTTATAGAGGGTTTATGTACATTTTTAGGCCATCAAGGAGTGAGAATGTGAATCTGTGGTTATAGGAGTGTACGTTTACTCTCAAGATTCAATTTGATTTGTGGTAGAGGCAAAACAGACACCCAAAAAAGTTATTGTAAAACGGACACCAGAAGCCAATCTTTTGACCATCCCAAGGGATTTTGGGTCTTTTTGGGGTTTGAAGAATGTCAGAAATGGTTCTGGTAGTTACCAAAGTGTGTATATTTTCACAATCATAGATTTGATATGTGGTAGATCCAAAATGAACACATGCAGTAGAAGTTATTGTCTTTTTAAATTGAGCAACTCTCCTAGCGCCTAAAAACCTAAGAGACCCTCAACTCACTAAAATAGGCATGACTTCTCGTTTGGTTGTCCGTTTGAGCATTGTAATGAGTAAATAGAAGCTCGTGAGATGTGTGAGGACCATGTCTAATAGAACCTGTGAGAAGATCAATGAAACAGAAGATATATTAGTTATACCACTCCAAAAAAAATTCCAACTTCAAACGGCCATAACTTTCACTCTGGTTGTTCGTTTGAACTCTACCACATATCAAATCGAAGGCAGCAAAGAGATCTACACAGAAGGATAACTTGAACATTGTTAAAGTAATGTTTGGGACCCTAAAATCTCAAAATCTGATCAGAAGGCCTCCCAAAATCCATTTCCGTTTCTGGATCCCTATCAACGTTTTCTTAAAATGGTCATAACTTCTGATCTGTGTGTTTGTTCGGCCTCCGACACCTGTTTTTATCGTAGTTCGTTTCATGAGATTTAGATTGACTGTTCACAGAATGGAAATGGACACCTGGAGAAGATGTTATGCCATTTTTAATGACTCTGTAATTTTTTAGGTTTTTCGAGACACAATTTCTAGCACTTTTGTCCTGTCAGCTGTTTTTTCAAACAACTATAACTTATTATTACTACTACTATTATTATTATCATCATCTCATGAAAATTTACATGCACATGTATGTGTGTTATTATTTAATTTTTATTACCATGCACGTGCACATGAAATGCACACACGTTATTTTATTATCACATGTGTAGTTGTTATTATTGTTATTATTATTATTGTGGTGGTTGTTGTTGTTGTTGTTATTATCATCACATACAAATGCACATCCAAATGCACATACACACACATTCAATGAACATGCGTTATTCTATTATCACATGCATTATTATTATTAATATTATTAATATTATTATTAATATTATTATCATCATTATCATCACTTTCAAATTCAATGCATGAGAGTTATTATTTATTACCATACACATGCACATGTAATGCAAATGCAATATTCTATTGTCATATGAATTAGTACTACTACTATTATCACCACTAATACTACTATTATTACTACAGCTGTTATTATTATTATCATCACTTGAAAATGTAGATGCATGTGCCTTATTATTTATTATTTATGACCATGTACGTGCATATGCAATGCACTTTTATTATTGTTTTAATATTATTTTATTATTATTATTATCACAGTTATTATTATTATTATTATTATTATTTTCATTATCATTAGTATTTTCATTATCACTTGCAAATGGACTTGCATGTGCATTGTTATATATTATTTATTACCATGCACGTGAAAGCGTTATTATTATTATTTTTATTATTACAATTAATATTATTAATATTATCATCAAATGTAAATGCATATGCACATGCATGTGCGTTCTTATTTATTATTATTTTTATATTATTTACTACTATGAACGTGCACATGAAATGCGCTTGTGTTATTCTATTATTATTATTAATATTACATGATTATTATTCTTGTTGTTGTTGTGGTTTGTATCATCAAATACAAATGCACATGCATGTGCGTTGTTATTTATTATTTATTACCATGCACATGCATGCATCATTATCATTATCATTACATGTAAATGCACATGTGCATGTGTTATTATTTATTATTTATTATCATGCACATACAAATGCAATGCACTTGTGTTATTCTATTATCACATGTGTTATTATTATTTATTCTAATGCATGTGCACATCCAATGCATGTGCATTATTCTATTATCACATGTGTTATTATTTATTATTTATTATCTTTCACAAGAAAATTCACATTCAAGTGGACTTGGTTATTATGTATTGTTTATTACCATGCACATGCACATGCACATTCACATGCACATGTACACGCACTTGTATGTGCATAATTATTTATTATTTATTATCATTCACATGCACATGCACATACACATGCAATTCACATTCTTTATTATTTATAATTTATTATTTATTATCATTCACTTGCAAATGCGCAGGCATATGCACATGCACGTGCATTATGATTTATTATTTAAACCATGCACATGCATATGCACATGCCCGTGCGTTATTACTACTACTATTATTAGAAGTATTTTTAGGGTTTACTATCAATTTTTAGGATTTTTAGGTGTTATTAACCTTTATTATGGTTTGTTAGGGTTTTAGGGTTTTTAATGGTATATTAGCATTTTTTAGGGTTTGGTGGGGGTTATTATGATTTTTTCAAGGTTTATTATGTTGTGTCAAGATTTATTAGGGTTTATTAGGTATTTTTAAGGGTTTATTAGGATTGAGATGGGTTTATTAGGGTATATTATGGTATATTATGGTATATTATGGTATATTTGAGTATGTTTAGGATTTATTAGGGTTTATTATGGTTCATTATGGTTTATTAATTTTTAAGAAGTTATATTAGGGTTTTTTAGTGGTTGTAAGTGTTTATTAGGGTTTATTAGTGATTTTAAGCTTTGTTATGTTTTATTAGCATTTATTAAGAGTTTTAGGGATTTTTAATGGTATATTTGAGTTTTATAGGGTATAGTGGGATTTATTATAGTTTATTATGGTGTGTTAAGGTTTATTTGGGTTGAGTAGGTATTTTTAGGGTTTTATTAGGTTAGAGTCGGTATCTTTAAGGTTTTATTAGGGTTTATTAGGGTTGTGTATGGTTTATTATGGTTGTGTTAGGGATTTTTATGGTTTACTTGGGTTTGTTAGTGTTTTTATCAGCGTATATGAGTGTTTTTTAGTTTTTGTTAATATATATGAGGGGTTGTTATGACTTTATAGGTTTTATTAGCGTGTTTTTAGTGTTTGTGAGCATTTTTAATGGTTTATTAGCTTTTATTTGAATTTATTATGGTTTATTAGGGTTTATAGAACTTTTTAATGGTTTTTTTGCATTTTTTTTATTGGGGTTTAGTTGGGTTTTATTAGGTGTTTTTATGGTGTGTGAAGGTTTATTAGTGTTGAGAAGGTATTTTTAGGGTTTTATTATGGTTTTATTAGGGTTTATTTGTTTTTAATAGGGCTTATCAGTGATTTTTTGGGTTCATTAGGGTTTGTTAGGGGGTCTATTAGTTTTTTTCTTTTATTATGTTATATTAGTGTTTGTTAGGTATTTTTAGATAATATAGCTTGTTTTATTTTTTTTTGAGTGGTTTGTTTTTGTTTGAGAGAGTTTTTACAATTTCTTAGGATATATTAGAGTTTATTATGGTTTATTAGGGTTTCTAGGGATTTTTAAGGTATATTTGTATTTTTTGTCTTTATTATGTTATATTAGTGTTTTTAGGTATTTTTAGGTAATAGAGCATGTTTTTATTGTTTGTGATCATTTTTTATTGTTTGTGATCATTTTTAGGGTTTATTAGGTTATATTAAAGTTTATCATGGTTTCTAGGGATTTTTTAAGGTAGACTAGCATTTTTTCATTTTTAGGGTTTATTAGGTATTTTTGGGGTTTTATTAGGGTTGCGTAGAGTTTCTTAGGGTTTTACGGATTATAAGGTGTTTTTAGGGATTATTAGAGTTTATTAGGGGTTTAATAAGGTTTAATTTTTTATATTATGGTATATTAGGGTTTAATATTTTTGATGGTTTTAAAGCGTCTTTAGGGTTTTTGTAGCATTTTTAGGGTTTGTGTAGCATTGTTATAGTTTATGTAGCATTTTTTGTGTTTATGTAGAGTTTTTAGGGTTTAGTTAGCAGTTTTAGTTTTCATGTATCATTTTTAGGGTTCATGTAATGTTTTTAGGGTTTTTGTAGCTTATTTAGGGTTTAGGTTTTATGTAGCATTTTTTAGGGTTTATGTTGCGTTTATGTTGCATTTTTTAGGGTTTATGTAACATTTTTAGGGTTCATGTAGTGTTTTGGGGGTTTATATTGTGTTTTTAGGTTTTATGTAGCATTTGTAATGTTTATGTTGCGTCTTTTTCGGTTTATGTTGTGTTTTTTAGGGTTTATGTAACAGTCCTAGTGTTTATGTGCACATGCACATGCACATGCACATGCACATGCAATTGTATGTGTGTAATTATTTATTATTTATTATCATTCACATGCACATGCACATACACATGAAAATCGCATGCGTTATTATTTATAATTTATTATTTATTATCATTCACATGCAAATGTGCAGGCATATGCATATGCACGTGCGTTTTGATTTATTATTTAAACAATGCACATGCATATGCACATGCTCATGCGTTATTACTACTAATATTATTATAATTATTTTTATGGTTTGCTATCATTTTTTATGAATTTTAGGTGTTATTAATATTTTTTATGGTTTGTTAGGGTTTTAGGGGTTTTAATGGTATATTCGCATTTTTTAGGGTTTGGTGGGGGTTATTTGGTTTTATTAGGGTTCATTATGTTGTGTCAAGGTTTATTAGAGTTTATTAGGTATTTTTACGGTTTTATTAGGATTGAGTTGGGTTTATTAGGGTATATTATGGTATATTATGATATATTTGGGTATGTTTAGGATTTATTAGGGTTTATTATGGTTTATTATGGTTTATTAATTTTTAAGAGGGCATATTAGGATTTTTAGTGTTTAGTAGAGTTTATTTGGGTATATTAGTGATTTTAAGCTTTGTTATGTTTTATTAGCATGTATTAGGGGTTTTAGGGGTTTTTAATGGTATATTTGCGTTTTTAGCGTTTATTGGGGTTTATTATGGTTTATTTTGGCGTGTTAAGGTTTATTAGGGTTGAGTAGGTATGTTTAGGGTTTTATTAGAGTTGATTTGGTATCTTTAAGTTTTTATTAGGGTTTATTAGGGTTGAGTACGGTTTATTAGGGTTTGTTAGGTATTCTTAGGGTTTACTAGGGTTTGTTAGTGTTTTTATTAGGGTATATGAGTGTTTTTTAGTTTTTGTTTATATATATGAGTGGTTGTTATGACTTTTTAGGTTTTATTAGTGTGTTTTTAGTGTTTTTGAGCATTTTTAATGGTTTATTAGCTTTTATTTGAATTTATTATGGTTTATTATGGTTTGTAGGGCTTTTTAATGATTTTTTTGCATTTTGTTTTATTTATTGTGTTTTAGTTAGGTTTTATTAGGTGTTGTTATGGTGTGTCATGGTTTATTAGTGTTGAGAATGTATTTTTAGGGTTTTATTATGGTTTTATTAGGGTTTATTAGTTTTTAATAGGGCTTATCAGGGATTTTTAGGGTTCATTAGGGTTTGTTAGGGGTCTATTAGCTTTTTTGTTTTATTAGGTTATATTAGTGATTGTTAGGTCTTTTTAGATAATAGAGCGTGTTTTATTGTTTGTGAGAAGTTTGTTTTTGTTTGTGAGAGTTCTTACGGTTTCTTAGGATATATTAGAGTTTATTATGGTTTATTAGGGTTTCTAGGTATTTTTAAGGTATATTAGTATTTTTTTTGTCTTTATTATGTTATATTTGTGTTTTAAGTCTTTTTTGGTAATATAGCATGTTTTTATTGTTTGTGATTGTTTTTTATTGTTTTTGGTCATTTTTAGGGTTTATTAGGTTATATTAGAGTTTATCAAGGTTTCTAGGGATTTTTTAAGGCAGACTAGCATTTTTTATTAGGGTTTATTAGGTATTTTTGTTGTTTTATTAGGGTTGAGTAGAGTTTGTTAGGGTTTTAGGGATTATAAGGTGTTTTTAGGGATTATTAGAGTTTATTAAGGGTTTATTAGTGTTTAATTTTTTATATTATGGTATATTAGTGTTTAATATTTTTGATGGTTTTAAAGCGTATTTAGGGTTTTTGTAGCATTTTCTAGGGTTTGTGTAGCATTTTTAGTGTTTATGTAGCATTTTTAGTGTTTTTGTAGAGTTTTTAGAGTTTAGTTAGCAGTTTTAGATTTCATGTATCATTTTTAGAGTTCATGTAACGTTTTTAGGGTTTATGTTTCTTGTTTAGGGTTTATGTTTTATGTAGCATTTTTTAGGGTTTATATTGTGTTTTCTGGGTTTATGTAGCATTTTTAGGGGTGATGTAGCATTAATGTTTCATTTTTTAGGGTTTATGTAATGTTTTTATGGTTCATGTAGTTTTTTAGGGTTTATATTGTGTTTTTAGGTTTTATGTAGCATTTGTAAGGTTTATGTTGCGTCTTTTTGGGTTTATGTTGTGTTTCATAGGGTTTATGTTACAGTTCTAGTGTTTATGTAGTGATTTTAGGGTTTATGTCGCGTTTTTTGTGTTTATGTATCGTTTTTGGTTTATTTTTCATTTTTAGGGTTTTTTTTTCATTTTTTTGGGTTTATGTAATGTTTTTAGGGTTTATGTATCTATTTGAAGCCTTTTTTGGTGTTTTAATGGTTGTTTATGGTTTATAGTGTTTTTTAGGGTTTTTAAGGGTTGTTAACAGGTGTTTATGGTTTTTATGGTATCTGATGGATTTTAATGGTTTTATGGGGGGTTTTATGGGTTCATTTGTTTTTTTAGGATTGATAGGGGTTGTTAGGGTTTTTTAGTGGGTTTAAGGGTTTGTTTGGTTATTGTAGCAAGTTTAAGTTTTATATAACGTGTTTTAGAATTTTTTGGTTATTTAGTGTGTTTTAGTGTTCTTTAGAGTTTAATATCATTCTTTAGAGTTTATTAGGGTTCTTTAGGGTTTATTAGTATTCTTTAGGATTTTTTACAGTTTATTAGCATTTTGTATTTTGTATTAAGGCTTTATTGAGATTTTGTAGGCATTAGTAACTTTTTCTTGGGTTTATCAACCTTTATTAGGGTTATTTATGATTTATTAAGTTTTATTATGGTTGATTTTATTTATTATGGTTTAGTAGCATGTATTTGGGTTTATTACAATTTATTAGGGTTTATTATGATTTGTTAGGGTTTATTGGCATTTATTAGGTGTTTGTTATGATTTATTTTAGTTTTTTACGATTTATTTGGAATTGTTAGGAGTTGTTACGATTTATTTGGGGCTTTTAATGTTTGTTACTATTTATTTTGGTGTTATTAGTGTTTTTTAGGGTTTATTTGGGGGTTGTAGGGTTTTGTAGGAAATTATTTAGAGATTTTTGTAGCGTTTTGTTGGGTTTGTTAGGATTTTTAGTGATTATTTTGGTTTATTTTGGTTTAATAGTGTTTTTATTGTATATTAGGGGTTTTAGGGATTTTGTAGCATCTATTAGGGTCCAATAGAGTTTGTTAGGGTTTATTATAGGTTATTAAAATTTATCAGTGTTTATTAGGGTTTTTAGGGTTTAATAGTGGGTTTTATGGGATATTAGGGTTTAATAGTGGTTCTTAGGGGTTATCAGTGGTTTTTAGGGTTTGTTAGGTTTTGTTAGGTTTTTTAGGGTTTGTTGTGATTTATTTGAGTTTTTTGGGGTTTTATGAGTTTTTTTGGGACTTATGGGTGTGTTTGGATTTTTTATGTATTGTTAGGGTTATTTTAGTGTTGTTTGGGTATTGTTTCATTTTGTGGGTTTTGAATAATTTTTCGGGTTTTTTAGTAATTGATAGTGTTTATGTAGCGTTGTTAGTGGCTTTAGTAGTTCTTTAGGGTTTTAGGGTTTTTAGGGTTCTTTAGGGTGTATTAGGGTTTCTTTTGAGGTTTTTAGGGTTTTCTAGGGGTTTTTGGGTTTTTAAGTGTTTCATAGGGTTGATTAGGGTTTTTTTAGACATTTTTAGGCTTTTAGGGGTTTTTTTCATTTTTATTGGTTTTTAGGTTTTTCAGGGTTTTTTGAGGTTTTTTGATGTTTTTAGGGTTTTTAGGTTTGTTTTCGAGTTTTTTTCGGGTTTTTGGTTTTTTAGGGGTTTTAGGGTTTTTAGGGGTTTTATGGATTTTTTAGGGTTTTTAGGGTTTTTAGGGTTTTTTAGGGTTTTTAGGGATTTTTTGGGGTTTTATGGGTTTTTATGGTTTTGTCAGGTTTTATCGGGTTTTTAAGGTTTTTTTGGGAATATTAGCATTTTGAATGGTTTAATTGCGTTTTTGTTATATATTTGGGTTTTTAGGTATTATGTAGCTTTTATTGGGTTATTATAGGGTTTTTAGGGTTTATTACAAATTATTAGTGTTTATTGGGGTTTAGTAGTGGGATTTAGGGTTTATCAAGGTTTATTATGGTTTATTATTGGTTGGTAGGGTTTGTTAGGATTTATTAGTTCTTATTTGAGTGATTTGGGGTGTCTAAGGGTTTTATAGGGTTTCTAAGGGTGTGTTAGGGTTTCTAAGGATGGGTTAGGGTTTTTATGGGGGCGTTAGGGTTTCTAATGGTGTGATGTGGTTTCTAAGGGTTTCTAAGGTTGTGTTAGGGTTTCTATAGGTGTGTTGGGGTTTCTAAGGGTGTGCTAGAGTTTCTAAGGGTGTGTTAGAGTTTCTAAGGGTGTGTTAGGGTTTCAAATGGTGTGTTTGTGTTTCTTAGGTTTGCTTAGTGTTTTGTTAGAGTTTTTAGGGTTTTTAGGGTTATGTTAGGTTTTTTATGGTTTCTTTGTGGTTTTTAGGGTTTCTTCGGGTTTTTTGGGTTTATTGGGGTTTCTTAGTGCTTCTTGGGGTTTGTTAGGGCCTGTTAGGGTTTTTTAGGGTTATTAGGGTTTGTTATGTTTTATTAGGGGGTTTTGGGGTTTATTACGGTTTGTTAGGTTTTGTTAGGTTTTGTTAGTGTTTGTTAAGGTTTTTTAGGGTTTGTTATTGTTTTGTGTGGGTTTTAGTGGTTTTAGTGTTTATGGAGCTATTCATGGTTTGTTAGGGTTATTTAGTTGTTAATGGTTGTCACAAATGTGTAGAGTTAGTTGCAAGCTTCAATTTGATATGTGGTAGTGGTGAAACGGACACCCAGAGCAGATGTTATGGTCATTTGGAGGACTTAAGGACCTTTGGGGTATTTAGAAACATGATAATGTGTTTTTATTGGTCACAAATGTGTAGATCTAGTCGAAAGATTCGATTTGATATATGGTAGTGGAAAAACGGACTCCCGGAGTAGAAGCTATAGTCTTTTAGAGAGTTTAAGTACCCTTTTAGGCCTTTAAGGATGTGAGTAGGTGCTTCAGTGGTCATAGAAGAGTAGTTCTTGTCTCAAGTTTCAAGTTTATATGTGGTAGGGGAAAGACGGACACCCAAAGAAGAAGTTATTGCAAAATGGACACCAGAAGCCAATATTTTGAACATCCATAGGGATTTTGGGTCTTTTTGGGGGTTGAAGAATGTCAGAAAGGGTTCCAGTGGTTACCAAAGTGTGTATAGTTTCAAAATATTCGATTTGATATGTGGTAGAGCCAAAATGAACACACATATCAGATGTTATTGTCATTTTAATTTGAGAAACTCTCCTAGCGCCTTAAAACCTAAGAAATCCACAACTCACTAAAATATGCATAACTTCTCATTCAGATATCTGTTTGAGCACTGTGACTAGTAAAATCGAAGCTTGTGAGATGGGTGAGGACCAAGTCTAATAGAAATTGTGATAAGATCAAAGAAACAGAAGATATATTAGTTATACCACTCCAAAAAATGTCCATCTTCAAACGGCCATAACTTTCACTCCGGTTGTCCGTTTGAAATATACCACATATCATATCGAAGGAAGTGAAGAGATATACGCATAAGGCTAATTTGAACATTGTTAAAGTCATGTTTGGGACCCTAAAATCCCAAAAACCCATCAAAAGGCCTCCAAAACTCCATTTCCTTGTCTGGATCCCTGTCAATTTTTTCTTAAAATGGTTATAACTTCTGATCTATGTGTCTGTTCGGCCTCAGACACCTATTTTTATCATATTTCTTTCCATGAGATTTAGTTTGACTATTCACAGAGTGAAAATGACACCTGAAGAAGAATTTATGCCTTTTTTTAATTACTCTGTGATTTGTTAGGTTTTTCGAAAAACCATTTCTAGCACTTCTGTCCTGTCTGCAATTTTTTCGAACAACTATAACATATTATTACTGTTATTATTATTATTATTATCATCATCTCATGAAAATGCACATGCCCATGCACCTGTGTTATTATTATATTTTTATTACCATGAACGTAAACATGAAATGCACACACGTTATTTTAATGTCACATTTATTGTTATTATAATTGTTATTATTATTATTGTGGTTGTTGT
Source organism: Viscum album (assembly GCA_963277665.1). Taxonomy (NCBI): domain Eukaryota; kingdom Viridiplantae; phylum Streptophyta; class Magnoliopsida; order Santalales; family Viscaceae; genus Viscum; species Viscum album. The sequence goes on from OY728167.1 coordinate 879,200,941, forward strand.
TGTTGTTGTTATTTCTATTATCATCACATACAAATGCACATCCAAATTCACATACACGCACATTCAATGAACGTGTTTTATTCTATTATCACATGTGTTGTTATTATTAATATTATTAATATTATCATCATCATCATCATCACATGAAAATGAAATGCATGGGAGTTAATTTATTACCATACACATGCACACGTAATGCACATGAAATATTTAATAAGTGGTTATTATGGTGTGTTAAGGTTTTTTAGGGTTGAGTATGGTTTATTTGGCTTTATTTATGGTTTATTAGGGCTTTTTAGGGTTTGTTTGGGGTTTATTAGGGTTTATTATGTTTATTAGTGTCTATTAGGGTTGGTTAGGGTTGTTTATGTTTTCTTAACATGTTTTTAGGGTTTATTAGGTTTTATTATCATTTATTAGGGTTTATTAGGTATTTTTGGCTTTTTATTAGGGTTCAGTAGAGTTTCTTAGGGTTTTAGGGATTATATGGTGTTTTTAGGGATTATTAGAGTTTATTAGGGGTTTATTAGTGTTTACTTTTTTTATATTATATTATATTAGGGTTTATTATTTTTGAGGGTTTTAAAGCGTCTTTATGGTTTTTGTAGGATTTTTTAGGGTTTGTGTAGCGTTTTTAGAGTTTATGTAGCATTTTTAGTGTTTATGTAGCGTTTTTAGGGTTTAGTTAGAAGTTTTAGATTTTATTTATCATTTTTAGGGTTTATGTAACGTTTTTAGGGTATATGTAGTGTGCTTAAGGTTTAGGTTTTATGTAGAATTTTTAGGGTTTATGTTGTGTTTTCTGGGTTTATGTACCATTTTTAGGGGTGATGTAGCATTTATGTTTCATTTTTTAGGGTTTATGGAATGTTTTTAGGGTTCATGTAGTGTTTTAGGGTTTATATTGTGTTTTTACGTTTTATGTAGCATTTCTTAATGTTTATATTGCGTTATTTAGGGTTTATGATGTGTTTTTTACGGTTTATGTTACAGTTCTAGGGTTTATGTATTGCTTTTAGGGTTTATGTAGCATTTTTTGGGTTTATGTTGCGTTTATAGGTTTATGATTCATTTTTAGGGTTTTTGTTTCATTTTTAAGGGTTTATGTAATGTTTTTAAGGTTTATTTATCGATTTGAATAGTTTTTTAGGGTTTTAATTGTTTTTATGGCTTGTAGTTTTTAAGGGGTTTTAAGGGTTGTTAACAGGTGTTTATGGTTTTTTATGGTATCTGATGGCTTTTTAATGATTTTTTCGGGGGGTGGGGGTTATGGGTTTATTTTTTTTTGGGATTGATAGGGTTTTTTAGGGTTTTTTAGTGTGTTTTAAGGTTTGTTTGGGTATTGTAGCGGTTTTTAGGGTTTATATAATGTGTTTTAGTGTTTTTTGGGTTCTTTAGGGGTTTTTAGTGTTCTTTAGAGTTTAATACGGTTCTTCAGGGATTATTAGGGTTCTTTATGTTTTATTAGTGTTCTTTAGGATTTGATACAGTTTATTTGAATTTTTTATTGTATATTAGGGTTTTATTGGGCTTTTTAAGGCATTAATAGTTTTTTCTAGGGTTTATCAACCTTTTAGGGTTATTTTGAATTTATTAGGGTTTATTAAAGTTTATTTTATTTATTAGGGTTTAGTAACGTGTATTTGGGTTTATTACGATTTATTAGGGATTGTTATGATTTGTTAGGGTTTATTGTGGTTTATTGGTGGTTTGATATGGTTTGTTTCAGTTTTTTAAGATTTAGTTGGCGTGGTTAGGATTTCGTATGATTTATTTTGGGTTGTTAGGGATTGTTACGATTTATTTTGGGGTTGTTAGGGTTTGTTAGAGTCTATTAGTGGGTTGTATGGTTTTGTAGGCTCTTATTTGGTGGTATTTGTAGAATTTTATTGGGTTTGTTAGGTTTTTTAGTGATTATTAGGGTTTATTATGGTTTAATTGTGTTTTTATTGTATATTAGGGGTTTTAGGTCTTTTTTAATGTCTATTATGGTCTAATAGAGTTTTTAGGGGTTATTACAGGTTATTTCGATTTATTAGTGTTTATTAGGGTTTTTAGGGTTTAATAGTGGGTTTTAGGGGTTATTAGGGTTTATTAGTGGTTCTTAGGGTTTATTAGTGGTTGTTAGGTTTTTTTAGGTTTTGTTAGGGTTTTTAGGGTTTGTTACGGTTTTTTGTAGTTGTTTGAGGTTTTATGTATTTTCTTAAATTTTATTGGTGTGTTTGGATTTTTTAGGCTTTGTTAGGGTTATTTTAGTGTTTTTTCGGTTTCTTTTGAGTTTTGTGGGTTTTGAAGCATTTTTCTGTTTTGTAGCAATTTTTAGGATTTATGTAGCATTATTAGTGCCTTTAGTGGTTCTTTACAGTTTTTAGGGTTCTTTATGATGTATTAGGGTTTCTTTTGAGGTTTTTAGGGTTTTCTAGGGGATTTTAGGGGTTTTAAGGGTTTCATAGAGTTGGTTAGTGTTTTTTAGGTATTTTTAGGCTTTTTAGGGGTTTTTAGCATTTTTAGGGGTTTTTTGGGTTTGTAGTAATTTTTGAGGTTTTTTGGAGATTTTTTAGGGTTTTTAGGTTTGTTTTTCGGTTTTTTTTTGTTTTTTAGTGTTTTGAGGGGTTTTAGGGTTTTTAGGATTTTTAAGTGTTTTTAGGGTTTTTATGATTTTTTAGGGATTCTTTGGGTTTTTTGGGTTATTAGGGTTTTTAGGGTTTTGTCAGGTTTTGTCCGGTTTGTTAAGGTTTTTTTGTGAATATTAGCGTTTTGAATGGTTTAAAATCATTTTTGTTGTATATTTGAGTTTTTAGGTATTTTGTAGCATTTATTGGGGTGTAATAGGGTTTCTAGGGGTTATTACAATTTATTAGTTTTTATTAGGGTTTAGTAGTGGGCTTTGGGGTTTATTAGGGTTTATTATGGTTTATTATTGGTTGGCAGGGTTTGTTAGGATTTATTAGTGGTATTAGAGTGATTTAGGATTTCTAAGGGTTTGTTTGGGTTTCAAAGGTGGTGTTAGGGTTTCTAAAGGTTGGTTAGGGTTTTTATGGGAGTGTTAGGGTCGCTAAGGGTGTGCTATGGTTTCTAAGGGTTTCTAAGGTTGTGTTAGGGTTTCTATGGTTGTGTTGGGGTTTTTAAGGGTGTGCTAGGGTTTATAAGGGTGTGTTACGGTTTCTAAGGGTGTGTTAGTGTTTCTTAGGTTTACTTAGAGTTTTGTTAGGGTTTTTACGGTTTTGTTCGGGTTTCTTATAGTTTCTTAGGGGTTTTTAATGGTTTCGTCGGGTTTTTTGGGTTTATTGGGGTTTCTTAGTGCTTGATGGGGTTTTCTAGGGCTTGTTAGGGCTTGTTAGGATTTTTTATGATTTGTTAGGGTTTCTTATGTTTTTTACGGTTTTTGGGGTTTGTTGGGGTTTGTTCGGGTTTGTTGGGGTTTGTTAGGGTTTGTTAGTGTTTTTTAGTGTTTGTTAGGGTTTGTTAAGGTTTTGCATGGTTTTTAATGGTTTTTAGTGTTTATGGGGGTATTCAAGGTTTGTTAGGGTTATTTAGTTGTTCATGGTTGTCACATATGTGTAGAGCTAGTCGCAAGCTTCAATTTGATATGTGGTAGAGGTGAAACAGACACCCAGTGCAGAAGTTATGGTCATTTGGAGGACTTAAGGACCTTTTGGGACTTTGAGAATGCGATAAGGTGGTCTTATTGGTCACATATGTGTAGATCTAGTCGAAAGCTTTGATTTGGTATATGGTAGAGAAAAAATGGACTCCCGGAGTAGAAGTTATGGTCTTTTGTGAGTTATGTACCTTTTTGGGCCTTCAGGGATGTGAGAAGCTGCTTCAGTGGTTATAGGAGTGTAGTTCTAGTCACAAGCTTTTATTTGATATGTGTTAGAGGCAAAACAGACATCCATAGATGATTTTATTGCAAAACGAACACTAAAAGGCAATCTTTTGACCATCTAAGAGATATTGGGACTTTTTGGGTGTTGAAGAATATCAGAAAGGGTTCAAGTTGTTACCAGAGTGTGTATATTTTCACAATATTTGATTTGATATGTGGTAGAGCCAAAATGAACACACGTAGCAGAAGTTATTGTCATTTTAAATTGAGCAACTCTCCTAGCGCCTAAAAACCTACGAAATCCACAACTCACTAAAATAGGCATAACTTCTCCTTCGGGTGTCCATTTGAGCGTTGTGACCAGTAAAATTGAAGCTCGTGAGATGAGTGGGGAACAAGTTTAGTAGATACCATGAGAAGATCAACGAAATATAAGATATATTAGCTATTCCACTCCAAAATAAGTCCATCTTCAAACGGACATAACTTTCACTTTGGTTGTCCATTAGAGCTCTACCACATATCAAATTGAAATTAGTGAAGTGATATACGCATAAGGATGACTTGATCATAGTCCAAGTAATGTTTTATACCCTAAAATCATAGAAACCCATTAGAAGGCCTCCAAAACTCCATTTCCATGTACGGATCCCTGTCAAATTTTTCTTAAAATGGTCCTAACTTCTGATCTGTGTGTCTGTTCAGCCTCCGACACCTATTTTTATCGTACTTCGATACATGAGATTCAGTTTGACTATTCATGGAGCGGAAATGGACACCCGAAGAAGATGTTATGCCTTTTTCAATGACTCTGTGATTTGTTAGGGTATAATATGGTATATTATGATATATTTGGGTGTGTTTAGGATATATTAGGGTTTATTATCATTCATTATGGTTTATTAATTTTTAAGAGAGTATATTATGGGTTTTTAGGGTTTATATTTGTTTATTATGTTTTATTAGTGCTTTTAAGCTTTGTTAGGTTTTATTAGCATTTATTTGGGGTTTTAGGGCTTTTTAACGTATATTTTCGTTTTTTAGGGTTTAGTGGGGTTTATTATGGTTTATTATAGTGTGATAAGGTTTATTAGGGTTGAGTAGGTATTTTTAGGGTTTTACTATGGTTGAGTATGTATCTTTAGGGTTTTATTAGGGTTTATTAGGGTTGAGTAGGGATTATTAGGGTTTGTTAGGGATTTTTAGGGTTTACTAGGGTTTGTTAGTGTTTTTATTAGGGTATATGAGTGTCTCTTAGTTTTTGTTATATATATGTGGGGTTAATAGGACTTTTTAGGTTTTATTAGCGTGTGTTTAGTGTTTGTGAGCATTTTTTAATGGTTTATTAGGTTTTATTATAATTTATTATGGTTTATTAGGGTTTCTAGGAATTTTTAAGGGTTTGTATGCGTTTTTTTGTTTATTTGGGTTTAGTTGGGTTTTATTAGATTTCATTATGGAGTGTCAAGGTTTTTTAGGGTTGAGAGGTTATTTTTAGGGTTTTATTATGGTTTTATTAGGGTTTATTAGTTTTTGTTAGGGTTTATTAACGATTTTTAGGGATTATTAGGGTTTGTTTGGGGTTTATTAGTTTTTTTCTTTTATTAGGTTATATTAGTGTTTGTTAAGTATTTTTAGATAATATAGTGTTTTTTGTTGTTTGTGAGAATTTTGTTTTTGTTTGTGGGTGTTTTTAGGGTTTCTTAGGTTATATTAGATTTTATTATGGTTTATTATGGTTTCTAGAGATTTTTAATGTATATTAGTGTTTTTTGTGTTTATTAGGTTATATTAGTGTTTTTAGGTCTTATTAGGTAATATGTAGTCTTTTTATTGTTTGTGGTCATTTTTTTTATTTTTTGTGAGCATTTTTAGAGTATATTAGATTATATTAGAGTTTATCAGGGTTTCTAGCAATTTTGTAAGGTATACTTGCATTTTTTCGATATTAGGGTCTTGTAGGGTTTTATTAGGGGTCATTATGGTGTGTTAAGGTTTGTTAGGGTCGAGTAGGGTTTATTTGGATTTATTTATGGTTTATCAGAGATTCTTAGGGTTTTTTGAGGGTTTATTAAGGTTTATTAGTTTCTATTAGTGATTATTAGGGTTAGTTAGGGTTGTTTAGGTTTTCATTACAAGTTTTTAGGGTTTATTAGGTTTTATTATCATTTATTAGGGTTTATTAGGCGTTTGGGGTTTTATTTGGGTTGATTAGAGTCTCTTAGGATTTTTAGAGATCATAAGTCATTTTTAGGGATAATTTGAGTTTATTAGGAGTTTATTAGGGATTAATGTTTTATATTATAGTATATTAGGGTTTAATATTTTTGAGGGTTTTGAAGCGTCTTTAGGGTTTTTGTAGCATTTTTTAGAGTTTGTGTAGCGTTGTTTGAGTTTATGTAGCATTTTTATTGTTTATTTAGTGATTTTAGGGTTTAGTTAGTGGTTTTAGGTTTTATGTAGAATTTTTATGGGTTTATGAAACGTTTTTAGGGTTTATGAAGCGTGTTTAGGGTTTAGGTTTTATGTAGCAAATTTTAGGGTTTATGTTGCGTTTTCTGGGTTTATGTAGCATTCTTAGGGGTGATGTAGTGTTTATGTTGCATTTTTTAGGGTTTATGTAACGTTTATAGGGTTAAAGTAGTGTTTTTAGGGTTTATGATGTGTTTTTAGGTTTTATGTAGCGTTTTTTAATTTTTATGTTTCATTGTTTAGGGTTGATGTTATGGTTCTAGTGGTTTTTAGGGTTTTTAAGGGTTGTTAACAGGTGTTTATTGTTTTTATGGTATTTGATGGAATTTCAATGTTTTTTAGGGATTTTAAGGGTTTATTTTTTTTGGATTTATAGGGTTTGTTAGGGTTTTTAGTGTGTTTTAGGGTTTGTTTATGTATTGTAACGGTTTTTAGGGTTTATGTAATGTGTTTTAGCGTTTTTTGGGTTCATGAGGGTTTTTAGTGTTCTTTAGAGTTTATTATGGTTAATTATGGGTTTTTAGGGTTTTTAGGGTTTATTAGTGTTCTTTTGGATTTTTTATAGTTTATTAGTGCTTTTTATTGTATATTAGGATTTTATTGGGCTATTGTAGGAATTAATAGCTTTTTCATGGGTTAGTCAACCTTTTTTAGGGTTATTTATGATTTATTTGGGTTTCTTAAGGTTTATTTTATTTTTTAGGGTTTATTAACCTGTATTTGGGTTTATTACGATTTATTAGGGTTTATTATGTTTTGTTAGGGTTTATTGCAATTTATTTGGGGTTTGTTATGGTTTGTTTCAGTTTGTTACGATTTATTTGGTGTTGTTAGGATTTGTTACGATTTTTTGGGGTTGTTAGGGTTTATTACGATTTATTATGGGGGGTTTTGGGTTTATTATCTGATTGTAGGGTTTTGTAGGCTATTATTTGGCGTGTTTTGTAGTGTTTTGTCGGGTTTGTTAGGGTTTTTAGTGACTATTAGGATTTATTATGGTTCAATAGTGTCTTTTATTGTATATTATGTGTTTAAGGAAATTTTTAGCATTTATTAGAGTCTAGTTGGGGTTTTTAGGGTTTATTACAGGTTATTATGATTTATTAGTGTTTAATAGGGTTTTAGGGTTTAATAGTGGGATTCAGGTGTTATTTGGGTTTATTAGTGGTTCTTTGGGGTTATTAGTGGTTGTTAGGGTATGTTAGGTTTTGTTAGGGTTTGTTAGGACATGTGTTATTCTATTATCACACACGTTATTATTATCATTATTATCATTATCATTATTAACAATGTCATTATTATTATTATCATTATCGTTATTATTATTATTATTATCATCACATGAAAATGCAGATGCACATGCGTTATTATTTATTATTTATTTCCATGCATGTTCATATGTAGTAGTAGTTGTTGTTCTTATTATTATTTTTATTTTTATTTTTATTATGATAGTCATCATCACATGCAAATGCACATGCACATCCCTTATTATTTATTACCATGCACGCGCACAGGCAATGCACATACATTATTATATTATCACATGCATTTTTATTATTATTGTTATTATTACTATTATTGTTATTATTGTTATTATCATCAAATGCAAATGTGAATTCACATGCATTATTATTTATTACCATAAATGTGCACTTTCAATACATTTGCGGTATTCCATTATCATATGTGCTATTATTATTAATATTACTATTATTGTTATTATTATCATAATGTGCGCTATGAGTTATTATTTATTATCATGCACTGCACATGCAATGCACGTGCATTAATCTAATATCACATGCGTTATTATTATTATTATTATTATTATTATTACTGTTATTATTATTATTATTATTATTATCATCTCATGAGCATGAACATTCACATGCACGTGCATTATTCTATATTATTTATTACTACGCACTTGTACATCCAATGCACACATGTTATTTCCTTATCACATACGTTGTTATTATTATTATTATTATTTTGGTTGTTGTTGTTGTTGTTGTTGTTGTTGTTATAATCACATGCAAATGCACATGCAAATGCACATGAAAATACATAATCATGCACATTCAATGAACGTACATTGTTCTATTATCAAATGCATTGTTATTATTAATATTATTATTATTATTATTATTATAATTATCATCATCGTCATCATCATCACATGAAAATGAAATGCGCGCACATTATTATTTATTACCATGCACATTCACACGTAATGCACATGCAATATTCTATTATCACATGCATTAGTACTATAACTATTATCACTGCTACTACTGCTGCTGCTGTTATTACTATTATCATACACATGCAAATGCAAATGCACGTCTGTTATTAAATATTATTTATTACCATGCACGTGCATATGCAATGCACTTGTATTATTCCTTTATTATTATTATTATTATCATAGTTATTATTATTATTATTATTATCATTATTATTATCATCATTATTATTATCATTATCATATGCAAATCCACATGCATCTGCGTTGTTATTTATTATTTATTACCATGCAAGTGAATGCGTTATTATTATTATTATTATTATTACAATTAGTATTATTAATATTATTATCAAATGTAAACGCACATGCACAAGCATGTTCATTCTTATTTACTATTATTTATTTATGATTTACTACTATGCACGTGCACATGCAATGAAATTGTGTTATTCTATTATTATTATTACTACTACTACTACTACTATTATTATTATTATTATTGTTTGTATCATCAAATACAAATGCACATGCATGTGTGTTGTTGTTTATTATTTATTACCATGCACATGCCTGCGTCATTATCATTATCATTACATGTAAATTCACATACACGGGCGTTATTCTATATTATTTAGTACCATGCACATGAAAATGCAATGCATTTGCGTTATTCTATTCTCACGTGTGTTATTATTATTTATTCTCAAGCACATGCACATGCAATGCACTTGCATTATTCTATTATCACATGTGTTATTATTTATTATTTATTATCATTCACATGAAAATGCACATTCATTTGGACTTTGTTATTATTTATTGTTTATTACCATGCACATGCACATGCACATACATGCACTTGGATGTGCGTTATTATTTATTATTTATTATCACTCACATGAAAATACACATACACATGCAATTCCCATGCGTTATTATTTATTATATATTATTTATTATCATTCACATGCAAATGTGTATGCATATGCACATGCACGTGCGTTATGATTTAATATTTAAACCATGCACATGTATATTCACATGCACGTGCATTATTACTACTTTTATTTTTAGAGGTATTTTTAGGGTTTACTATCATTTTTTAGGATTTTTAGGTGTTATAAAGATTTATTATGGTTTGTTTCGGTTTTAGGGGTTTTTAATGTTATATTGGAGTTTTTTAGGATTTGGTGGGGGTTATTAGGATTTTATTAGGGTTTATTTGGTATTTTTAGTGTTTTATTAGGATTGAGATGGGTTTATTAGGGTATATTATGGTATATTATGGTATATTTGGGTATGTTTAGGATTTATTAGGGTTCATTATGGTTCATTATGGTTTATTAATTTTTAAGAGGGTATATTAGGAGTTTTTTAGTGTTTAGTAGTGTTTATTTGGGTTTATTAGTCCTTTTAATCTTTGTTAGGTTTTATTAGAAATTATTAGGGGTTTTAGGGCATTTTAATGGCATATTCGGGTTTTTTAGGGTTTAGTGGGGTTTATTATGATTTAGTATGGTGTGTTAAGGTTTATTATGGTTGAGTATGTTTTTTTAGGGTTTTATTAGGGTTTAGATGGTATCTTTAAGGTTTTATTAGGGTTTATTGGGGTTGAGTATGGTTTATTAGGGTTTGTTAGAGATTTTTAGGGTTTACTAGTTTTTGTTAGTGTTTTTATTAGGGTATAGGAGTGTTTTTTAGTTTTTGTTAATATTTATGAGGGGTTTTTATGACTTTTTAGGTTTTATTAGCATGTTTTTAGTGCTTGTGAGAATTTTTAATGGTTTATTAGCTTTTATTTGAATTTATTATGGTATATTAGGGTTTTTAGATATTTTTAATGGTTTGTTTGTGTTTTTTTTATTTATTGGGGTTTAGTTGGGTTTTATTAGGTTGTGATATGGTGTGTCAATGTTTATTAGTGTTGAGAAGGTATTTTTAGGGTTTTATAAGGTTTATATTTGGGTTTATTCATTTTTATTAGGGTTTATTCGGGATTTTTAGGGTTTATTAGGTTTTGTTAGGGATTTTTTTGTTTTTTTGTTTTATTAGGTTATATTAGTGTTTGTTAGGTCTTTTTATACAATATAGTGTGTTTTTATTATTTGTGAGAATTTTGTTTTTGTTTTTGAGCGTTTGAGTGTTTCTTTGGTTATATTAGAGTTTATTATGGTTTATTAGGGTTTTTAGGGACTTTTATGGTATATTAGAGTTTTTTTTCTTTATTAGGTTATATTAGTGTTTTAGGTATTTTTAGGTAATATATCGCATTTTTATTGTTAGTGATCATTTTTTTATTGTTTGTGAGCGTTTTAGGGTTTATTAGGTTATATTAGAGTTTATCAGGGTTTCTAGGTATTTTTTAAGATATACTAGCATTTTTTTCATTATTATGGTTTTGTAGGGTTTTATTAGGGGTTATTATGGTGTGTTAAGGTTTGTTGTGGTTGAGTAGGGTTTTTTTGGATTTATATGGCTTTATTTATGGTTTATTAGCGCTTTTAGCGTTTTTTTGGGGTTTATTAGGGTTTTTTAGTGTTTATTAGTGCCTATTAGTTTTTGGTTAGGGTTTTTTAGGTTTTCTTAACATGTTTTTCAGGTTTATTAGGTTTTATTATAATTTATTAGGGTTTATTAGGTATTTTTAGGGTTTATTATCATTTTTTAGGGTTTGTTAGTGTTCTTTAGGTTTTGTTACAGTTTATAGCATTTTTTATTGTATATTAGGGTATTATTGTGCTTTGTAGGCATTAATAGATTTTTCTAGGGTCTATCAACATTTTTTAGGGTTATTTAGGATTTATTAGTGTTTTTCAGGGTTTATTTTATTTATTAGGGTTTAGTAACATGTATTTGGGTTTATTACAATTTATTAGGGTTTATTATGCTTTGTTAGGGTTTATTTTGGTTTATTAGGGGTTTGTTATGGTTTTTTTTCAGTTTTTTATTATTTATTTGGTGTTTTTAGGATTTATTACAATTTTTTGGGGTTGTTAGGGTTTGTTACGATTTATTTTGGGGTTATTAGGGTTTAATAGGGTTTATTATTGGGTTTTAGGGTATTATATGCTATTAGGTGGAGGTTCTTGCGGTGTTTTTTTCGGGTTTTTAGAGTTTTTAGTGATTATTAGGGTTTATTATAATTTAATAGTGTTTTTATTGTATATTAGGTATTGTAGTGGTTTGGTAGCATTAATTAGGTTCTAATAGAGTTTCTAGGGTTTATTACAGGCTATTACGATTTATTAGTGTTTATTAGGGGTTTTAGGGTTTAATAGTGGGTTTTAAAGGTTATTAGGGTTTATTAGTGGTTATTAGGGGTTATTAGTGGTTGTTAGGTTTTGTTAGGGTTGGTTAGGGTTTTTAGGGTTTGTTACGGTTTGTTTTAGTTGTTTGGTATTTTATGCATTTTTTGGGTTTTATGGGTGTGTTTGGATTTTTTTAAGCTTTGTTAGGGTTATTTTAGCATTTATTGGGGTTTTGTTGTGTTTTGTGGGATTTGAAGCATTTTTAGGGTTTATGTAGCAATTGATTGGGTTTATGTAGCGTTGTTAGTGACTTTAGTCGGGATACCCCGATTTGTTAACATTCAAACAAATATTACTTCTGATCCGGATGTCTGTTAAGCCTATACCACATATCATATCGAAGATTGTTTTATTTTTTCCGAATGGAATGTTTGTGGAGTTGAAACAGACTTCTAGATTATAAGTTATTGTCGTTTTAACATTCTATGGCTTTTCAAATACACATATATATGTATTTATTCGTAAATATGTGTGTGTGTGTGTGTCTCTATATGTTTGTGTTGTATATATATATATATATATATATTTATTTATAAATACACATTAAAAACATATTTTATAAATGTATTTATAACTAGTCTTATAAATATATATTAATATAAAAATAAATATATAGATAAAAAAACATATTAATATAAATATATATTAATATAAGAATGAATATATATATACTAATATATGAATAAATATATATGTATTAATATAACAAAATATATTTATATTAATATGAATATATATTAATATACGAATAAATATAACTATATATATAAATATATAAATATATCATTAAATAGAGAAAAAAACGAAATGGCTTAGTGGTAAAGGTGCAGGCACACAAGGGGGGAGGTCACGGGTTCGAGTTCGGGTGGAAGCAAGGAGGTGCACGCAAATGGGGGATGCGCGGGAAGGGCAGCACGTAGGAGAGATTTAGGGGGGTCCCCCTAGCACTGATAGGGGGGTCAAGCGCTGTTAATGCACTTTTATAGCACTGATAAAGGCCGTTTTTTTAGTAGTGTGCACACACAATGCACGTGTGTTATTCTATTATCACATGTGTTATTATATATTTTTTAGTATCATTCACATTCAAATGCACATTCATGTGGACTTGGTTATTATTTATTGTTTATTACCATGCACATGCACATGCACTTGTATGTGTGTAATTATTTATTATTTATTACCATTCAAATGCACATGCACATATACATGCAATTCACATGAGTTATTATTTATTATCATTCACATGCAAATGCGCAGGCATATGAACACGCATGTGCATTATTATTTATTATTTAAACCACGTACATGCATATGTGCATGCATGTGCGTTATTATAATTATTATTATTAGAGGTATTGTTAGAGTTTACTAGCATTTTTTAGGATTTTTAGGTGATATTAACATTTATTATGGTTTGTTTGGGTTTTAGGGGTTTTAATGATATTTTAGCGTTTTTAAGGGTTTGGTGGGGGTTATTAAGATTTTATTAGGGTTTATTATGGCGTGTCAAGGTTTATTAGGGTTTATTAGGTATTTTTAGGGTTTTATTAGGATTGAGTTTGGTTTATTAGGGTATATTTGGGTATGTTTAGGATTTATTAGGGTTTATTATGGTTCATTATGTTTTATTAAATTTTAAGAGGGTATATTAGGGGGTTTTAGGGTTTAGTAGGGTTTGTTAGGGTTTATCAGTGCTTTTAAGCTTTGTGAGGTTATATTAGCATTTATTAGGTGTTTTAGGGATTCTTAATGGCATATTTGCGTTTTTAGGGTTTAGTGGGGTTTATTATGGTTTATTATGGTGTGTAAAGGTTTATTAGGGTTGACTAGGTATTTTTAGGGTTTTATTTGGGTTGAGTAGGTATCTTTAGGGTATTATTAGGGTTTATTAGAGTTGAGTAGGGTTTATTAGGGTTTGTTGGGGATTTTTAGGGTTTACTAGGGTTTGTTAATGTCTTTATTAGGGTATATGAGTGTTTTTTAGTTTTTGTTAATATATATGAGTGGGCATTAGGACTTCTTATGTTTTATTAGCATTTTTCTAGTGTTTGTGAGCATTTTTTATGGTTTATTTGGTTTCATTAGAATTTATAATGGTTTATTAGGTTTTCTGTGGCTTTTTAATGATTTGTTTGGGTTTGTTTTTGTTTATTTCGGTTTAGATGGGTTTTATTAGGTTTTGTAATGGCGTGTCAAGGTTTATTAGCGATGAGAAGGTATTTTTAGGGGTTTATAATGATTTTTTAGGGTTTATTAGTTTTTATTAGGGTTTGTTAGGGATGTTTAGGGATTATAAGGGTTTGTTAGGGATTTATTATTATTCTTGTTTTATTAGGTTATATTAGTGTTTTTTGGTCTTTTTAGATAATATGGCATGTTTTTATTGTCTGTGAGAATTTTGTTTTTATTTGTGAGAATTTTTAGGGTTTCTGAGGTTATATTAGAGTTTATTATGGTTTATTTGGGTTTCTAGAGATTTTTATGGTATATTAGTGTTTTTCTCTTTATTAGGTTATATTAGAGTTTTTAGGACTTTTTATGTAATATAGCGCGTTTTAATTGTTTGTGATCGTTTTTTTTTGTTTGTGAGAATTTTTAGGGTTTATAAGGTTATATTATAGTCTATTAGGGTTTCTATGGATTTTCTAAGGTATACCAGCATTTTTTTCTTTATTAGGGTTTTGTAGGGTTTTATTATGGGTTATTATGGTGTGTTAAGATTTTTTAGGGTTGAGTAGGGTTTATTTGGCTTTATATATGGTTTATTAAGTATTTTTAGGGTTTGTTTGGGGTTTATTAGTGTTTATTAGTGTTTATTAGTGTCTATTAGGGTTTTTAGGTTTTCTTAATTTGTTTTTAGGGTTTATTAGGTTTTTTTATCATTTATTATGGTTTATTTGGTATTTTTGGGGTTTTATTAGGATTGAGTAGAGTTTCATAGGATTTTTAGTGATTATAAGGTGTTTTTTGGGATTATTAGAGTTTATTAGAGGTTTATTAGGTTTTTATTATGGGTTTTTTAGGGTTTAATTTTTTATATTATGGTATATTAGGGTTTAATAATTTTGAGGGGTTTGAAGCGTTTTCAGGGTTTTTGTAGATTTTTTTAGGGTTTGTGTAGCGTTGTTAGAGTTTATGTAGAATGTTTAGTGTTTATGTAGCATTTTTAGTGTTTAGTTAGCGGTTTGAGGTATTATGTATCATTTTTAGGGTTTATGTAACGTTTTAGGGTTTATATTGTGTGTTTATGGTTTAGGTTTTATGTAGCATTTTTAGGGTTTATGTTGCATTTTCTGGGTTTATGTAGCATTTTTAGGGGTGATGTAGCATTTATGTTGCTTTTTTAGGGTTATGTAACGATTTTAATGTTCATGTAGGGTTTTTAGGGTTTATATTGTGTTTTTTGGTTTTATGTGGCGTGTTTTAATGATTATGTTGCGTTTTTTATTGTTTATTTTGTGTTTTTAGGGTTTATGCTACAATTCTAGGGTTTATCTAGTGCTTTTAGGGTTTTTAGCGTTTTTTGCGTTTATGTTGCGTTTTTTCGTTTATGTTGCGTTTTTAGGGTTTTTTTGTATTTTTTAGGGTTTATGTAACGTTTCTAGTATTTATGTATCTATTTGAAGCCTTTTTTAGGGTTTTAATGGTTGTCTATGGTTTGTAGTGTTTTTAGGGGTTTTAAGGGTTGTTAAGTGGTGTTTATGGTTTTTTATGGTATCTGATGGCTTTATAATGGTTTGGGGGGGTTTATGGGTTTAGTTGTTTTTTGGGATTGATAGGGGTTGTTAGGGTTTTTAGTTTGTTTTAGGGTCTTTTTGGGTTTTTTAGCGGTTTTAGGGCTTAAATAATTTGTTTTAGCATTTTTTGGGTTCTTTAGGGGTTTTTAGTGTTTTTTAGAGTTTAATGTGGTTATTTAGGGTTTATTAGTGTTCCTTATGGGTTATTGGTGTTCTTTAGGATTTGTTATAGTTTATTAGTTTTTTTATTATATATTTGGGTTTTATTGGGCTTTTGTTGGCATTAATAGATTTTTCTAGGGTTTATCAACCATTTTAGGGTTATTTAGGATTTATTTGGGTATACATTATTTATTAGGGTTTAATAACTTGTATTTGGGTTTATTACTATTTATTAGGGTTTATTATGATTTTTTAGGGTTTATTGGGGTTTATTAGGGGTTTTTTATGGTTTTTTTAAGTTTGTTATGATTTTTTAGCATTGTTAGGATTTGTTATGATTTATTTGCGGCTGTTAGGTTTTTTTAAGATTTATTTTGTGGTTATTAGGGTTCTTTAGGGTTTATTAGTGTGTTGTAGGGTTTTGTAGGCAATTATTTGGAGATTTTTGTAGCATTTTGTTGGGTTTGATAGGGTTTTTAGTTATTATTTGGGATTATTATTGTTTAACAGTGTTTTTTATTCTATATTATGGGTTTTAGGGCTTTTGTAGCATTTATTAGGGTCTAATAGAGTTTGTTAGGGTTTATTATAGGTTATTACTATTTATTAGTGTTTATTAGTGTTTTAGGGTCTAATAGTGGGTTTTATGGGTTATTAGGGTTTATTAGTGGTTCTTAGGGGTTATTAGTGTTTGTTAGCATTTGTTATTTTTTGTTAGGGTTTTCAGGGTTTGTTACAGTTTGTTTGAGTTTTTTGGAGTTTTATACATTTTTTGGGTTTTATGGGTGTTTTGATTTTCTATGCATTGTTAGGGTTATTTTAGCGTTTTTTGGGGTTTTGTGGTGTTTTGTGGGGTTTGAAGCATTTTTTGGGTTTTTGTGTCAATTTATAGGGTTTAGGTATCATTGTTAGTGGCTTTAGTGGTTCTATAGGGTTCTTTAGGGTTTTTAGGTTTTTAGGGTTCTTTAGGGTGTATTAGGGTTTCTTTTGTGGTTTTTAGGGTTTGCAAGGGGTTTTTTAGTGTTTTAAGGATTTTATTGGGTTGGTTAGGGGTTTTTAGGAATTTTTAAGCCTTTAGGGGTATTTTAGCATTTTAGTGGTTTTTAGGTTTATTAGGGTTTTTTGAGGGTTTTTTTAGGTTTTTTAGGGTTTTTTAGGTTTGTTTTTGGGTTTTTTTGATTTTTTCTGTTTTTTGGGGTTTAGGTTTTTTAGGGTTTTTATAGTTTTTTATGATTTTTAGGGGTTTTAGGGTTTTTAGGGGTTTTTATTTTTTTAGGGTTTTGTTAGGTTTTTCCAGGTTTGTTAGGGGTTTTTGTGAATATTAGCATTTTGAATGGTTTAATAGTGTTTTTGTTGTATATTTGGGGTTTTAGGTATTTTGCAGCTTTTATTGGGCTCTAATAGGGTTTTTAGGGTTTATTACGATTTATTAGTGTTTATTAGTGTTTAGTTGTGAGATTTAGGATTTATTAGGGTTTATTATGGTTTATTGTTGGTTGGTAGGGTTTGTTAGATTTAGTAGTTCGTATTAGAGTGATTTAGGGTGTATAAGGGTTTGTTAGGGTTTCAAAGGGTGTGTTAGGGGTTCTAAGGGTGGGATAGGGTTTTTATGCATGGGTTAGGGTTTCTATGGGTGTGTTATGGTTTCTAAGGGTTTCTAAGGTTGTGTTATGGTTTTTATGGGTGTGTTGCAGTTTCTAAGGGTGTGCTAGGGTTTCTAAGGGTGTGTTAGGGTTTCTAAGGGTGTTTTAGTGTTTCTTAGGTTTTCGTAGGGTTTTGTTCGGGTTTTTAGGGTTTTGTAACGGTTTTGTTAGAGTTTTTTAGGGTTTGTTATGTTTTTTCAGGTTTTTTGGGGTTTGTTAGGGTTTGTTAGCATTTTTTAGTATTTGTTAGGGTTTGTTAGTGTTAGTTAGGGTTTTTCATGGGTTTTAATGGTTTTTATTGTTTATGTGGTTATTCATGGTTTGTTAGGGTTATTTAGTTGTACATGGTTGTCACATATGTCTTGAGCTAGTCGTAAGCTTCAATTTGATATGTGGTAGAGGTGAAATGGACACCCAGTGCATAAGTTATCATTATTTGGGGTACTTATGGACCTTTTGGGTATTTAAGAACGTCATAAGGTGTTCCTATTGGTCATAGATGTGTAGATCTAGTCAAAATTTTCGATTTGATATATGGTAGAGGCAAAACGGACTCCCGGGGTAGAAGTTATGGTTTTAGGAGGGATGAAGTACCTTTTTGGGTTTTCAAAGATGTGAGAGGGTGCATTAGAGGTTATAGGAGTGTAGGTACTATCTCAAGATTCTATTTGATATGTGGTAGAGGCAAAACAGACACCCATAGAGGAAGTTATTGCAAGAAGAAAACGAGAAGCCAATCTTTTGACCATCCAAATGGGTTTTGGGTCTTTTGGGGGTTGAAGAATGTCAGAAAGGGTTCTAGTGGATACTAGAGTGTGTATGATTTCACAATATTTGATTTGATATGTGGTAGGGCCAAAATGAACACACGTAGTAGAAGTTATTGTCGTTTTAAATTGAGCAACCCTCCTAGCGCCTAAAAACCTAAGAAACCCGCAACTCACTAAAATAGGCATAACTTCTCCTTCGGGTGTCTGTTTGAGAGTTGTGACTAGTAAAATTGAAGCTCGTGAGTTGAGTGAGGACCAAGTCAAATCGAAACTGTGAGAAGATCAAAGAAACAGAATATATATTAGTTATACCCCTCCCAAAAAAAGTCCATCTTCAAGCGGCCATAACTTTTACTCCGGTTGTCCGTCTAAGCTCTACCACATATCAAATCGAAGGAAGCGACGAGATCTACGTAGAAGGTTAACTTGAGAAAGGTTAATGTCATGGTTGGGACCCTAAAATATAAAAAACCCATCATAATTCCTCCAAAACTCTATTTTTGTGTCCGGATCCCTGTCAAGTTTTTCTTAAAATGGGCATAACTTCTGATCTGTTTGTATGTATAGCCTCAGACACCTTTTATTTTGTAGTTCATTCCATGATATTTAGTTTGACTTTTCACGAAGAGGAAATAGACACCTAAAGAAGATGTTATTACTTTTGTAATGACTCTGTGATTTGTTAGGTTTTTCGAGACACAATTTCTAGGACTTTTGTCCTGTCTACAGTTTTTTCAAACAACTATAACTTATTATTACTACTACTATTATTATTATCATCATCATCTCATGAAAATTCACATGCACAAGCACATGCGTTAATAATATATTTTTATTACCCAGCACGTGCACATGCAATGCACACACATTATTTTATTATCACATGGATTGTTATTATTATTATTATTATTATTATTGTGGTTGTTGTTGTTGTTGTTGTTATCATCACATGAAAATGCACATACAAATGAACATACACGAATATTCAATGAATTTGTGTTATTCTATTATCACTTGCAGTGATATTATTATTATTATATCATCATCATCATCACATGAAAATTCCATGCACGGGAGTTATTATTTATTACCATACACATGCACACGTAATGCACATGCAATATTCTATTGTCATATTCATTAGTACTACTACTATTATCACCACCATTTATACTATTATTACTACTGCTGTTATTATTACTATCATCACATGAAAATGCAGATGCATGTGTGTAATTATTTATTATTTATTACCATTTACGTGCATATGCAATGCACTTGTATTATTCATTTATTATTATTATTATTATTATTATTATAAGAGTTTTTGTTATTATCATTATTATTATTATTATCATTATCATTATTCTTATCATTATGACATGCTAATTCACATGATTGTGCATTCTTATTTATTATTATTTATTTATCATTTACTATTATGAACGTGCACATGAAATGCACTTGCGATATTCTGTTATAATAATAATAATAATTATTATTATTATTCTTGTTGTTGTTGTTGTTTGTATCATCAAATACAAATGCACATGCACATGCGTTATTATTTATTATTTATTACCATGCACGTGCATGTGTCATTATCATTATCATTACATGTAAATGCACATGAACATGCATTATTATATATTATTTATTATCATGCACATGCAAATGCAATGAACTTACATTATTCTATTATCACATGTGTTATTATTATTGATTCTAATGCACATTCACCCGCAATGCACGTGTGTAATTCTATTGTCACATGTGTTATTCATTATTATTTATTATCATTCACATGAAAATGCATATTGATGTGGACTTGGTTATTATTTATTGATTATTATCATGCACATGCACATGCACATGCACATACACATGAAATTCACATGCGTTATTACTTATAATTTATTATTTATTATCATTCACATGCAAATGCGCATGCATATGCACTTGCACATGCGTTATGATTTATTATTTAAACCATGAACATACATATGCACATGCACATGCGTTATTACTACTATTATTATCAGAGGTATTTTTAGGGTTTACTATCATTTTTTAGGATTTTTAGGTGTTATTAACATTTATTATGGTTTGTTAGGGTTTTGGGGGTTTTTAATTGTATATTAGCATTTTTTGGGTTTGGTAGGGGATATTAAGATTTTATAAGGGTTTATTATGGTGTGTCAAGGTTTATTATAGTTCATTGTAGTTTATTAAATTTTAAGAGCATATATTAGGGTTTTTAGAGTTTAGTAGTGTTTATTCAGGTTTATTAGTGCTTTTGAGCTTTGATAGGTCTTATAAGCATTTATTAGGGGTTTTAGTGCTTTTAATGGTATATTTGCATTTTTAGGGTTTAGTGGGGTTTATTATGATTTATTTTGGTGTGTTAAGGTTTATTATGGTTGAGTATGTATTTTGAGGGTTTTATTAGGGTTGAGTCGGCATCTTTAAGGTTTTATTAGGGTTTATTAGGGTTGAGTAAAGTTTATTAGGGTTTGTTATGGATTTTTAGGGTTTACTAAGTTTGTTAGTGTTTTTATTAGGGTATATGAGTGTTTTTTAGTTTTTTTAATATATATGAGGGGTTGTTATGAATTTTTAGGTTCTATTAGTGTGTTTGTAGTGTTTTTGAGCATTTTTAATGGTTTATTAGCTTTTATTTGAATTTATTATGGTTTATTAGGGTTTCTAGGGCTTTTTAGTGGTTTTTTTGCGTTTTTTTGTTTATTGGGGTTTAGTTGGGTTTTATTAGGTTTTTTATGGTGTGTAAGGGTTTATTAGGGTTGAGAAGGTATTTTAGGGTTTTATTAGGGTTTATTAGTTTTTATAAGTGTTTATTATGGTTTGTTACAGATTTATTAGTTTTTTTGTTTTATTAGGTTATATTAGTGTTTGTTAGGTCTTTTTAGATAATATAGCGTGTTTTTATTATTTTTGAGCTTTTTTTTAGTTTGTGAGCATTTTAGAGTTTCATAGGATATATTAGAGTTTATTTTGGTTTATTAGGGTTTCAAGGTATTTTTAAGGTATATTAGCATTTTTTGTCTTTATTAGGTTATGTTAGTGTTTTTTAGGTCTTTTTAGGTAATATAGAACATTTTTATTGTTTGTGATCAATTTTTTTATTATTTGTGAGTTTTTTATGGTTTATTAGGTTATATTAGAGTTTATGAGGGTTTCAAGGGATTTTTAAGGTATACTAGCATTTTTTTCATTATTAGGGTTTTATAGGGTTTTATTAGGGGTTATTATGGTGTGTTAAGGTTTTCAGGGTTGATTAGGGTTTATTTGGATTTATTTATGGTTTATTAGGGCTTTTTTTAGAGTTTTTTGGGGGTTTATTAGGGTTTATTAGTGTTTATTAGTGTCTATTAGGGTTGGTTAGGGTGGTTTAGGTTTTCATAACCTGTTTTTAGGGTTTATTAGGTTTTATTATCATTTATTAGGGTTTATTAGGTATTTTTGGGGTTTTATTAGTGTTGAGTAGAGTTTCTTAGGGTTTTTAGGGATTATATGGTGTTTTAAGGGATTATTAGAGTTTATTAGGGGCTTATTAGGGTTTAATTTTTTCTATTATGGTATATTAGGGATTAATATTTTTGAGGGTTTTAAAGCGTTTTTTTGGTTTTTGTAGCATTGTTTAGGGTTTTTATAGCATAGTTAGAGTTTATATAGCATTTTTAGTGTTTATGTAGCGTTTTTTATGGTTTAGTTAGCATTTTTAGATTTTATGTATCATTTTTAGGGTTTATGTAACATTTTTAGGGTTTATGTAGCATGTTTTCAATTTAGGTTTTGTGTAGCATTTTTTAGGGTTTATGTTGCATTTTCTAGGTTTATATAGCATTTTTAGAGGTGATGTAGCCTTTATGTTTCATTTTTCGGGTTTATGTAACGTTTTTAGGGTTCATGTAGTGTTTTTAGTGTTTATATTGTGTTTTTAGGTTTTATGTAGCATTTTTTAATGTTTATGTTTCATTTTTTAAGGTTAATGTTTTGTTTTTTTGGGTTTATGTTACAGTTCTGGGGTTTATATAGATCTTTTTTCGTTTATGTAGTGTTATTGGGTTTATGTTCCATTTTTTGGTTTATGTTGCATTTTAGGGTTTTTGTTGCATTTTTAATCATTTATGTAACATTTTTGGGATTTGTGTAACTATTTGAAGCCTTTTTTAGTGTTTTAATGGTTGTGTATGGTTTGTAGTTTTTTGAGGGATTTTAAGGGTTGTTAATGGGTGTTTATGGTTTTTTAGGGTATGTGATGGCTTTTTAATTATTAGGGGGGTATGTGTTTATTTATTTTTTTGGATTGATAGTGGTTGTTAGGGTTTTTTAGCGTGTTTTTGGGTTTTTTGGGTATTATAGCAGTTTTTCGGGTTTATATAATGTGTTTTAGCATTTTTTGGGTTCTTTCGGGTTTTTAATGTTCTTTATTGTTTAATATGGTTCTTTAGGGTTCATTAGGGTTCTTTAGGGTTTATTTGTGTTCATTAGGATTTGTTACAGTTTATTAGCATTTTTTATTGTATATTAGGGTTTTATTGTGCTTTTGAAGGCATTAATAGCTTTTTCTAGAGTTTACCAACCTTTTTTAGGGTTATTTAGGATTTATTAGGGGTTATTTGGGTTTATTTTATTTATTAGGAATTAGTAATGTGTATTAGGGTTTATTACGATTTTTTAGGGTTTATTATGATTTTTTAGGGTTTATTATGGTTTATTAGGGGTTTGTGATGGTTTGTTTCAGTTTATTATGATTTATTTGGCATATTTAGGATTTGTTACGATTTATTTGGGGTTTTTAGGGTTTGTTACGATTTATTTTGGGGTTATTAGGGTTTGGTAGGGTTTATTAGTGGGTTGTAGGGTTTTGTAGGCTATTATTTGGAGGTTTTGTAGCATTTTGTAAGCATTGTTAGGGTTTTTAGTGATTATTAGGGTTTATTATGGTTTAATAGTGGTTTTAATTTTATATTCTGTGTTTTAGGTCTTCTGTAGCATTTATTAGGGTCTAATAGAGTTTGTTATGGTTTATTACAGGTTATTACGATTTTTTAGTGTTTATTATGGTTTTTAGGGTTTAATACTTGGTTTTAGGGGTTATGAGGGTTCATTAGTGGTTCTTAGGGGTTATTAGTGGTTTTAGGGTTTTTTAGGTTTCGTTAGGGTTTTTAGGGGCTGTTACGGTTTTTTTAGTTGTTTGGGGTTTTATGCGTTTTTTGGGTTTTATGGGTGTGTTTGGATTTGCTATGCTTTGTTAGGGTTATTTTAGCATTTTTGGGGGTTTGTTGCGTTTTGTGGGTTTTGAAAAAATTTTCTGTTTTTTGTACCAATTTTTAGGGTTTTTGTAGCGTTGTTAGTGGCTTTAGTGGTTTTTCTGGGTTTTTAGGGTTCTTTATGGTGTATTAGGGTTTCTTTTGAGGTTTTTAGGGTTTTCTAGGGGGGTTTAGGGTTATTATGTGTTTCATAGGGTTGGTTAGGGTTTTGTTAGGAATTTTTAGAATTTTTAGGTTTTTTAGAGTTTTTTGGGGGTTTAGGGTTTTTAGCATTTTTTAATGTTTTTTGAGGGTTTTGAGGTTTTTACGATTCATTAGGTTTGTTTTGGGTTTTTTTGGGTTTTTCATGTTTTTAGGGGTTGTAGGGGTTTTAAGGTTTTTTAGGGTTTTTAGAATTTCTAAGGGTTTTTCAGGTTTTTAGGGTATTTGGATTTTTAAGGTTTTTAGGTTTTTTTAGGGTTTTGTCAGGTTTTGCTGGGTTTTTTAGGGTTTTTTGTCAATATTAGCATTTTTAATGGTTTAATATAATTTTTTTGTATATTTGGGTTTTTAGGTATTTTGTAGCTTTTATTGGGTTCAAAAAAGGATTTTTAGGGTTTATTGCGATTTATTAGTGTTTATTAGGGTTTAGTTGCAGGCTTTAGGATTTCTTAGGGTTTGTTATGGTTTATTATTGGTTGGTATGGTTTGTTATGATTTATTAGTGCTTATTAGAGTGATTTAGGATGTCTAATGGTTTGTTAGGGTTCTTAAGGGTGTGTTAGGGTTTCTAAGGCTGGGTTAGGGGTTTTATGGGTGGGTTAGGGTTTCTAAGGGTGTGATATGGTTTCTAAGTGTTTGTAAGGTTGTTTTAGGGTTTCTATAGCTGTGTTGGGGTTTATAAGGGTGTGTTCAGGTTTCTAAGGGTGTGTTAGGGTTTCAACGGGTGTGTTAGTGTTTCTTAGGTTTTCTTTTGTTTTGTTAGGCTTTTTAGGGTTTTGTTTGGATTTCTTATGGGTTCTTAGGGGCAAAGAAGGCTCGGGTCCAGGCTATTCCTGGCACCCCCCAAAATTTATTAAACAAAAAGACACAAACACTGCAGACAAGGGAGGGGAGGGGTCGAACGACCCACACCCAAAAACCCTTACAACCCACGCCAAAGAAAGAAAAACAAAGAAAGAAAAAGGCACAAAAACAGACACAACCGCAGCATCCTCACGTCACATCCAGCCAGTACCAGCATCCAACAGCACAACATCCATCGTTAACCAGCATCCAGCAGCTCACAGCTAACCAACAACCAGCATCCCAACATCCATCACCTCGCATCATCAAAACTCAAAAAACCAGCATCCAGCACATCCCAGCCAAATAACAACCAGCATAGCAAATATCTATCAGTACCAACATCACCATTTCAAACCACCACAACCATTCACCACCAGAAAAATAGACCACAACACCATCCAGCCAACCAGCACTAGAACAGCATCCAGCACCAACACCAAAACATCACAGCCACGCAGCATAACCATCCCATCCAATCAAGCTCTCCCCAGACAACCATTCCATCAAACCAACTCGCCATCAACCACATCAAATAAAATCCTCCATTTCATGTCAAAAACCAGTGCATAGAACCACAACCAAAGACCATAAGTAGCAGCAAGAGACAAAGAATCAGAAGAAACCAAAGCCTCCCTCCTCCAAGCAACAGGACTCGAACTTGAGCACACCAAGCCATACCTACAGCCGACATCGAACCAGGAAGACATTTGAGGGTTCGGGAGAATGCCGGGGTTGACATCGCACTCTCCAGATCTGGCGCAAGGTGTTTTTAGGGCTTGTTAAGGTTTTTAGGGTTTGTTACGGTTTGTTAGGGTTTATTATGTTTTTAGGGTTTTTCGGTGTTTGTTAGTGTTTGTTAGGGTTTGATATATTTTTTAGGTGTTTGCTTTTTTTAATGGTTTTTAGTCTTTATGGGGTTATTCATGGTTTTTTATGTTTATTTAGTTGTTCATGGTTGTCACAAATGTGTAGAGCTAGTCGCAAGCTTCAATTTGATATGTGGTAGAGGTGAAACGGACACCCAAATCAGAAGTTATGGCCATTTGGAGTACTTAAGGACCTTTTGGGACATTAAGAACGTGATAAGGTGTTTTTATTGGCCACAGATGTGTAGATCTAGTCAAATGCTTCGATTTGATATATGGTAGAGGAAAAACGGACTCTGGGAGTAGAAGTTATGGTCTTTTGGAGGGTTTAAGTACCTTTTTGGGCCTTCAAGAATGTGAGAAGGTGCATCAGTGGTTATAGAAGTGTAGTTCTAGTAGCAAGATTCGATTTGATATGTGGTAGATGCAAAACAGACACCCATAGAAGAAGTTATTGCAAAACGGACACCAGAAGCTAATCTTTTGAGCATCCAAAGGGATTTTGGGTCTTTTGGGGGGTTGAAGAATGTCAAAAAGGGTTTCTGTGGTTACCAGAGTGTGTATATTTTCACAATATTCGATTAGATATGTGGTAGATCCAAAATTAATACATGTAGCAAAAGTTATTGTCATTTTAAATTGAGCAACTCTCATAGCTCCTAAAAAACTAAGCCACCCACAACTCACTAAAATAGGCATAACTTCTCATTCGAGTGTCTGTTTGAGAGTTGTGACCAGTCAAATCGAATCTAGTAAGATGAATGAGGACCAAGTTTAGTAGAAACTATGAGAAGATAAAATAAATATACGATATATTAGTTATAACACTCTAAAAAAAGTCCAACTTCAAATGGCCATAACATTCACCCCGGTTGTCCAGTTGAGATCTACCACATATCAAATCAAAGAAATTTCGGCATAGTAACTGGTGTACATGGAGGGAATTAGTATCCCATCATTAAAACATAAAGAGGGAAGTATGGGGGAGGTTCAAAACCATACCCTAACATTTATAATTGAAATTAAAAGGGCATAACAACTTAAATAAAATAGGACAAAACGAGAATGAAAGAAAACCCTTACTTGGAATTGTGATCCTAAAGGATTGGGAGGGCTTCAGAGAGGATTATTAGGAGCTTGGGGCGCCTTGGGAGGATTTTAGAGAGATGAGGGCAGGGTTTGGACGAACTCCAAAGGATTTTAGTGAAGATGAAGTGGGATCTTGGGTGGGTTTATATAGGAAAGGAGAAGGAATTCTATATTATTTAGGTTTGGGGACACCTCACATTAAACTAATCAAAACCACAAACCAGCACATGGTTTTTTTCCATTGTTTTTCACAAAGTGAATTGGAAAAAAATGTTTTCTAAGTCCAATGGCCTAACATATTAAAATAACAGTGTTGTTTATGTGGAGGTGAGTCACACTCTCAAGGAAAACAATTTAAAAAGGAAAAATGTTTTATAAGTCTTGAAGGGTCCACTAAAGCTTTGTAAAATAAATCAAACAAACACAAAATCAAATTAATTTAATGGTAAAATGGATATTGGCCGAAAATAATGTTTATAGTATTCTATTACTTCACTATTGGGTCATTATGATGTCATAAAACACATTATGTATTTAAACGATATTTAATTTTTACCCAGAAATTCGACTGTCTCAGAAAATTCTGAAAATTTCACTGTTGGATAATTTCGACGTCCTGATTCTAGAAATAATATTCATTTTATCTAAATAATTTTCTAAATATGTTAAATTTTAACTTTTAAAATAAAAACTATCATTTATAAAAAATTCATGGGTTTTGACAAAAATGGCTTTCAAACCTTAATAAAAATTACAACTGCATTCATAAAATTATAAGATCATTTATATTTAATAAAAAGTAATTTAATAATAATAATAATAATATTTTATTAAAATAATATTTAATTAAAAAATCCATTAATTCATTAAAATATATTTCTTAGTCGAATATTAACTAGAAATACAATTTTCACTTTAAAAACAATTTACAAAGTAACAATAATAAAATGAAAGTATATTCATTAATATATACAAAATAATGTACATAATCATAGTACTTGGGTCTTGTTACATAACCCCTTATAACACCCACATAAGACTGCAGGGTAAGGTGTGCGATGGTGACAGACTCTTGGGGTGGCTCAGATAACATTGCTCGAGTGGTAATCTCTATCAACTTCCACTTATCCCGAAGTCGGTTCCCCTCAAGCTTAAAGTTTTCAATCTCAGATTGGGCTTGGTCAATAGAGAAGCCCAATGATGATACCTCCTTTCCGAGCACCGATAAATGGGCTTCGTACGGGGAAAGTCTACTAGATGAGGCCATTGGTTCCATTGTCTGAGTAAATTGGATTTTTTAAAGCCATATATTTATACTAATCATGTGATCACTCTTCAACGACTATACTAGAAACTAGAACAATTATTAAAGGTGTTTTAAAAATCCAAAAACATAAAACAAAAGAAGTGCATATTTTGTATATCCATTTCACATATTAAGACATTTAATTGGATTATGAGGGATTTTCATAACAAATTTTTGGGTCGTTATAGTTTGTTAGGGTTTATTACCGGTTATTATGATTTATAAGTGTTTATTAGGGTTTATAGGGTATAATAGTGGGTTTTTAGGGTTATTATGGTTTATTAGTGGTTCTTAGGGGTTATTAGTGGTTTTTAGGATTTTTTAGGTTTTTGAGGGTTTTTAGGGTTTGTTACGGTTTGTTTGATTAGTTTGGGGTTTTATTCATTTTTTTGGGTTTTATGGGTGTGTTTGTATTTGTTATGCTCTGTTTGGGTTATTTTAGTATTTTTTGGGTTTTGTTGTGTTTTGTGGGTTTTGATGAATTTTTCGGTTTTTTGTAGCAATTGTTATGGTTTATGTAGCAGTGTTAGTGGCTTTAATGGTTCTTTAGGGATTTATTAGGGTTTAATTTTTTATGTTATTGTATACTAGGGTTTAATATTTTTAGGGGTTTTAAGCGTCTTTAGGGTTTTTGTAGAGTTTTTTAGGGTTTGTGTAGCGTTGTTAGAGTTTATGTTGCAATTTTAGTCTTTATGTATCATTTTAAGGTTTAGTTAGCAGTTTTAGGTTTTATGTATCATTTTTAGGGTTTATGAAACGTTTTTAGGGTTTGTGTAGCATGTTTCTGGTTTAGGTTTTATGTAGAATTTTTTAGGGTTTATGTTGCGTTTTCTGGGTTTATGTAGCATTTTTAGGGGTGATGTAGCATTTATGTTGCATTTTTTAGGGTTTATGTAACGTTTTTAGGCGTCATGTAGTTATTTTAGGGTTTATATTGTGTTTTTAGGTTTTATGTTGCGTTTTTTAATGTTTATGTTGCATTTTTAGGGTTTATGTCGTATTTTTTAGGGTTTATGTTACAGTTATAGGCAAAGAAGGCTCGGGTCCAGGCTATTCCTGGCCCCCCCAAAATTTATAAAACAAAAAGACACAGACACTGCAGACAAGGTAGGGGAGGGGTCGATCGACCCACACCCAAAAGCCCCTTACAACCCACGCCAAAAAAGAAAAACAAAGAGAAAAAGACTCAAAAACAGACACAATAGCAGCGGCATCACTTCACATCCAGCCAGTACCAGCATCCAGCAGCACCACATCCAGTCATCACAGCTACAGAGCAGCAGCAGCACAACCAAACCAACCAGCCCCAGCAACCAGTAGTACCAAAACCGACAACACAACCAATCACAACTAGCAGCATCAAGCACCAGCACAACCGCAGCCAATCCCAACCACTATCACTTCCCAACAACCAGCAAGCACCTGACAACTCCCCACAAAGGAGACTCACCGCCAATAACAGCACATCACCAGTGCCACAAACACCAGCCTCCACAACAGCCAGTACCTCCATGCCATCTAGATCCCTAAATATCAGCATAGAACCAAAGACAGCAAACAAATAACACCAGCATTTTCCAGCACACCCTTTTTTAGAGCCACCGCCAGCCAAAGCAAGGACCCGAACGTCATCACGTCTCAACCATATAGCAGCCAAAAATCCATTAATTCACACCCAACCGCAAAACCAATTTCAAATAACCCGCAGCCAAGCGAAGGACCAAACCATAGCATAACCCATCAACCGCAAGCAATACCACCTTAAGAAGTAGAACTCAAGTCTTGCAGTAAGCACATGAATCAACAACAATAATAAATCCCAACCAGACCAAGCATCATCACCACAGTGGATACCAAGAACATGGAAAGCACTTACAAAATCCAATATAGAAACCAACATGCAGCAAAAATCCAGGAGATCGACAGAAGCAAGAAAAAAATGAACCTTGCCTCCCCGATCGAGCGTCACTGTCAGATCCGCAGCTCCTGAAACCCTAAAAGCAGACTCCATGTCTGCCTTGCCCGCACCCCACCGCTGAATCTTCATCGCAGCCATGTTCCAAGCAAATAAGACCACTTTCTTCAAACATAAGAACATCGCCAGTTCAGGCCAAAGCTGAGAACAGAATCGAAGCACAAAAAGGGACATGCAGTAGAACAGAAAGTCAACGGAAACCCATCAGAAGCTCAGATCTGGATCGAAGGCAGAAACCCTCAGCGTCATCACCCAATCCACCGGGGAAACATCAGCGCTGCCACCACGGAGCAACAAAAACAACGTCTGGTGAAGAAATCGGTCCAGATCTACCAAATCCAGACCAAAACCTTGTGAAATCCCAACCAAGCCTCGATTGCCAGTCCCTGTCGCAGCCCACCAGAACCCCCCACCTTCAAGTATCCGCCTCTTCTTCCACCATCGATCTGCATCATGAAGCAAGTGATCATCGAAGCCGAAGAGAAGGATTCCGAGGGGAACCCTCAGAAATCATCGCGTCGAGCAGGAGAGACCAGGCGAGAGCGGCGCCATCATTACAGTTATAGGGTTTATGTAGTTCTTTTTTGGTTTATGTAGCGTTTTTTGGGTTTATGAAGTGCTTTTTGGTTTATGTTGCATTTTTAGGGTTTTTTTTGCATTTTTAGGGTTTATGTAATGTTTTTAGGGTTTATGTATCTATTTGATGCCTTTTTAGAGTTTTAAGGTTTGTTTATGGTTTGTAGTGTTTTTAGGGGTTTCAAGGGTTGTAATGGGTGCTTATGATTTTTATGGTATTTGATGTCTTTTTAATGGTTTTTGGGGGGTTTTATGGGTTTACTTGTTTTTTTGGGAATGATAGGGGTCGTTAGGGTTTTTAGTGTGTTTGAGGAGTTGTTTGGGTATTGCAGCGTTTTTTAGGGTTTATATAATGTGCTTCAGTATTTTTTTGGATATTTAGGGTTTTTAGTGTTCTTTAGAGTTTAATATGGCTCTTTAGGGTATATTAGGGTTTTTAGGGTTTATTAGTGTTCTTTAGGATTTGTTACAGTTTATTAGCATTTTTAATTGTATATTAGGGGTTTATTGCACTTTTGTAGGCATTAATAGCCTTTTATATGGTTTATCAACCTTTTTAGGGTTATTTAGGATTTATTAGGGTTTATTTTATTTATTATGGTTTAGTAATGTGTATTTGGGTTTTTTATGATTTATTAGGGTTTATTATGATTTGTTATGGTTTATTGTGGTTTATTAAGGGTTTCTTATGGTTTGATTCAGTTTTTTACGATTTATTTAGCATTGTTAAGATTTTTTACAATTTATTTGGTGTTGTTAGGGTTTGTTACGATTTATTTTGGGGTTATTAGGGTTTGTTAGTGGGTTGTAGGGTTTTGTATGCTATTATTTGGAGATTTTTGTATTGTTTTGTCGGGTGTGTTTGGGTTTTTAGTGATTATTAGGGTTTATTATGGTTTAATAGTGTTTTTTATTGTATATTTGGGGTTTTCGGTCTTTTTTAGCGTTTATTAGGGTCTAATAGAGTTTGTTAGGGTTTATTACAGGTTATTACGATTCATTAGTGTTTTTAGGGTTTAATAGTGGGTTTAATGGTTTATTAGGGTTTATTTGTGGTTCTTAGGGGTTATTAGTGGTTTTTAGGGGTTTTTAGGTTTTGTTAGGTTTTTTATGGTTTGTAACGTTTTGTTTGAGTTGTTTGGGGTTTTATACGTTTTTTGGGTTTTATTTGTGTGTTTGGATTTTTTTATGCTTTGTTAGGGTTATTTTAGCATTTTTGTGGTTTTTTTTTTGCATTTTGTGAGTTTTGAAACATTTTTCGGGTTTTTGTAGAAATTGATAGGGTTTATGTAGCGTTGTTAGTGGGTTTAGTGGTTCATTAGAGTTACATAGGGTTTTTATGGATTTTTAGGGTTCTTTAGGGTGTATTAGGGTTTTTTGATGTTTTTCGGGTTTACTAGGGGGTTTTTAGGGGTTTTAAGGGTTTCATAGGGTTGGTTAGGGTTTTGTAAGGCATTTTTAGGCGTTTTAGGGTTTTATAGTTATTGGTGGTTTTTAGGTTTTTAGGTTTTTATGAGGTTTTTGAAGATTTTTTTTGGGTTTTTTAGGTTTCTTTTCCGGTTTTTTTTTCTGTTTTTTAGGTGTTTTAGGGATTTTTAGGGATTTTAAGGTTTTTTAGGATTTTCTATTGTTTTAGGGTTTTTAATTTTTTTTTGGTTTTTAGGTTTTTTTTGGGTTTTTATGGTTTTTTTGGGTTTTGTCAGGTTTTTACGGGTTTGTTAGGGTTTTTTTGTGAATATTAGCATTTTCAATGGTTAAATAGAATTTTTTTTATATTCGGGTTTTTAGATATTTTTAGCTTTTATTGGGGTCTAATAGGCTTTTAAGGTTTATTATGATTTTTAGTGTTTATTAAGGTTTTGTAGTAGGATTTAGGGTTTATTGGGGTTTCTTATAGCTTATTATTGTTTGGTAGTGTTTGTTAGGATTTATTAGTTCTTATTAGAGTGATTTAGGGAGTATAAGGGTTTATTAGGGTTTCTAAGGGTGTGTTAGGGTTTCTAAGGTTGGGTTAGGGTTTATATGGGTGGGTAAGGGTTTCTAAGGGTGTGCTATGTTTTCTAAGGGTTTCTAAGGTTGTGTTAGGGTTTATATGGGTGCTTTGGGGTTTTTAAGGGTGTGCTAGGGTTTCTAAGGGTGTGTTAGGGTTTCTAAGGGTGTGTTAGGGTTTCTAAGGCTGTGTTAGTGTTTCATAGGTTTGCTTAGGATTTTGTTAGGGTTTTTAGGGGTTTTGGGGTTATGTTAGGGATTCATATTGTTTCTTAGGGGTTTTTAGGTTTTCTTCGAGTGTTTTGTGTTTATTGGGGTTTCATAGTGCTTGTTGGGGTTTGTTAGGGCTTGCTAGGGTTTTTTAGGGTTTTTTATGGTTTTTTTTGTTTTTTAGGGTTTTTGGGGGTTTGTTAAGGTTTGTTAGGGTTTGTTAGGGTTTGTTAGGGTTTGTTGGGGTT
Organism: Viscum album; assembly: GCA_963277665.1. NCBI lineage: Eukaryota > Viridiplantae > Streptophyta > Magnoliopsida > Santalales > Viscaceae > Viscum > Viscum album. The sequence continues at coordinate 879,233,716 of OY728167.1, forward strand.
TGTTAGTGTTTGTTAGGGTTTGTTAGTGTTTTTTAGGGTTTTGTGTGGTTTTTAATGGTTTTTAGTGTTTATGGGGTTATTCATGGTGTGTTAGGGATACTTTGTTGTTCATGGTTGTCACAGTTGTGTAGAGAAAGTCGCATGCTTCAATTTGATATGTGGTAGAGGTGAAACAGGCACCGAGAACAGAAGTTATTGTCATTTGGAGGACGTAAGGATTTTTTGGTCTTTATGAATGTGATAAGGTGTTCCTATTGTTCACATATTTGTAGATATAGTTGAAAGGTTTGATTTGATATATTGTAGAGACAAAACGGACTCCCAGAGTAGAAGTTCGAGTCTTTTGGAGGGTTTAAGTACCTTTTTGGGCCTTTAAGGATGTGATAAGGTGCTTAAGTGGTTATAGGAGTGTAGGTGTAGTTTAATTCTATGATTTGATATGTGGTAGAGGCAAAACGGACACCCATAGAAGAAGTTATTTCCAAACGGACACCAGAATCTAATCTTTTGACCATCCAAAGGGATTTTGGGTCATTTTAGGGGTTGAAGTTTGTCAGAAAGGGTTCTAATGGTTACCAAAGTGTGTTTCTTTTCACTATCTTCGATTCAATATGTGGTGGATCCAAATTGAAAACACATATCAGATGTTATTGTCATTTCAAATTGAGCAACCCTCCTAGAGCCTAAAAACCTAAAAAACCCGCAACTCACTAAAAGAGGCATAACTTCTCTTTCAGGTGTCCATTTGAGTGTTGTGACCAGTAAAATCCAAGCTCATGAGATGAATGAGGACCAATTTTAGTAGAAATAATGATAAGATCAATGAAACAGATGATATATTAGTTATACCACTTCAATAAAAAGTCCAACTTCAAACGGCCATAACATTCACTCCTGTTGTCCATTTGAACTCTACCACATATCAAATCGAAGGTAGAAAAGAGATATACATTGAAGGATAACTTGAAAAAAGTTCCAGTAATTTCTAGGACCCTAAAATCTCAAAAACCCATCAAAAGGCCTCCAAAACTACATTTTCGTGTCCGGATCCCTGTCAAATTTTTCTTAAAACAGACATAACTTCTGATCTGTTTGTTTGTTCAGCCTCTAGCACCTGTTTGAATTGTAGTTCGTTCCATGGGATTTAGTTTGACTATTCACGGATTGGAAATATGCACCTGAATAAGAAGTTATGCCTTTTTTAATGACTTCGTGATTTGTTAGGTTTTTCGACACACCATTTCTAGCACTTTTGTCTCGTCTGCTATTTTTTCAAACACGTATAACTTATTATCACTGTTATTATTATTATTATTATTACCATCATCTCATGCAAAGTCATGTGCACATGCACGTGCATTAATATTATATTTTTATTACCATTCACGTGCACATGTAATGCATACATGTTATTTTGTTATCACATGCCTTGTTATTATTATTGTAATTATTATTATTGGGGTTGTTGTTGTTGTTGTTGTTGTTATCATCACATGAAAATGCACATACACACACATTCAATGAACATGTGTTATTATATTATCACATGCATTAATAATAATAATAATAATAATATTATTATTATTATTATCATCATCATCATCATCACATGAAAATGCAATGCATGAGAGTTATTATTTATTACCATACACATGCACATGTAATGCACATGAAATATTCAATTATCATATGCATTAGTACTAGTACTATTCTCACCACTACTACTACTATTATTACTATTTCTGTTATTATTTCTGTCATCACATGCAAATGTAGATGCATGTGCATTATTATTTATTATTTATTACCATGTATGTGCATATGCAATGCACTTGTATTATACTTTTTTTATTGTTATCATAGTTATTATTATTATTATTATTATTATCATTATCTCATGTAAATGCACATGCATGTGCATTGTTATTTATTATTTATTACCATGCACGGGCATGAGTTTTTATTAATATTATTATTAAAATTAGTATTATTAATATTCTCATCATATTTAAATGCACATGAACATGCATGTTCATTCTTATTGATTATTATTTATTTATTATTTATTACTATGCACGTGCACATGAAATGCACTTGTGTTATTCTATTATTACTATTATTATTATAATTATTATTATCATCATTACTATTGTTCTGGTTGTTGCTGTTGTTGTTTGTATCATCAAATAAAAATGCACATGCACGTGCGTTGTTATTTATTATTTATTACCATGCACGCGCATGCGTCATTATCATTATTATTACAAGTAAATGCACATGCACATGCGTTATTATATATTATTTATTATCATGCACATGAAAATTCAATGCACTTGCGTTATTCTATTATCACATGTGTTATTATTATTTATTCTAATGCACGTGCACACACAATGCACGTGCATTATTCTATTATCACATGTGTTATTATTTATTATTTTTTATTTTTTATCATTCACATGAAAATGCATAGGCATATGCACATGCACGTGTGTTAAGATTTATTATTTAAACAATGCACATGAATATACACATGCATGTGTGTTATTACTACTATTATTATTAGAGGTATTTTTAGGGTTTACTATCATTTTTTAGGATTTTTAGGTGTTATTAACATTTATTATGGCTTGTTAGGGTTTTTGGGTTTTTTAATGGTATATTAGAAATTTTTTGGTTTTGGTGGGTGTTATTAGGATTTTATTAGGGTTTATTATTGTGTGTCAAGGTTTATTAGGCTTTTATACATATTTTTAGTGTTTTATTAGGATTGAGTTGGGTTTATTAGGGTATATTATTGTATATTATGGTATATTTGGGTATGCTTAGGATTTATTAGGGTTTATTATGGTTCATTATGGTTTATTAATTTTGAAGAGGGTATATTACGGTCTTTTAGTGCTTAGTAGTGTTTATTCGGGTTTATTAGCGCTTTTATGCTTTGTTATGTTTTATTAGAATTTATTAGGGGTTTTAGGGATTTTTAACGGTATATTTTCATTTTTTAGGGTTTAGTGGGGTTTATTGTGGTTTATTATGGCGTGTTAAGGTTTATTAGGGTTGAGTATGTATTTTAGGGTTTTATTAGGGTTGAGTCGGTATCTTTAGGGTTTCATTAGGGTTTATTAGGGTTGAGTACGTTTTATTAGGGTTTGTTAGGAATTTTTAGGATTTAATATGGTTTGTTAGTGTTTTTATTTGGGTATATGTGTTTTTTTTAGTTTTTGTTATTATATATGTGGGTTGTTTTGACTTTTTAGGATTTATCAGCGTGTTTTTAGTGTCTGTGAGAATTTTTAACGGTTTATTAGCTTGTATTTGAATTTATTATTGTTTATTAGGGTTTCTAGGGCCTTTTAATTGTTTATTTGCATTTTTTTGTTTATCAGGGTTTAGTTGGGTTTTATTAGGTTTTATTATGGTGTGTTAATGTTTATTAAGGTTGAGAATGTATTTGTACGGTTTTATTATGGTTTTGTTATGGTTTATTAGTTTTTATTATGGTTTATTAGGGATTTTTAGGGTTTATTATGGGTTGTTAGGTGTTTATTAGTTTTTTTTGTTTTATTAGGTTATATTAGTGTTTGTTAAGTGTTTTTAGATAATATAGTGTTTTTTATTTTTTTGTGAGTGTTTTGTTTTTTTTTTGAGAATTTTTTAGGTTTCTTAGGATATATTAGAGTTTATTATGGTTTATTATGGTTTCTAGGGATTGTTAATGTATATTAGCATTTTTTTTATTTATTAGGTTACATTTGTGTTTTTAGGTCTTTTTAGGTAATATAGTGTGTTTTTATTGTTTGTGATCATTTTTTTATTTGTGAGCATTTTTAGGGTTTATTATGTTATATTAGAGTTTATCAGGGTTTCTAGGGATTATTTAAGGTATGCTACTATTGGTTTTCTTTATTAGGGTTTTGTAGGGTTTTATTAGGGGTCGTTATGGTGTGTTAAGGTTTTTTAGGGCTGAGTATGGTTTATTTGGATTTATTTATGGTTTATTAAGGACTTTTAGTGTTTTTTGGGGGTTTATTATGGTTTATTAGTGATTATTAGTGTCTATTCTGGTTGGTTAGGGATGTTTAGGTTTTCTTAACGTGTTTTTAGTGTTTATTATGTTTTATTATAATTTATTAGGGTTTACTAGGTATTTTTGTTTTTGTTTAGGGTTGAGTAGAGTCTCTTTGGGTTTAGGGATTATAAGGCCTTTATAGGGATTATTAGAGTTTATTAGGGGTTTATTAGGGTAAATTTTTTTATATTATGTTATATTAGGGCATAATATTTTTGAGGGTTTTGAAGTGTCTTTAGGCTTTTTGTAGCATTTCATAGTGTTTGTGTAGCATTGTTTGAGATTATGTAGCATTTTTAATGTTTATATACCGCTTTTAGGTTTTAGTTATCAGTTTTAGGTTTTATATAGCATTGTTGAGGGTTTATGTAATGTTTTTAGGGTTTATGAAGTTTGTTTAGGGTTTAGGATTAATGTAGAATTTTTTAGGGTTTATGTTGCGTTTTCTGGGTTTATGTAGAGTTTTTAGGGGTGATGTAGTGTTTATGTTGCATTTTCTGGGTTTATGTAATGTTTTTAGGGTTCATGTAGTGTTTTTAGGGTTTATGTTGTGTTTTTAGGTTTTATGTAGCATTTTTTAAGTTTTATGTTGCGTTGTTTAGGGTTTATGTTATGGTTCTAGAGTTTATGTAGTGCTTTTTGGGTTAATGTAGCATTTATTGGGTTTATTCTGCGTTTTTTGTGTTTAGATTGTGTTTTTAGGGTTTATGTTTCATTTTTAGGGTTTATGTAACGTTGTTTGGGTTTCTGTATCTATTTGTTTCCTTTATTAGGGGTTTAATGGTGGTTTATATTTTGTAGTGGTTTTAGGGTTTTGAGGGTTGTTAACATGTGTTTAGGGTTTTTATGGTATTTGATGGGATTTTACTGGTTTGGGGGGGGGGTTTAAGGATTTATTTGTTTTTTCGGGATTGATAGGGGTTGTTAGGTTTTTTATTGTGTTTTAGGGTTTGTTGGGGGTATTGTAGCGGTTTTTAGGGTTTATGTAAGGTGATTTAGCATTTTGGGGTTCTTTAGGGTTTTTTAGTTTTCTTTAGAGGTTATTATAGTTCTTTATGGTTTATTAGGGTTCTTTGGGGTTTATTAGTGTTCTTTAGGATTTGTTACGGTTTATTAGCGTTTTTTTGTATATTAGGGTTTTATTGGTCTTTTGTAGGCATTAATCGCTTTTTCTAGGTTTTATCAACCATTTTAGGGTTAATTTGGATATATTAGAGTTTCTTAGGGTTTATTTTATTTATTAGGGTTTATTAACGTGTATTTGGGTTTATTATGATTTATTAGGTTTTATTATGATTTGATAGTGTTTATTACAGTTTATTAGGGGTTTGTTATGGTTTGTTTCAGTTTTTTACGATTTATTTGGTGTTGTTAGGATTTTTTACGATTTATTTGGGGTTGTTGGGGTTTGTTAGGATTTATTATGGGGTTATTAGGGTTTGTTAGGGTTCATTAGTGGGTTTTAGGGTTTTATTAGGATTGAGTTTGGTTTATTAGGGTGTATTATGGTATATTATGGTATATTTTGATATGTTTAGGATTTATTAGGGTTTATTATGGTTCATTATGGTTTTTTAATTTTTAAGAGGTTGTATTAGGGTTTTTTAGTGTTTTGTAGTGTTTATTCGGGTTTATTAGCACTTTTAAGCTTTGTTATGTTTTATTTTCATTTATTAGGGGTTTAGGGATTTTTAATGCTATATTTTCGTTTTTTAAGGTTTAGTGGGGTTTATTATGGTTTATTAAGGTTTATTAGGGTTGAGTAGGTATTTTTAGGGTTTTATTAGGGTTGAGTCGGTATCTTTAAGGTTTTATTAGGGTTTATTAGGGTTGAGTACAGTTTATTAGGGTTTGTTAGGGATTTTTAGGGTTTACTATGGTTTGTTAGTGTTTTTATTAGGGTATATGAGTGTTTTTTAGTTTTTGTTCATATATGTGAGGGGTTTTATGACTTTTTAGGTTTTATTAGCGCGTTTTTAGTTTTTTTGGGCATTTTTAATTGTTTATTAGCATTTATTTGAATTTATGATGGTTTATTATGGTTTTTAGGGTTTTTTAATGGTTTATTTGTGTTTTTTTTTGTTTGTTGGAGTTCAGTAGGGTTTCATTAGGTTTTGTTAAGGTGTGTCAAGGATTATTAGCATTGAGAAGGTATTTTTAGGGTTTTATTTGGGTTTATTCATTTTTATTAGGGTTTATTAGGGATTTTTAGGGTTTATTAGGGTTAGTTAGGGGTTTATTAGTATTTTTGTTTTATTAGGTTATATTAGTGTTTGTTAGGTATTTTTAGATAATATAGGGTTTTTTATAGTTTGTGGTCATTTTTTTGTTTGTGAGAGTTTTAGGGTTACTTTGGTTATATTAGAGTTTATTATGGTTTCTTAGGGTTTCTAGGGATTTTTAAGGTATATTAGAGTTCTTGTCTTTGTTAGGTTATGTTAGCATTTTCAGGTCTTTTTAGGTAATATAGTGCATTTTTAATATTTCTGATCGTTTCTTATTGTTTGTGAAAGTTTTTAGGTGTTATTAGGATATATTAGAGTATATCAGGGTTTCTAGTGATTTTTTATGGTATACTAGTATTTTTTTCTTTATTAGAGTTTTGTAGGGTTTTATTAGGGGTTATTATGGTGTGTTAAGGTTTGTTAGGGTTGAGTTGGGTTTATTTGGCTTTATTTATGGTTTGTTAGGGCTTTTTAGGGTTTGTTTGGGGTTTATTAGGGTTTTTAGTGTTCATTAGTGTCTATTAGGGTTAGTTAGTGTTGTTAAGGTTTTCTTAACGTGTTTTTAGTGTTTCTTAGGTTTTATTATCATTTATTAGGGATAATTAGGTATTTTGGGGATTTATTAGGTTTGGGTAGAGTTTCTTACGATTTTAGGGATTATAAGGTGTTTTTATGGATTATTAGAGTTTTTAGGGGTTAATTAGGGTTTAATTATTTATATTATGGTATATTGGGGTATAATATTTTTTGAGGGTTTTAAAGCGTCTTTAGGGTTTTGTAGTATTTTTTAGTGTTTGTGTAGCGTTGTTAGAGTTTATATAGAATTTTTAGTGTTTATGTAGTGTTTTTAGGATTTAATTAGCGGTTTTAGATTTTATGTATCATTTTTAGGTTTTATGTAACGTTTTTAGGGTTTATGTAGCGTGTTTAGGGTTTAAGTTTTATGTAGCATTTTTTAGGGGTCATGTTGTGTTTGCTGGGTTTATGTAGCGTTTTTAGGGGCGATGTAGCATTTATGTTGTATTTTTAGGTTTTAAGTAACGTTTTTAGGGTTAATGGAGTGTTTTTAGGGTTTATATTGTGGATATAGTTTTTATGTAGCATTTTTTAATGTTTATGTTGCGTTTTTAGGGTTTATGTTGTGTTTCTTAGGGTTTATGTTACAATTCTAGGATTTATGTAGTGATTTTAGGGTTTATGTAGCGTTTTTTGGGTTAATGTTGCGTTTTTGGGTATATGTTGCGTTTTTAGGGGTTTTGTTGCATTTTTTAGGGTTTATGTAACATTTTTAGGGTTTATATATCTATTTGAAGCCATTTTTAGGGTTTTAATGGTGGTCTATGCTTTGTAGTGTTTTTTAGGGTTTGAAGGGTTGTAAATATGTGTTTATGATTTTTTATGGTATCAGACGGCTTTTTAATGGTTTTTGGGGGGTTTTATGGGTTTATTTGTTTTTTTGGGATTGATAGGGGTTTTTAGGGTATTTGGTGTGTTTTAGGGTTTGTTTGGGTATTGTAGCAGTTTTTAGGTTTTATATAACGAGTTTTTGCATTTTTGGGGGCTTTTTAGGGTTTTTAGTGTTCTTTAGAGTTTAATATGGTTTTTTAGAGTCTATTAGGGTTATTTAGGGTTTATTAGTGTTCTTTAGGATTTTTTACAGTTTATTAGCATTTTTTATTGTATATTAGGGTTTTATTGGGCTTTTGTAGGCATTAATAGCTTTTTCTAGGGTTTATCATCATTTTTTGGGTTATTTAGGATTAATTATGGTTTATTTGTGTTTATATTATTTATTACTGTTTAGTAACGTCTATTTGGGTTTATTACGATTTATTAGGGTTTATTATGCTTTGGTAGGGTTTATTACGTTTTATTAGGGGTTTGTTATGGTTTGTTTCAGTTTGTTTCGATTTATTTGGCATTGTTAGGATTTGTTGCAATTTATTTTGGGTTTTTAGGGATTGTTACGATATATTTTGGGGTTGTTAGGGTTTGTTAGGGATTATTAGTGGGTTTTAGGATTTTGTAGGCTATTATTTGGAGGTTTTTGTAGCATTTTGTCAGGTTTGTTAGGGTTTTTAGTGATTATTAGGATTTATAATGTTTTAATAGTGTTTTTATTGTAAATTAGGGATTTTAGGGATACTGTAGAATTTATTAGGGTCTACTAGAGTTTCTTAGGGTTTATTACAGGTTATTACTATTTATTAGTGTTTATTAGGGTTTTTTCAGGTTTAATAGTGGGTTTTTGGGGTTATTAGGGTTTATTAGTGGTTCTTAGGGTTTATTAGTGGTTTTGGTTTAATAGGTTTTGGTTTAATAGGTTTTGTTAGGGTTTTTAGGGTTTGTTATGATTTGTTTGATTTCTTGGGGTTTTGTGCGTTTTTTGGGTTTTTGGGTGTGTTTGGATTTCTTATGGTTTGTTAGGTTTATTTTAGCATTTTCGGGGCTTTGTTGTGTTTTGTGGGTTTTGAAGCATTTTTCGGTTTTCTGTAGCAATTTTTAGGGTTTATGTAGCGTTGTTAGTGGTTTTAGTGGTTCTTTAGGTGTTTATTAGGAATTTATTAGGGTTTAATTTTTTATATTATGATATATTAGGGTTTAATATTTTTGAGGGTTTTGATGTGTCTTTTGGGTTTTTGTAGCATTTTCTAGGGTTTGGATAGCATTGTTAGTGGTTATGTAGCATTTTTTGTGTTAATGTAGAATTTTAGGGTTTAGTTAGTAGTTTTAGTTTTTATGTATCATTTTCAAGGTTTATGTAATGTTTTTAGGGTTTATGTAGCGTGTTTAGGGTTTAGGTTTTATATAGAATTTTTAGGGTTTATGTTGCGTTTTCTAGGTTTATGTAGCATTTTTAGGGGTTATGTGGCATTTATGTTGCATTTTTAAGGTTTATGTAATGTTTTTAGGGTTCATGTAGTGTTTTTAGGGTTTATATTGTGTTTTTAGGTTTTATGTTGCGTTTTTTAATGTTTTTGTTGCATTTTTCAGGGTTTATGTTGTGTTTTTTAGGGTTTATGTTATAATTCTAGAGTTTGGGTAGTGCTTTTAGGATTTATGTAGCATTTTTTGGTTTTATGTTGCTTTTTTTGTTTGTGTTGTGTTTTTAGGGTTTTTGTTACATTTTTTAGGGTTTATGTAACATTTTAAGGGTTCATGTATCTATGTGAATCCTTTTTTAGGGTTTTAATGGTTGTTTATGTTTTGTGGTGTTTTTTAGGGGTTTTAAGGGTTCTTAACGAGTGTTTATTTTTTTATGGTATCTGATGGCTTTTTAATGGTTTTTGGGGGGTTTTATGGTTTTCTTTGTTTTTTGGGATTGACAGGGGTTGTTTGGGTTTGGTAGTGTGTTTTAGGGTTTGTTTTGTTATTGTAGCAGTTTTTAGGGTTTATATAATTTTTTTAGCGTTTTTGGGTTCTTTAGAGGTTTTTAGCTTTCTTTAGAGTTTAATATGATCCTTTAGGGTTTTTAGGGTTTTTTAGGGTTTATTAGTGTTCTTTAGGATTTTTTACAGTTTATTAGCATTTTTTATATATTAGGGTTTTATTGGGCTTTTATAGGCATTAATAGATTTTTCTATGTTTTATCAACCTTTTTTAGGGTTATATATGATTTAATAGGGTTTAATTTATTTTTTATGGTTTAGTAATGTGTATTTTAGTTTATTACGATTTATTAGGGTTTATTATGATTTGTTAGGGTTTATTGGGGTTTATTAGGGGTTTTCTATGGTTTGTTTCAGTTTGTTACGATTTATTTGATGTTGTTAAAAAAATTACAATTTATTTGGGGTTGTTAGGGTTTGTTACGATTTATTTTGTCGTTATTAGGGGTTTTTAGGGTTTATTAGTGGGTTGTAGGGTTTTGTAGGCTATTATTTGGAGATTTTTTTAGCGTTTTGTCGGGTTTGAAAGGGTTTTTTGTGATTATTAGGGTTTATTATGGTTTGATAGTGTTTTTATTGTATATTAGGAGTTTTAGGGATTTTGTAGCATTTATTAAGGTTTAATAGAGTTTGTTAGGGTTTATTATAGTTTATTACAATTTATTAGTGTTTATTTGGGTTTTTAGGGTTTAATAGTGGGTTTTATGGGTTATTAGGTTTTATTAGTGGTTCTTAGGGGTTATTAGTGTTTGTCAGGATTTGATAGGTTTTGTTATGGTTTTTACGGTTTGTTACAGTTTGTTTTAGTTATTTGGGCATTTATACATTTTTCGGATTTTATGGGTGTGTTTGGATTTTTTATTCTTTGTTAGGGTTATTTTAGTATTTTTTGGTATTTTGTAGCATTTTATGCGATTTAAAACTTTTTTCTGGTTTTTGTAGAAATTGATAGGGTTTATGTAGCTTTGTTAGGGGCTTTAGTGGTTCTTTAGGGTTCCTAAGGGTTTTATGGTTTTTAGGGTTCTTTATAGTGTATTAGGGTTTCTTTTGAAGTTTTTAGGGTTTTCTAGTGGGTTTTTAGGGTTTTTAAGGGTTTCATAGGGTTGGTTAGGGTTTTGTTAGGAATTTTTAGGATTTTTAGGTTTTTTAGCATTTTTATTGGTTTTTTGGGGTTTTAGGTTTTTTGAGGTTTTTTATGGTTTTTAGGTTTGTTTTTATGTTTTTTCAGTTTTTTTCAGTTTTTCGGGGTTTTAGGGTTTTTATGGGTGTTTTAGGGTTTTTTAGGGTTTTTAGGGGTTTTAGGGGTATTTAGGGGTTTTTGGGTTTTTTTGGATTTTATGGTTTTTTTAGGATTTTGTTAGGTTTTGCCGGGTTTGTTAGGGTTTTTTTTGTGAATATTAGCATTTTGAATGGTTTAATAGTGTTTTTGTTGTATATTTGGGTTTTTTATGTATTTTGTAGCTTTTATTGTGGTCTAATAGGGTTTTTGGGTTTTTTATGATTTATTGGTGTTTATTAGGGTTTAGTAGTGGGCTTTAGGGTTTATTAGGGTTTATTATGGTTTATTATTGGTTGGTAGGGTTTGTTAGGATTTATTAGTTCTTGTTAGAGTGATTTAGGGTGTCTAAGGGTTTGTTAGGGTTTCTAAGGGTGTGTTAGGGTTTCTAAGGGTGGGTTTTGGGTTTTTAAGGGTGGGTTAGGGTTTCTAACGGTGTGATATGGTTTCTAAGGGTTTATAAGGTTGTGTTAGGGTTTCTATGGGTGCGTTGGGGTTTTTAAGGGTGTTCTAGGGTTTCTAAGGGTGTGTTAGGGTTTCTAAGGGTGTGTTGGGGTTTCTAAGGGTGTGTTTGTGTTTCTTAGGTTTGCTTAGGGTTTGGTTAGATTTTTTAGGGTTTTAGGGTTATGTTAGGGTTTCGTAGGGGTTTTTTAGGGTTTCTTCGGGTTTTATGTGTTTATTGGGGTTTCTTAGTGCTTCTTGGGGTTCGTTAGGGCTTGTTAGGGTTTGTTAGGGTTTTTAGGGTTTGTTATGTTTTTAGGGTTTTTGGGGGGTTTTTTAGGGTTTGTTAGGGTTTTAGGGTTTTTATGTGTTTGTTAGGGTTTGTTAGCTTTTGTTAAGTTTTTGCATGGTTTTTAATGGTTTTTAGTTTTTATGGGGTTATTCATTGTTTATTAGGGTTATTTAGTTGTTCATGGTTGTCACAGATGTGTAGAGTTAGTCGCAAGCTTCAATTTGATATGTGGTAGAGGTGAAACGGACACCCAGAGAAGAAGTTATGGTCATTTGAAAGACTTAAGGACCTTTTGGGTCCTTAAGAATGTGATAAGGTGTTCCTATTGATCACAGATGTGTAGATGTAGTCGAAAGATTCGATTTGATGTATGATAGAGGCAAAACAGACTCCCGGAGTAGAAGTTATGGTCTTTTGGAGGGTTTAAGTACCATTTTGGGCCTTCAAGGATGTGATAAGGTGCTTCAGTGGTTATAGGAATGTAGGAATACTCACAATCTTCGATTTAATATGTGGTAGAGGCAAAACAGACACCCATAGAAGAAGTTATTGCAAAACAGACACCAGAAGCCAATCTTTTGACCATCCAAAGGGATTTTGGGTCTTTTGGTGGGTTGGAGAATTTCATAAAGGGTTCTAGTGGTTACCAGAGTGTGTATCATTTCATAATATTCAATTTGATATGTGGTAGAGCCAAAATAAACACACGTATCAGAAGTTATTGTCGCTTTAAATTGAGCAACCCTCCTAGCACCTAAAAACCATAGAAACCCGCAACTCACTAAAATAGGTATAACTTCTCCTTCAGGTGACTATATGAGCATTGTGACCAGAAAATATAATCTCATGAGATGATTGAGGACCAAGTTTAGTAGAAACTATGAGAAGATTAAAGAAACAGAAGATATATTAGTTATACCACTCTAAAAATGTCCAACTTCAAACGACCGTAACTTTCACTCCTGTTGTCCGTTTGAGTTCTACCACATATCAAATCGATTGTAGAGAAGATATCTACATAGAATAATAACATTAGTAAACTTAAAGTCATGTTTGGGACCCTAAAATCCAAAAAACCCATCAGAAGGCATCCAAAACTCCATTTCTGTGTCCGGATCCCTCTCAAATTTTTCTTAAAACGGTTAGAACTTATGATATGTGTGTCTGTTCGGCCTCCAACACCTACTTTTATCATATTTCATTCCATGAGATTTATTTTGACTATTCATGGAGTGGAAATAGACACCTGAATAAGAATTTATGTCTTTTTAATGACTCTGTAATTTGTTAGGTTTTTCGAGACACCATTTCTAGCACTTTTGTCATGTCTGCTGTTTTTTCAAACAAGTATAACTTATTATTACTGTTATTATTATTTTAACAATAATTATTATTATTATTATTATCACCATCATCATCTAATGCAAATGCACATGCACATGCACGTTTTTTATTATTATATTTTTATTACCATACACGTGCACATGTAGTGCACACTAGTTATTTTATTATCACATGTGTTGTTATTATTATTGTTATTATTATTATTGTGGTGGTTGTTGTTGTTTTTGTTGTTATAGTAATTATCACCACATGAGAGCGCTCTCTGCAGAGAGCGCTCTCCGCGCTCGGCTTCTCCTCCCCTCTAGGGTTTCTGAGGCCTTTCTCGGATTCTTCCCTGCGTTTTTGCCTCGCCCTCGGCTCATGGATTCTCCCCTCTATTTTAGGCTTCATCCTCTTCTATGGCGCTCGCCATTGTGGGATTTCTCCGCAGATTTTTTTCTTCCGACGAAGGTACGTGATGTGGATGCCCTTTTTCTTTGTACCCCACTCTGGCCTCAAGTTGCTCCGCGCCTCTCCTTGTTGGAGTTGGGGCGGTGTCAACATCGAGGCTTTGGGATTTCCAATGTGGTGGACGGTGGGTTTCTCACGCTACCAAAGTCGGTCATTTTGGGCGCTCTGTTTCCATCCCGGAAACCCAAACCCGCTCTGACCTAGGGTTCCATCGCTCCACTCCAGGTCGGAGTTGGAGTGATGGTTACTCAGGGGTTTTGGGTCACACAGTTAGGTGGTCGTGATGTTTCCTTTTAGGGTTTAATACCCAGTTCTGTTTCTTCTTTTTTTGGTCCTCTTTCCTGTTGGTGGTGTTCGTTCTAGTCGACGGTTTTGTCTCTAGTTTGGTCGCTTGTAGTGTAAAGGTGAGTCAGTGGAGTCGGATGGTGCTGTTGATGGGTTTTGGTGTTCCGTTGGGTTGTTTGATCGGAGATGCTATGGCTGTTTATATGGATCTGGTGGTGATTTTCGGTGAAGTTGATGACGACTATGTTGAACAGATGAGGACGGCGACGATGGTGTCAAATTGGTTTTCTCCGGTGACCGCTGTGATGTTGGGACGGTGATAGCGGTGTCGGTCTGGAAGACTTCGACGTTGGTGCGTTTCTTCTACGGCGGTGAGATCGGCGATGATGATGACCCTAACGGATGGCAGCGACATGACATGATCCATTGTGACAGATGATGGTTTGTGGTTCGAAGTGGGTTAACTCGTGTTTCGAGGTGGATATGGCGGGTTTTTGAATTTCGTCTTTTAAAATTTGAAGGTCTAGTTTTTGAATTTTTAATGTGTGGGTTGGGTTGTCGTTTTGTGGACCTTGGATATGCCTCTCTTTTTGTATGGTTTCCACTTACCCAAAAAGTGGTTTTTAAAGAGAAAAAAAATGGATTGTGGATGGATCATCACATGAGAATGCACATACATACACATTCAATGCATGTGCGTTATTCTATTATCACATTATTTGTTAATAATAATAATAATAATAATAATAGTATATTCATCATCACATGAAAATGAAATGCACGAGTGTTATCATTTATTACCATGCACATGCACACGTAATGCACATGCAATATTCTATTATCACAAGCATTGGTACTACTACAATTATCACCACTATTACTACTATTATTACTACTGCTGTTATTATTACTATCATCACATGCAAACGTAAATTAACATGGGTTATTATTTATTATTTATTACCATGCACTTGAATTATTCTTTTATTATTATTATTATTATCACCATTATTATTATTATTATTATTATCATTATCATTATTATTATTATTATCATTATCACATGCAAATTCACATGCATGTGCATTGTTATTTATTATTTATTACCATGCACGTGCATTATTATTATTATTATTATTACAATTAGTATTATTAATATTATCATCAAATGTAAAGGCACATGCACATGCATGTGCGTTCTTATTTATTATTATTTATTTATTATTTACTACTATGCATGTGCACATGAAATGCAGTTTCGTTATTCTATTATTATTATTGTTATTGTTGTTGTTGTTGTTGCTATTGTTGTTGTTGTTGTTTGTATCATCAAATACAAATGCACATGCACGTGCATTGTTTTTTTTATTATTTGTTACCATGCGCGTGCATGCGTCATTATCATTATCATTACATGTAAATGCACATGCACATGCGTTATTATATATTATTTATTATCATGCACATACAAATGCAATTCACTTGTGTTATTCTATTATCACATTTGTTATTATTATTTATTCAAATGCTCATGCACACGCAATGCACGTGCATTATTCTATTATCACATGTGTTATTATTTATTATTTATTATCATGCACATGCAAATGAACATTCATGTGGACTTGGTTATTATTTATTGTTTATTACCATGCACATTCACATGCACATGCACATGGATGTGCGTTATTATTTATTATTTATTATCATTCACATGAACATGCACATACACATGTAATTCACATGCGTTATTATTTATAATTCATTATTTATTATCATTCACATGAAAATGCGTAGGCCTATGCACATGCACGTGCGTTATGATTTATTATTTAAACCATACACGTGCACGTGCATTATTATTAATAACATTATTAGAGGTATTTTTAGGGTTTACAGCAATTTTTTAGAATTATTAGGTGTTATTAACATTTATTATGGTCTGTTTGGGTTTTATGGTTTTCTAATGAGATATTAGCATTTTTTAGGGTTTGGTGGGGGTTATTAGGATTTTATTAGGGTTTATTATGGTGTATTATGGTTTATTAGGATTTGTTAGGTATTTTTAGGGTTTTATTAGTATTGAGTTGGGCTTATTAGGGTATATTAGGGTATATTATGGTATACTTGGGTATGTTTAGGATTTATTAGGGTTTATTATCGTTCATTATGGTTTATTAATTTTTAAGAGGGTATATTAGGGTTTTTAGGGTTTAGTAGTGTTTATTAGGGTTTATTAGTGCTTTTAAGATTTGTTGGGTTTTATTAGCATTTATTATGGGTTTAGGGCATTTTAATGGTATATTTGCATTTTTTTAGGGTTTAGTGGGCTTTATTATGGTTTATTATAGTGTTTAAAGGTTTATTAGGGTTGAGCAGGTATTTTTAGGGTTTTATTAGGGTTGAGTCGGTATCTTTAAGGTTATATTAAGGTTTATTCTGGTTGAGTAGTGTTTATTTGGTTTTGTTAGGGATTTTTAGGGTTTACTAGGGTTTGTTAGTGTTTTTATTAGGGTATACGAGTGTTTTTTAGATTTTGTTAATTTATATGAGGTGTTGTTAGGACTTTTTAGGTTTTATTAGCGTGTTTTTAGTGTTTGTGAGCATTTTTCATGGTTTATTAGGTTTCATTAGAATTTATTATGGTTTATTAGGGTTTCTTGGGCTTTTTAATGGGTTGTTTGCGTTTTTTTTGTTTTTTGGGGTTTAGTTGGGTTTTATTAGGTTTTATTACGGTGTTTCAAGGTTTATTCGGGTTGAGTAGGTATTTTTAAGCTTTTATTAGGGTTTTTCAGTTTTTATTAGGATTTATTAGGGACTTTTAGGGTTTATTAGGGTTTGTTAGGGGTTTATTAGTTTTTTTTGATTTATTATGTTATATTAGTGTTTCTTAATTATTTTTAGATAGTGTAGAATTTTTTATAATTATTGAGCATTTTGATATTGTATGTGAGTGTTTTTAGGGTTTCTTAGGTTATATTAGAATTTATTATTATTTATTACGGTTTTTAGGGAATTTTAATGTATATTAGATTTTTTTGTCTTTATTAGGTTATATTAGTGTTTTTAGGTCTTTTTAGGTAATATAGGGTGTTTTTATTGTTTGTGATCATTTTTTATTGTTTGTGAGATTTTTTAGGGTTTATTATGTTATATTAGAGTTTATCAGGGTTTCTAGGGATTTTTATGGTATACTAGCATTTGTTTTCGTTATTAGGGTTTTTTAGGGTTTTATTAGAGGTCATTATAGTGTGTTATGGTTTGTTAGGGTTGAGTAGGGTTTATTTGGATTTATTTATGGTTTATTAAGAATTTTTAGGGTTTGATTGGGTTTTATTTCGGTTTATTAGTGTTTATTATGTCTATTAGGGTAGGTTAGGGCCGTTTAGGTTTTCTTAACGTGTTTTTAGGGTTTATTAGGTTTTATTATCATTTATTAGGTTTTATTAGGAATTTTTGGGGTTTTATTAGGGTTGAGTCGAGTCTCGTAGGGTTTTTAGTCATTATAATGCATTTTTAGGGATTATTAGAGTTTATTAGGGGTTTATTTGGGTTTAATTTTTTATATTATGGTTTATTAGGGTTTAATTGTTTTGAGGGTTTTGAAGCGTCTTTAGGGGTTTTGTAGCATTTTTTAGTGTTTGTGTAGCATTGTTTGAGTGTATGTAGCATTTTAGTGATTATGTAGCGCTTTTAGGGTTTAGTTAGCGGTTTTAGGTTTTATGTAGCATTTTTTAGGGTTTATGTAATGTTTTTAGGGTTTATGTGGCGTGTTTAGGGTTTAGGTTTTACGTAGCATTTTTTAGGGTTTATGTTGCGTTTTCTGGGTTTATGTAGCATTTTTAGGGGTGATGTAGCATTTATGATGAATTCTTTAGGGTTTATGTAACGTTTTTAGGGTTCAAGTAGTGTTTTTAGGGTTTATGTTATGTTTTTAGGTTTTATGTAGCGTTTTTCATGTTTATGTTGTTTTTTATAGGGTTTATCTTACGGTTCTAGGGTTAATGTAGTGCTTTTTGGGTTTTGTAGTGTTTTTTGGGTTTAGGTTGTGTTTTTTGGGATTATGTTGCATTTTTGGGGTTTATGTTGCATTTTAGGGTTTATGTAATGTTTTTTGGGTTTATGTATCTATTTGTTTCCTTTTTAGGGTTTTAATGTTGGTTTATAGTATGTAGTTGTTTTTAGGGTTCTTAAGGGTCTTTAACGGGTGTTTATGGTATTTGATGGGGTTTCAATGGATTTTTTGGGGTTTTAGGGGTTTATTTGTTTTTTTGGGATTGATATGGGTTGTTAGGGTTTTTTAGTGTGTTTTAGGGTTTGATTGGGTATTGTAGTGTTTTTAGGGTTTATGTAACGTGTTTTGGCATTTTTTGGGTTCTTTAGGGTTTTTAGTGTTCTTTAGAGTTTATTATGGTTCTTTAGGGTTTATTAGGGTTATTTAGGGTTTATTAGTGTTCTTTAGGATTTGTTATGGTTTATTAGCATTTTTTTATTGTATATTAGGGTTTTATTTGGATTTTGTAGGCATTACTAGTTTTTTCTAGGGTTTATCAACCTTTTTTAGGGTTATTTAGGATTTATTAGGGTTTCTTTGGGTTTATATTATTTATTAGGGTTTATTAACGTGTATTTGGATTTATTACGATTTATTAGGGTTTATTATGATTTGTTAGGGTTTATTGCGGTTTATATGGGGTTTGTTAGGGTTTGTTTCAGTTTGTTACGATTTATTTGGTGATGTTAGGATTTGTTACGATTTATTTGGGGTTATTAGGGTTTGTTACAATTTATTATGGGTTTATTAGGGTTTTTTAATGTTTATTAGTGGGTTGTAGGGTTTTGTAGGCTATTATTTGGCGGGTTTTGTAGTGTTTAGTTGGGTTTGTTAGTTTTTTAGTGATTATTAGGATTTATTATGGTTCAATAGTTTTTTTATTGTATATTAGGGGTTTAGGGATTTTGTAGCATTTATTAGAGTCTAATAGAGTTTTTAGGGTTTATTACAGGTTATTATGATTCATTAGTGTTTATTAGGGTTTTAGGGCTAAATAGTGGGATTCAGGTGTTATTTGGATTTATTAGTGGTTCTTAGGGGTTATTAGTGGTTGTTAGGGTTTGTTAGGTTTTGTTAGGGTTTGTTAGGAAGTGTGTTATTCTATTATCACACACGTTATTATTATCATTATTATCATTATCATTATTATCATTATGATTATTATAATTATCATTATTGTTATTGTTATTATTATTATTATTATTATTATTATCGTCTCATGAAAATGAAAATGAACATGCGTTATTATTTATTATTTATTATATATTATTTATTTCCATGCAAGAGCATATGTTGTTGTTGTTATTATTATTATTACTATTATTTTTATTTTCATTATTATCATCACATGAAAATTCACATGCACGTTCGTTATTATTTATTACCATGCACGCGCACACACAATGCACCTACGTTTTTCTATTATCACATGCATTTTTATTGTTATCGTTATTTTTACTATTATTGTTATTTTTATTATCATCAAATGCAAATGAAAATGCATGTGCGTTATTATTTATTACCATACATGCGCACATTCAATACATTTGCGTTATTCTATTATCACATGCGCTATTATTATTAATATTACTATTATTGTTATTATTATCATCACGTGCGCTATGAGTTATTATTTATTATCATGCAATGCACATGTAATGCAGGTGCGTTATTCTATTATCACAAGCGTGGTTATTATTATTATTATTATTATTATTATTACTGTTATTATTATTATTATTATCATCTCATGCACATGCACATGAAAATGCACATTCATTATTATTTATTTTTTATTACCATGCACGTGCACATGCAATGCCAATATGTTATTTTATTATCACATATGTTGTTATTATTATTGTTATTATTATTATTGTGGTTGTTGTTGTTGTTGTTGTTATTGTTATTATCATCACATGAAAATGCACTTTCAAATACATAAACATACACATTCAATTCACGTGCATTATTCTATTATCACATGTGTTGTTATTATTATTAATATTATTATTATTATTATTATCATAGTCATCATCATCACACGCAAATGAAATGCACAAGCATTATTATTTATTACCATGCACGTGCACACGTAATGCACATGCAACATTCTATTATCACATGCATTGGTACTACTATTATTATCACTACCACTACTGCTGTTGTTATTATTATTATCATCACAAGAAAATGCAGATGCACGTGCATTATTATTTATTATTTATTACCATGCATGTGCATATGCAATGCACTTGTATTATTCTTTTATTACTATTATAATTATTATTATTATTATTATCACATTTATTATTATTATTATTATTATCATTATCATTATTATTATCATTATCACATGCAAATCCACATGCATGCGCGTTGTTATTTATTATATATTACCATGAACGTGCATGTGTTATTATTATTATTATTATTATTACAATTAGTATTATTAATATTATTATCAAATGTAAATGCACATGCACATGCATGTGCATTCTTATATTCTATTATTTATTTATTATTTACTACTATGCACATGAACATGTAATGCACTGGCGTTATTCTATTATTATTATGGTTGTTGTTGTTGTTGTTTTTGTTCGTATCATCAAATACAAATGCACATGCACGTGTGTTGTTATTTATTAATTATTACCATGCACGTGCATGCGTCATTATCTTTATCATTACATGTAAATGAACTTGCACGTGCGTTATTATATATTTTTTGTTATCATGCACATGAAATTGCAATGCACTTGCTTTATTATATTATCACATGTTTTATTATTATTTATTCTAATGCACATGCACTCGCAATGCACGTGCATTATTCTATTATCACATGTGTTATTATTTATTATTTATTATCATTCACAGGAAGATGCACATTCATGTGGACTTGGTTATTATTTATTGTTTATTAACATGCACATGCACATGCACATGCACATACACATGCACATGCACCTATACTTGTATGTGAGAAATTATTTATTATTTATTATCCTTCCCATGAACATGCACATACACATTCAATTCGAATGTGTTATTATTTATTATTTATTATTTATTATCACTCACATGAAAATGAACTGGCATATGCACATGCACGTGCGTTATGATTTATTATTTATACCATGCACATGAATATGCACATGCACGTGTGTTATTACTACTATTAATATTAGAGGTATTTTTAGGGATTACTATCATTGTTTAGGATTTTTAGGTGTTATTAACATTTATAATGGTTTATTAGGGTTTTAGGGTTTTTAATGTTATGTTAGTGTTTTTAGGGTTTGGTGGGGGTTATTAGGATTTTATTAGGGTTTATTATGGTTTGTCAAGGTTTGTTAGGGTTTATTAGGTATTTTTAGGGTTTTATTAGGATTGAGTTTGGTTTATTAGGTTATATTTTGGTATATTATGGTATATTTGGTTATGTTTAGGATTTATTAGGGTTTATTATGGTTCATTATGGTTTATTAATTTTTAAGAGGATATATTAGGGTTTTTAGTGTTTAGTAGTGTTTAATCGGGTTTATTAGTGATTTTAAGCTTTGTTATGTTTTATTTTCATTTATTAGGGGTTTTAGGGCTTTGTAATGGTATATATTTGTTTTTTAGGGTTTAGTGGGGTTTATTATGGTTAATTATGGTGTGTTAAGGTTTGTTAGGGTTGAGTAGGTAACTTTTAGGGTTTTATTAGGGTTGAGTCGGTATCTTTAAGGTTTTATTAGGGTTTATTAGGGTTGAGTATGGTTTATTAGGGTTTGTTAGGGTTTTTTAGGGTTTACTAGGGTCTGTTAGTGTTTTTATTAGGGTATATGAGTGTTTTTTATTTATTGTTAATATATATGAGGGGTTGTTATGACTTTTTAGGTTTTATTAGTGTGTTTTTAGTGTCTGTGAGCATTTTTAATGGTTTATTAGATTTTATTTGAATTTATTATGGTTTATTAGGGTTTCTAGGGCTTTTTAATGGTTTGTTTGCGTTTTTTTATTTATTGGTGTTTAGTTGGGTTTTATTAGGTTTCTTTTGTGTGTTAAGGTTTATTAGGGTTGAAAAGGTATTTTTAGGGTGTTATTATGGCTTTATTAGGGTTAATTTGTTTTTATTAGGTTTTATTAGGGATTTTTAGGGTTTATTAGGGGTTGTTAGGGGTTTATTATTTTTTTGTTTTATTAGGTTATATTAGTGTTTCTTATGACTTTTTACATAATATAGCTTGTTTTTATTGTTTGTGAGCATTTTGTTTTTGTTTGTGAGTATTTTTGGGTTTCTTTGGTTATATTAGAGTTTTTTATGGTTTATTAGTGTTTTTAGGGATTTTTAAGGTATATTAGAATTTTTTTCTTTATTAGGTTATATTTGTGTTTTTAGGTCTGTTTATGTAATATAGCACATTTTTATTATTTTTGATTGTTTTTTTATTATTTGTGATCATTTTTAGGGTTTATGAGGTTATATTAGAGTTTATCAGGGTTTCTAGGGATTTTTTAGGTATAATATCATTTTTTTATTTATTAGGATTTTGTAGGGTTTTATTAGGGGTTATTGTGGTGTGTTAAGGTTTTTTAGGGTTGAGTAGGGTTTATTTGGTTTTATTTATGGTTTATTAGGGCTTTTTAGGGTTTGTTTGGGGTTTATTACGGTTTATTAGTGTTTATTAGTGTCTATTAGGGTTCTTTAGGGTGGTTTAGGTTTTCTAAACGTGTTTTTATGGTTTATTAGGTTTTAATATCATTTACTAGGGTTTATTAGGTATTTTGGGGGTTCAATTATGGTAGAGTATAGTTGCATAGGGTTTGTATGGATTAAAAGGTGTTTTTAGGGATTATTAGAGTTTATCAGGGTTTAATTTTTTTATATTATGGTATATTAGAGTTTAATATTTTTGAAGGTTTTAAAGCATCTTTAGAGTTTTTGTAGCATTTTTTAGGGTTTGTGTAGTGTTGTTAGAGTTTAGGTAGCATTTCTAGTGTTTATGTAGTTTTTTAGGATTTAGTTAGCAGTTTTAGATTTAATGTATCATTTTTATGGATTATGTAATGTTTTTAGGGTTTATGTAGCATGTTTACTGTTTAGGTTTTATGTAGCATTATTTCGGGTCTATGTTGTGTTTTCTGGGTTTGTGTAGCATTTTTATGGGTGGTGTAGCGTTTATGTTGCATTTGTTAGGGTTTATGTAACGTTTTTAGGGTTCATGTGGTGTTTTTAGGGTTTATATTGTGTTTTTAGGTTTTATATAGCGTTTTATATTATTTATGATGCATTTTTCAGGGTTTATGTTGTGTTTCTTAAGGTTTATATTATAGTTATAGGGTTTAGGTAGTGCTTTTATGGTTTAGGTAGCGTTTTTTAGGTTTATGTTGCGTTTTTTGTTTATGTTGTGTTTTTAGGGTTTTTGTTACATTTTTAAGGGTTTATGTGACGTTTTTAGGGTTTATATATCTATATGAAGCCTTTTTTAGTGTTATAATGGTTTTTTATGGTTAGTAGTGTTTTAGGGGTTTTAACGGTTGTTAACAAGTTTTTATGGTTATTTATGTTATCTGATGGATGTTTAATTGTTTTTCTTGGGGGTGGGGGTTATGGGTGTATTTGTTTTTTTGGGATTGATAGGGGGTGTAAGGGTTTTACTGTGTTTTAGGGTTTGTTTTCATATTGTAGCAGTTTTAGGGTTTATATAATGTGTTTTAGCGTTTTTTGGGTTCATTAGGGTTTTTAGTGTTCTTTAGAGTTTAATATGGTTATTTAGGGTTTATTAGGGTTCTTTAGGGTTTATTAGTGTTCTTTAGGATATGTTACAGTTTATTAGTGGTTTTTATTGTATATTAGGGTTTTATTGGGATTTTGTAGGCATTAATAGCTTTTCCTTGGGTTTATCATCCATTTTTAGGGTTATTTAGGATTTATTAGGGTTTATTAGGGTTTATATTATTTATTAGGGTTTAGTAACGTGTATTTGAGTTTATTATGATTTATTAAGTTTTATTATGATTTGTTAGGGTTTATTGCGGTTTATTAGGGGTTTTTTATGGTTTGTTTCAGTTTTGTATGATTTATTTGGCATTGTTAGGATTTGTTACCATCTATTTGGGGTTGTTATGGTTTGTTAAGATTTATTTTGGGGTTATTAGGGTATGTTAGAGTTTATTAGTGGGTTGTAGGGTTATGTAGGCTGTTATTTGGAGGTTTTTATAGCGTTTTGTCAGGTTTATTAGGGTTTTTATTGATTATTAGGGTTTATTATGGTTTTATAGTGATTTTTATTGTATATTAGGGGTTTTTTGATTTTTGTAGCATTTATTAGTGTCTAATAGAGTTTGTTAGGGTTTATTACAGGTTATTACAATTTATTAGTGTTTATTAGTATTTTTAGGGTTTAATTGTGGGTTTTGGGGGTTATTAGGGTTTATTAGTGGTTCTTAGGGGTTGTTAGTGGTTGTTAGGGTTTTTTAGGTTTTGTTAGGGTTTTTAGGGTTTGTTACGGTTTGTTTGAGTTGTTTGGGGTTTTATCCGTTTTTTGGGGTTTTATGGGTGTGTTTGGATTTTTTATTCTTTGTTAGGGTTATTTTAGAATTTTTTTTGGGGGGGGGGGGTTTGCATTTTGTGGGTTTTGAATCATTTTTCGGTTTTTTGTAGCAATTGTTAGGGTTTATGTAGCGTTGTTAGTGGCTTTAGTGGTTCTTGAATGTTTTTAGGGTACTTTAGGATTCTTTATGGTGTATTAGGGTTTCTTTTGTGGGTTTTAGGGTTTCCTACGGGGTGTTTAGGGGTTTTAAGGATTTCATAAGGTTGGATAGGGATTTGTTCGGAATTTTTAGGCTTTTTAGGGTTTTTATCATTTTTAAGGGTTTTAGGTTTTTAGCATTTTTTGAGGTATTTTTGAGATTTTTGGATGTTTTTTAGGGTTTTTAGGTTTGTTTTCAGGTTTTTTCGTTTTTTTCGTGTTTTTAGGGGTTTTATGGTTTTTTGCGGTTTTTAGGGTTTTAAGGATTTTTTAGGGTTTTAGGGTTTTTTAGGGTTTTTTGGGTTTTTTGGGGTTTTAGGGTTTTTTAGGGTTTTGTCAGGTTTTGCCGGGTTTGTTAGGGTTTTTTGTGAATATTAGCATTTTGAATGGTTTAATAGAATTTATGTTGTATATTTGGGTTTTTAAGTATTTTGTAGCATTTATTGGGGTCTAAAAGGGGTTTTAGGTTTTATTACGATTTATTACTGGTTATTAGGGTTTAGTAGTGGGATTTAGGATTTATTAGGGTTTATTATGGTTTATTATTGGTTGATAGGGTTTTTTAGGATTTATTAGTGCTTATTAGAGTCATTTAGGGTGTCTATGGGTTTATTATGGTTTCTTAGGGTGTGTTGGGGTTTCTAATGGTGGGTTAGTGTTTTTATGGGTGAGTTGGGGTTACTAATGGTGTTTTATGGTTTCTAAGGGTTCTGAAGGTTGTGTTAGGGTTTATATGGTTGTGTTGGGGTTTCTAAGGGTGTTCTAGGGTTTTTAAGGGTGTGTTAGGGTTTCTAATGGTTTGTTAGGGTTTCTAAGGGTGTGTTAGTGCTTCTTAGGTTTGCTTTGGGTTTTGTTTGGTTTTTAAGGGTTTTTAGGATTTCTTATGGTTTCTTAGGGGTTTTAGGGTTTCTTCGGGGTTTTTTGGGTTTATTGGGGTTTATTAGTACTTCTTGGGGTTTTTTAGGGATTGTTATAGTTTTTTAGGGTTTGTTAGGGTTGGTTATGTTTTTAGGGGTTTTTTGTGTTTGTTAGGGTTTGTTAGGGTTTGTTAGGGTTTGTTAGGGTTTGTTAGTGTTTGTTAGGGTTTGTTAGGGTTTTTAGGGTTTATTAGGGTTTTGTATGTTTTTAATGGTTTTTAGATTTTATGAGGTTGTTCATGGTTTGGTAGGGTTATTTAGTTGTTCATGGTTGTCACATATGTGTAGAGCTAGTCGAAAGCTTCAATTTAATATGTGGTAGAGGTGAAATGGACACCCAGAGCAGAAGTTATGGTCATTTGGAGGACTTAAGGACCTTTTGGGAATTTAAGAACGTGATAAGGTGTCCCTAGTGGTCACAGATGTGTAGATCTAGTCGAAAGCTTCGATATAATATATGGTAGAGGCAAAACGGACTCCCGGAATAGAAGTTATAGTCTTTTGGAGGGTTTAAGTACCTTTTTGGGACTTCATGGATGTGAGAAGGTTCTTATGTGGTTATAGGAGTGTATTTCTAGTCGCAAGCTTCGATTTTATGTGGTATAGGCAAAACGGACACCTATAGAAGAAGTTATTGCAAAACGGACACTAGAAGCCAATCTTTTGAGCATCCAATGAGATTTTGGGCCTTTTGGGGGGTTGAAGACTATCAGAAAGGGTTCCATTGGTTACCAGAGTGTGTATCATTTCACAATTTTCTGTTTTCTAAGTGGTAGAGACAAAATGAACACATGTAGCAGAAGTTATTGTCGTTTTAAATTGTGCAACTCTCCTAGCGCCTAAAAACCTATGAAACCCGCAACTCACTAAAATAGGCATAACTTCTCCTTTAGGTGTCCATTCGAGCACTGTGACTGGTCAAATCGAAGCTCGTGATATGAGTGAGGACCAAGTTTAGTAGAAATTATGAGAAGATCAAAGAAATATATGATATATTAGTTATAAAACTTCCAAAAAAAGTCCTACTTCAAACTGCCATAAATTTCGCTCCGGTTGTCCGTTTGAGCTCTACCACTTATCAAATCGAATGTAGCGAAGAGATCTACACAGAAGGGTGACTTGAACATCATTAAAGTCATGTTTGAGACCCTAAAATGCCAGAAACCCATCATAAGTCCTCCAAAACTCTATTTCCGTGTACGGATCCCTCTCAAATTTTTCTTAAAATGGTCATAACTTCTGATTTGTGTGTTTGTTCGGCCTCCGACGCCTATTTTTATCGTAGTTCGTTCCATGAGATTCAGTTTGACTATTCACGAAGTAAAAAATATTCCCCCGAAGAAGAAGTTATGCCCTTTTCAATGAAAATGTGATTTGTTTGGTTTTTCAGGACCCTATTTCTAGCATTTTTGTCATGTCTGCTATTTTTTTCAAACAACTATAACTTATTATTGATGTTATTATTATTATTATTATCATCATCTCATTGACATGCACATGCACATGCACGTGTGTTATTATTATATTTTTATTACTATGCAGGTGCACATGCAATGCAGACATGTTATTTTATTATCACATGAATTGTTATTATTATTGTTATTATTATTATTGTGGTTGTTGTTGTTGTTGTTGTTATCATCACATGAAAATGCACATGTGAATGCCCATACACGCACATTCAATGAACGTGCATTATTCTATTATCACATGCATTGTTATTACTACTTCTGTTATTATTACTATCATCACATGCAAATGTAGATGAACTTGCATTATTATTTATTATTTATTACCATTCACGTGCATATGCAATGCACTTGTATTATTCATTTATTATTATTATTATTATCAAAATTATTATTATTATTATTATCATTATCATTATTATTATCATTTCCACATGCAAAAGCACATGCATATGCATTTTTATTTATTATTTATTACCATGCATGTGCATGCATTATTATTATTATTATTACAATTATTATTATTAATATTATCATCAAATTTAAATGCACATGCACATGCATGTGCGTTCTTATTTATTATTATTTATTTATTATTTACTACTATTCACGTGCACATGAAATGCAATTGCGTTATTCTATTATTAATATTAATATTAATATTTTTATTTTTATTTTAGTTTGGGTAATCAAATAAAAATGCACATGCACATGCGTTGCTATTTATTATTTAGTACCATGCACGTGCATGCATCATTATCATTATCATTACATGTAAATTCACATGAACATGCGTTATTATGTATTATTTATTATCATGCACATGCAAATGCAATGAAATTGGGTTATTCTATTATCACATGTGTTGTTATTATTTATTCTCAAGCACGTGCACAAGCAATGAATGTGCATTATTCTATAATCACATGTTTTTTTATTTATTATTTATTATCATTCACTTGCATATGAACATTCATGTGGACTTGGTTATTATTTATTGTTTATTACCATGCACAAGCACATGCACTTGGATGTGCATTATTATTTATTATTTATTATCATTCACATGCACATGCACATACACATGTAATTCACATGCGTTATTATTTATAATTTATTATTTATTACCATTCACATGCAAATGCGCAGGCATATGCATATGCACGTGTGTTATGATCTATTATTTAAACCATGCACATGTATATTCACTTGATCCTAAGTTATTACTACTATTATTATTAGTGGAATTTTTAGGGTTTACTAGCATTTTTTAGAATTTTTAGGCGTTATTAACATTTATTATGGTTTGTTAGGTTTTTAGTGTTTTTAATGGTATGTTAGCGTTTTTAGGGTATGGTGGCGGTTATTAGGATTTTATTAGGGTTTATTATGTTGTGTTAAGGTTTATTAGGGTTTATTAGGTATTTTTAGGGTTTTATTAGGATTGAGTTGGGTTTATTATGGTATATTATGGTATATTTGTGTATGTTTAGGATTTATTAGGGTTTAATATCACTCATTATGCTTTATTAATTTTTAAGATTCTATATTTGGGTTTTCTATGGTTTAGTAGAGTTTATTCGGGTTTATTAGTGATTTTAAGCTTTGTTATGTTTTATTAGCATTTATTAGGGGTTTTAGGGCTTTTTAATGGTATATTTGCGTTTTTTAGGGTTTAGTGGGGCTTATTATGGATTATTATAGCGTGTTAAGGTTTATTAGGGTTGAGTAGGTATTTTTATGGTTTTATTAGGGTTTAGTAGGTATATTTAGGGTTTTATTAGGGTTTATTATGGTTGAGTATTGTTTATTAGGGTTTGTTAGGGATTTTTTGGGTTTACTAGGGTTTCTTAGTGTTTTTATTAGGGTATATGAGTGTTTTTTAGTTTTTGTTAATATATATGAGGGTTTTTTAAGACTTTTTAGGTTTTATTAGAGTGTTTTTAGTGTTTGTGAGAATTTTTATGGTGTATCAGGTTTTATTTGAATTTATTATGGTTTATTATTGTTTTTAGGGCTTTTAATGGTTTGTTTGCATATTTTAATTTATTGGGTTTTAGTTGGGTTTTATTAGGTTTTATTATGGTGTGTCAAGGTTTATTAGGGTTGGGAAGGTATTTTTAGGGATTTATTTTGGTTTAATTAGGGTTTATTAGTTTTTATTAGGGATTTTTAGGGTTTATTAGGGTTTATTAGTGGTGTATTAGTTTTTTTTATTAGGATATTTTAGTCTTTGTTATGTCTTTTTAGATAATATAGCGTTTTTTATTGTTTGTGAGTGTTTTGTTTTTGTTTGTGAGCATTTTTAGGGTTTCCTAGGATTTATTATAGTTTATTATGGTTTAGTATGGTTTCTAGGGATTTTTAAGGTATATTAGTGTTTTTTGTCTTTATTAGGTTATATTGGTGTTTTAAGGTCTTTTCGGGTAATATAGCGAGTTTTTATTGTTTGTGATCATTTTTTATTGGTTGGGAGTATTTTTAGGTTTTATTAAGTTATATTAGAGTTTATCAGGGTTTCTAGGGATTTTTTAATGTATACTAGCATTAGATTTCAAAGTTAGGGTTTTGTAGGGTTTTATTATGGGTCATTATGGTGTGTTAAGGTTTGTTAGGGTTGAGTAGGGTTTATTTAGATTTATTTATGGTTTATTAGGGATTTTTATGGTTTGTTTGGGGTTAATTATGGTTTATTAGTGTTTATTTGTGTCTATTAGGGTTTGTTAGGTTTGTTTGGGTTTTCTTAACGTGTTTTGAGGGATTATTAGGTTTTATTAACATTTAGTTTGGTTTATTAGGTATTTTTGGGGTGTTATTAGGGTTGAGTAGAGTCTCATAGGGTTTTTATGGATAATAAGGTGTTTTTATGGATTATTAGAGTTTATTAGGGGTTTATTAGTGTTTAATTTTTTATATTATGGTATATTAGGTTTTAATATTTTTGAGGGTTTTGAAGCGTCTTTTGGGTTTTTGTAGCATTTTTAGTGTTTGTGTAGCATTGTTTGAGTTTATGTAGCATTTTTAGTGTTTATGTAGTGATTTTAGTGTGTAGTAAGTAGTTTTAGGTTTTGTGTAGCATTTTTTAGGGGTTGTTAGGGTTTTTAGTGTGTTTTATGGTTTGTTTGGGTATTGTAGCGGTTTTAGGGTTTAAGTGATGTGTTTTAGCATTTTTTTGGGTTCTTTATGGTTTTTTAGTGTTATTTAGAGTTTATTATGGTTATTTAGGGTTTATTAGGGTTCTTTAGGGTTTATTAGTGTTCTTTTGGATTTGTTAGTGTTTATTAGTGTTTTTATTGAATATTATGGTTTTTTTGGGCTTTTGTAGGCATTAATAGATATTTCTAGGGTTTATCAACCTTTTTAGGGTTATTTTGGATTTATTATGGTTTCTATAGGGTTTATTTTATTTATTAGGGTTTATTAATGTGTATTTGGGTTTATGATGATTTATTAGGGGTTATTATGATTTGTTAGTGTTTATTGTAGTTTATTAGGGGTTTGTTATGGTTTGTTTCAGTTTGTTACGATTTATTTGGCATTGTTAGGATTTGTTATGATTAATTTGGGGTTGTTATGGTTTTTTAGGATTCATTATGGGGTTATTAAGGTTTGTTAGGGTTTATTAGTGGATTGTAGTGTTTTGTAGGCTATTATTTGGCAGGTTTTGTAGTGTTTTGTAGGGTTTGTTAGGGTTTTTAGTTATTATTAGGATTTATTATGGTTCAATAGTGTTTTTTATTCTATATTAGGGGTTTTAGGGTTTTTTAGTGTTTATTAGAGTCTAATTGGGGTTTTAGGGATTATTATATGTTATTATGATTTATTAGTTTTTATTAGGGTTTTAGGGTTGAATAGTGGGTTTCAAGTGTTATTTGGGTTTATTAGTGGTTCTTAGGGGTTGTTAGTGGTTATTTGGGTTTGTTAGATTTTGTTCGGGTTTTTTAGGACATGTTTTATTCTATTAACACACACGTTATAATTATCATTCTTATCATTATCATTATCATCATTATCATTATTTTTATTACTATTATTATTTTTATTATTATCATCACATGAAAATGCAGATGCACATGTGTGGTCCTACACCTCTTCTTCCTAACAAAACCTAAAAAACCCTAACAACCACTAATAACCTTTAAGAACCACTAATAAAGCCTAATAAACCCTAAAACCCACTATTAAACCATAAAATCCCTAATAAACACTAATAAATCATAATAAACTGTAATAAACCCTATCAAAATATACTAGACCCTAATAAATGCTACAAAATCCCCAAAACCCCTAATATACAATAAAAACACTATTAAACCATAATAAACCCTAATAACCACTAAAAACCCTGACAAACCCGACAAAGCACTACAAAAACCTCCAAATAATAGCCTACAAAACCCGATAACCCACTAATAAACCCTAACAAAACCCAATAACCCCAAAATAAACCGTAACAAACCCCTAAAAACCCCAAATAAATTGTAACAAATCCTAACAAGGCCAAAAAAATCTTAACAAACTGAAACAAACCATAACAAACCCCTAATAAACCGCAATAAAACCCAACAAAGCATAATAAACCCTAATAATCGCAATAAACCCAAATACATGTTACTAAACCCTAATAAATAAAATAAAACCTAATAAACCCTAATAAATCCTATATAACCCTAAAAAAGGTTGATAAACCCTAAAAATAGCTGTTAATGCCTACAAAATCCCAATAAAACCATAATATACATTAAAAAACAATATTAAACTGTAACAAATCCTAAAGAACACTAATAAACGCTAAATAACCCTAACAAACCCTAAAGAACCGTATTAAACTCTAAAGAACACGAAAGACCCTAAATAACCCCAAAAAATGCTAAAAGGCATTATATGAACCCTAAAAACTGCTACAATACCCAAAAAACCCTAAAACACACTAAAAACCCTAACAACCCCTATCAATCCCTAAAAAAATAAACCCATAAAACCCCCAAAAACCATTAAAAAGCCATCAGATACAATAAAAACCCATAAAAACCCGTTATCTGCCCTTAAAAACCCTAAAAACACTACAAACCCTAAACCGCCATTAAAACACTAAAAAAGGCTTCAAATAGGTACATAAACCCTAAAAACGTTACAAAAACCCTAAAAAATGCAACAAAACCAATACAAACGCAAAATAAACCAAAAAATGTAACATAATCCCAAAAAACACTACATAAACCCTAAAAACACTACTTAAACTCTAGAACTATATCATAAACCCTAAAAAACACAATATAAACCCTAAAAACGCAACATAAACATTAAAAAACGCTACATAAAACCTAAAAACACAATATAAACCATAAAAATAGTTAATGAACCCTAAAAACGTTAAATAAACTCTAAAAAATGCAACATAAAGGATACATCACCCCAAAAAACGCTACATAAACCTAGAAAATGCAACATAAACCCTAAAAAATGCTACATAAAAGCAAAACCCTAAACACGCTACATAAACCCTAAAATGTTACATATACCCTAAAAATGATGCATAAAATCTAAAACTGAAAACTAAACCCTAAAAACACTACATAAACACTAAAGATGATACATAAACTCTAACAACGCTACACAAACCCTAAAAAATGCTACAAAAACCTTAAAGATGCTTTAAAACCCTCAAAAATATTAAACCCTAATATACCATAAAATAAAAAATTAATACCTAATAAACCCCTAATAAACTCTAATAATACCTAAAAACACCTTATAATCCCAAAAATCCTAAGAAACTCTACTCAACCGTAATAAAACCCCAAAAATACCTAATAAACCTTAATAAATGATAATAAAACCTAATAAACACTAAAAACACGTTAAAAAACATAAACAACCCAAACCAACCCTAATAGACAGTAATTGTGACAACCCTACTTTTTATTACAAACATAAACATGATTTATTACATTAAACTTCACTTGATACAACAAATATGATCGAGAGGTTTAGTGTCTTTGGGGCTTAGGATCATTACATAAAAACTTGAAACATGAAATAAAACATATTTATTAAAAGCTTAATTTACATGACAACTACATTCCCTCGAACATTGCATTGCATGGGATAACCTGAGGACATGCATAAGAAAATGGTGAGCTATAAAGCCCAGTAAGGGAATACACATGGAATAACATGAGGAGTACAATACATGTTAGACATTAGGCATATAAATAGAGAAAAAGAGAAACATGAACATAAAGGCATGATAAAGCATGATAATCATAACATGGAAATGTGGCAACAACACTTAACATGGAATTAGCATGAGCCAAGGTCATTGAACATGGATCATGAGTAAATCCTCATTGCACATGAAGCATGAGTAAACCCCCATTGCACTTGAAATAGCATGATTCCAAACTCATTACACAAGACGTATCATGATACTATACTTTACCCAATGCATTGGGGCGCTATAAGGGCGCACCATTCTTAAAAATTTCCTTTCATGCATAAGTGTGCCACATGGATCATAAAACATGGATTCATAAAACATAATAATTTATTCCACGATAAAGGAATGTGCAATTCATACGTGAAACTTTGTAATCAATAAGTAAATGTTCATAAACGTGAATACCCTTGATGGGGAAATGGGCATGGTATCCACAACACAATGGCATTGGCTTAGAAAATCGGTGCGATTTTGGCAGCGTAACGGCGTGACATAAGAATTCATAAAAATAGTTGATGAGAGAGAAATGGGCACCTCATCATATTTACATTTAATTTACAGCAAGGAGGTCATATAGATACATGTTCCAACAATTGTAATGGAATTTAGATTCATGGGAGGAATTTAATGATAAAGAAAGGGGTCTCCCATAATTCAAACATAAAGAGGGCAGTATGAGGGAGGTGTTAAACCATACCCCAAAAATCATAATTGAAATTAAAAGGGCAAAACAACTTAAATAAAATTGACAAAAATGAGAAAGGAAGAAAAAATCGTTACTTGGAAGTGTGCTTCGATTGGCTAGAGAGAGGCTTGAGAGAGGATTACTGGGAGCTTGGGGAACCATGGGAGGATTCTAGATAGAATAGGGATGAGTTTGGACGAACTCTAAAAGCTTTTAGTGAGGAGGAAGTGGGAGCTTGGGTGGGTTTATATAGGAATGGTGAAGTAATTCTTTATTATTTAGGTTTGGGACTCCTTACATTAAATTAATCCAAACCACAAACCAGCCCACGGTTTTTGCCCATGGTTTTTGGAAAAGGGAAGACAAAAACAATCTTTTATATGTCTATAGTCCGAAATTCTTAAAATAATGGGGTTTCTTATGTAGAGGCGAGTCACACTCCAATGGAAAACAATTTAAAAAGACAAGGTGTTTAATAAGTCTTGAAGGGTCCATTAATGATTTGAAAAGTAAGTCAAACAAACCCAAAATCACATTATTTTAATGGTAAAACATATATTGGCTGAACATAAAGCTTATAGTATTTTATTACATCACTATTGGGTCATTATGATGTCATAAAACACATTGTATATTTAAACGGTATTTAATTTTTACCCAAAAATTTGACTGTCTCAGAAAATTATGAAAAATTCACCATTGGATAATTTTGAAATCATGATTCCAAAAATAACTTTTATTTTATCTAAATAATTTTCTAAATATGTTAATTTTAACTTTTAATGTAAAAACTGACATTTATCGAAAATTCATGGGTTTTGAAAAAAATAGCTTTCCAACCTTAATAAAAATTATAATTGCATTCATAAAATTATATGATCATTTATATATAATAAAATTAACATAATAATAATAATAATAATAATAATTTATTAAAATATTATTTAATTCAAAAACCCTTTAATTTAATAAAATAGATTTCTTAATTAAATAAGAACTAAAAACACCATTTGTACTTTAAAAACTATTTACAATGTACCAATAATGACAAGAAATTATATTCATTATTATATACAAAAATAATATATGTGAACATAGTACTAGCGATTTGTTACATAAACCCTTAAAACAGCCGCATAAGACCTAAGGGTAAGGTCTGCGATGCTGACAGACTCTTGGGGGGCTCAGATAACATCTCTCGAGTGGTAATCTCTATCAACTTCCACTTTTCCCGTAGACGGTCCCATTTGAGCTTGACATAATAAAGCTCAGCTTGGGCTTGGTCAAGATTTAAACCCAGGGATGCCACCTCTTTTCAAAGCTCTGACAAATGAGCTTCATAGGGAGAAATTCTACCGGATGAGGCCATCGCTTCTTTTTTCTGAGTAAATTGGATTTTTTAAAGCCCTATTTTTATACTAATCATGTGATCACTGTTCAACGTCTATAAAAGTAACAGTCACAATTATTAACATAAAACCAAAGAAGTTGACATTTTATATAAACATTTTACATAGAGAGGCATTTATCTAGGTCAAGAGGGATTTTCCATTAATGAAACTTTGGGTCGTTACAATATTCTCCCCTTAAGAAATTTCTCCCTTGAAATTTCCTTTTCCCACACTAAAACAGTTGTGGGTAACTCAGCTTCCTCATTTCCTCTGATTCCCAAGTCGCTACTTCAAACTTGTGGTTTCTCCACAACACCATGATGAGGGACATTGTCTTATTTTATAGAACTTTTTCTCTATGATCTAAGATCTTCACTGGTTTCTCCTCATAAGAAATATCATCCTCCAACTGTACCACCTCAGAAGAGATTACATGTGAAGGGTCTGGTATGTACTTCAATAAGAGAGATACATGAAAGACATTTTCACAAATCGAATCTGGTCGCCACCAAAACTGGCACCAATCCCAGCCCGTGACATGACCCGAAGGGCGTTCCCTATCCCCACGGGCTGGCACAAGTGCCCAGGTATCATTTATTTTGTTTGGGAACGATTTTCCCATATATGAAGGCATAAAACATTAAAAACAATCAATAAACTGAATCTGAAAAATGTAAACCAAACGATGTTTACACAAAAAGAAGAACTGAATACATATGTTTAAAGACACTAAAAGTGGTCTAAAAACAAATAATGACAACAAAATCACATCCCCATGGACTCCACACGACAAGGGGGTCATCACCCACAAACCTTCTCCGCAACTCCGCCCCAACGATGAGGACTAACACCCTGAACCGCCATCACCCATATCCTTCCCTTTACCTGAGTCAAGCATAACAAAGTCTACTTGCACCCAAGGGGTGTAAGTAGGGTGTGATCCTAATCCCAATAGGATACCACCCAATGATTCCAAAGTGCATTCAATATATGGTGAAGAAGCAAACATTTTTAATTCGTAAAGAAAAACGATGATGAAATTTCAAGAAATGAAACTTTCATTTAAAAGAAATGTTTTCAAACTAGAATTTCCAGAATGTTAACATATCTAAATGGAAATGATAGATACTATAAAGTACTGAAAAAAAAACACCCAAATACATGGGTAAATACTAAAAATCCAGTGAGCAACAAACCAGGAACACCCCTAGGCACTAGGTTGTCTCAGGCCCTATGTACCTCGTACCTCAGTGTAAAGCAACCATAGTAAAATCCACTATCGTGCACGAGACACTAGTAGGGATCATACCCACAACATAGTGGTTTACAATCATCGTCCACATAGTTTAGTTAGAGTTTTCGATATCCAAATGCTAAGTGAAACAGGGACAACACCCATCCGGTCCACTAGCCGTACTAGTACAAATCCGCCCACTTAAGTACCCGGGCTTCCCCTTTTATGCTCAAACAATTTCAGCATGAAACATAAATCCATTTTCAAATAAAACATCACTACTGGTCACACACAATCAATACAGTATCTATCACATTTTTATACCACTTAAAATACACAATAAAACACTTTGATTTGTAATAAAACAATTCCTCAAAATCACGTAGTGTCTTGCACAAAAAAAATACCTTGAGAACACCAATTGCACACTATGTGCACATTTTTGAATTAAAAAAACATAAATGGAATCCCAATACATTTAAATTAAAACAAAAAATCATTTTTTTTGGGAAGCCTCATATGGTTCAAGAAGTGACATCATTGTAAAACCTCTATTTTTACACAACACGGCTCTTAGAAATTCATGTGTTTCACAAAAACCATTAAAACCAACTTTCACAGCATCAAACACATAGGAAAATCATCAAAAAATTATTTTCAGTCCTATTACAGTTCATTAAAATCAACTAATTACTTATAGGTCAGCCCAAAATGAACCAATAAAATATTTGAATGAAAAACCCCCAATTTCACCAAAAATTGGAACTTAAAATTCATTTGCATTATAAATGAAACTAAAACCAATTTTTACAGAAACATTCAAGTGAAATAAACATTAAGTTACCATGAAAACATCAAGCTAATTCACAAAAATTGCACACACAATGGAATCACCTACCAAATTAACAAAACCCCTTGAATCTCCGTGCGAAAATCAAATCGCACCCCCGCCGCACCAAGAGAGAACTATATCAAACCTAAAACCACAAAAATTGGCCGTGAAAGCCCAAATTTAAGCCCTAGGTTCAAAATACTAGTTTCTGGACATTAGAAAACTCAATTATAACCGAAGAAACCCTGAGAACAATGAGTTAAACCCAAAGTAATTTGAAAGAGGAAAGAAAAGGGCTCATTTACTTGAAGTATCTTGAAGTAATCACTCCAAAACTCCAGTATCTGAAATTTAAAAGAGCCCAAATTTAGGTTACGTTCCAACAAGATGTATTATCTCATTTAGGAACAAGAATGGAGGAAAAGTATTAAGAATTGAGAGAGTTATGAAAGAAATACTTTACCTCTTCAAATCTGGACGATTTGAGGAACCCTATGAAGATCGGCACACAATCGCGATTCTAAAAAGCTCCAAATGGGTCGGAGAGAGTTCAGAAGAGTGTTTGGGTTACTTGGTCTTGAGTGAGACTTCGAATCACCGAAAAATCCCAAATATTCAATACGTTATAACAAAATAAATTTTATTTTTAAAACAGGAATTGGGATTTCGGGCTGGCCCAACCCCTTAGACAAAAACCTAAATAACCCCTGGTTATGGATTTCTAAAAGCTCCAAATTACCTTGGTGGTGTTAATAGATTAGGGGAGGTCAATTAGGAATTTTAATGGATGAAAAATGTTGAAAAATGAAATAGTTATAAAAGATACAAAAATTATTTTTAACTCTGGAATTGGGCTCACGGTTTGGCCCAATTCATGAAAACTCACCTATTCTCCATAAAAACTTTGAAATCCCCTGAAAACAAAGCATTAATGGAAATTAAAATAAAAATAAACTTAAAATAATCTATTTATGTGACAATTCTCCCCACCATGAAAACTTTCCGCCCCCGAAAGTCACAGTAAGGCCAAAGCAACCACCAAACCCAACTGAGAAACCAAGAGGTACTCTCTTGCCAGGTTTCTCCCCCAAAGGCCATAAAACCTCCAGTGATCAATGAAGGAAGGAATACTCTCACAAACCTGACTTACACCACTTTCCTGAAAGAATAAAGCACATTCAGGCTTTATCCCAAATGAAAACTCCTCTAACACAATCTGAACAACACTCAATCAATTTACACAAATAAACCAACATCGAACAAGGTTACACTTGCCCTACTATAAATAAACCATTGGTCACTCTCCAATATTAATTTTTACCAAATCAATATGTAGGTAGTTAGATATCTCCAAATGATAATACCTACTTCCCATACAAAACCAAGGAAAAATATGAGTTACTCGTATGAAGAGACCCAAATGGGCTCCCCATCGTAAGAGACAACTTAATTTTTTTTTTCCCGAGACAGAATCAAGACACTAATAGGGGGAGGCCCAAACAGACTCCCTAGTACAAGGGGTATACATAAATTAGAAATTTACAAAATAATATAAATGATACCCATAGTGGGTCTTCCCACCACAAGAACCAACCATCTTAACCGACCGACGTGGGCTGACACGAAAAGATCCCAAAATTATGGAGTTTGGACGGTCGCACGGTTAGTCTACACAGTTTGGAAAACTGTGCGATACTATGTGGATCCTTATATCTACATAGTTATTTTTTTTGTTCATGGTTAGAACTAACCATGTGAAAACTGTGTGCTCAACTTGTCTAGCCAAATTTCCAACCATTCTCCAAAGACTCAATGGAAACCAAAGGGGGAGGGAATAACATTGTGTGATGACATGGGTACAAGACCCTCCACCTATTTCTACCGAATGGGAACAATAGAAGAAATATGATGACACCATAGGTTTAAACTGTTCCTATCTTTCATACTGAGGATAGTACTTTGTACAAGTGTTTAAACGACACTGGTGTTTCCCCTGACTACGCCCCAGCTTCTCTCTGGGACCTATGGCTGGAGCTCAAAATATTGAAGCATCTTCGGCCACGCAGTTAGGCTGTTGAAACCCCTATGTGGAACGTCTTCTTTCGGTGCCACAAACAACTACACTGCATACCCCGATGGGTTTATCAAGACATAACACACTCCATAACCCACTTTACCAAAACCAGACATTTCATTGAAATAAGGGATCAGAAGATGCACACACATCGCACCTTGTTTCTTTGGGTAAGAAATAGTTGAAGGGAAAAACACGTATAAACACCTTCCTCTAAGATAGAGGATTTGATGTTTTTCCCAAGGGAGACACAATCCCAACATAACATAGAACCTTAGAGGATTGTGTGACCTTCACCTTTATGGTCAAAAGAGCACACAACATCACAATGCATCACCGAACATGACCCTAGCGATTGATAGAAACAATACATGAAACGGGACCATATTCAAAGTCCCTAAACAACAGATAAGTCCAAAAAGTGGACACAATATCATATCAAGACCTAAATCTAAAAATTGGTGGTTTAATAATAAATCTTTCTTCAAAGAAACTATAAAGAACCCAGAGGCCCTCTTAGACACCATCAAGACACTCATATGTACTAACAACGAATGAATACTCCCACCTTTGATGAATCAGGAAACTTAAGAAACTAAGGTCTCTTTCAACCTTCCACAAGCACTATCCCACTATAAGAGGATCCACAAATCATCGAAATGAATGGGTGTAGACTCAATAAAAAAAATGTTCGATAAAATATTCTTTATATTGATCAACTGGAGGATTTTCCAATGGCGAAACAAAACGGGTTTCACTTCAGTTGTGCATTAAACCTTAATGGGGGCATACCTTATCCAATGAGAGAACCCAAGGACCCAACCAAGATGGTACATTGGTCAAAACATGCCACAAAACAGATCAAAACACATGAAGGGAACAATCTTAAAGGTATCCCAAATTTGTTTTTTTCAAAAGAGACCACTAACCATCCCTACAACACAGCTTACCGACCAAACACAAACCCAAAACACAGTTCAAACCGAAGGGGTTCTTGAACTCAAAACATCCCACAACATCAACATTTTCAAAAACCCATAATAAAAACCATACCAAAATATTCATCAAGACATCATGTTTTTCTTTAAAACCAATTCTTTGAAAACAAACGGTTTAGCAGTAAGCGTATCCACCAATGGTACCCCATGGGCCTCACACATGCATGTTTTTGTGCCACACCGGGCACCCTCCTCATATCCATCCCATCACTCATCCAGTCGTGCCATCAACCATCCATAATCCCATATAACCCCATGCATGTGGTCACTCATGGAAATACCAAAGGGTAAAACAAAACTTCTTTCCACTTTTCAAAAACAAAATGGTCAACCAACCCAACCTTTTTCTCAAAACTGCTTACAATGAGATCGAAATCCCAATTCACATCTTACAAAACATTTCATAAGGACACAACCATTTAGAAAAGAACTCGCTTTCAAGTTATTCACATCAATTTCGAAACATATCATCCCATTAAAACACACTCTAATTGTTTAGAAAACTCTATTGGAAACGCTTTTCAAAACCAAATTCAATATAGTTCCTGCTTTCAAAGAGGTGTAAGCACACCATTTTACATTTCAAAACAATTCTGAAAATTCAGTTCCACTATTTCATAAACCAAACCATTCCCTCTTTATTTGAAAATCATTTCATAAAAACTTTACGCTTCTTAAAACCAAGTCACCTTAAAACCAAAGTGCTAAGATTTCAAAACTAAAGCACAAAACAATGTAAGAGGAAACTAGTTTCAGTGGGTGACTTGGACATATGGTTGGTAGCCATATTCCAATCACTTCGCCATCACAGATAGTATTCTAGGGAAATATCCATGGCTCCACATGGCTTGCCAGGCCCTACGAGCTCACTGAGATTATTCTCCCAACTCTCTTTTCATTTCCCGTAGTCATCATTAAACCAAGAAAACCAAAGGACTCAGATAAATCCATACTTCCCATGGTGACTTGAATCCCTTCAGGAGGTGTGCTAGCTAGGCACACTACCCATGACTGAAATTTCAAGTCCCAAAAATTCTAGCTCCAGACTATGCTGACTCTTCCCCAAATAACATGACCCAAAGAGCGAACCTCCTCTGATACCATTTTGTCACGAACCGAATCTGGTCGCCACCAAAACTGGCACCAAAACCAGCCCGTGACATGACCTGAAGGGCGTTCCCTATCCCCACGGGCTGGAACAAGTGGTCGGGTATCATTTATTTTGTTTGGGAACGATTTACCCATATATGAAGGCATAAAACATTAAAAACAATCAATAAACTGAATCTGAAAAATGTAAACCAAACGATGTTTACACAAAAAGAAGAACTGAATACATATGTTTAAAGACACTAAAAGTGGTCTAAAAACAAATAATGACAACAAAATCACATCCCCATAGACTCCACACAACAAGGGGGTCATCACCCACAAACCTGCTCCGCAACTCCGCCCCAACGATGAGGACTAACACCCTGAACCGCCATCACCCATATCCTTCCCTTTACCTGAGTCAAGCATAACAAAGTCTACTTACACCCAAGGGGTGTAAGTAAGGTGTGAGCCTAAGCCCAATAGGATACCACCCAATGATTCCAAATTTCATGAAATATAAGGTGAATAAGAAAACATTTTTAATTCGTAAAGAAAAACGATGATGAAATTCCAAGAAATGCAACTTTCATTTAAAAGAAATGTTTTCAAACTAGAATTTTTAGAATGTTAACATATCTAAATGGAAATGATAGATACTGTAATGTACTGAAAAAAAACACCCAAATACATGGGTAAATACTAAAAATCCAGTGAGAAACAAACCAGGAACACCCCTAGCACTAGGTTGTCTCGGGCCCTATGTACCTCGTACCTCGGTGTAAAGCAACCATAGTAAAATCCACTCTCTTGCACGAGCCACTAGTAGGGATCATACCCACAACATAGTGGTTTACAATCATCATACACATAGTTTATTTAGAGTTTTCGTTATCCAAATTCTAATTGAAACAGGGACAACACCCATCTGGTCCACTAGCTGTACTAGTACAAATCCGCCCACCTAAGTACTCGGGCTTCCCCTTTTGTGCTCAAACAATTTCAGCATGCAACATAAATCCATTTTCAAATAAAACAAAACTACTGGTCACACACAATCAATACAGTATCTATCACATTTTTATACCACTTAAAACACACAATAAAACACTTTGATTTGTAATAAAACAATTCCTCAAAATCACGTAGTGTCTTGCACAAAAAAAATACCTTGAGAACACTAATTGCACACTATGTGCACATTTTTGAATTAACAAAACATAAATGGAATCCCAATACATTTAAATTAAAACAAAAAATCATTTTTTTTGGGAAGCCTCATATTGTTCAAGAAGTGACATCATTGTAAAACCTCCATTTTTACACAACACGGCTCTTAGAAATTCATGTGTTTCACAAACACCATTAAAACCAACTTTCACAGCATCAAACACATGGGACAATCATCAAAACAGTATTTTCAGTCCTATTACAGTTCATTGAAATCAACTAATTACTTATAGGTCAGCCCAAAATGAACCAATAAAATATTTGAATGAAAAACCCCCAATTTCAACAAAAATTGGAACTTAAAATTCATTTGCATTATAAATGCAACTAAAAACAATTTTTACAAAAACATTCAAGTGAAATAAAAATTAAGTTACCATGAACACAGCAATCTAATTCACAAAAATTGCACACACAATGGAATCACCTATCAAATTAAAAAAACCCCTTGAATCTTCGTGCGAAAATCAAATCGCACCCCCGCCGCACCAAGAGAGAATTAGATCAAACCTAAAACCACAAAAATTGGCCAAGAAATCCCAAAGGTAAACCCTAGGTTCGAAATCCTAGTTTCTGGACATTAGTAAACTCAATTATAACCAAAGAAACCCTGAGAACAATGAGTTAAACCCAAAGTAATTTGAAAGAGGAAAGAAAAGGGCTCATTTACTTGAAGTATCTTGAAGTAATCACTCCAAAACTCCAGTATCTTAAATTTAAAAGAGCCCAAATTTAGGTTACGTTCGAAAAAGATGTATTATCTCATTTAGGAACTGGAATTGAGGAAAAAGATTGAGAATTGAGAGAGTTATGAAATAAATACTTTACCTCTTCAAATATGGGAGATTTGAGGAACCCTATGAAGATCGGCACACAATCTCGATTCTACAGAGCTCAAAATGGGTGGGAGAGAGTTCAGAAGCGTGTCTGGGTTACTTGGGCTTGAGTGAGACTTGGAATCACCGAAAAAGACCAAATATTGAATAAGTTATTACAAAATCAAATTTTATTTTTAAAACAGGAATTGGGCTTTCGGGGAGGCCCAACCCCTTAGACAA
The DNA here is from genome assembly GCA_963277665.1 of Viscum album. Lineage (NCBI taxonomy): Eukaryota > Viridiplantae > Streptophyta > Magnoliopsida > Santalales > Viscaceae > Viscum > Viscum album. Next base: position 879,277,487 of record OY728167.1, read on the forward strand.
AAACCCAAATAACCCCTGGTTATGGATTTCTAAAAGCTCCAAATTACCATGGTGGTGTTAATAGGTTAGGGGAGGTCAATTAGGAATTTGAATGGATGAAAAATGTTGAAAAATGAAATAGTTATAAAAGATACAAAATTTATTTTTAACTCTGGAATTGGGCTCACGGTTTGGCCCAATTCATGAAAACTCACCTATTCTCCATAAAAACTTTGGAAACCCCCCAAAACAAAGCATTAATGGAAATTAAAATAAAAATACACTTAAAATAAGCTATGTATGTGACAGACATTATGTACTTTGGCCATGGTAGGTGGAAGTGCTAGTCGATTGGCCAGATCCCCGGCACGATCAAAAATCTCTAAGGGGTCGATGTACCTTGGACTTAACTTCCCTTTCTTTCTAAACCTCACGACCTTCTTCCACAGAGATATGCGTAGAAAACCCATGTCTGCAACTTTAAATTCAATGTCTCATCGACGATTATATTCATAACTCTTTTGTCGACTCCGGTTTGTTTTGATATGTTGCTGAATGGTTTTCACCTTCTCCACAATTTCCTCGACCATTTCTGGTCCAATCAGCTTACGTTCACCGACCTCATCCCAACATGACGATGTTATTCACCTTTTGCCATAAAAAGGCTTCATATGGTGCCATTTGGAGGCTTGAGTGGAAACTGTTATTGTAGGAGAATTCAACCAGTGGAAGATGTTGATCCCATCCTCCTTTAAAATCCATTGAGCATGCTATCAACATATCCTCAAGTGTTTGGATAGTGTGCTTGGATTGGCCAACAGTTTGAGGATGATAGGTCGTACTGAAGTTCAGTTCAGTATTCAGAGCATGTTGGAGACTCTTCCAAAACATAAAGGTGAATCTTGGATCTCGGTCAGAGACAATAGATAGTGGTACTCCATGCAACCTTACCACTTGCCTGATATATATCCATTCTAGTTGATCCAATGAGAAATCCTCCCGAATAGAAATGAAGTGTGCAGTCTTTGTATGATGATCCAAAACAACCCATATTTCATTGTTGCCTTTGGATGTCCTTAGAAGTCCAGTGAAAAAGTCCATGGTGATGTTTTCCCATTTCCATTCTAGTATGGGCAATGGTTGCATCATCCCCTTAGAATTCTGCCTCTCTGCCTTCACTTACTGACACACCAGACACTTTGATGTATATTCTGTGATCTCCTTCTTCATATTATCCCCCCAAAAGTTTTCTCGGAGATCTCGATACATCTTTGTGCTCCCTGGATGAATAGAGAAATTTGAACTATGTGCATCATCCAAAAGTTCCTTCTTCAGCTCCTGACTTGATGGAACACATAGTCTTTTCCCAAACCTCACAATTCCTTCTTCATTAACATTAAACTCTGAGGATTCCCTTTTTCGATAGCTTCCACTTTTTCTTGAATTATCACATCATCCTTTTGAGCATCCTTTAACCTTTCCAAAAGAGACGGTTGAGAAATCATTTGTGAAAGGATTGATGATGTTCCCTTCTTTATGATTCCCATTTCCATCTTCATCAAGTCTAAGAAGATTGGATCCTTCTCAATTCTGATCATTGATAGAATCGCTGGGTCCTTTATACTTAGGGCATCTTCCACCTTGTTCGCTTTCCCAGGGTGGTAATGTATTGAACAGTCATAATCCTTGATGAGATCTATCCATCTTCTCTGGCGCATATTAAGCTATTTCTGTGTAAATATATATTTAAGACTTTTGTGGTCAGTATATATCTCACATTTCTCCCAATAGAGATAATCTCACCAGATTTTTAAGGAAAAGATCATATCCGCCAACTCCATATCATGTGTTGGATAGTTTCTCTCATGGATTTTCAACTGCCTTGAGGCATAGGATATCATTTTATCATTCTTCATCAGTACACACCCTAATCCCTTCTTCGAAGCATCACTGAATGCCACAAAAAGTTCCCCACTTGTGGGTAAAGTGAGCACGGGTGCAGTGATAAACCTCCTTTTCAACTCCTTGAAGCTTTCTTCGCATTCATCACTCCAAGAAAACTTTACTCCCTTTCGAGTTAGCTTGGTAAGAGGATTGGACTATCGTGCGAAATTTATCACAAATCGTCGATAATATCCAGCAAACCCCAAGAATCTACGGATATCCATTACCGATGTTGGCCTCATCCATCCCTCAATTGCATCTGTTTTGGATAGATCCATAGATATCCCATTGCTTTTGATGATATGGCCCATGAATGAGACTTCCTTCAACCAGAACTCACGCTTGCTGAACTTTTCATAGATCTTCTCCTTGCGCAAAGACTCCAGTACAGTTCTTAAATTCCCCTCATGTTCCTCCATGGTTTTGGAGTATATTAGAATATCATCTATAAACACTACCACAAATTTGTCTAGGTAATCTCTAAAAACTCTATTCATCAAGTCCATAAAGATTGTTGGAGCATTGGTGAGTCCGAAAGGCATTACTATGAATTCATAGTGCCCATATCTTTAACGAAAAGCAGTCTTGGGAACATCTTCCTTCTTCACCCTTACTTGATAATATCCTAACCGCAAATCTACCTTGGAGAAGAATTGTGCTCCACGCAGCTGATTGAAAAAGTCATTGATCTGTGGTAGAGGATACTTGTTCTATATCGTGATTTTTTTTAAGTTCACGATAATTGATGCAAAGCCGCATTGACCCATCCTTCTTCTTGACGAAGAGGACTGGTTCACCCCATGGTGAAGCCCTTGGGCATATAAACCCTTTATCCAGATTCTTCTATAGTCGTTTCTTCATCTCTTCAAGCTCAACAACAGCCATTCTATATGGAGTCTTGGATATTGGAAGCGCCCCACGTATAATTTCAATTGAGAATTCAACATCTCTTCTAGGAGTAAGACCAGGCAGTTCCTCGGGAAATACTTTAGTGAATTCCCTCACAATAGGCATTTCTTCAAGGATGGTTTCTTCCTTGGACTCAATCATCTGAAACAGATATGTGTTCTCATAGGGCAATAATATCCATGTTTAAGATGATGGAGCTAAAGGAGATTCATCTTCCTCCTTACACTTGTAACGAATCGGGGGTTAATTCTCCATATGTAGGGTGATATCCCTCTCCCAACAATTTATGTTGGCTCTATATATGAAAGTCAATCTATGCCAAGAATTACATAAAATTCCACCAGAGGGAGTATGACGAGGTTCTCAGGGAAATTCAATCCGCAGATTAGAATAGGGGAGGACTTATATTCATGGGATGCAATGATTGCCCCATTTTCCGTACTCACCAACATCTTCACTTCCATGATTTGTGGTGGTGCTGGGATTGTTCTACTAAACTTTAGAGATATAAAAGAATGTGTAGAACCTGGATCAAAAAGTACATTGGATATTCTTGAATGAATAACTAGAATACCCGTCACCACTTCGTTTTCAGGGTTCACTTCGGCCGAAGTGATGGAAAAAGCTCTTCCTTGATGCCTTGGAGGTTGTTGGTTGCCTCAAAAAACCCTTGTATTAGGGAACTGATTTGCAAGATGCCTAGGTTCTTGGCATTTGTAGCAATGAACAACGCGTTGAGGTTCAAACGGAGCGTTATTCTCCTCTGTCGTAGCCGTGTGTCTTTCTTGACAATAGTTAACAGCTAGGTTCCCTTCTCTTCCACACTTGAAGCATTTCCTCGTCCTCTTGAGGAAATTTCTAGGGTGCTTCGTTCCGCACTTTTGGAAAGTGGGTGCTGGATATTCTTAGCACCGTTGGATTAATCCATCGGACCACCATCATTGAAGTCCACCTTACGCTTCTTGTCCCCATGATACCCCTGTGATTTCCCGATCTCCATTTCGACCTTGAAGGCACATCAGACAATTTCCTCATAGCTGTCGAAGTCACAGATCGCTAATGCTTTCTGCAGGCTAGGCTTCAACCCACCAAAGAAGCAGTCAACCTTGCATTCAGGGGTAATGACAAAGCTGGAAGTGTATCGTGCAAGCCTTGTGAAGTTTTCCTCGTATGATCCAATAGATTCTTCTTCTTTTTTCTAGAGGTAAAGGAAGTCCCTTTCCATCTTAAGCTAGAGGGTGCACAGAAAATATTTATCAAAAAACATCTTCTGAAAATCCTCCCATTACAACGCCTCGATCTCCTCCTCAGGCTTCGTATTTTAGATCAACATCTACCATTGATCAGCTTCACCCTCCATGCGATAATCCTCCAGGAGAACCTTCTCTTGTTCAAAAAATTGAAGGAAGGATAAGATCTTTTTAATAGAGTTGATCCATTGTTCAGCAATCGTGTGATCAGATGATCCACTAAAAGTAGGAGGCCTTTGTCTCATGAAGCTTTCGATAGAAACTTTTTCCTTCTTAGGGGGGTTTTGATGTTTATATTCACCCGTGTTTCTATTCAAATATTGAGTTAGCTGAGAGATGCATGAAAAAGTTCATGATTCCTACTCCCATTGGATTGGGCATCTCATTAGTACAGTCATCGCATTGAACTTCACAGCGGTTGTTAGCCTAATTCCTCATATTACCGGCCATTGGCTGGAATAAAAGGAAAGTTAAGGGGTAACACATAAAAGGTAATCCAAAGACAAAAGTTGATGACTTATAAATAAACCTTTATTTACTTAACTCATTAGTCTATAGGCTTCAATCTAAGATTTTCATGATCTACTTTCCAACATATATTCTTAGGGGCATTTTTTTTAATTCCCTTAATAAGGGTTCATACTAAGCTTGTGAATTTACCAAAGCATATCCCCTGGGAGTGTCGTAACCAAGAGTGTAGTAAGGCCTGTTGTCGTGCACAATTTCCTGTTCGAGTCTAGCTCAATGGGGTGTTTTCGGGTTTTACCCCTAGGATACATCTGTGCCAGAGCCGCCACTACCTGCTCGTATCCAGACAGGGATGTATTTGCTCGATAACCCACTTACTCAATACTCACCAAAACTTAGGGACATTTTTATTATACTTAGTCTTGTATCTAAGGCTTTACTGGGGTTTTCTAATCCTAATACCAAAAATAACTAAACCTATCCTCTCATACCAACCATGACAACCCTACTTTTTATTACAAAGTTAAACATGATTTATTACATAAAATATCACTTGATACATCAAAAAAGATCAATAAGTTTAGTGTATTTGGGGCTTAGGATCATTACATAAACACACGAAACATGAAATACAACATCTTTACTGAAAACATCAGTTACATGACCACTACATTCCCTCGTACTTAGCATTTCATGGGATAACCTGAGGACATGCATAGGAAAAGGGTGAGCTATAAATCCCAATAAGGGAATACACATGGAATAACATGAGGAGTACAATACATTTTAGACATTAGGCATATCAATCGAGCATAAGAGAAACATGAACATAAAGGCATGATAAAGCATGATAATCATAACATAGAAATGTGGCAACAACACTTAACATGGAATTAGCATGAGCCAATGCCCATTGCACATGGAGCATGAGTAAATCCTCATTGCACATGAAGCACGAGTAAACCCCGGTTGTACTTGAATTAGCATGAGTCAACACTCATTGCAAATGATGTATCATGATACTATACTTTACCCAATTCATTGGAGCGCTATAAGGGCGCACCCTTCTTAAACATTTCATTTCATGCATAAGTGTGCCACATGGATCATAAAACATGGATTCATAAAACATAATCATTTATTCCATGATAAAGGAATGGGGAATTCATACATGAAACTTTGTAATCAATAAGTAAATGTGCATAAAAGTTGTCACGACTCGTCCTCAGGGCCCGTGCCGTGACTACCCCAAGCCCGCATTCCATAGGCCAGGGGTTGGCGACTAGCACCAAGGAGTATATCCCAGTAAAAAGGGAAGGCATTGCCTTTGTAAAGTAAACAAACACCATAGAGTAAACAAGAAGTAGAAGTTAACACTAAGTAAAAGCTGGTACAAGAGTAAGTGCGGAAAAGTAAGTGGGCCAGTATATAAACCCAAACTGAAAGTAAAGTACAACTCTAAAGGGAAAACAGCAACTGAAAGGTAAAGCCGCAACGACGAGCTGTCCACTAGGAATCCCACCTGATGTGTGGGTACAGAAAGCCTCCACTGCTCCTCGGTCCAGCCTACAGCTCCGAGTACGTCCCGCCCAGTGGTCCACCTCCAGGTACCGTCCTGCTCCGCAAGCCTCATCCACGATCAGCGATGTCTGTCGTCTGCAACCAACACAACGTAGTGCGGGCATATCCCGTGCAGGGGTGAGTATAAGCAACTCAGTAGGGACCCCAGGACCCCCGAAGGTCTCCCAAAATCCACTAAGGATAGACCACAAAGGAAAGATACAATCACGAAGTAATAACCGACACTGCTTAGGTATATGACCATACATATACCTAAGTCATCAATTCCAATTCGGCTCCAACATCCGAGCCCAAGTACAACCCAGTTCACACAGGAAAGCAAACGTATTCCACACAGGAAGCAAAACGTAATCCACACAGGATAGCACAACACAATCCACATAGGAAAGAAAAACGTAAATCCACACAGGATAGCACAACACAGTCCACACAGGAAAGTATAACAGGATTAAGCTCACACAGGTATACTTCTTCGAAAGACGATAGAGATGATCACTGATCCATCTAAGTCGTCGGACCCATAGAGGAACGATAGGTACTAACCCCCGCAATGACCCACATAGGATCGGACCCACACAGGATCTGTAGGCGCTGGCTCACACAGAACCGCTGAGTGCTGACCCACACAGGATCGGATCCACACATGATCAGTAGCACTGATCCACACAGGATCGCTGAGTGTTGTAGTCATCGTCGTTGAATCCACTGAGGATCTCTGCACAGTCGTCGTCGCAGTCACAGTAGCAGTCGCAGCCAGCACTAGCGTTCCCTTACACAGTAAGCTCGTTCGGGAGGGTCCACTCCACGAGACGAGAGGCTGATACATCAACTGACACATAGTCCAGAGTTGATGTATCCAAAAGTTCCGTATTATCAACGGGAACTCAACGTCGCAGACGACACATCAAACGGACGCCCGGTCTGAGAGTTATTGGCTTTTTCATCCCAGGGGCCCGGTTGGTTTTTAAGGAAAAACCAACCCGACCTTACTCCACCTGCATCCAAACCTCGGTCGGAGTAAGCCAAAAGATCCTTCACACTAAGAGGAAACCAACAATGTCAACGGCACGTCATTCGGACGTCCGAAGCTTAATATATGAGTGTTTCCACTCCGAGGGCCCGGTTGGTTTCGTGTACGAACCAACCCGGCCGAACTCAAAGTATTCCTAAACCTTAAGTGCGATATACCAAAATGACCGTCTCGTTCCAAGGATCGTGTCTCTGCTGACGGCGTGTCGATCGGAGGACTGTAGCCCGAGTTATGGGCAAATGAACCCAAACGGTCCAAAAATGGGGGTTTCGGGCCCGGACCGACCCGGCCCGAGACCCCCCGGTCGGCCCGAACCGGGTCGACCCACCCCGGGTCCGGGTCGGACCGGCCCGAAAGGCATGGCCCGGGCTGGCCTGGGCGCGGCCCGGACCGGCGACCCGCGCGCTGAGCGCGCTGGTCGGTGCTCGGCCAAAACGGCCGAGCCATTTTGGCTCGCGGGGGGGGGGGGGGGGGGGGGGGCTGCCCCTCCCTTTTCTTGTAACTATGGCCCTTTAATTGGGGCCGCAATGATGGCCGACCGGGGGATTCAATTCCCCCGGCTTCCCCCTGTCTGGCTGGCCCGACCTGGCCGGCCGGTTCCTGCTCAATGGGACCGGCGACGGCCGGTCCCCTTCCAACTCCGACGCCGGCGGCCCGGTCCGGCCGCCCGTCACCTTGCTCCGCCGCGGCCCGGAACCGGCCGCGGCTCTTGTCGTCCGGCGCGGTGCGGCGACACCGCGCCCCTCCGCCGCGGCCCCGGTACCGACCGCGGTATTTTTCAGGTGTCTCCGACGCGACGTGATGTCATCGAGTCCTTGTATTAATTCGTGGCGCGGCGCGACGGCGCCACGTATTTCTTGCCGCATAAACCCGCGCGGTGCGACGACACTGCGCCACTTCCATATCGAACCAGAAGAATCCAACAAGAATAATAAGGAGGTGGTTCGGCCGTGTTTGTGCAGTCCGTCCCCCTCACGTTAATCGATAGGAGTTGGTTAAAATTTCACGAAGAAATTCAGTGATGTAAACACGAACAAATTAATTAATTACAATCCCCTACCTCGGTTTCAAGAACGGTGCTCATCAACGAGCTGCGAAAAACGAGCGTCGCGGAGGTCGGGCGTCGCGGAAAACGAACGTCGATTCCATTGTCGTCGAGGTGCGTCCGAAGAGGAAACGTCGTTGGAGAAGTTATCTGCGTTCTTCGGTGGAGATGTTCTTCGTTGGAGATAAAGAAGATCTTCACGCTTCCCAAAACCTCTCAACGACAAAACTCTAACAACAAAATAAAATAAGCTCCTTTCTTATTTTATTAACACAACAAGCCTTTTGAAATTCAAGAGTTTGAATTTCAAAAACTCACATTAAACTTACCACATTAATTCCTTAAGTTTAATAAACTTAAGTTATCAACATTTAATGGGAGTTGAGAGGGGTTAGTGGATATGAAGGGGTGGGGTTCGTGTGGGCCCCACCACCCTCATAACCTCCCAAGGGAGGTTGGGTGGTTACCCAACTTCCATCAAGAACTAAACACTTAGAGTAAAAAATAATAAAAAATTTAGAATAATTATAAAATAAACTTCCACAATTTTTATCATCAACTCTCGTGAAAACGCAACACCGGAACATGTGTTCCTAAGAAATTACCGGCACTGCGGTTCCATCGGTGCCCACGAAATTCGATTCCGAGCACCGGTTCAAAAGATAGGAAATCCTGCTCGTCCGTTCACTGAACGTACCTGAGCTAAACTTCGGATAGAAATTCCGGGCACACCGAGCCTCGGAATCAAGTGCCGTCTGAAACTGCGTTCTAGTAAAATCTCAAAGAAAATTAAGAAAAAAATTTCCTTGATTTTTTATGGGTCTTTACATTACTCCCACCTCAGGGATTTACGTCCCCGTAAAGATACATCAAAAACTAGGGAAACAAAAGTGGGTACTGAGCACGCATCAGAGCCACCCGCTCCCAAGTGCTCTCCTGGAGGTTCCCGTGCTGCCACCTGATGCGCACTAGAGGAATCGACCGTCCACATAGGACCCGCTCCTATCGATCCTCAATCTCCACTGGGACCTCTGCAAAAGTCGCCTCATCATCAACGTAGAGCTCCCCATGGTCAATGATATGTGTCGGGTCATGCACATATCTCCTCAGTTGAGATACGTGGAAGACGTCGTGCACCCGGTGCAACTGAGGTGGTAGAGCCAGATGATAAGCCACCTCGTCAATCCTACTGAGGACCTGGAATGGTCCGATGAAGCATGGAGACAACTTGCCGCCTCAGCCAAATCTCTGTATTCCACGTCGTGGTGAGACACGCAAGAAGACTTGGTCGCCATCCTCGAACTCTAGTGGACTCCGCCTCCTGTCAGCATAAGACTTTTGCCGGCTCTGAGCTGTCCTCATCCGCTCCTAGATGACCTGGAACTTCTCCGTCGTGGCCCGGACCATATCTGGTCCCACAAGTGCTGACTCCCCAGGGTCTGTCCAGCACAAAGGAGATCTGCAAGGTCTGTCGTACAACGCCTCATATGGTGCCATCCCGATGGTGGAGTGGTAGCTGTTGTTGTACGCGAACTCCACCAAGGGTAGGTGGTTCTCCCAGCTGCGACCAAAGTCAAGGACACATGCGTGGAGCATGTCCTCGAGAGTCTAAATGGTCCTCTCCATCTGACCATCCTTCTGAGGTTGAAAGGCTGTGCTCAGACGTAGCTGTGTCCCGAACGCCTCCTGCAACCCCTTCCAAAGCTGGGAAGTAAAGCGAGCATCTCGATCAGAGATGATAGATGATGGCACACCGTGAAGCCGCACAATCTCCTGAACGTAAAGTCGTCCCAAGCTCTCCACTGAGCCCTGCTCTCTGATGGGTAAGAAGTGAGCCGACTTGGTGAGTCGGTCGACAATCACCCAGATGGAGTCGTGACCTCTGCAAGTGTGTGGAAGTCCAGTCACGAAGTCCATAGATATCCCGTCCCACTTCTACTCCGGGACTTACAAGGTCTGTACCAAGCCTGCTGGTACCTGGTGCTCAGCCTTCACCTGCTGGCAGGTGAGCCATCATGAAACGAACTCTTCCAAAGCCTTCATCATGCCCGACCACTAGTGCTGTCGTCTGAGGTCCTGTTACATCTTCGCCACTCCAGGATGTACCGCCAAAGGAGAAGTGTGAAACTCTCTCAGCACCTCCTCCCGTAAAGCAACTGGTACCAAGGTACATCCTCTGAAAATGATTTCGTGCTCTACTCCAAAGGAGAAACCATCAGGTGCCTGTCCTAAGGATATATGTTCTTGCCGCGTCTCACAGTCAGTGTCCCTATGCTGTGCCTCTCTGACCCACTGCAGTAGTGGAGGATTGACTATGAGAGACTGAAGGAAGGCTGCTCCATCTCTATCCATGAAGGATATCTGCAAAAAGGCTAGCTGCTCTGTCGCCTCCTCAAGTAGCTGAATGCCCGTCCTCCTACTGAGAGAATCAGCTACCACGTTCCCCTTCCCAGGAGTATAGACTATCTCAAAGTTATAGTCCTGGAGGAACTCGATCCATCGCTGTTGTCTCAGGTTTAGGTCCTTCTGCGAGAAGATGTACCTGAGACTCTGGTGGTCAGAAAAGACTGTAAAGCGCTCGCCCATCAGATAGTGTCGCCATGTCTTCAGAGCGAAGACCACTGCTGCTAACTCTAGGCCATGGGTAGCGTAGTTCTTCTCATGCGGCCTCAACTGACGTGATCCATAGGCGATCACTTCCCGCTCCTGCATCAGGACACATCCGAGTCCGGTCCCTGATGCATCGCAGTAGACTACGTACCCTACTCCCTCCTCAGGCAACCTCAAGATAGGTGTGCTGGTCAATCTCTGTCTCAGCTCCTGGAAGCTCTGCTGACATCTGTCTGACCACATGAAGGGTTTCCCCTTCTTCTTCATAGCTGAGAGTGGTTCCGCAACTCTAGAGAAATCTGGCACAAATCTCCAATAGTATCCAGCTAGTCTCAAGAAACTCCTCACCTCTGTCACGCTCCTGGGTGGCTCCCAAGCTAGCACTGCTTCGATCTTCGCGGGATCCACCGCAACTCCCGCCTCAGAGATGACATGACCTAAGAAGTGGACCTCACGTATCGAAAACTGGCACTTTGAGAGATTACCATAAAGTTGGTGCTCTCGGATTGTGTCTAGTATAACCCGCAAGTGGTAGGCGTGCTCCTCCTCAGTCGTCGAGTAAATCAAAATGTTGTCGCTGAAGACCACGACAAATCGATCGACGTATGGCTGAAAGATCCTATTAATGAGGGCAATGAACACTACTGGAGCATTGGTTACGCCTAATGGAATAACCAAGGACTCATAGTGTCCATACCGACATCTGAAGGCCGTCTTCTGCACGTCCTCGTCTCGAACACTGAGCTGATGATAGCCTGACCTGAGGTCTATCTTCGAGAACCACCGTGCTCCCTTGAGCTGATCAAAGAGGTCATCAATCCTCGGTAGTGGATACTTGTTCCTCACTATCACCTGATTCAGGTGATGATAGTCGACACAAAGTCGCAAGCTCCCGTCCGCCTTCTTGGCGAACAATATCGGGGAAGCCCAGGGTGAAACACTGGGTCAGATGAACCCCTTGTCCTGCAAGTCCTCCAACTGTACCCGTAGCTCTCGAAGCTCGGCGGGGGCCATCCGATATGCTGGAGTTGATATCGGGGATGTCCCAGGGTACATGTCAATATAAAAGTCTACCTCTATGCGAGGAGGTAACCCTGGAACATCGTCGGGAAAAACATCCGCAAACTGATCCACCACTGCGGGAAAACCAGGACTCCACACGTCAACTGCTCCTAGGATGAGGCTAGCCAACTGATGAGTGATGGGTTGTCCTCTCCTCTGCGGAAGTCCATCCTGTGCTGCGAAGGCTCCCTTCTCGCCGGTGAAGGTGAAACTGCTCTCGTCGGTGCGTATACATCGCACCTTGCGCCTAATACAGTCAATCTGTGCATGGATCGTAGACAACCAATCCATGCCCAAAATGAAGTCGTAAGGCCTCGACACCACTACAAGAAGAACCCAGCCAAAGCTCTCTCCTCCTAGAGTAAGCTCACATTGCCGGAACCAGTGCGTAATCGTCGAGTCTGCTCCCGTAGGAGTCTCTAGCCGTAAGGATCGAGCCAACGACTCTATCGAAATCTCCGAGCTCCGAACAAGGGCAGCGACTATGAAAGAGTGACTCGCTCTTGTGTCTATAAGAACTGCAGCAAGGGTGGAATAGACACAGATAGTACCTCGAATCATCTCGGGCGCACCGTGGTCATAGGCCTCCGCTACCTGGAACTGTGCCTGTCTCTGCCCGCCAACTCCCTGTGGTCGGGGTTGACCTCCTGGTGGTGGTGGTGGTAGAGCCTCAAAGCGTCGCCCACCACCTGCTGCTCGGCCAGCTCCTCTGCCTCGTCCACCTCCTCCCTACGGACCGCCACGGTCGACCCTCTGCCTCTGCCTCAGTGGTCCCTCAACAGTGTGCTGCTCCTCGGCATGGCGGGTCGGGCAGTCACGAGCCATGTGGCCCTGCCCGCCGCATGAGTAGCCCTGCCTGCCTCTCGAAAGACTGGTTCTGCGCTGTGTGTCCCGCACTACTAAGCCAGTGTCCTGAGGTCGTTTGCCTGAGGGTCTGGTCTACCTGAACCCATGAGTCATCCATCGACTGCCTGCTGCAGAAGACTCTGCTATGTGCCGCCCTGCGGTGGGTCTCGGCACTGGTGCAGACTCAGCAAGAAAGCTCTCGATCAAAAGGGCCCGCTCCAGTAATCTTGTCTGAGTCGGAATGCTGAGAGAGATCAGCGATGCCCTGATCTCGTGTCTCAATCCCTACTCAAAGGTCTGGGCCCAAAAGAATGGGTCTCGTACCATGTCTGTCGAATAGCGCGGGAGATCGGTAAATCTCGCCGAGTACTGGGTGACCGTCAAGCTGCCCTTCCGCAGATGAAGAAGCTCCTAGATGCGCACCGCATGGAGGGTGGCCGGAACGAACTCTGAGCGGAAGAGGCCCTCAAATTCTGTCCAAAGGAGAGATGCCTTGTTGTGGACCTGGAGTATCAAGCTCCACCATCTTCCTGCTGCTACGTGCAGTAGGCTCGATGCCAGGGTCACCATGAGGTCTGATGGTGTCCTCACTAGCCTGAAAACTCGTACCACTGCCTCCAGCCAGTCCTCGGCTGCCTGGGGGTCTGTCTCCCCTCGGAACCTGGGCGGTCGCTGGCGCTGGAACTCATGCAGTGCACTGAGGTGACGTGCATCGTCAGCGGCTGGTGCTGGAAGCATCGGTGGCTCGGCGGGTAGAGCTACCGCCGGTGCCACTGCTGACAAAGGGCCCTGCACCGAGGCCTCATCGCTCGGTGGGCTGTCGTCACGCTCGACTCTCAGAACCCTAGCTGGCTGCCGTCATGGGGCCATCTTGAAAAGCAAACAGGTGCGCCACGGTCAGAACAGTATACCTGGTGAGCTGACACAAAGTAATCACAATGAAAACTTGAAACACACACGGAATCAATGTTTTCGTGCATTAAGTCGGAAATCAGAAGTCAGGGTCCTGGTGTACGGATACGTCGGCCGCCGCACCAACACTGGACTCCCTGGACTGATTACCACACCCAATACGCTAAACACTATTGCTTCACATAGAAAAGATCGGAGTTCACGGTAGAACCGAACTCCTATGATACCAATTTGTCACGACCCATACTCGGGGCCCATGCCGTGACTACCCCAAGCCCGCCTTCCATAGGCCAGGGGTTGGCAACAAGCACCAAGGCGTATATCCCAGTAAAAAGGGAAGGCATTGCCTTTGTAAAGTAAACAAACACCACAGAGTAAACAAGCAGTAGAAGTTAACACAAAGTAAAATCTTGTACAAGAGTAAGTGTGAAAAAGTAAGTGGGCCAGTATACAAACCCAAACTGAAAGTAAAGTACAAATCGAAAGGGAAAATAGCAACTGAAAGTTAAAGCCGCAACAACGAGCTGTCCACTGGGAATCCCACCTGAAGGGTGGGTACAGAAAGCCTCCACTGCTCCTCGGTCCAGCCTACCGCTCCGAGTACGTCCCGCCCAGTGGTCCACCTCCAGGTACCGTCCTGCTCTGCAAGCCTCATCCACGATCAGCTCTGTCCGTCGTCTGCAACCAACACAACGTAGTGCGGGCATAGCCCGTGCATGGGTGAGTATAAGCTACTCAGTAGGGACCCCGAGACCCCAGAAGGTCTCCCAAAATCCACTAAGGATATACCACAAAGGAAAGATACAATCACGAAGTAACAACCGACACTTCTTAGGTATATGCCCATACATATACCTAAGTCATCAATTCCAATTCGGCTCTAACATCCGATCCCATGTACAACCCAGTCAACACAGGAAAGAAAACGTATTCCACATAGGAAGAAAAACGTAATCCACACAGGATAGCACAACACAATCCACATAGGAAAGAAAAACGTAAATCCATACAGGATAGCACAACACAGTCTACACAGGAAAGTATAACAGGATTCATCTCACACAGGTATACTTCTTCGAAAGACGATAGAGATGATCACTGATCCATCTAAGTCATCGGACCCACAAAGGATCGATAGGTACTAACCCCCGCAATGACCCACACATGATCATACCCACACTAGATCTGTAGGCACTGGCTCACACAGAACCGTTGAGCGCTGACCCACACAGGATCAGACCCACACAGGATCGGTAGCACTGATCCACACAGGATCGCTGAGTGTTGTAGTCGTCGTCGTCGAATCCACTGAGGATCTCTGCACAGTCGTCGTCGCAGTCACAGTAGCAGTCGTAGCCAGCACTAGGGTTCCCGCACACAACAAGCTCGTTCGGGAGGGTCCGCTCCACGAACCGATAGGCTGATACATCAATTGACACATAGTCCAGAGTTGATGTATCAAAATGTTCCGTATCGTCAACAGGAACTCAACGTCGCAGACGGCGCGTCAAACAGGCGCCCGGTCTGAGAGTTATTGGCTTTTTCGTCCCAGGGGCCCGGTTGGTTTTTAAGGCAAAACCAACCCGACCGTACTCCACCTGCATCCAAACCTCGGGCGTAGTAAGCCAAAAGATCCGTCTCACTAAGAGGAAACCAACAAATTCGACGGCACGCCATTCGGATGTCCGGAGCTTAAGATATGAGTGTTTCCGCTCCGAGGGCCCGGTTGGTTTCGTGTACGAACCAACCCGGCCGAACACAAAGTATTCCGAAACCTTGAGTGCGATATACCAAAACGACCTTCTCATTCCAAGGATCGTGTCGCCGCTGACGGCGCGTCAATCGGAGGTCCGTAGCCCGAGTTATGGGCAAATGAACCCAAACGGTCCGAAAACGGGGGTTTCGGGCCCGGACCGACCCGGCCTGAGACCCCCCAGTCGGCCCGAACCGGGTCGACCTGCCTCGGGTAGGGGTCGGCCCGACCTGGGCGCGTCCCGGCCCGGCGACCCGCGCGCTGAGCGCGCCGGTCGGTGCTCTGCGAAAACGGCCGAGCCGTTTTGGCTTGCGCGGGGGGGGGGGGGGGGGGGCTGCCCCTCCCTTTTCTTGTAACCGCGGCCCCTTAATTGGGGCCGCATTGATGGTCGGCCGGGGGATTCAATTCCCCCGGCTTCTCCCTGTCCGGTCGGCCTGACCTGGCCGGCCGGTTCCTTCTCAACGGGACCGGTGATGGCCGGTCCCCTTCCAGCTCCGATGTCGGCGGCCCGGTCCGGCCGCCGGTCACCTTGCTCTGCGGCGGCTAGGAACCGGACGCGGACCTTGTTGTCCGACGCGGCGCGACGACGCCGCGCCCCTCTGCCGCGGCCCTGGTATCGGCCGCGGTATTTTTCGGGTGTCTCCGACGCGGCGTGATGTCATCGCGTCCTTGTATTAATTCGTGGTACGACGCCGCGTATTTCTTGCCGCATAAACCCGCGCGGTGCGACGACACCACGCCACTTCCATATCGAACCAAAATAATCCAACAAGAATAATAAGGAGGTGGGTCGGCCGTGTTTGTGCGGTCTGGCCCCCCTCACGTTAATCGATAGCAATTGGTTAAAATTTCACGAAGAAATTCAGGGATGTAAACACAAACAAGTTAATTAATTACAATCCCCTACCTCGGTTTCAAGAACGGTGCTCGTCAACGAGCTGTGGAAAACGAGCGTCGCGGAGGTTGGGCGTCGCGGAAAACGAACGTCGATTCCGTTGTCCTCGAGGTGCGTCCGAAGAGGAAATGTCATTGGAGAAGTTCTCTGCATTCTTTGGTGGAGATGTTCTTCGTTGGAGATGAAGAAGATCTTCACGCTTCCCAAAACCTCTCAACGAAAAAATCTAACAACAAAATAAAATAAGCTCCTTTCTTATTTTATTAACACAACAAGCCTTTTGAAATTCAAGAGTTTGAATTTCAAAAACTCACATTAAACTTACCACATTAATTCCATAAGTTTAATAAACTTAAGTTGTCAAAATTTAATGGGAGTTGAGAGGGGTTAAAGGATATGAAGGGGTGGGGTTTGTGTGGGCCCCACCACCCTCATAACCTCCCAAGGGAGGTTGGGTGGTTACCCAACTTCCATCAAGAACTAAACACTTAGAGTAAAAAATAAATAAAATTGTAGAATAATTATAAAATAAACTTCCACAATTTTTATCATCAACTCTCGTAAAAACGCAACTCCGGAACAGGTGTTCCTAAGCAATTACCGGCACTGCGGTTCCATCGGTGCCCTCGGAATTCGATTCCGAGCACTGGTTCAAAAGATAGGAAATCCTACTCGTTCGTTCACTGAACGTACCCGAGCTAAACTTCGGATAGAAATTCCGGGCACACCGGGCCTTGGAATCAAGTGCCGTCTGAAACTGATTTCTTGTAAAATCCCCACGAAAATTAAGAAAAAAATTTCCTTGAATTTTTACGGGTCTTTACAAAGGTGAATACCCTTAATGGAGAAATGGGCATGGTATCCACTACACAATGGCATTGGATTAGAAAATCGGTGCGATTTTGGCAGCGTAATGGGGTGACCTAAGAATTAATAAAAATTGTTGATGAGAGAGAAAGGGGTTACTCATCATATTTACATGTAATGGACAGTAAGTAGATCATATAGATACATGTCCCAACAATTTTAATGGAATTTATATTCATGATACAAAAGTATTTCTTGAATGTAAATTAGGAGAGAGAAGTTCCTTTCGGAATTTCGGCATAGTAACAGGTGTACATGGGAGGCATTTAATGAGAGAGAAAGGGGTCTCCCATCAATCAAACATAAATAGGGCAGTATGAGGGAGGTGAAAAATTGTACCCCAACATTCATAATTGAAATTAAAATGGAAAAACAACTTAAATAATATTGAGAAAAATGAGAAAGGAAGAAAAAACCCTTACTCGAAAGTGTGCTTCCAAAGGCTAGAGAGAGGCTTGAGAGAGGCTTCTTGGGAGCTTGGGGAACCTTGGGAGAATTATAGAGAGAGTAGGGTAGAGGTTGGACAAAATACAAAGGATTTTAGTGAGGAGGAAGTGGGAGATTGGTTGGGTTTATATAGGAAAGGTGACTGAATTATTTATTATTTAGGTTTGGGACCCCTTACATTAAATTAATCCAAACCACAAACCAGCTCATGGTTTTTGCCCATGGTTTTTGGAAAAGGGAAGAGTAAAACAATATTTTATAATGCTATAGTCCGAAATTCTTAAAATAATAAGGTTGATTATGTGGAGATGAGTCACACTCCCATGGAAAACAATTTAAAAAGACAAGGTGTTTAATAAGTCTTGAAGGGTCCATTAATGCTTTGAAAAGTAAGTCAAACAAATCCAAAATTACATTATTTTAATGTTAAAACATATATTGGACAAACATAAAGCTTATAGTATTTTATTACATCACTATTGGGTCATTATGATGTCATAAAACACATTATATATTTAAACGATATTTAATTTTTACACAAAAATTTGACTGTCTCAGAAAATTATGAAAAATTCACCGTTGGATAATTTCGATGACCTGATTCCAGAAATAACATTTATTTTTACAATGTATCAATAATGACAAGAAATTATATTCATTATTATATACAAAAATAATGTACATGAACATAGTACTAGTGATTTGTTACATAACCCCTTAAAACAGCTGCATAAGACCTAAGGGTTAGGTGTGCGATGGTGACAGACTCTTGGGGGGGGGGGGGCTCAGATAACATCGTTCGAGTGGTAATCTATATCAACTTCCACTTTTCTCGTAGATGTTCATGTTTGAGTTTGACATGATGAAGCTCAGCTTGGGATTGGTCAAGAGCGAAACCCAAGGATGCCACCTCTTTTCCGAGCTCCGACAAATGGGCTTCGTATGGTGCAATTCTACTGGATGAGGGCATTGCTTCTTTTGTATAAGTAAATTGGATTTTTTGAAGCCCTATATTTATACTAATCATGTGATCACTGTTAAATGGATATAAAAGTAACGGTCACAATTCTTAACATAAAACCAAAGAAGTTGACATTTTATATAAACATTTTACATAAAGAGGCATTTTACTAGGTCAAGAGGGATTTTCCATTAATGAAACTTTGGGTCATTACAGTAATAAACACTAATAAACCCTAAAAAACCTAAAAACCCTAAAAGCCCTAATAAACCATAAATAAAGCCAAAGAATCCCTACTCAACCATAAAAAACTTTAACACACCATAATAACCCCTAATACAACCCTACAAAACCCTAATGAAGTAAAATAATCTAGTATACCTTAAAAATCCCTAGAAACCCTGATAAACTCTAACATAACCTAATAAACCCTAAAAACTCCCACAAACAATGAAAAAACGATCACAAAAAAATGCTCTATATTACCTAAAAAGACCTAAAAACACTAATATAACCTAATAAAGACAAAAAATGCCA
The DNA here is from genome assembly GCA_963277665.1 of Viscum album. NCBI lineage: Eukaryota > Viridiplantae > Streptophyta > Magnoliopsida > Santalales > Viscaceae > Viscum > Viscum album. The sequence goes on from OY728167.1 coordinate 879,296,583, forward strand.
ATATAACTTAAAATGACTAGAAACCCAAATGAACCATAATAAACTCTAATAAAACCAAAGAAACCCTAAAAAACTCACAAACAAAAACAAAATTTTCACAAACAATAAAAACATGTTATATTATCTAAAAAGACCTAACAAACACTAATATAACCAAATAAAATAAAAAACTAATAAACCCCTAACAAACCCTTATAAACCCTAAAAATCCCAAAAAATCCCTAATAAAAAAAAACAAACCCAAATAAAACCCTCATAAAACCCAAAAAATACCTTCTCAAACCTAATAATAATTGACACACCATAACAAAACCTAAGAAAACCCAACTAAACCCCAATAAAAAAATGCAAACAAACCATTAAAAAGCCCTTGAAACCCTAAGAAACCATAATAAATTCAAATAAAAGCTAATAAACAATTAAAAAGGATGACAATAACAAAATACATGCTTATAAAACCTAAAAAGTCATAACAACCGCTCATATTGTTTAACAAATACTAAAAAACACTCATATACCCTAATAAAAATACTAACAAACCCTAGTAAACAATAAAAATCCATAACAAGCCCTAATAAACCGTTCTCAACACTAATAAACCCTAATAAAACCTTAAAGATACCGACTCAACCATAATAAGACCATAAAAATACATACTTAACCCTAATCAACCTTAACACACCATAATAAGCCATAATAAACCCCACTAAACCCTAAAAACCGCAAATATACAATTAAAAAAGCCATAAAACCCCTAATAAATGATAATAAAACCTATCAAAGCTTAAAAGCGCTAATAAACCCTAATAAACAATACTAAACCCTAAAACCCCTAATATACCCTCTTAAAAATTAATAAACCACAATGAACCATAATAAACCCTTTCAAATCCTAAACATACCCAAATATACCATAATATACCCTAATAAACCCAACTCAATCCTAATAAAACATTTAAAATACCCAATAAACCCTAATAAACCTTAACACACCATAATAAACCCTAATAAAATTTTAATAACCCCCACCAAAACCTAAAAAATGATAATATACCATTAAAAAACCCTAAAAACCAAACAAACCATAATAAATGTTAATATCACCTAAAAACCAAAAAATGCTAGTAAACACTAAAAATACCTCTAATAATAATAATAGTAATAAAGCACGTGCATGTGCATGGTTTAAATAATAAATAATAATGCACGTGCATGTGCATATGCCTGCACATTTTCATGTGAATGATAATAAATAGAAAATAAAAAATAATAAACCATGTGAATTACATGTGTATGTGCATGTGCATTTGAATGATAATAAATTTTAAATTATAAAAGGTTGGGTCTGAAGCCTCATTTTATTATTTAAAGAAAATAACACTTTAGACTGGGTAAAGGGAGACCCATCACAGAGCCTGAAGGCCCAAGGCCAAGTGGCCTATATACAAGGCTTAAAAGCCCATTTTTTGGCCCAAAGAGCCCATCGGTGAATAGTACTGCTACAGTACCCGGGCTACTACAGTACCTACTACAGTACCACCACCGCTACAGTTCCTGCTACAGTGCCTCCCCCGCTATAGTTCCTCCTACAGTGCCTCCTCCGCAATAGTTATGTCGCTGCTACAGTACTGCTACAATACCCTGCTATAGTACTGCAACAGTACCAATAATAAACAATAAATAAAAACCATGTCCACAAGAATGTGCATTTGAATGTGACTGATAATAAATAATAAATAATAACACATGTGATAACATAATAATGAACGTGCATTGCATGTACACACTACTAAAAAAACAACCTTTATCAGCACTAGAAAAGTGCATTAATAGTGCTAAAAAAACTATATTAATCGAGGTGAGGATATAAGGGGGTCCCTTTTATCAATTCTAGGTGGAACCCCCTCAATATCTCCTGCTCTTTTCCCTTCCCTGCATCCCCCACACGCGTGCACCTCCTTGCTTCCACCCGAACTCGAACCTGTGACCTCCCCCCTTGCGTGCCTGCACCTTTTCCACTAAGCCATTTTGTTTTTTCTCTATTTAATGATATATCTATTTATTAATATATATAGTTATATTTATTCGTATATTAATATAGATTCATATTAATATAAATATATTTATTTATATTAATACATATATATTTATTCATTTATTAGTATATATATATTCATTCTTATATTAATATATATTTATATTAATATGTTTTGGATCCATATATTTATTTTTATATTAATATATATTGATAACATTAGTTTAAAATACATTAATAAAAAATGTTTTTTATGTGTGTTTATAAATAAATAAGTACATACATATATACAACACACACACACACACAAAGACATATATTTATGAATAAATACATATATATGTGTATTTAAAAAGCCATAGAATGTTAAAATGGCCATAAATTCTAATCTAGATGCCTGTTTTAACTCCATAACTAGTCCAATCGAGGAAAATGAAACAATCCACAATATGATATGTGGTATAGGCCTAACGGACATTCGGATCTGAAGTTATACTAGTTTGAATGTTAAAAAATCAGGGTATCCTAACTAAAGCCACTAACAACACTAAATTAACCCTATCAAATGCTACAAAAACCCGAAAAAATGCTTCAAAATCCACCAAATGCAAAAAAAACCCAAAAAATGCTAAAAAACCCCTAACAAAGCATACAAAATCAAAATGCACCCATAAAGCCCAAAAAAATGCATAAAACCCCAAACAACTCAAACAAACTGTAACAAACCCTGAAAACCCTAACAGAACCTAACAAACCCTAACAACCACTAATACCCCCTTAGAACCACTAATAATCCCTAATAACCCCTAAAACCCACTATTAAACCCTAAAACCCCTAATAAACACTAATAAATCGTAATAACCAGTAATAAACCCTAACAAACTCTATTAGACCCTAATAAATTCTACAAAAGCCCGAAAACCCCTAATATACAATAAAAACACAATTAAACCATAATAAACCTAAATAATCACTAAAAACCCTAACAAACCTGACAAAACACTACAAAAACCTCCAAATAATAGCCTAAAAACCCTACATCCCACTAATAAACCCTAAAAAACCCCAATAACCCCAAAATAAACCATAAAAAAACCCTAACAACCCCAAATAAAATTTAACAAATCCTAACAAGGACAAATAAATCGTAACAAACTGAAACAAACCATAACAAATCGCTAATAAACCGCAATAAACACTAACAAAGCATTATAAAAACTAATAAATCGTAATGAACCCAGAAACATGTTACTAAACCCTAATAAATAAAATAAACCCTAATAAATCCTAAATAGCCCTAAGAAAGGTTGATAAACCCTAGAAAAAGCTATTAATGCCAACAAAATCCCACTAATACCCTAATATACAATAAAAATCACTAATAAACTCTAACAAATCCTAAAAAACACTAATAAACCCAAAAGAACCCTAATAAACCATAAATAACCATATTAAACTCTAAAAAACACTAAAAACACTAAAGAACCCAAAAAACACTAAAACACATTATATAAACTCTAAAAACTGCTACAATACCCAAAAAAAACCTAAAAAACACTAAAAAACCCTAACAACCCCTATCAATCCCAAAAAAAAACAAACCCATAAAACCCCCAAAAACCATTATAAAGCCATCATATACCATAAAAACCCATAAACACCAGTTAACAACCCTTAAAACCCTAAAAACACTACAAACCATAAACAACAATTAAGTCCCTTAAAAAGGTTTCAAAAAGATACATAAACCCTAAAAACATTACAAAAACCCTAAAAATGCAACAAAACCACTAAAAACGCAACACAAACCAAAAAACAAAACATAAACCCAAAAAACAATACATAAACCCTAAAAACACTACATACACCCTAGAACTGTAACATAATCCCTAAAAAACACAACATAAACACTAAAAACAAAACAAAAACATTAAACAATGCTACATAAAACCTAAAAACACAATATAAACCCTAAAAACAGTCAATGAACCCTAAAAACGTTACATAAACCCTATCAAAATGCAACATACAGGCTACATCACCCCAAAAATTCTACACAAACCTAGAAAACGCAAAATAAGCCCCCAAAACTGCACCATAAAACCTAAACACTAAAAACGCTACATAAACCCTAATAACGATACATAAACCCTAAAAATGATGCATAAATCTACAACCGCAAACTAAACCCTAAAATGCTACATAAACACTAAAAATTCTACATAATCTCTAACAACGCTACACAAAATCTAAAAAATGCTACAAAACCTTAAAGATGCTTTAAAACCCTCAAAAATATTAAACCCTAATATACCATAATATAAAAAATTAAACCCTAAAAAACCCCTAATAAACTCTAATAATCCCTAAAAACACCTTATAATCCCTAAAATATTAAGAAACTCTACTCAACCGTAATAAAACCCCAAAAATACCTAATAAACCCTAATAAATGATAATAAAACGTAATAAACCCTAAAAACATGTTAAGAAAACATAAATAACCCTAACCAACCCTAATAGGCACTAATAAACACTAATAAACCCTAATAAACCCCCAAAACCCTAAAAATCCCTAATAAACTAGAAATAAAGTCAAATAAACCCTACTCAACCCTAGCAAACCTTAACACACCATAATAACCCATAATACAACCCTACAAAACCCTAATAAAGGAAAAAAAATTCTATTATACCTTAAAAATCCCTAGAAACCCTGATAAAATCTAATATAACATAATAAACCCTAAAAACTCTCACAAACAATAAAAAAATGATCACAAACAATAAAAACGCTCTATATTACCTAAAAAGACCTAGAAACACTAATATAACCTAATAGAGACAAAAAGCGCTAATATAACTTAAAATCCCCAGAAACCCTAATAAACCATAATAAACTCAAATATAACCAATGAAACCCTAAAACACTCACAAACAAAAACAAAATGTTCACAAACAATAAAAACACGCTATATTATCTAAAAAGACCTAACAAACACTAATATAACCAAATAACATAAAAAAACTAATAAACCCCTTACAAACCCTAGTAATCCCTAAAAATCCCTAATAAACCCTAATAAGAAAAATAAACCCTAATTAAACACTAATAAAACCCTAAAAATACTTCTCAAACCTAATAAAACTTGACACACCATAACAAAACCTAATAAAACCAAAATAAATCCCAATAAACAAAAAAAGGAAAACAAACCATTAAAAATACCAAGAACCCCTAATAAACAATAAAAAATTAAAATAAAAGCCAATAAACAATTAAAAATGCTCAAAAACACTAAAAACATGCTAATAAAACCTAAAAAGTCATAACAACCCCTCATATATATTAATAAAAACTAAAAAACACTCATATACCCTAATAAAAATACTAACAAACACATGTAAACCGTAAAAATTCCAAAAAAACCCTAATAAATAGTTATCAACCCTAATAAACCCTAATAAAACCTTAAAGATACCGAATCAACCATAATAACACCCTAAAAATACCTAATCAACACTAATAAACCTTAACACACCATAATAAACCATAATAAACCCCACTAAACCCTAAAAAATCAAATATACCACTAAAAGCCCTAAAACTCCTAATAAATGCTAATAAAACCTAATAATGCTTAAAAGCGCTAAGAAACCTGAATAAAAACTACTAAACACTAAAAAAAATCCTAATATACCCTATTAAAAATTAATAAACCATAATGAACCATAATAAACCCTAATAAATCCCAAATATACCCAAATATACCATAATATACCACAATATACCCTGATAAACCCAACTCAATCCTAATAAAACCCTAAAAATACCTAATAAACCTTGACACACTATAATAAATCCTAATAAAATCCTAATAACACCCACCAAACCCTAAAAAATGAAAATATACCATTAAAAAAACCTACAACCCTAACAAACCATAATAAATGTTAATAACACCTAAAAATCCTAAAAAATGATTGTAAACCATAAAAATACATCTAATAATAATTGTAGTAGTAACGCAAATGCATGTGAATATGCATGTGCATGGTTTAAATAATAAATCATAATGCACGTGCATGTGCATATGCATGCACATTTGCATGTGAATGATAATAAATAATAACGCATGTGAATTTCATGTATATGTGCATGTGCATGTGAATGATAATAAATAATAAATAATAATGCACATCCAAGTGCATGTGCATGTGCTTGTGCTTGTGTATGTGCATATGCATGTGCATGGTAATAAACAATAAATAATAACAAAGACCACACGAATGTGCATTTTCATGTGAATGATAATAAATAATGAATAATAACATATGTGATAATAGAATAATGAAAGTGCATTGCATTTTCATGTGCATGGTAATAAATAATATACAATAACGCACGTGCTTGTGCATTTACATGTAATGATAATGATAATAACACATGCACATTCATGGTAATAAATAATAAATAATAACGAATGTGCATGTGCATTTGTATTTGATGATACAAACAACAATAATAATCATAATTATAATTATAATAATAATAATAATAATAATAATATAATAACGCAAGTGCATTTCTTGTGCACGCGTATAGTAGTAAATAATGAATAAATAATAGTAAATAAGAATTCACATGCATGTGCATGTGCATTTATATTTGATAATAATATTAATAAAACTAATTGTAATAATAATAATAATAACGCATGCACATGCATGGTAATAAATAATAAATAACAACACACATGCATATGGATTTTCATGTGATAATGATAATAACAATGATGATGATAATAATAATAATAATAATTGTGATAATAATAATAATAATAAAAGAATGATACAATTGCATTGCATATGCATGTGCATGGTAATAAATAATAAATACAACGCACATGCATCTACATTTTTATGTGATGATAATAATAATAAAAACAGTAGTAGTAGTAGTGATAATAGTAGTAGTGGCAATGCATGTGATAATAGAATATTTCATATGCAATAAGTGTGCACGTGCATGGTAATAAATAATAACGCTCGTGCATTGCATTTGCATGTGATGATGACGACGGTGATAATAATATTAAAAATATTAATAATATTAATACTAACAACGCATTTGATAATATAATAACGCACGTGCATTGAATGTACATGTTTTTTTATTTGCATGTGCAATTACATGTGCATTTTCATGTGATAATAATAGAAATATCAACAACAACAACAACAACCACAATAATAATAATAACAATAAGAATAACAATGTATGTGATAATAAAATAACGTGTGTGCATTGCATGTGCATGTGAATGGTAAAAAAAGTAATAATAATGCATGTGCATGTGCGTGTTCATGTCCATGAGATGATAATAATAATAATAGAAGTAGTAATAATTATAATAATAACAACAACAATGCCTGTGATAATAGAATAATGCACGTGCATTGCATGTGCAGTGCATGATAATAAATAATAATTCATAGTGCATGTGATGATAATAATAACAATAATAGTAATATTAATAATAATAGCGCATGTGATAATAGAATAACACACATGTATTGAATGTGTGCGTGTATGGTAATATATAATAACGCACGTGCATTTCCATTTTCATTTGATGATAGTAATAAAAAAAATAATAGTAATAATAACAATAACAATAAAAATGAATGTGATAAAAGAATAATGTTGGAGCATTGTGTCTGTGCATTCAAGGTAATAAATAATCCCTAACAACCACTAATAACCCCTAAGAACCACTAATAAACCCAAATAACACCTGAAACCCACTATTAAACCCTAAATCCCTAATAAACACTAATAAATCACAATAAACTCTAATAAACCATAAAACCCTATTAAAATATAATAAACACTACAAAATCCCAAAAACCCCTACTATACAATAAAAAACACTATTGAACCATAATAAATCCAAATAATCACTAAAACCCCTAACAAACGTGACAAAACACTATAAAACCTGCCAAATAATAGCTTACAAAACCCTACAACCCGTTAAAAAACCCTAAAAAACCCTAATAACCCCATAATAAATCGTAACAAACCCTAACAACCCCAAATAAATCGTAAAAAATCCTAACAAGGCTAAATAAATCATAACAACCTGAAACAAACCATAGAAAACCCCGAATAAACCACAATAAAGCCTAAAAATTCATAATAAACCCTAATAAATAATAATTAACCCAAATACAGGTTAATAAACACTAATAAATAAAATAAACCCTAAGAAACCCAAATAAATCCTAAATAACACTAAAAAAGGTTGATAAACCCTAGAAAAAGCTATTAATGCCTACAAAAACCCAATAAAACCCTAATATATAATAAAAAACACTAATAAACCGTAAAAAATCCTAAAGAACACTAAAATACCCTAATAACCCCTAAAGAACCATAATAAACTCTAAAGAACACTAAAAAACCCTAAAACCCAAAAAACGCAAAAACACATTACACAAACCCTAAATACCGCTACAATACACAAACAAACCGTAAAACAAACTAAAAAACCCTAACTACCCCTATCAGTCCCAAAAAACAAATAAACCCTTAAAAACCCCCATAAACCCATTGAAAACCCATCAAATACCATAAAAACAATAAACACCCGTTAACAACCCTTAAAACCCCTAAAAACCAATACAAACCATAAACAACCATTAAAACCCAAAAAAAGGCACCAAATAGATACATAAACCAAAAAACCGTACATAAACCGTAAAAATGCAACATAAACCTTAAAAATGCAACATAAACACAAAAAACGAAACATAAACCCAAAAATGATACATAAACCCAAAAAGCACTACATGAACCCTAAAACCGTTACATAAACCCTAAACAACGCAACATAAACATTAATAAAACACTACATAAATCCTAAAAACACAACATAAACCCTAAAAACACGACATGAACCCCAAAAAAGTTACATAAAACCTAAAAAATGCTACATAAACAATACATCACCCCTAAAAACGCTACAAAAACCCAGAAAACGCAACATAAACCCTAAAAAATGGTACATAAAACCTAAAACCGCAAACTAAACCCTAAAACTGCAAACTAAACCCTAAAAGTGCTACATAAACACTATGAATGCTACAAAAACTTAAACAATGCTAGAAAAACACTAAAAAATGCTACAAAAACCCTAAAGATGATTCAAAACCCTTAAAAATATTAAACCCTAATATACCATAATATAAAAAAATTAAACCCTAATAAACCACTAATAGACTCTAATAATCCCTCCAAAGGCCTTATAATCTCTAAAAACCCTAAGAGACTCTACTCAACCCTAATAAAACCCCAAAAATACCTAATAAACCATAATAAATGATAATAAAACATAATAAACCCTAAAAATGTTTTATCAAAACCTAAACAACCCTTACCCACACTAATAGACAATAATAAACACTAATAAACCATAATAAACCCCATCAAAACCCTAAAATTCCCTAATAAACCATAAATAATTCTAAATAAACCCTAATCAACCCTAAAAAACCTTAACACACCATAATGACCCCTATTAAAACCCTATAAGACCCTAATAATGAAAACAAATGCTAGTGTACCTTAAGAAATCCCTAGAAAACATGATAAACTATAATATAACCTAGTAAACCCTAAAACGCCCACAAAAAATAAAAAAATGGTCAAAAACATTAAAAACATGCTATATTACCTAAAAAGACCTAAAAACACTAATATAGACTAATAAAGACAAAAATGCTAATATTCCATAAAAATGCCTAGAAACCATAATAAACTCTAATATAACCTAAGAAACCCTAAAAACACTCACAAATGGCGCCCCGGGTGGATGTTTTTGACAGATTTGTATTTGAATTTTGGGATCTGCAGGATTGTGCTACGGTAGGTCTTGTTGACAGCTTTCATATTCTGATTCATTTTGCCTCTGAGGAAGATCTTATTCATGCCTTGTCTTCGGCCCCCGAGTTTTGTGATGGTGCCCGTTTCTCTTTATTTCGATGGAGTTTTGATATTAATTTGCAACGTGATTCTCTGATGGTGGAAAACTGGGTGAGGTTTCCAGAGCTCCCTCTCCCCTTCTAGAACTTGTCTATTATCTCTATGTTGGGGAACTTGGTGGGAAGATTTCTTTGTGATGATAGTAGGACTCGGGCTCTATGCCACCCCGTGGCTCCGAGGGATTTTATTGAGGTGGATGTTTCTAAAGCACCGATAGAATTTGTGTGGATCGTTGTTGGCGAGGAGCTCCGATGGAGGCAGCTCGTGATCATTGAATCCTGGGTTGATTTCTGCTCCTCCTGTCGGCATATCGACCATGTTGATCGGGCCTGCAGGAAAGTCATTAAGGGGTCTGATGGCTTGAAGTTGGCCCCGACAGGGCAAGGCATAGGACATCAGACTTTGGTAGGGAAACATGAGGTTATGTCTTGCTTACCTCCTCCGCCAAAGGTCAGGGAGATTTTTGCACGCCTGCGAGCTGACCTCAATCTTGGTGGTGATAAGGTGGCAAGGATGGGTTCATGCACTTTTGGGTCAGAATCTTTAAACGATAGTAGCGGCAAGGTTGATGACAATGTAGTAGTTGTGAATTTGGTTGATCGCTTCAACAGTGAACAGGTCATAGGAAGGGAGGCGAGCCTATGTGGGACGTCCCTACATAATTGGTTCGAGTGTCTTGTTTCTGTTTCACAAGAGGGTGAAGCTACGACACAGGTTGTTCAGGAGGAGAAAGGGATGAGGAAGGATCAAGATAGATGGATGGGATGGAGGAGAGATTCCTTTGTTTCCAGGAATAGAATGGGCTCTTAAGCTGTAAGGTGGTTGAACCTGAAATGTGGGATTTGAGTTGTGATGGACAGGGAGATTATGAGATGAAGGTTCTGGCACCAGGGAATAATGTGGAGGTGGGGAAGGATGGTGTTGAATATGTTGTTGGACTGCAAACGCCTGGAGTGGTGCTTGATAAAGATGTTGCTGGTGATTTCTGTTGTACATCCGGGCAAAAGAAGGTGGTTTAGCAGAGGGTGCTGGATCAGAGGCAAGTGGTGGTTGAGCAGGGGGAGAGCTTGAGCAGGATGTGGCTCAACAAGAACTAAGGGAGGTGATCAAACCCGGGGATTCCTCTCAACAAGGGGACCTAGCGATGCAGGGCTTGGTGGTATGTGCTGAGACATAGGGGAAATATGCTGCACATGGGGATGTGGATGGGAAAAGGGTTTTGGCAGAACAGGAAGAAGTATCCCCAGTGGTGACCAATGTGGTGGTGGGAGAGACCGGTTGCGAAGGTGTGGCTGATGGAAGGTTATCTGAAATAGTTTTTCTTTCATCTGGTATTGATGAGGCATCTTCTAGTGACTTTGATTATCAAGAAGGGCAGATTAGCTGCCTTAGGAATCACGAAGATGCTTGTGAGAATATGGGAAAGGGGGTGCAGGTGGGGGCACCTCCCGTTGGCAATGAGAAGGCGTTCGTGGGCTCTGATGTGCAGGTCCTCCTACTTTGCAATGTGGCCAGTGACACTGTTGAGCTTCCTAGACTTGCAGTGGCAGAAGGAGAGGTAGCAGCAAGGGGGCGGTTGGGGAGGGGCCATATTCTCAAGAGGGCGCACCTGAAGCAGGGTTGGGGTGTGGGAAGGGGAAGGGACTTGGGATGGGGGATGCCCCCGATCACATGGGTAGTGCTGCGCAGGAGGCGGTTCCAGGGGAGGAGGGGCTATTGCAGCTGGCTGAATAGCCTAACTTCTTGCCCAGGCATGAAGATGAGGGGACGGTTCTGCCTGGGGAGGATGGAAAAAGGCCTCTGGTTGCTGTCAATGGGAGTGTAGAAATACCTACCTTAGTGGATCTTAGTTTTCATCAAGATGAAGTTTTTGTTTAGTCCCCCTTAATCAGGAAGCCTCCTGTATCCCGTATCAAGTGCATGGAATGGAAGCAGAGGAGCGCTCATCTGAGATTGAGAAGGTAAACGGGATGGATGATGATCCCACCTCGATCACCTCAAAGAGGAGGCGGAAGCGGGATTACTCCACTCCCCCCAGACCCATGGTTACTCGGGCTTCTTCAAAGGTGGTTAAGCTGAAAGTCAAGATTAATAACCGGGATCAGCCTCTTTCCCTGGAACAAAAGAAACTTAGGGAGAAGTTTCTGACACTCCTCAAGCTCAATGAGGATTATGAGTCAGGATTGGATGACTTTGACTCCGGTTTTGATGATGTGACCTCTGGATATGGTGTAGATGGTGACCCTTATGGTGTGGCTTATGTTTCGGATTTTGGTGGCGACGTTGACTGATCTGTTTTCCTTCCCTTCTTTGTTCTCCTTTTGATTTTTCTTTTTTTGGGTCTTTGGGTTGGGTTTTTAAAGGGTTTTTGGGTGTGGGTCATTTGACCCCTCCCCTCCCTTGTCTTTTGTGTATTTTAATTATAAATTGGGGGGGGGAACAGCCTGACCCTCGAATCTTCCTTGCCCTAATAAACCATAATAAACCCTAAAAATAACTACTAAACCCTAATAAAAACTAATAAACCCTAATAAAACCATAATAAAACCCTAAAAATACCTTCTCAACCCTAATAATCCTTGACATGCCATAATAAAACCTAATAAAACCCAACTAAACCCCAATAAACAAAAAAACGAAAACAAACCATTAAAAATCCCTTGAAACCCTAATAAACCATAATAAGTTTTAATAAAACCTAATAAACCATAAAAAATAATCACAAACACTAAAAACACGCTAATAAAACCTAAAAAGTCCTAACAACCCTCATATATATTAACAAAATCCAAAAAACACTCATATACCCTAATAAAAATACTAACAAACCCTAGTAAACCCTAAAAATCCCTAACAAACCCTAATAAACACTACTCAACCTTAATAAACCCTAATAAAACCCTAAATATATCAACTCAACCCTAATAAAACCTTAAAAATAACTACTCAACCTTAATAAACCTTAACCCACGATAATAAACCATAATAAACCCCACTAAACCCTAAACATTGCAAATATACCATTAAAAAGCCCTAAAACCCCTAATGAATGCTAATAAAACCTAACAAAGATTAAAAGCACTAGTAAACCCTAATAAACACTACTAAACCCTAAAAAACCATAATATAACCTCTTAAAAATAAATAAATAATAATGAACGATAATAAACCCAAATAAATCCTAAACATACCCAAATTTACCAATATATACCATAATATATGTAACGCCCCGACCCCAGTTTCCCAGAGTCGGTGCATTATTACATAATATTGGCATGATCACAAAAGATCATGTCTCGAAAGTCCGATTAGTTTAGTAGTCTTAGAAACACTAGATTTATTCATAAGTCTTACATTACATCATAAAGTGAAAACTACAACAAAATCTTGTCTTCATATCCCCTCCTACTATCATTGTAGGTCATTCAAAAAATACTTCTTCACATTCTGGAAAAAATAAAACATTGAAAGGGGTGAGCTCAGATGCTCAGTAAGGATAACAATATAGCGGAAACTTTCATAAATAAGCATAAACATTTAAGGCAATATATAAATAAAACAAAATTCTTTTAAATATCAACTACAACATAATATGGAAAAGATAAAATTAAATAATTCCACTTACTTATTCACATGGATATTCTACTAGTCGAATAATCACATGCAATATCAATTACCACTTTCATAATGATGGAATACATAATGCCAGACTATCATAACAACATAGTCAAGGCCTTGTGCCAAGACTACAAATAAGATTTTGTCAAGGACTTGTGCCAAGACACTAGTTTGTCTCATGAGACCTACTGATGCATCGAGGGGCTATAGCGGGCTCCACCCGTCACTTATTAAGTCCAATGCATTCCTCATATGAATAGGTTTAAACATAACATAAACATTCGTATTAAAACTAGAATATGAAATGTCAATACTTTCTCCATAAACCATGAATGGTATAAAATAAAACATCCATAGTCAAACATATCACAAAACCTTCAATACAATATGGAAGTTTTGTATCATAATAAATCAACTTCAAATAAACTTAAAATCCATCAAAGGATGTTGACATAGATGAAATCAAAAATATTTGAGAAAAATATATCTTTTATTAAATCATTTAAAAGTCATATAATTATAAAAGAGACATTTACTTTGAAAATATTCTTATAATATTTTAAGGAAAGCTTCGACGATTTTATAATGGTGGAAAATAGACGCACACGCCGTATAAGTTAAAATAACATTCTTACCTTAATTCTGTCGAAAAGGATAAAAGGACCTTGTTTGGAAAACGATGGAAAGATTCCTTTATAAAATTCTTATAAAACGTAAAACAAGGTTATAAATGACTTTAAACCATAGTTAGTAAAATATTTAGAATTATTTGAAATACATTTTTAAGAAACATGGATGTGGATGATAAAGAGTTCCTAGAAGATAATTACGTATAAACATCTCAGATAATGAAGAGATTGTGAAATAAACCCTTACCTTGTACTTTTCCTTGGTTGAGGGTAGGTTAACCTCTTTTATAATAGTTAAATCATTTTTATTAAATTATACAAGAATCATATACATTAATATGATATCATATATTATCTTTTTACATTGCTTTGTTAATAATATAATAGTATTATCGTCGTTTCGGGTGTTAACTTACTCATTTCCTTTTATATGTTTTGTTACATAAGTCATGTTTGTTATGGATAGGTTGTATATTAATCATATACAGAATGATATCAAGTCCTTAAATATTATATTTAATCATCAAATGATAATTATACTTGCATGGATACGATGGGGAATGAATCTCATCGCGTTCATGGAGACGGTAGTCCGTACGTACGCACAAGCGACGATATCATTCTTTTGATATTAAAATAATATATAATTGGATGGTATATCATATATATAGAATAATAATCATGTTATATTTATTATTTACATCAATTACACATCATTATAATACCCATCAAAATAATAATGTTTTGAATAACTATTACACCACGACGTGGAGACGGTAAACTGTACGTATGCACGTATGGTGACATGTCATTCAAAGGATGGATAGAAAATAGAATATTGTTGTACCATATTTATAATAACATCACAGTATATAGAATATACCGGAGTTATTATTTTATAATGGAAATAACAAAGAATGAATATATTGAAGAAGAAAGGAACTTGAAAGAGGGTTGTGAAAACATTACCTCTTCTTTGGGTTCTTCCTTTTGATTTGATCAAATAGGATTTATAGGATGGATTTATGATCAATATAAGGCCTCTAGGTTGAAGTGAGTGAAGTTGAGAGAATATTTGGTCAGGGGTTGGCCGAGCCAAAAGGCTATGAATGTGTGAATTAGTGAGAAGGGGGAGTGCCCTTTTATAAGAGGGGTGAGGGGCATCTTCAGAAAAGCTCGAAATATTATTTTATAATTAATTCATATTCAGTTTATAATGGCTCAAAAGTGGATTATATAAAGTTTAATGTGGGGATAGGTCTAAAACCACTCAACCAATATGTTTTACATAGGTTTGGGTCACTTTATTATCCTTATCTTTTAGTTTTAACTCTTAGATAATTAGTTTGACATTTACCATGTCTCTTTGTATTTTTATATTATATGGTTAATAAACATACTATAAACTTCCAAGAGACCCCCAAGTGGTCCATTAATAATAAAAATATCATTAAATAAGTCCATTGGTCGAACATCAGATTTTTAGGAATAGAATAGCAATTAATAATATAATATTTGTTTTAAAAACTCCTTTATGTCAATTTTGAAACTATTTAATAATTGATTTTTGTTAAAGTCTTAAATAATTTATTAATTCGAACCATATTCATTTAAGAAATCCTAACATGTCATATTAACCAATAAATTTTTTTTATGTCATCAAAACCTTCAAATTATATTTATTTTAACATTTATAATACTAATTATTTGATTCATTCATTAATAAGGAAAATACTGCATCATTATTGTGTCATAAATAAATTTAATTATTCAATGTATAAAATTTATATATAAAATACCATTATGTAGGAAATATTTTTATATTTATAATTAATATTTATAGTCGAAATTATAACATTTATAACCCTGTGTAAAAATTGTTTTTCTAAAAGATATATGCTTATGTCATTTTTGTATTTACATTAACATAATTAATATAAAGTGTCTTTATCACTTACAAGTGGATCCATGGGGTCCCAAAATCGATCCAAAGATGACCATGGTTGTACATGTAACAACAAATAGGGATATAACACGTTTAGGGTAATTTATTATTATTATAATATTATTTTTTACCCTTATTTACCGGATTTATCCAATAACCATGGTAAATAAAATATTTACAGAAGTAATTATTCAAAATGTCTAAAAATAAAAGACACCTATTTAAAAAAATTGTACCTCCTGATTATAAATATGGAATCAATTTTACTAAATTCAAAACACAGATGTTGTAGAAATTAATTTAAAATTAATTCCTATTGTTAAAACAAAAAACGTGTTTTTAAGAGATAATAACTATCAAAAGATTGACAATTTCTTATGTCCAGTTTAAATGTGAAATTATGTCCAATGACTAAAATTGGATTAAATGGTAAAAATATAATCTAATTATACTCTAAAATAACTCAAATTCATAGTTTACCACAATTAATTATTTCGATTAAAAAAGTTGTTTTTAATTAAAATTTAGTAATTTTCACTATTTATCAAAATATGAAAGTTATCCAAAAAGTACCAAAAATTCACCCTAAGATAATTTCGATATTCCGAATACAAAAATTAATTCCATTTTTAAAGATAAAATGTATAAAATTTTAAAAAGTGGGTATTACTATTCATAACGGCTTGTTTGATTGGTTGTGGTGTGTGTTAGAACTCGAAATTACGTACACCACACGCTATTGTATTCTTCAAAACGAAGCGTACTGTAGAAGATTGGGGTGTTAAATTCTCTCCTATTTCAAATAATTTCTTCCTTGAAATTTCTAGAATACATATGAATGAAAATACTCAGATGGTTTTTCATCATAAGTACCTCGAGTTCCCATGTTACCTCTTCTATCTTATGGTTTCTCCATAGAACTTTTACCAGATGAGTCGTATGATTTCTCAGCACTTGTTCTCTTATATCAAGGATCTGGATAGACTCTTTTCAATAAGACAGATCGGGTTCCTGTTCTAATTCTTCATAGGTGAGTACATGCATTGGGTCAGGCATGTATTTTCTCAACAGTGATACGTGGAACACATCGTGAATTTTGGAGAGACTTGGCGGCATTGCCAAACGGTAATCTACAACCCTAATTCGTTCTAAAAATTCAAATGGTCCAATATACCTGGGACTCAATTTTCCCTTCTTACTGAAATGTATAACAACCTTCCATAGATATACCTTCAAGAAAACATGATCTCCGACCTGAAAATCCAAATCATTCCTTCAGTTGTCAACATAGCTCTTATCCCAACTTTGAGATTCTTGGATGTGGTTTTGGATTACCTTCACCTTTTCCATCGTTTCCTCCAAAAGTTCTGGTCTTATGAGTTTTCTTTCACTAACATCATCCCAACAGGTTGGTGTGAACCCTCTCTTTTCGTATAATGCTTCATATGGTGCCATCCAAATACTTTAATGGAAGTTATTGTTATAGGAAAATTCTACCAGAGGTAAATATTGATCCCACATACCCTAAAAGTAAAGTGAGCATGATCTCAACATGTCTTATAAGGTTTGAATAGTCCGTTCTGATTGTCCATCTGTTTGATGGTGGTAGGCAGTGATCAAACGAAGTTCAATATCCAAGGCCTTCTGAAGACTCTTCTATAATCTTGAAGTAAAATAGGGGATCACGATCAGAAACCATTGATAGGGGTACTCCATGAAGTCTCACAACTTCATTAATATATAGTCTTTCTAGACGTTCAAGTGGTAAACCTTCCCATATAGCAAGAAAATGTGATGACTTGGTAAGAATATCAACAATGACCCATATTGCATCGTTCCTTCTAGGATTCTTTGGTAGTCCCATGAAAAAGTCCATCGTGATATTATCCCATTGCCACTCAGGTATGGGAAGAGGTTTCATGACTCCTCCAAGATGTTGCCTTCCAGCTTTCACTTGTTGGAAAACCATAGATCTTGACACTAAATCAGCAATCTCCCTCTTCATGTTGTCCCAAAAAATATGTTCCTATAAATTTATATATATTTTGGTGCTCCCATGGTGTATAGAGAAATTTGAACTATGAGCATCATCCAATTATTCTCTTTTTAGATCAGGTATATCGGGAACACAAAGCCTCTTCACAAATTTCAAAATTCCATCTTCATACACAAAGTCACTCAATCTCCCATCATTCACAGCTTTAATTTTCTTTTGAAACTCTTCATCATCGGTCTAAGAACTCTTTATCCTTTCTAGTAAAGATGGTTTGGAAACTATTTGAAAAGGTATTGATGTTTCACCTTCTATGGTAATTCCCATATCAATATTTACTAGATCTATGAAAATAGGATCCCTTTCAACTCTCATTTTGTTCAAAACTCCATGATCCTTAAAACACAAAGCATCTACTACCTTATTTGACTTCCCCCGGTGGTAGTGTATCATGAAATCATAATCCTAGAGTAGTTCAAGCCATCTCCTTTGCCTCATGTTGAGTTCTTTCTGTGAGAAAATGTACTTCAAACTCTTGTGATTGGTATATATCTCACATTTTTCACCATAGAGGTAGTGTCTCCAAATCATCAAAGAAAAGATTACAGCTTCTAATTCATGATCATGAGTAGGATAGTTTTTATCATGAATTTTCAGCTATCGTGATGTGTAGGCAATAACTCTATCATTCTGCATAAAGACACAACCAGGTCCTTTCTTTGATACATCACTATAAATAAAAAACCCATCATTCCCTGATGGTAGAGTCAATATAGGAGCATTGGCAAATATTTTCTTTATTTCTTCAAAACATTCTTCACACTCTTTTTTCCAAACAAATTTAACCCCTTTTCGTGTGAGCTTTGTTAATGGATTATCCAATCGGGCAAAATTCTGGACGAAACGTCGATAATAACCTGCTAAACCAAAAACAAATGTGTACCTCAGTTATACTCGTTGGTGTTGGCCATTATTGTATTTCTCTTGTCTTAGAAGGATCAATAGAGATTCCATCTTTAGAGATAATATGGACAAGAAAAGAAATCTCCTGAAGCCAGAATTCACACATGCTAAAATTCCCATATAATTCATGTCTTCTCAGAGTCTTCAGGATAATGCACAATTGATTTTCATGATCTTCATTGATTTTGGAATATACCAAGATATCATCAATAAATACCACAAAAAAATCATCGAGATATTCCTTGAAAACACTATTCATTAGATCCATGAATACAGAGGATGCATTAGTCAATCCAAAAGGCATTATTGTAAACTCGTAATTCCCATACCTAGTTCAAAATGCTGTCTTCGGAATGTCTTCCTTCTTCACACACAACTGATGGTATCCAGATTGAAGGTCAATCTTTGAAAATTATTGTGCTCAATGCAGTTGGTCAAATAAATCATCAATGTGAGGTAGGGGATACGTGTTCTTTATTTTTATAGATTTAATTTCCCTATAGTCGATACATAACCTCATAGACCCATCTTTCTTTTTAACAAAAATGATAGGGGCTCCCCATGGATAAACACTAGGGAGAATAAATCACTTATTACTCAATTCCTCTAGTTGTTTCTTTATTTCCACTAATTCCACAGTGTTCATTCTATAAGGGGTCATCGATATGGTCCTTGAACCCAGAATTAAATCAATGGAAAACTCAAGTTCTCATTCTGGAGGATGTCCAGGTAAATATTCTGGAAACACATCTACATATTATTTCACAATAGGTACATCCTCTATTTGGACATTCCTTTCCTTACCCACAGTTATTTCATTCTCGTCCTCCCCAATAATTGAATATAGTTGAACTACTGGGGGTGGAGCTAGGTAAGAATTAGGTGGTGACTATTCTGCTCTAAAGATAAGGTGTTCTTTATCGACATCATCAAAAATTGTAACCTCCTTCTTCTTACAATAATGTTTCACATCATGGTATGAAAGCCAATCCATAACGAGGATTATATAAAATTCAATCATGGGTATGGCGATGAGACCAATAGATAAAGAACATTTATAGGCCCAAATGGGAACGGATCCACAGAACTTTGTAGCAATGATACTCCCCTTAAGAGTTTTAACTAAAAACTCCCTTGTTAAATAAAATTGGTAATATCTAATTTTCATAGCAAACTGGGAAGATATGAAACAATGTGATGATGCAGAATCAAATAAATCATTGGATAAACTTGAGGAAAACATTAAATTACCTGCCAACACGTATTTTGGAGCTTCAACCTCAGAAGTAGTGATAGCATAATCTTGACCTTGATCCCATGGCCTTTTCTGAGGTAAGTTCCCCTGACGCTTAATACATTCATTTGCATAATGCCCCATTTCTCTACAATTATTTCATTCCACATTGATAGAATATTTCTTTCCCTTGCAATCATGAGCTTGGTGGCCTTTTTAACCACACTTGTAACAGACTCCCCTTCCCTTCAAGCAAGTACCAGGGTGTTTCTTCTGACATTTACTGTAGGATGGATAATCAAATTTTACCTTATTCCCTTTATTTCCATTTCAAGAGTGATCAACAAATATCTTATTCTCTTGCTTTGCTTTAAAGTTGTAAGACTTAGAGAATTTTTTTTATCTTGATAGCACATGAGACAATATCTTCGTACGAGGAGAAGGATTGGGAGACTAATGCTTGACGGGAGAAACAATTTCAACCCATCAAAGAAACGATAAATATTACTTCTTGGGTTACGTATATAATCTGCAGCATACCTCACTTATCTTGTAATGTTAGCCTCATACTTTGCGACATTCTCATCCTCCTTTTGTCTCAGACTCAGAAATTGCATTTCCATATCTGGTCAACGGTCATGAGGAGAGTATTTTTTTCTAATAAAAGATCTTTGAACTCCCTCCATTCCATATTTGATACTTCATCATCTTCCATTGTTTTTTGAATCAATGACCACTATTGGTTAGCATCTCCAGTGAGACGGTAAACCCCCATGATAACTTTTTCCCTTTCACTACTCCCCAAGGTATGGAATATTTTCTTTATGGAATTTATCCATTGCTCAGCTACTAATGGATTTTTACTCCCATTGAATGTTGGTGGATGTTGCCTCATGAAGCGATCTAACATTGATCCTCCACGCTGCAGATCAGGGTGCTCTATACGGGTAAGGTTATTATTCATAACCAGAGTGAGTTGTCCCAATATGGTTATTAGCTAATCAGCACTAGTTTAATCACTAGCTCCACTATAATTATATTGAGCAGGAGGGAAATCCCTACATGGATTGTGTGCATTGATACGGTTTCCATTTATTCCACTAGGTTCCATTTCTAAACAATGGCATACACTAGATTTGTTTATGAATCGCAATACATAAATCCAAACTTGTAAAACACTTAACATAAATTGAAAAGTTTATAGATATAATCCATAATCAAAAAAATATTTTCTTTGAGGAATTATATACTCATAAACCCTTCATAATGGGTTTTAATGAAAATTAGAATTATCCTAAGCATATCCCCTAGGAGTGTCATAACCAAGAGTGCAGCAAGGCCCATTGTCGTGCACTAGTTCTCGTTCCAGTCCGGCTCAAAGTGGTGCTTTCGGGTTTTATCCCTAGGTACATCTGTGCTAGAGCCACCTCTACCTACTCATATCCAGATAGGGATGTATTTCCCAGAAAACTCAAAAAATCTCTACAATACAAAAATTCTAGGATATTCTTCTATACTAATCCTCAAAGTCCATCTTAGGTCTATGTGCTCTAATCAGAGTTTATCTAAATCTTGATTTCAAGGTTTGTACTAAAATTTCTCTGATACCAACTATAACGCCCTGACCCCAGTTACCCTGAGTCGATGTATTATTACATTATATTGGCATGATCACAAAAGATCACGTCTCTAAAGACTGATTAGTTTAGTAGCCTTAGAAAAACTATATATATTCATAAGTCTTACATTACATAATATAGTGAAAACTACTACAACATCTTGTCTTAATATCCCCTCATACTATCCCAGAAGGTCATTCATAAAATAATTCTTCACATCCTGGAAAAAATAAAACATTGAAAGGGGTGAGCTCAGATGCTCAGTAAGGATAACAATATAGTGAAAACTTTCATAAATAAGCATAAAAATTTAAGGCAATGTACCACTAAAACAAAAGACTTTTATACTTGAACTTCAGAATAATATGGCAGAGATAAAATGAAATAATTCCATTTACATATTCACATGGCTATTCTACTAGTCGAATAATCACATGCAATATCCATAACCACTTTCATAATGATGGAATGCATAATCCCAGACTATCATAACCACATATTCAAGGCCTTGTTCCAAGAACACAAAAAAGATTTTGTCAAGGCCTTGTGCCAAGATAGTAGTTTTTCACATGAGACCTACTAATGCATCGAGGAGCTATAGCGGGCTCCACCTGTCACTTATTATTTCCAATACATTCCTCATATGAACAGGTTTAAACATAACATAAACATTCGTATTAAAACTAGCATACAAAATGTCAAAACTTTCTCCATAAACCATGAATGGTATAAAAATAACACATATACATTCAAACATATCACAAAACCTTCAATACAATATGGAAGTTTTGTATCATAATAAATCAACTTCAAATAGGCATAAAATCCATTAAAGGATGTTGACATAGATGAAATCAAAACTATTTGAGAGAAATATCTCTTTTTTTTAATCATTTAAAAGTCACATAATTATAAAAGAAAACATTTACTTTTAAAATATTCTTATAAGCTTGTAAGGGAAGCTTCAAAGATTTTATAACAGCAGAAAATAGCCGCACACACCGTATAAGTTAAAAAAACATTCTTACCTTAATTCTCTCGAAAAGGATAAAAGGACCTTGTTTGGAAAAAGATGGAAAGATTCCTTCATAAAAATCTTATAAAAAGTCAAAAAAGGGTATAAATTATTTTAACCCATAGTTTTTAAAATAGTAAGAATGATTTTAAAAACATTTTTAAGAAACATGGATGTGGATGATAAAGTGGTCCTAATAGATAATTACGTATAAACAACCTCGGATAATAAAGAGATTGTGAAATAAACCCTTATCTTGTAATTTTCTTTGGTTGGGGGTAGGTTAACCTCTTGTATATTAGTTATATAATTTTTATTTAATTATACAAGAATAATATACATTAATAGGATATCATATATGTTCTTTTATCATTTCTTTGATAATAATATCTTAGTATTATCATCGTTTCAGGTGTTAACTTACTCATTTTATTTTATATGTTTTGTTATATAAGTCATGTTTTTTATGGATAGTTTTTATCTTATTCATATTCAGAATGATATCAAGTCCTTAAATATTATTTTTAATCATCATATGAGAATTATACTTGCATGGATACGATGGGGAATTAATCTCATCGCGTTCGTGGAGACGGTAGTCCATACGTACACACGGGCGACAATATCATTATTTTGATATTAAAATAATATATAATTGGATGGTATATCATATATACAAAATAATTATCATGATATATTTATTATTTACATCAATTACACTTCATTATTATACCCATCAAAATAATAATGTTTTGAATAACAATTACACCACACCGCAGAGACGGTAAGCCGTACGTACGCATGTATGGTGACATGTCATTCAAAGGATGGATAGAATAATGAATATGGTTGTACCATATTTATAATAACATCATAGTATATAGAATATACTAGATTTGTTATTTTATAATGTAAATAACAAATAAAGAAGAAGCAGAAGATGAAAGGAACTTGAAAGAGGGTGGTGAAAGCATTACCTCTTCCTCGGGTTATTCCTTTTGATTTGATCAAAAGGGCTCATTAGGTTTGATTTATGATCAAACTAAGTCCTCTAGGTTTATGTGAGGGAAGTTGAGAGAATATTTTTTTAGGGTTTTTCTGAGCCAAAAGACTTTGAATGTGTGAATTAGTGAGAAGGGGGAGTTCCCTTTTATAAGAGGGGTGAGTGGAACCTTCGGAAAAGCTAGAAATATTATTTTATAATAAATTCATATTCAGTTTCTAATGGATACAAAGTTGATTATTTAAAGTTTATGGTGGGGATAGATCGAAAACCACTCAACCAATAGGTTTTAGACAGGTTGGGGTCACTTTATTAACCGTATATTTTAGTTTTAACTATTAGTTAATTAGTTTAACATTAACCATGTCTCTTTGTATTTTTATATTATATGGTTAATAAACTTACTATAAACTTCCATGAGACCCCTAAGTGGTCCATTAATAATACACCTATAATTATATAAGTCTTTTTTTCGAGCCATAGATTTTTAGGTATAGAATATCAATTAATAAGATAATATTTGTTTTAAAACCCCCTTTATGTCAATTTTGAAACTATTTAATAATTGATTTTTGTTAAAGTCTTAAAAACATAATTAATTCGAACAAAATTAATTTAAGAAATTATCACATGTAATATTAACCAATAAAATTTTTTAATGTCATCAAAACATTCAAATTATATTTATTTTAACATTTATAATACTAATTATTTGATTCTTTCATTAATAAGGAAAATACTGCATCATTATTTTGTCATAAATAAATTTAATTATTCAATGTCTAAAAATTATAAATAAAATACCATTATGTAGGAAATATTTTTAGATTTATAATTAATATTTATGGTCGAAAATATAACTTATATAGCCCTATTTAAAAATTGATTTTCTAAAAAATATATGCTTATGTCATTTTTGTATTTACTTTTACTTAATTTATATATAGTGTCTTTATCACTTACAAGTGCATCCATGGGGTCCCAAAATTGACCCAAAGATTCCCATGGTCGGAAAAGTATCAAAAGATAGAGTTAGGACATGTTTTAAGGTAATTTATTATTATTATAATATTATTTGTTTACCCTTATTTACCGGATTTACCCTTTCACCGTGGTAAATAAAATATTTACCGAAGTAATTATTGAAAATGTATAAAAATAAAAGTTACCTATTTTCATAATTTGGACCTCATGATTATAAATATGGAATCAATTTTTCTAAATTCAAAACACGGATGTAGCAGAAATTAATTTAAAATTAATTCCCGTTGTTAAAACAAAAAGCGTGTTTTTAAGAGATAATTACTATCAAAAGATTGGCACTTGCTTATGTCCAGTTTAAATGTGAAATTATGTCAAATGACCAACATTGGATTAAATGGTAAAACTTTAATCTAATTATACTCTAAAATCACTCAAATTCATAACTTATCACAATTAATTATTTCGATTAAAAAAGTTGTTTTTAATTAAAATTTAGTAATTTTCACTATTCATCAAAATATGAAAGTTATCCAAAAAGTTACAAAAATTCACCCTAAGATAATTTCGATATTCTGAATCCAAAAATGAATTCCATTTTGAAAGATAAAATGTATAAAATTTCAAAAGTTAGATATTACTATTCATAACGGCTAGTTTGATTGGTTGTGGTGTGTGTTAGAACACGAAGTTGCGTACAACACATGCCACTGTATTATTCAAAGAGAAGAGTACCGTGGAAGCATGGGGTGTTACAATATACCCTAATAAACCCAACTCAATTCTAATAAAACCCTAAAAATACCTAATAAACCCTAATAAACCTTAACACACCATAGTAAACCTTAATAAAATCCTAATAACCCCCACCAAACACTAAAAACGCTAAAATACCATAAAAACCCAAAAACCCTAAAAACCCATAATAAATGTTAATAACACCCAAAAATTATAAAAAATGCTAGTAAAACCTAAAAATACCTCTAATAATAATAATAATAGTAAAAATTCATGTGCATATGCATGTGCATTTTCATGAGATGATGATGATGATAATAATAATAATAATAACAGTAATAATAAGTTATAATTGTTTGAAAAAACAACAGACATGACAAAAGTGCTAGAAATGGTGTCTCGAAAAACCTAACAAATCACAGAGTCATTAAAAAAGGCATAACATCTTTTTCAGGTGTCTATTTCCACTCCATAAATAGTCAAACTAAATCTCATGGAATAAAATATGAAAAACATAGGTGCTGGAGGCCGAACAAACACACAGATCAGAAGTTATGGCTGTTTTAAGAAACATTTTACAGGGATCCGGACACGGAAATGGAGTGTTGGAGGCCTTCTGATGAGATTTTAGGATTTTGGGGTCCCAAAAATAACTTGACCATTGATAAAGTTATCCTTCTGTGTATATCTCTTCGCTTCCTTCGATTCGATATGTGGTAGAGCTCAAATGGACAACCGGAGTGAAAGTTATGGTCGTTTGAAGTTGGACTTTTTTGGAGTGGTATAACTAATATATCATCTCTTTCTTTGATATTCTCATAGTTTTGATTAGATTTTGTCATCACTCATCTCACGAGCGTTGATTTTACAAGTCATAGCGCTCAAATGGACACCCGAAGGAGAGGTTATGCCTATTTTAGTGAGTTGTGGGTTTCTTAGGTTTTTAGGCGCTAGGAGGGTTGCTCAATTTAAAACGACAATAACTTCTATTACATGTATTCATTTTGGCTCTACCAAATATCAAATCTAAAATTGTGAAAATATACACACTCTGGTAACCACTGGAACCCTTTATGACATTCTTCAACCCCCAAAAGACCCAAAATCCCTTTGGATGGTCAAAAGATTGGCTTATGGTGTCGGTTTTTCAATAACGTCTTCTATGGGTGTCCGTTTTGCCTCAATCAAATATCAAATTAAAGCTTAAGACTAGACCTACACTCCTATAACCACTAAATAACCTTATCACATTTTTGACGGCCCAAAAAGGTACTTAAACCATCCAAAATACCATAACATCTACTCCGGGAGTCCGTTTTGCCTCTACCATATATGAAATCGAAGATTTTGACTAGATATACACATCTGTGACCAATATGAAAAACTTATTACATTCTTAAAGACCCAAAAGGTCCTTAAGTCATTCAAATGACCAAAACATCTTCTCTGGGTGTCCGTTTCACCACTACCACATATCAAATTGAAGCTTGCAACTAGCTCTACACATCTGTGACAACCCTGGGCAACTAAATAACTTAAAAACCCATGAATAACCCCATAAACACTAAAAAACATTAAAAACCACTCTAAACCCAAAAAAACCCTAAAAACACTAAAAACCCATAAAATACCCTAAAAACCCTAACAAACCCTAACAAACCCCAAAAACCCCTAAAAACATAACAAACCATAAAAACCCTAACAAACCCTAATAATCCCTAACAAACCCCAAGAAGCACTAAGAAACCCTAATAAATAAAAAACCTAAAGAAACCCTAAAACCCCCTATGACACCCTAAGAAACCCTTACATAACCCTAAAAACCCTAACAAAACCCTATGCAAACCAAGGAAACACTAACACACCCTTAGAAACCCTAACACAACCTTAGAAACCCTAACTCACCATTAGAAACCCTTGCACACCCTTAGAAAGCCCAAAGAACCCATAGAAACCTTAACACAACCTTAGAAACCCTTAGAAACCATAACACAACCTTAGAAACCCTAACCCGCCCATAAAAACCCTAACCCACCCTTAGAAGCCCCAACACACCCTTAGAAACCCTAACAAACCCTTAGACACCCTAAATCACTCTAATAAGAAATAATAAATCCTAAAAAACCCTACCAACCAATAATAAACCATAATAAACCATAATAAACCTTAATAAACCCTAAATCCCACTACTAAACCCAAATAAACACTAATAAATTGTAATAAACCCTAAAAGCTTATTAGACCCCAATAAAAGCTACAAAATACCTAAAAACCCAAATATACAACAAAAATGCTATTAAACCATTCAAAATGATAATATTCACTAAAAAATCATAACAAACCTACAAAACCTGACAAAACCCTAGAAAACCATAAAAACCCAAAAAAATCAAAAAATGCTAAAAAACCATAAAAACCCTAAAAACCATAAAAAATCCGAAAAAACCCTAAAAACCCCTAAAAACCATAAAACCCCTAAAAACTGAAAAAACAAGAGAAACCGAAAATAAACCTAAAAAACCAAAAAAAACCTCAAATAACCCTAAAAAATCTAAATACCACTAAAAATGCTAAAACCCTAAATAGCCAAAAAAATGTCTAACAAAACCCTAACCAACTCTATGAAACCCTTAAAACCCGTAAAACCCCCTAGAAAACCCTATAAACCTAAAAAAACCTTAATACACCCTAAAGAATCCTAAAAACCCTGAAGAACCATAAAGAACCACTAAAGCTGCTAACAAAGCTTCATAAATCCTATCAATTGCTACAAAACCCCGAAAAATGCTTCAAAACCCAAAAAATGCAACAAAACCCCCAAAAATGCTAAAATAACCCTAAAAAATCCTAAAAAATCCAAACACACCCATAAAACTAAAAAAACGCATAAAACCCCAATCAACTCAAACAAACCGTAACAAACCCTAAAAATCCTAAACAAACCTAACAAACCCTAACAACCACTAATAACCCCTAAGAACCACTAATAATTCCTAATAACCCACTATTATACCCAAAAAACCCTAATAAACACTAATAAATTGTAATAACCTTTAATAAACCCCAACAAACTCTATAAGAACCTAATAAATTCTACAAAAGCCCTAAAACCCCTAATATAAAATAAAAAACACTATTAAACCTTAATAAACCCTATTAATCACTAAAAACCCTAACAAACCCGACAAAACGCTACAAAAATCTCCAAATAACATCCTACAAAACCCTAAAACCCACTAATAAACCCTAAAAACACTAATAACCCCAAAATAAATCGTAACAAACCCTAACTGAATTGAAAGATCATTTTTATTTGATTTTTGAAGCAGACGCTTTAAGGGAGAGCGGTAACCAGCGGGATACAAAATCACAACATGCCGCATTCAAAATTAAAAATTAAAAATTAAAAATTCAAAAAGAAACTGGTGATACACATAACCCAAGATGATCAGATATCTCACCAGTCGCCAACCAATCACGCCTTAGAGCATTATCACCATGCCGTAAGACAAAATCCTATCATCTGTAACCAACATCTTCACTGGAACAGTGGTCGTCACCATCCATTCACCAACGTCGACGTAGCCAACCAGAAACGGAGACCATCGAGAACCATCGAACCGTTGTAGAACATCCTCAACTTATCTTCGTCGTACTTCCATCACAGAAACCAGAAACAAACAAATCCAAAGAAACCAAAAACAAAATTTTCACCCAGAAAACCAACACCGTCGTCGTCGTCACTGACCAAACATCAACAATCACCGGATACTGATAGAGTCCATTGTACCGAAATGAAACAATATCACCATACACCGTCAACGCCGTCGAGCGAGGATCAAGTCTCCTGGAACTCCGAAATCCCCTCGAACAACACCTCCCAAAGCTCCTATGGAAACCATCTCGCCAGACCGACCCGGGGAGGAGAGACGGTACACGAAGCCAGGGCAGAGTAAGAGGAGAAAGAAGCATACAGGGATTCAAGAGCATCGGCGAAAACCGCAACTATGCAAAGTGCCTTCACCCGCACTACGACCAAGAAATCACAAACACAATCACGAAAAATCAGCAACAACGAGCCTTCACCCACACCGCACCATCCAAAAACCCCAACAGAAACAGATCTGCACCTCAAAATCATCATAGAAGGATGAAGAATAAAACGGGATTGAAACCCTAGACGAACCCAAAATTGAAACCCATGGAAGAGAAGGTGAAAGGGAAAATCGAACAAGGAGCCAGGGATGAATCCTAAACCAAAAAGCCTTTAAGCGCGAGGGAATGAAACCCTAGGAAAAGGAAAGAAAAAATGGAAGTTGAGAAGCCGCACCAAAGAGAACATCAGGGGATGGGACCCTAGGAAGAAAGGAGAAGATCTCTCCAGGGAGCTTGCCGGGAGATAAGCGGTTGGAATAACACTCCGCGCCGGGGGAGTAAGCCGAGGAAGGAGAAGAAGAGCGTGCTTGGGAGAGCGCTCCGGGAGAGAACGGGGCCATCATTACAAGTTAACAAACCCTAACAACCCCAAATAAATCGTAACAAATCCTAACAATGCCATATAAATCGTAAAAAACTGAAACAAACCATAACAAACACCTAATAAACCCTAAAAAATCATAATAAACCCTAATAAATTGTAATAAAACCAAATACATGTTAATAATCCCTAATAAATAAAATAAACCCTAATAAATCCTAAATAACCCTATAAAAGGTAGATAAACACTAGAAAAAGCTATTAATTCCTACACAATCCCAATAAATCCCTAATACACAATAAAAATGCTAATAAACTATAACAAATCTTAAAGAACATTAATAAACCCTAAAGAATACTAATAAACCCTAAAGAACCATATTAAACTCTAAAGAACACTAAAAAACCCAAAAGAACCCAAAAAATGCTAAAACACATTATATAAACCATAAAGACAGCTACAATACCCAAACAAACCGTAAAACAAACTAAAAACCCTAACAACACCTATCAATCCAAAAAAAACAAATACACCCATTAAACCTTCCCAAAAACCATTAAAAAGCCATCAGATTCCATAAAAAATCATAAACACCCGTTAAAACCCTAAAAACACTATAAACCATAAACAACCATAAAAACCCTAAAAAAATCATCAAATAGATACATAAATCCTAAAAACGTTACAGAAACCCTAAAAAATACATCAAAATAACTAAAAACACAACATAAACCAAAAACGCATCATAAACCCTAAAAACACTACATAAACCCTAGAACTGTAACATAAACCCTAAAAAACACAACATAAAACCTAATAAACGCAACCTAAACATTAACAAAATGCTACATAAAACCTAAAAACACAATATAAACCCTAAAAATAGTCAATGAACCCTAAAAACGTAAAATAAAACTTAAATAACTGCAACATAAAGGCTACATCAACCCAAAAAACGCTATAGAAACCTAGAAAATGCAACATAAACCCTAAAAAATGCTATATAGAACCTAAACCCTAAACAGGTTACATAAAACCTAAAAACATTACAAAAATACTAAAAATGATGCATAAAATCTAAAACCGCTAACTATACCCTAAAACGCTACATAAACACTAAAAATGTTACATAAAATCTAACAACGCTACATAAACCCTAAAAAATGCTACAAAAACCCTAAATACACTTTAAAACCCTCAAAAATATTAAACCCTGATATACCATAATATAAAAAATTAAACCTTAATAAACCTTTAATTAACTCTAATAATACCTAAAAACACCTTATAAACCCTAAAATCCTAAGAAACTCTACTCAACCGTAACAAAACCCCAAAATACCAAACAAACCCAAATAAATGATAATAAAAACTAATAAACCCTATACACACATTAAGAAATCATAAACAACCCTAACAAACCCTAATAGACACTAATAAACACTAATAAACCCTAATAAACCCCAAAAAACCTAAAAATCCCTAATAAACCATAAATAAAACCAAATAAACCCTACTCAACCCTAACAAACCTTAACAGACCATAATAACCCCTAATACAACCCTTCAAAACCCTAATAAAGAAAAAAAATGCTAGTATTCCTTAAAAATCCCTAGAAAGCCTGATAAAGTCTAATATAACCTAATAAGACCTAAAAACTCTCAAAAACGATAAAAAAAGGACCAAAAAAAATAAAAACAACCTATATTACTTAAAAAGACCTAAAAACACTAATAGAACCTAATAAAGACAAAAAAGGGCTAATATAACTTCAAAATCCCTAGAAACCCTAATAAACCATAATAAACTCTAATATAAACAAAGAAACCCTAAAACACTCACAAACAAAAAAAACACTCACAATCAATAAAAACACTCAATATTATCTAAAAAGACCTAAGAAACACTAATATAACCTAATAAAACAAAAAAACTAATAAACCCCTAACAAACCCTAATGAACCCAAAAAATCTGTAATAAACCCTAAAAAACAAGAATAAACCCTAATTAAACAGTAATAAAACCCTAAAAATACCTTCTCAACCCAAATAAAACTTAACACACCATAACAAAACCTAATAAAACCCAAATAAACCCCAATAAACAAAAAAAGGCAAACAAACCATTAAAAAGCCCTAGAACCCCTAATAAACCATAATAAATTCAAATAAAATCCAATAAACCATTAAAAATGCTCACAAACTCAAAAAACATGCTAATAAAACCTAAAAAGTCATAACAACCCCTCATATATGTTAATAAAAACTAAAAAACACGCATATACCCTAATAAAAATACTAAAAAACCCTAGTAAACCCTAAAAATCCCTAACAAACCCTAATAAACCGTACTCAACCCTAATAAACCCTAAAAAACCTTCAAGATACCGATTCAACCATAATAAAACCCTAAATATACATACTAAACCCTAATAAACCTTAACACACCATAATAAACCATAATAAACCCCACTAAACCCTAAAAACGCAAATATACCATTAAAATCCCTAAAACCCCTAATAAATGCTAATAAAAACTAACAATGCTTAAAAGCACTAATAAACCCTAATAAACACTACTAAACACTAAAGAACCAAAATATACCCTCTTAAAAATTAGTAAACCATAATGAACAATAATAAACCCTAATAAATCATAAATATACCCAAATATACCATAATATAATACAATAGACCCTAATAAACCAAACTCAATCCTAATAAAACCCTAAAAATACCAAATAAACCTTGACACACCATAATAAACCCTAATAAAATCCTAATAACCCCCACCAAACCCTAAAAATTCTAATATACAATTAAAAAACCCTAAAACCCGAACAAACAATAATAAATGTTAATAACACCTAAAAATCCTAAAAAATGATAGTGAAACCTAAAAATACCTCTAATAATAATTGTAGTAGTAACACACGTGCATGTGAATATGCATGTGCATGGTTTAAATAATAAATCATAACACACCTACATGTGCATATGAATTCACATTTGCATGTGAATGATAATAAATAATAACGCATGTGAATTTCAAGTGTATGTGCATGTGCATGTGAATGATAATAAATAACAAATAATAACGCACATCCAAGTGCATGTGAATGTTATTATGCATGTGCATATGAATGTTCTTGAGCATGTGCATGGTAATAAACAACAAATAATAAAAAAGACCACATGAATGTGCATTTTCATGTGAATGATAATAAATAATGAATAATCACACATGCGATAATAGAATAATGCAAGTGAATTTCATTTTCATGTGCATGGTAATAAATAATATATAATAACACACGTGTATGTGCATTTAAATGTAATGATAAGGATAATGATGCATTCACATGCCTAGTAATAAATAATAATTAACAACGAACGTGCATGTGCATTTGTATTTGATGATACAAACAATAATAATATTAATAATAATAATAATAATAATAATAATAATAATAATAACGCAAGTGCATTACTTGTGAACGCACATAGTAGTAAATAATGAATAATTAATAGTAAATAAGAATGCCCATGCACGTGCATGTGTATATACATTTGAGAATAATATTAATAATACTAATTGTAATACTAATAATAATAATAACACTTGCATGTGCATGGTAATAAATAATAAATAACAACGCACATGCATGTGAATTTTCATGAGATAATGATAATAATAATGATAATAATAATAATAATAACAACAACTGTGATAATAATAATAATAATAATAATAATAATAATAATAATAAAAGAATAATACAATTGCATTGCATATGCATGTGCATGGTAATAACTAATAAATAATAACGCACGTGCGTAAACATTTGTATGTGATGATAATAATAATAAAAACAGTAGTAGTAGTAGTGATAATAGTAGTAGTGCCAATTCATGTGACAACATAATATTGCATGTAAGTTAAGTGTGCACGTGCATGGTAATAAATAATAACGCGCGTGCATTTCATTTGCATGTGATGATGATGACGCTGATAATAATAATAATAATAATAATAATAACAACACGTGTGATAATAGAATATCACACGTGCATTGAATGTGCGTGTTTGTGTATTTTCATGTGCATTTGCATGTGATGATAATAGTAATATCAAAAACAACAACAACAACCACAATAATAATTATAACAATAAGAATAACAATGTATGTGATAATAAAATTCCATGTGTGCATTGCATGTGCACGTTCATGGTAATAAAAAATAAATAATAATGCATGTGCATGTGCATTAGAAGATAATGATAATAATAGTAGTAGTAATAATAATAATAATAACAACAACAATGCATGTGATAATAGAATAACGCACGTGTAATGCATGGGTAGTGCATGATAATAAATAATAAATCATAGCGCACGTGATGATAATAATAACAATAATTTTAATATATATAATAATAGCAAGAGTGATAATAGAATAACGCACATGTATTGAATGTGAGCGTGTATGGTAATCAATAATAATGCACGTGCATTTTCATTTTCATTTGATGATAGTAACAATAATAAAAATAATAGTAATAATAACAATAACAATAAAATTGCATGTGATAATCGAATAATGTATGAGCATTTAATGTGCACGTGCATGGTAATAAATAAACCCTAACAACCACTAATAACCCCTAAGATCCATTAATAAATCCAAATAACACCTGGAACCGACTATTAAACCCTAAATCCCAAATAAACACTAATAAATCATAATAACCTATAATAAACCATAAAAACCCTATTAGAGTCTAATAAACACTACAAAATCCCTAAAACCACTAATATAGAATAAAAAACACTATTGAACCATAATAAATCCTTATAATCCCTAAAACCCTAAAAAACCCAACAAAATACTATAAAAACTGCCAAATAATAGCCTACAAAAACCTACAACCTGCTAATAAACCCTAACAAACCCTAATAACCACATAATAAATCATAACAAACCCTAACAACCCCAAATAAATCGTAACAAATCCTAACAGTACCAAATAAATCGTTACAACCTGAAACAAACCATAGAAAACCCTTAATAAACCATAATAAACCCTAACAAATCATAATAAACCCTAATAAACCATAATAAACCCAAATACACGTTAATAAACCCTAATAAATAAAATAAACCCTATGAAACCCTAATAGATCCTAAATAACCCCAAAAAGGTTGATAAACCCTAGAAAAAGCTATTAATGCCTACAAAAGCCCATTACAACCCTAATATACAATAAAAAACACTAATAAACTGTAAAAAATCCTCAAGAACACTAATAAACCCTAATTAACCCTAATTAACCCTAAAGAACCATAATAAACTCTAAAGAATACTAAAAAACCCAAAAGAACCTAAAAATGCTAAAACACATTACATAAACCCTAAAAACTGCTACAATACACAAAAAACCCTGAAACACACAAAAAACCCTAACAACCCCTATCAATCCCGAAAAACAAATAAACCCTTAAAACCCCAAAAAAACCTCTGAAAACCCATCAAATACCATAAAATCCATAAACACCCGTTAACAACCCTTAAAACCCATAAAAACCACTACAAACCATAAACAACCATTAAACCCCTAAAAAGGAATCAAATAGATACATAAACCCAAAAAACTTACATAAACCATAACAATGCAACATAAACCTTAAAAATGCACCATAAACCCAAAAAAGGCAACATAAACCCAAAAAAACCTACCTAACCCCAAAAAGCACCACACAAACCCTAGAACTGTAACATAAACCCTAAACAATGCAACATAAACATTAAAAACCAATACATAAAACCTAAAAACATAGCATAAACCCTAAAAACACTACATAAACCCTAACAAAGATACATAAACCATAAAAAATGCAACATAAAGACTACATAACCCCTTAAAACGCACCAAAAACCCATAAAACACAACATAAACCCTAAAAAATTCTACATAAAACCTAAACCCTAGACACGCTACATAAACCCTAAAAACGTTACATAAACCCTAAAAAATGCTACATAAAACCTAAAATTGCAAACTAAACCCTAAAAGAACTACTTAAACAATAAAAATTCTAGATAAACTAAAACAACTCTACACAAACACTAAAAAATGCTACAAAAACCCTAAAGAAGCTTCAATACCCTTAAAAATATTAAACCCTAATATACCATAATATAAAAAAATTAAACCCTAATAAACCGCTAATAAACTCTAATAATCCCAAAAAATGCCTTATAATCCCTAAAAATCATAAGAGACTCTACTGAACCCTAATAAAACCCCAAAAATACCTAATAAACCATAATAAATGATAACAAAAACTAATAAACCCTAAAAACGTTTTAAGAAAACCTAAACATCCCTTACCCACCCTAATAGACACTAATAAACACTAATAAACCATAATAAACCCCAAACAAACCCAAAAATTCCCTAATAAACCATAAATAATTCTAAATAAACCCTACTCAACCCTATCAAACCTTAACACACCATAATGACCCCTAATAAAACCCTATAAAACCCTAATAATGAAAACAAATGCTAGTATACCATAAAAAATCCCTAGAAAACCTGATAAACTCTAATATAACCTAATAAACCCTAAAAACTCTCACAAACAATAATAAAATGTTCACAAACAATAAAAACATGATATATGACCTAAAAAGACCTAAAAACACTAATATAGCCTAATAAAGACAAAAAACGATAATATACATTAAAAATCCCTAGAAACCATAATAAACCATAATAAACTCTAATATAACCTAAGAAACCCTAAAAAATCTCACAAAAAAAAAAACAAAACACTCAAAAACAATAATAAATGCTATATTATCTAAAAAGACGTAACAAACACTAATATAACATAATAAAACAAAAAAACTAATAAACCCCAAACAAACCCTAATAAACCGTAAAAATACCTAATAAACCCTAATAAAAACTAATAAACCCTAATAAAACCATAATAAAACAACAGAAATCCTTTTCAACCCTAATAAATCTTGACACGCCATAATAAAACCTAATAAGACCCAACTAAACCCCAATAAACAAAAAAACACAAAAAAACCGTTAAAAAGACCTTGAAACCCTAATAAACCATAATAAATTCTAACAGAACCTAATAAACCATAAAAAATGATCACAAAAACTAAAAACATGCAAATAAAACCTAAAAAGTCCTAAAAACCCCTCATATATATTAAAAAAACTAAAAAACACTCATATACCCTAATGAAAACACTAACAAACCATAGTAAACCCTAACAAACCCTAACAAACCCTAATAAACACTACTCAACCCTAATAAACCCTATTAAAACCCTAAATATACCTACTCCAAACTAATAAAACCTTAAAAATAACTACTCGACCCTAATAAACCTTAACACATGATAATAAACCATAATAAACCCCACTAAACCCTTAAAAAATGCAAATATAACATTTAAAAGCCCTAAAACCCCTAATAAATGCTAATAAAACCTAAGAAAGCATAAAAGCACTAGTAAACCCTAATAAACACTACTAAACCCTAAAAACCCCTAATATACCCTCTTAAAAATTAATAAACCATAATGAACGATAATAAACCATAATAAATCCTAAACATACGCAAATATACCCAAATATACCATAATATACCCTAATAAACCCAACATAATTCTAATAATACCCTAAAAATACCTAATAAACCCTAATAAACCTTAACAAACCATAATAAACCCTAATAAAATCCTAATAACCTCCACCAAAACCCTAAAAAATGCTAATATACCTTTTAAAAACCCTAAAACCCTAGCAAACAATAATAAATGTTAATAACACATAAAAATTACAAAAAATGCTAGTAAACCCTAAAAACACCTCTAATAATAATATTAGTAATAACTCGCGTGCATGTGTATGTGAATTTGAATGAGATGATGATGATGATGATGATAATAATAATAATAATAATAATAACAGTAATAATAAGTTATAATTGTTTGAAAAAACAACAGACATGAAAAAAGTGCTAGAAATGGAGTCTCGAAAAACCTAACAAATCACAGAGTCATTAAAAAAGGCATAACTTCTATTTCAAGTGTGCATTTCTGCTTCGTAAATAGTCAAACTAAATCTCATGGAATGAACTATGAAAAAAAGGCGTTGGAGGCCGAAAGGCACACAGATCGGAAGATATGACCGTTTTAAGAAAAATTTGATAGGGATCTGGACACAAAAATGGAGTTTTGGAGGCCTTATGACGGGTTTTTGGGATTTTGGGGTCCCAAACATGACTTGAACTTTGTTCAAGTTAGCGTTCTATGTAGATCTCTTCACTGCCTTCGATTCGATATGTGGTAGATCTCAAACGGACAACCAGAGTGAAATTTATGGTCGTTTGAAGTTGGACTTTTTTTAGTGTGGTATAAATAATATATCTTATGTTTCATTGATATTCTCATTGTTTCGATTATAATTGGTCCACACTCATCTCAAGAGCATTGATTTTACAAGTCATAGTGCTCAAACGGACACCTAAAGGATAGGTTATGCCTATTTTTGTTAGTTGTGGGTTTCGTAGGTTTTTAGGCGCTAGGAGGGTTGCTCAATTTTAAACGACAATAACTTCGGTTAAGTGTGTTCATTTTGGCTCTTCAAAATATAAAATCGAAAATTGTTAAAAGATAAACACTTCGGTAACCACTGGAAACCTTTCTGGCATTCTCCAACACCCCAAAAGACCCAAAATCCCTCTGGATGGTCAAAATATTGGCTTTTGGTGTTTGTTTTGAAATAACGTCTTCTATGGGTGTCCGTTTTGCCTCTACCACATATCAAATTGAAACTTGAGACTAGACCTACACTCCTATAACCACTAAATCACCTTATCACATCCTTGAAGGCCCAAAAAGGTACTTAAACCCTCCAAAAGACAATAACTTCTACTCTGGGAGTCCGTTTTTCCTCTACCATATATCAAATCAAAACTTTCAACTACATTTACACACCTGTGACCAAAAGGAACACCTTATTACATTCTTAAAGACCCAAATGGTCCTTAAGTCCTCCAAATGACCATAACTTATTCTATGGGTGTCTGTTTCAACACTAACACATATCAAATTGAAGCTTGTGACTAGCTCTACACATCTATGACAACCCTAAAAAACTAAATAACCCTAACAAACCATGAATAACCCCATAAACACTAAAAACCATTAAAAACCACGCAAAACGTAAACAAACCCTAAAAACACTTACAAACCCTAACAAACCCTTAAAAACCCTAACAAACCCCAAAACCCCCTAAAAACATAACAACACCTAAAAACCCTAAAAAACCCTAACTAGCCCTAACAAACACCAAGAAGCACTAGGAAACCCCAATAAACACAAAAAACATGAAGAAACCCTTAAAACCACTAAGACACCATAAGAAACCCTAACATAACCATAAAAACCCTAAAACCCTAATAAAACCTTAAGAAAACCTAAGAAAGACTAACACACCCTTAGAAACCCCAATGCACCCATAGAAACCCTAAAACACCCTTAGAAACCCTTAGAAACCATAGAACACCCGTAGAAACCCTAACCCGCCCATAAAAACCCTAACCCACCCATAGAAACCCCAACACACCATTAGAAACCCTAAAAAACCCTTAGACTCCCTAAATCACTCTAATAAGAAATAATAAATCCAAACGAACCCTACCAACAAATAATAAACCATAATAAACCTTAATAAACCCCAAAGCCCACTACTAAACCCAAATAAACACTAATAAATCATAATAAACCCTAAAAACCCTATTAGACCCCAATAAAAGCTACAAAATACCAAAAAAATCCAAATATACAAATAAACGCTATTAAACCATTCAAAATGCTAATATTCACAAAAAAACCCTAACAAACCCGGCAAAACCTGACAAAACCCTAAAAACCCACAAAAACCCAAAAAAACCAAAAAACCCAAAAAACCCTAAAAATCCTAAAAATCATAAAAAACCTTAAAAAACACCAAAAAAACCCTAAAACCCATAAAAACCGACAAAACCAAAAAAACTGGAAAACAAACCTAAACAAACCTCAAAAAAACCTCAAAAAAACCTCAAAAAACCCTAAAAAACCTAAACACCACTAAAAATGCTAAAAATCCCTAAATAGCCTAAAAATGCATAACAAAATCCTAACCAACCCTATGAAACCCTTTAAACCCTTAAAAACCCCCTAGAAAACCCTAAAACCCCCAAAAAACCCTAATACACCCTAATGAACCCTAAAACTCCTAAAGAACAATAAAGAACCACTAAAGCCACTAACAACACTTCATAAACCCTATCAATTTCTACAAAAACCCAAAAAAATGATTAAAAACCCACAAAACGCAATAAAACCCCAAAAAATGCTAAAATAACCCTAACAAATCATAAAAAATTCAAACACACCCATAAAACCCAAAAAACGTTAAAACCCCAAACAACTCAAACAAACCGTAACAAACCCTAAAAATCCTAACAAAACCTATCAAACCCTAAGAACCACTAATAACCCCCTAAGAACCACTAATAAACCCAAATAACCCATAAAACCACTATTAAATCCTAAAAAAACAGGTAAA
This sequence comes from Viscum album, assembly GCA_963277665.1. Taxonomy (NCBI): domain Eukaryota; kingdom Viridiplantae; phylum Streptophyta; class Magnoliopsida; order Santalales; family Viscaceae; genus Viscum; species Viscum album. Next base: position 879,337,533 of record OY728167.1, read on the forward strand.
CACTAATAAATTGTAATAACATTTAATTAACCATAACAAACTCTATAAGACCCTAATAAATTCTGCAATATCCCTAAAACCCCTAATATAAAATAAAAAACACTATTAAAGCATGATAAACTCTATTAGTCACTAAAAACCCTAACAAACCTGACAAAACAGTACAAAAATCTCCAAATAATAGCCTACAAAACCCTACAACCCACTAATAAACCCTAAAAACACTAATGACACCAAAATAAATCGTAACAAACCCAAACAACCCCAAATAAATCGTAACAAATCCTAACAATGCTATATAAATCATAACAAACTGAAACAAACTAGAATAAACCCCTAATAAACCCTAATAAACCCTAATAAACCCTAATAAACCCTAACAAATCATAATAAACCCTAATAAATCGTAATAAATAAAAGTACATGTTAATAATCCTTAAGAAATAAAATAAACCCTAATAGACCCTAATAAATCCTAAATAACCCTAAAAATGTTGATAAACCCTAAAAAAAGTTATTAATGCCTACAAAAGCATAATAAAACCCTAATATACAATAAAAAACGCTAATAAACTGTAACAAATCTTAATGAACACTAATAAACCCTAAAGAACCATAATAAACCCTAAAGAACCATATTAAACTCTAAAGAACACTAAAAAACCCTAATGAACCAAAAAAATTCTAAAACACATTATATAAACCATAATGACCGCTACAATACCCAACCAAACTCTAAAACACACTAAAAAAACATAACAACCCCTTTCAATCCCAAAAAAACAAATACACCCATAAACCCCCAAAACCATTAAAAAGCCATCAGATACCATAAAAAACCATAAACACCCGTTAACAACCCTTAAAAACCCTAAAAAACAATACAAACCATAAAAACCATAAAAACCCTAAAAAGGCTTTATATAGATACATAAACTCTAAAAACGTTACATAAACCATAAAAAATGCAAAAAAAACCCTAAAAATGCAACATAAACCAAAAAACACAATATAAACCCAAAAAATGATACATAAACCATAAAAGAACTATATAAAGCCTAGAACTGTAACATAAACCCTAAAAACACAATATAAACCCTAAAAACGCAATATAAACAGTAAAATATGCTACATAAAACCTAAAAACACAATATAAACACTAAAAACACTACATAAACCCTAAAAACATTACATAAACCCTAAAAATGCAACATAAATGCTACATCACCCCTAAAAACGCTACATAAACCCAGAAAATGCAACATAAACCCTAAAAAATGCTACATAAAATCTAAACCCTAAACATGCTACATAAAGCCTAAAAACTTTACATAAACCCTAAAAAGGATACATAAAATCTAAAACTACTATCTAAACCCTAAAAATGCTACATAAACACTAAAAATGCTACATAAACTCTAACAACACTACAAAAACCTAAAAAATGCTACAAATACCCTAAAGACTGTTCAAAACCCTTAATAATATTAAACCCTAATATTCCATAATATAAAAAATTAAACCCTAATAAACCCCTAATAAACTTTAATAATCCCAAAAAACACTTTATAATCCCTAAAAACTCTAAGAAACTCTACTCAACCCTAATAATCCCCCAAAAATACCTAATAAACCCTAATAAAAGATAATAAAACCTAATAAACACAAAAAACACGTTATGAAAACCTAAACAACCCTAACCAACCCTAATAGACACTAATAAACACTAATAAACCATAATAAACCCTAAAAAAACCCTAAAAGCCCCAATAAACCATAAATAAAGCCAAATAAACCTTAATCAACCCTAAAAAACCTTAACACACCATAATAAACCTAATAAAACCCTAAAACCCCTAATAAAGAAAAAAAATGCTCGTATACCATTAAAAATCCCAATAAACCCTGATAAACTCTAATATAACCTAATAAACCCTAAAAACAATCACAAATAATAAAAAAATGATCACAAACAATAAAAACATGTTATATTACCTAAAAAGTCCTAAAAAAACTAATATAACCTAATAAAGACAAAAAACGCTAATATACCTTTAAAATCCCTAGAAACCCTAATAAACTCTAATATAACCTAAGAAAACCTAAAAATGCTCAAAACAAAAACAAAATTCCCACAAACAATAAAAACATGCTATATTGTCTAAAAAGACCTAATAAACACTAATATAACCTAATAAAACAAAAATACCAATAAACCACTAACAAACGATAATAAACCCTAAAAATCCCTAATAAACCAGAATAAAAACTAATAAACCCTAATAAAACCATAATAAAACCCTAAAAATACCTTCTCAAATCGAATAAACATTGACAAACCATAATAAAACATAATATAACCCAACTAAACCCCAATAACCAAAAAAAACGCAAACAAACCATTAAAAAGCACTAGAAAACCTAATAAACCATAATAAATTCTAATAAATCATAATAAACCATA